>OX243823.1:9418017-9505517 GCA_945859605.1 Lumbricus rubellus | reverse complement strand
TGAATTTCAAGTTGACGAATAATTCTGTCAACGCTAAATGGCTGTAGCTGCCTCTTAAGACGATGGATGATCTCCGCTAAGAAAGTCTACTTTAATACCAAGAGCTGCACTACTTATCATCTCCGATCTCGGCTCATTGGATTTCCGGTGTGTCTGATCTCTAATCATGCCTTTCACGTGAAATAAATCTCAAGTAAATTGCACATGTATACAGTGGCTTGCAAGAAATCATAACATGAAGTTATCGTGACCCTGAGCTTCATACTACATTCTGTGGAGCCATGGCCATTAAATTCAAGGCAATGGTCCTGGCCCCGTTTGTGTTGGCTCCTGGCCCCGTTTGTGTTGGCTCCTGGCCCTGTTTGTGTTGGCTCCTGGCCCTGTTTGTGTTGGCTCCTGGCCCTGTTTGTGTTAGCTCCTGGCCCCGTTTGTGTTGGCTCCTGGCCCTGTTTGTGTTGGCTCCTGGCCCTGTTTGTGTTGGCTCCTGGCCCTGTTTGTGTTAGCTCCTGGCCCCGTTTGTGTTAGCTCCTGGCCCCGTTTGTGCTAGCTCCTGGCCCCGTTTGTGTTGGCTCCTGGCCCTGTTTGTGTTGGCTCCTGGCCCTGTTTGTGTTAGCTCCTGGCCCCGTTTGTGTTAGCTCCTGGCCCCGTTTGTGTTGGCTCCTGGCCCTGTTTGTGTTGGCTCCTGGCCCTGTTTGTGTTAGCTCCTGGCCCCGTTTGTGTTAGCTCCTGGCCCCGTTTGTGTTGGCTCCTGGCCCTGTTTGTGTTGGCTCCTGGCCCTGTTTGTGTTGGCTCCTGGCCCTGTTTGTGTTAGCTCCTGGCCCCGTTTGTGTTAGCTCCTGGCCCCGTTTGTGTTGGCTCCTGGCCCTGTTTGTGTTGGCTCCTGGCCCTGTTTGTGTTAGCTCCTGGCCCCGTTTGTGTTAGCTCCTGGCCCCGTTTGTGCTAGCTCCTTTCCCCCATTTGTGTTAACGAATTTGTCCTGGGATAGATTGATGCATGCACTAAGATACTGATTATTAATTATTTGATTTAATGTTCATTTGATGTTGAAGTAGTAGTGGTCTTTCACAGGCAAGCAGACTAGTTCTCTAAATTGATGAGCACTTGACTGTGAAGAAAATTAATAATTACTTTATAAGTCTTATTATCGATTGGAAATTCTCTGCAATCTTATAAATAACAGGCAACAATAGTTATTGTTCTTTACGACGCTATTATCGGTAGTACATGTAGTTCCTCTGCTCATCTTAGGATGATAAATAATTATTATCTCAGTTGCGTGTAATGCATTGCTCCAAACTCTTCCTCTTCTGTTTGGTGCATATAATAAAAATTTCAGTTTGTGTCATGAATGTTGCAAACAGAAATGCTGCTTTCAAGTTGCAATTGAGTTCAATCAATTTAAAATTAAACTGTGATAGTTTTACGTGAGTGCTTTGAAATTTCCAGAAGTGCATTTGGCTGCTCGCGCTGCAGAGTGCCAGCTGGCAGGCACTGATTTCAGGTGATGATCAATAGCCCTGGGTGAGTCTATCTCGTCTGGTGCCAAAGGACATCGGCCTCATTAGGCATTGATTGGTACGGAGGCTGACAGGCAATGATCTGGACGGTCTCAGCGGATGCCATCAAGTCTCTACCCAAAGTCGGCCTCTTCTTTGCGTCGTATACGCAATTGCATTTTAGTATTGCCATGTCTCTCTTCGCCAGTCTGGATGCTCAAGACTGTCGTGTATATATATATGTATATATATAAATATATTTATATTATATATATGTATGTATATATATATATATATATATATATTTTTATATATATATATATATTAAGTTCAGTCAAGAGTGGCTCCTGCATGATTAAGGCTTTCAATTTGTACGCTCTGCTGTGTAATTGTAGTCCTTTCTCCCGTTTTTCTCTTTCAATATCTTTGGTTCAGTTACATTTCTATTTTCTTTGTTGGCTTCGTGCATGCGTCTTATCTGCATGCTGTCGTGACAGTGTCATCTATGGAGTCTTCTTGTCTTGTCTTGACTTGTCATCTTGATTCCTTTTGTGTTATCTCTGCTTGGTGCTATCTCTGCTTGGTGTTATCTCTGCTTGGTGTTATCTCTGCTTGGTGTTATCTCTGCTTGGTGTTGTCTCTGCTTGGTGTTATCTCTGCTTGGTGTTATCTCTGCTTGGTGTTATCTCTGCTTGGTGTTATCTCTGCTTGGTGTTATCTCTACTTGGTGTTATCTCTGCTTGGTGTTATCTCAACGTGGAAGCAAAATTCCATGTCATCTTTTACAGAGAGGCTGCCTATTTGTCAGATTGGCGCTGTAACTTTGGCAATCGGACAAAGATCCTACAACAAAAGGACCAAGACAATGACAACTGCTGACAGAAGTATCATACTACAATGCAGAAAATGCTGTTATAGACATAAATGAGGCAACAGAGAAGCAGTGCAAGTGCACTTATCATGGAATGAATGAATGATAGCGTGAGAAGGAGCTTAGAGCTAGAAGCATGCAATGTATGAGTGACTACTTTGACTTATCTGCTTTGCATTTATAAGTGACTAGCTGAACCCGGCCACGCGTTGCTGTGGCTGAAAAGAGGCTCCCCTCCCCTCCCCCTCCCCTTCCCTCCCCTCCCCCTTCACCTCCACCTCCTTCTCCCCCTCCTCCTCCACCTCCCCTCCCCCTCCGCTCCCTCCCCACCGTCTTCGTCCCGCTCCCTCCGCTCCTTTCCTCCGTCACGCCGTGAAGGCCGCTTTGGGGAAAGGCCTCCCTCCCCCGCCCCTCCACTCCTCTTCCCCCTCGACCTCCACCTCCCCTCCCCCTCCGCTCCCTCCTCACCGTCTTCGTCCCGCTCCCTCCGCTCCTTTCCTCCGTCACGCCGTCAAGGCCGCTTTGTGAAATTTTGAATCGCTTATGACGTCACAGGACGCGACATCATTCATGTTTAGTCTGCTGTGTTTGGAGACATCGTTTGTGAAATGTGGCAGCCGTGTGGGACGTGTTGAATTTGTAAATGGCGGACGAACGGATTGCAAAGTTCACTTTTTGTGGAAAAGATTGCGTTTTTTCGTGGAAAAGAAATGTAAAGACACGGTGCTATTGGAATGGAAGGTTTTGGTAAATTTTCACAACAATCGCTGCGTAACTTTCGGCGTGATTGTAACATTAACTATTGGAAAGTTTCATTTTTATTTATATAGATTACCTTAAACTTCTCTGCTTTGCATTTATAAGTGATTACCTTAAACTTCTCTGCTTTGCATTTATAAGTGATTACCTTAAAGCTCTCTGCTTTGCATTTGTAAGTGATTACCTTAAACTTCTCTGCTTTGCATTTATAAGTGATTACCTTAAACTTCTCTGCTTTGCATTTATAAGTGATTACCTTAAACTTCTCTGCTTTGCATTTATAAGTGATTACCTTAAACTTCTCTGCTTTGCATTTATAAGTGATTACCTTAAACTTCTCTGCTTTGCAGTTATAAGTGATTACCTTAAACTTATCTGCTTTGCAGTTATAAATGATCTACCTTAAACTTCTCTGCTTTGCAGTTATAAGTGATTACCTTAAGCTTCTCTGCTTTGCATTTATAAGTGATTACCTTAAACTTCTCTGCTTTGCATTTATAAGCACTTGATTACCTTAGACTTCTCTGCTTTGGATGCTGATTAGCTTAAACTTTAGTTGCTACTGTTTTCTCTTTAACCCATGCAGTTTGCCAACCGGCCTTCCTCCATCTGCAGGTTACCTGTATGAACTTTGCTTTCTATAATTAAATTTCCTTCTGCACGTTATACATGCTTTGAGCACTATTGAGTGGTCTTGTTTTCAAATCTTCATCACTTGTTGGTAGTTTTGCTTTAAATTTCATGGCACTTTATAATTATGTCTTTTTCAATTGAATCTTTAAATAAGTTCAAACGTGTCATGTCGCCGCCTAAGTGGTGTGTATTACCGGGTATGTGTACCCGCCTGCCTTAACTTCTCTCAGAACTTGCATCTAAGGATTTCTCTGTGTCTAACGTCTATTCCTGTTAATGCAACTTTCAGACAATAGCTACCCTATGAAAGAGGGTCACCTGGGACTCCGTTATAGGGCCATAGACAAATTTGTTATCCATTCCTTTTGATGAACTGGTGCCTTTCCTAAAGAAGAACCCTGTTGTTGTCTCTGGTGGCCTGGCCAACGGTCGTCGTCAGCATGGATAGTGTTGACAACGTGCAGAAATGTTTTTCTGGGAGAGTCCATCACCAACGTGGCTCGTGTCGTTCCTGTCAAAGAAGAGTGTTTAGCAATCTCAGAGGCATTATGATATGCTGCCAGGTAGTATGAACGCCATGTGAAAAAGTGTGACTTGTATCAGCTTGTGGATATTTCGTGTTTATATATTTATATTATATATTATATATATATATAGGCCTATGTTATATATTATATCTTTAATATACATACACATTGTTTTGTAGGCTTGGTCTTCCTATACTTCTCTTTGATAAAAATCTTGTTTGGTTGGAAGGGTGATCGTCTTTGCGCCTGTTGCATGATTTACGACGTGCCATTAATGTTTCTCGCCTCATGATAATGGGTGTAATGACAGCAGTAGGTCTAATATTATAATTGTGATGATGATGATGATGATGATTATGATGATGATGATGATGATGATGATGATGATGATGATGATGATGATGATGATGACGACGACGACGATGATCGGTGATTGTTTTAAATTTCGTTTGATCATTGTCATGCTGAAATTTGCAATACTGCTGGGAAGTATGGACTGGGATATCCAGGCATTGATATTTCCTGAGTTTGTCCAATGTTACCATTCATTCAGATTCAAACTGATGCCTTCCACTAACAGTGTATCTAACACGAAAAACATTTTGCAAGACAGGGTTACAGGTCATAGATGGCTCAATTGCGTTAATTGCCCTTTCTTCAGGTAGTATGCTGAGATGTGTGCTGCTGGATAGGATGCACAATTGCACATGGCTAATTATGGCCGGATGAAGTTCCTAAGATACTCTGAAATTTCAACTGCTCGTTCTGCCTAAAAAACTCTATTTCCACTTTCAAGTAAAATCTCGGGCATTGGATTGAAAAAATATGTGTGATCTGATCTGTTAGAAATTCACACTGCACGCTCCAATCAATTACACATTCGACATTTATATCAATTGCTTAGTTCATGCAAGAAAATGCATTATTTCAGTTGGTGTGTGGTAGGCTATGCTGATCAATAAGCGTGGCTGCTCTACAAGCGCCGTTGCCCTTCAAGAAATCTAAGAGAATGAGAGCAGAACCCTGGCACTGAGAATGTGTTGTTAGTGGAATGTTTGAATGTGCACTTGTTATAGCGCCCCCTCAAGCTCTATCTACTCAGAAGCGCTCCCGAATGCAGAGCGGACACTGCATCAGTTTCACGCCGAAGTGCTGAGCAATTGCGAGTGAAGGACTTGCACAAGGTCCTTACGCAGCGAGGTGGATTCGAACCTCGAACCTTCCGGCTCCAAGGAAACGATGCCACCACTACACCACCACACCCCACAAATATGGAGCAGCAGGAGAGCCATCTGGAACACCTGGATCAGGACTCTGAAACGATATGGATCCGCCGTCCGGCCGTCCGGAAAAGCTGAATTAAGATGTGCGATAGCCCTGGTTCTCGGACGCAGTTATGCCGCTTGAGAGATTTCTGGGAAGAATGGTGTACTGTACGGTGATATTAATCTGGTCGTAATGCAAAACAGGCAAGCTAAGCACGGAATGATATTTCTGCCAAGCCAACAGCCCTTCTGGGGCTTGTATTGGGGTCATCACAGGCTGGACCATGTGACCAGTAGTACCACTCTGTGTGTGTGTGTGTGTGTGTGTGTGTGTGTGTGTGTGTGTGTCCATGATGGCTATCTAAGGACTGGTTATGCTTTATATATATATATATATATATATATATATATGTATATACATACATACATACATGCATACACTATAGTATATAATAAATATATATCTTGTAGTTTGGTGTTTATACTGTGAGCAGTTAGTCCAAATATCTGCAAAAATTCTCTTAAGCCCCACCATTCACCATACATTTGCCTCGTGGTGTGCAATGTACATACTGACGTGGATCACCAGGACATGTTTACCAGTGGCTGGACATCTGGTGACTGCGTCCTGTATGTCCAGAACCAGAGAGATGGATCAGATTACACTCGACTCTTCCTGACCTTGACATTCAACGCTGGATTGCCACATCTTTCACGCAAAATTTGCCTCTCGCTTTAAATTTATCAGTTACGCCATTACTCGAATTGCCATTTCTTCCATCTATAGTGAAATCAAAGTCTTCGAGAAATAATATGTAATGGTATGGGAGTATTTAGAAAAATTATTTTCATTTAATTTGGTTTCACTGTTTTTATGGGATGATATAGATTGTAAGTGTTTTCCTGTGATTGCTTTTGGAACTTTGGGAATTGGAAGCTGAAAGACATTGTTGACCCTTACGCTGTGGTCAGTGGTACACATAAGATGATATGTAATTGTAATTGTAATCAAGACAATTTATATAGCATCATCGGTGGCAAGCTACTTCTAGGATGCTTTACACAATACTATTGTCAAAGTTCAGCATAAATGCAAACAGCTCGAAAGCAAGTGCAGCTTTAACTGTTTTATAAAAGCACATATGGGATGTTTTTGTCATTTTATGCCCATCTGTTAGCTCTGACTTTTCCTGACCTTGACATTCGGTGTGGTGTTACCACATCTTTCACGCAGTATGCCTTTGTTTTTCATTTCTGAGTTATGCCATTTCGCCATGGACATAATTTAAGGGAAAAGAAAATGGATAGAAGTGTGAATAATATTTAGTTGTTTATTTCCATAAACTATAGGAGCACAGTTTGTGGTCCCCTCATAGTACTAGCATTAGTTCTTGCAGATCCATTTATGTTTTCTTTGTGGTCAGAGTAGCCCAGTGTTTTATTGAAAGAGCCGTTAGACATTTGTCTTTCTGACAGCAGTCTGACAGCGAATGCAGGAAATTGTACACAGTGCTTTTACGAGTGATGAGATGCATTATATAAGCATGTGATGAGCTGTAAACATTGCATTAAATATTGTCGTGTTGATCTAAAACATTCAGATTGCTCCGATGGTCTGATTGCATCTTTCCATTTTACATAAGATTTGCTCGATGTCGTCAGTGGCTTTCAGCGAATGGAATGGCTTCCTGTCCGGCGATGGCTTAGCCACACGCACACATGAGTCATTTTATAGGCGGCCATCAAGGAGGACTTGCAAGGCAACAGTTCTATTATGGTTTGATGTCTTTCGTTGATGACGGCTCAGATCAATCGATTGGAACGCGCCCTCTTTCATTTCGGCCATTGTTGGGTTGTCATCTTGTACCATCGTTATCGCTGCACTTATTGATATTTACGGGCGCATTGAAGATGATCGAATGTACGATGCTATTCTTATAGCGCCGGTTATTATTGCATGAGCCAAGCGCCCAAGCCTGGTGATTGGGAAGTACAATGGTAAGCTTTAAATAGGCCTGCATTCCAAGAAAAGTATTTTGTTGCTATTTTAAACGGTTTGGTTTTAACTGCATTGATTAATGCAATATTATTGGTTCTTTTTGAATAATAGGTAGTTCACTATGTACCCGAAGGCAGAAGGAAACAGATTAAACACCACAATATACATACACAATGCATTATAAAATCAAACGTGCAGACCGTGAATACGTTTGTTGAATCTAATTTTATGCAAAGTTCTCGATTTACCATTCAAAATAGGCTACCGATGAGTTCGAAATTACCACGTAACACCAGTGCAGGATATCCTGAAGGAAATTAGATTTCAAGTGGATTAGTCGGATATTAATAGAACATATTATGCGACGTTTCCTAATAATAATAATGCGATGCGAGTCTAATCTGCGAAGGCCACAGATGAATCTCGTGACAGATTACCATTGGTTAAAACCAGATGACTTTCTGTAAACAGTGTTACAACCTGTGTTCAGCTCATCTTCCTGTCTCACCGCATATTTAGCTACAGCCGAAGCATAAGTTGATAAATTAATAAGTGAAAGTTAATAAATCGATAAGTGGTATCTTGCTTTGGAAAGATAAATGTACCAACTTTTGAGTAATACTGTAAACATTTTCGGATTTCTGAGCCACTTATTGCTGAATGTTAATTGCACTGGTATTTTATTGTACTGTATTGTATTGTATTTAAATGCCTCTGGTAGAGTGAACATTCAGAAGTGCTCTCAGGGTGCAAGGCCCATGTAAAGGAGCAGCTTTTGAGAAGAGAGAGGAGGAAGAAGAGACACCGCCAGACAGAATAATTGCAGAGCAAACAGAAGAAGTTCATTTCAAAGAGAAAGTCTAAATCCAATTGAGTCAATTTAGCCTATTTGTAAGAATTAATAACTCAAATGCTTTTCAGGGTTTGAAAAATTATGTCAGTGTATTTTCTGAGTTTAAGTGAACCACTAGTGTGAAGAGCTCAAGTGAGTTACCGTGCTCTAGGCAGTTGAGTGAGTCTTTACATGTATGCAACCTTCTGGCGAGTCAATTATTTGATTTATCAAAATTTGGATTTTTCTAACTTCAAGTCAATTTCAAGGAAAAACCTGTCAGAATACATTGGAAAGTTTTATTGCAATGTCACAAAATTACTCTGAAAGTGTGACTAAATCTAGACGTTATGGTGTGGCCGATAATTAATATAACTGATTTGTTGTCGATTTTTGAGATGAGGATAGAATGGTAACTGAAATGCTGTAAATAACATAAGTCGTCCTTATATAAGCAGCTCTATGATAAGGTGAAGTTGGACTACTACTGGCATGCCTCCGTTGATTGCCAATGACAACACATCCTGTTACCTGTTAATATAACACTTGAAAAATTATGAGAACTGTCTACTACGGTAAAAGTGACTGGGAAACCATTATTACAGCTTGTCATTTAAAAGTTAACCTGACATTCACTTGCTTATAAAAAGTCAAAATCTCGTGCTTATAAATTCTGTTTTTTTTATATTTTCACAGTAAAATGCCAAATAATATGAAACTAGATGTTTGAATCTGATCAACCACGAGTGGCATCTGAAATGCCGACAATACCGGCTATATAAGTTTTCGGAATGAATGAATGAATGGCCACAAATAAATAAATAAATAAATAAAGAAAATAAATGGCTCTCATGTAGCTGATAAACCAGATCGGTGACCATGCAGCTGACTAGACTCCAAGACTTCTTTTCCAGAGGAATTATTGTTGTGGCTTTGCCAAGGGACAAGTTGTTGTATGAATGATTGATAAGTGTTGAGGCAATTGAAGGGAAGTAAGTTATCAGGCATGATTTGTGAAGGAAGGCAGGAAGGAAGGAAGGAAGGAGGAAAGGAAGGAAGGAAGAAAGCGAGGAAGCAAGCAAACAAGCAAGGAATGAAGGAACGAAAGAAGGAACGAAGGAAGGAAAGAAGGAACAAAGGAACGAAGGAAGGAAAGAAGGAACAAAGGAAAGAATGAACGAAGGAACGAACGAAGGAAGGAAAGAAGGAATGAAGGAAGGAAGGAACGAAGGAAGGAACGAATCAACGAAGGAAGGAAGGAAGGACGGACGGACAAAGGGCAAGTCGTCTCCACCGCTCGCTTGTGTGTGCGTTTTTCTTATTTACTTCAATGTTCAGTTAATACATGTAAATTTTACGTTCTGTCCGTTGTTGACTTTGGCTCAGTTTCCAACCATGACTGACCGATCAATGATCATCGGCCGTAATGAGCTGTGGATGTAATGAATTCTTAGCAGTTCATGGTTGAACTGAATAGCAGATGAAAGGAAATGGTTAGTGCTATGCCACTGGACTATGCAACCTGCTTTAGAGTTGATCATGCGGAGATGCATTTCCTTAGGCATCGATGTTCCCCTGTACACAGTAGTGCTAATTGGCAGCATCTTTAAGGAGATTGGAATGTCACTGATGTCTTACTGTGTTTCACATCATTGTATGTCTTACTGTGTTTCAGATCATTGTATGTCTTACTGTGTTTCAGATCATTGTATGTCTTACTGTGTTTCAGATCATTGTATGTCTTACTGTGTTTCAGAGCATTGTGTACTTAGTTACATTTTGGGCAAATTTAAGGTTTTGCAGACCTCGTGTTGTGCAATGTAAGAATGGTATTTTGTTGATTTTTGTCAACAGAGGCAACTGTTATTGTTAACTGAAAATTATTGTTATTATTATTATTATTGTTGTTGTTATTGTTTATGAGTATTTTTGCTGAGCCTCTTCAAAAGGTGGTAATCATACTCAGAAGCGTTTCCAGTCCAACAACTGCTAAAGAGGAAATTCTCTAAGTTAGTTAGGAACATATTGATGCAACCTCAAGGCACAAGCAGATGGAGCACAACAGGGAGCCAATTAAGGCCAGCAAACAAAAACCGACGAGGTTGTTGCATAATTCTTATTTATTTTGCCAGAAGGCTAGATGCACTGGTACAGGAGATCAAGTCTGTAGGTTTTTTCAGGTCAGTGCAATTCAATAAGGTCAAGGCTGGAACATGTTGGTTCAAGGTTCCAGGAACTGCACAGGTAGCTGGGTACCAGCGGGTACTGGGCATGGTGGATGGTGTTAAAAATTATATTTAATTGTTGCCTTGTTTATTCGTTTCTTCTTGATGATATTCTTCCATTTTTCCTGTCCTGCCCTTTCTCTGGTGGTTTTATTTGATATTCGGAACAAGTAGAGTAAAAGTCTCAAAATAGATTTCTGCCCTGACATGAATTTGAACCTCCAACCTCTGTGCTAACTGTCCAGCCTGATAATCACTGGACTGTCATCGTGCGTCACGCAAGGTTACGGCACCCGACAGATTGACCTAGCGTGGCAAATTAATAGGTGAGCATGAAATGAATTGATAGGTGAGCATTAAATGATACGCAGATCATGTTAATCGAGCCGTAGTTTTGATTGGCGTTTTCTGATGACTCTATTTGTAATATAATTCTCACCGCAAGTTGCAATTTTTTGCGTGTAGCAGATTTCGTGATGTAATGATTATGAATCCGCCTTATGAGCGAAATCTGAGAGGCTTAATTAAAATCATGGTGACACTTCCATCCACTGAAATAGAAATTCGTGTTCAGCAGGTGACAGGATGCTAAAGATAGGACAGTGTGATATTCAAGGTCAAGAGTCCTCCTCTTTTGCCTCTTCCTCCTCTTCTGCCTCTTCCTCCTCTTCTGCCTCGTCCTCCTCGTCCTCATCCTTGTCCTCCTCCTCGTGTTCCTTCTTCTCCTCCTCCTTCTCCTCTTCCAGAGTTATGGCATGTCGTTGATTAATAAGATTCTTCACATGGTAATACATAAGATATCGATATTCCCTTGATTGCCATGGCATTTCAAGTTTGTCCTAGTACTTATTATACAGGGATATAATATGTTGCTGATATGTTGTGTGCTGCACAGATAGGCCTACAGGAATACAGAGAAGAGCAGACTCGTTTCATAGTCCATGCCACTTGTGCATGGACATTCTATGGCTTTACAGGACAAATTACTGCATAACATATTCACAGATTCTTGCTTAAAAGAAGAACATTTTTTAATTTTTGCTTGTGACTGTCTTTATTAGACATCAAAATAAGTGGGAAATAGACTATTTTTCATTTGGATATTAAAACTGATTAACCTATTTTGCGTATAACGTTAGTCTTTGGTAGGTTATTAATTTTACTGGTGATCGTGTATTCTATCTTTTTGGTTTTATTGACCATTAATTACAACTCATAGTTTACTGTCAGTTTTTATTATCGCTTGAAAAAACCTTACAGATTATCTGTCACATACATTTTACCCACATTTTATTAAGAGCTATTGTTTAAGAGCTAATCAAGTTTTTTTGTTCTGTTTTGTTCTGTTTTATTTTATATTCCGTTGCGCCAAATAATATATTATAAATATGAATGGTGCCTTCAGTTAGTACATGATACCAGTGATGTGGTCTCGAGACCGTGGTCTTGGTCTCGAGACGGTCTCGAGACCAGAAAATTGCGGTCTTGGTCTTGGTCTTGGTCTTGGACCACCCGGTCTTGGTCTTGGTCTTGGTCTTGAAGGTCCGGTCTTGGTCTTGGTCTCGGTCTTGATGGTCCGGTCTTGGTCTGGTCTTGGTCTTGAAGGTCCGGTCTTGGTCTTGGTCTTGGACCTCTTGTTCGCATCAAAAGAGACAAGAAAACGTGAATGCTCAGTTATCCTAGTGCCTTAGTAAGTAATTACATTGATGCAATTGCTCGATGTGGCATTTTGTAGTTTTGCAAACATTGAGGAGCAGGGATTTGGACCTCAGTGGTGTGGTCTCGAGACGTGGTCTTGGTCTCGAGACGGTCTCGAGACCAGAAAATTGCGGTCTTGGTCTCGGTCTCGGTCTTGGACCACCCGGTCTTGGTATTGGTCTCGGTCTTGGACCACCCGGTCTTGGTCTTGGTCTTGGTCTTGGACCACTCGGTCTTGGTCTTGGTCTTGGTCTTGGATTTTTGGTCTCGTGCACAACACTGCATGATACAAGTTATAGTACCAGTGCTTTAGATACTTGTCAATGACGGTCTATCATTTTCGTGTATTATTTTGATTATAATGTAGGTCTAACTTGGACTCGGTAAGCTCATTTGAGCTTTTTTCCTTCCCGACTGACTTTGGGAAAAATCGAACTATTTTGTATACAGTGGTGTGTATTATTATGTATTGTGGAAATAAAATGAACTTGAACTTGAATTATTTTTTAGTTTATGTGAGTATGCAATGAACAGAGACTTATTTGCTCCTCGATTCTGTTTTAAGCTCATTCCCTTTCCGACTGACTTTGGGAAAAAATCGAACTATTTTGTATACAGTGATGTATATTATTATGTATTGTGGAAATAAAATGAACTTGAACTTGAATTATTTTTTAGTTTATGTGAGTATGCAATGAACAGAGACTTATTTGCTCCTCGATTCTGTTTTAAGTTCATTTTCTTTCCGACTGACTTTGGGGAAAAAATCGAACTATTTTGTATACAGTGATGTGTAGGCCTATTACCGGTAGGCTATTATTATGTATTGTGGAAATAAAATGAACTTGAATTTGAATAATTTTTTTAGTTTAGCCTATGTCAGTATGCAATGAGCAGCATACTCTGAGCATTGAGACTTATTTGCTGCTCGGTGGTTCTGTTGTTAGCTCATCCGTCTGTCATCGGATGCTATTTCTACGTCTTTTTCCCTTCCTATTTGCACTTGTCTGGCTCTGCTGAATTATTTAGGAAGAGAAAGACAAGACTGGCTGACGACAATGCTTCTTCTTCTGTGTTTTTCCTAGACCTGCCTTTCTTCACCCTACGACCGCTGCCCGTCTATCAGCGACTTGTCGGTCAGACCCTCATGATGCCGTGCGTCGCGGAGGGTGATCCAAAGCCGACAATCTTCTGGAAGAAGGTATGTGTGCGTTTCGATTGTTTTTCCGCTTAGAATTGGAGCATGAGCCACAGTGCTGTGTGTGTGCGCGTTGTATTTACCCTAAAGATCTTCTATGACATTGGTTCCGTTGCCTAGTTGGAGATCTAGTTCGTCAATTTGATGCAACAGAGTGTGGCATCCATTTGTCCTTTGGGCTCCAGAGTAAGATAATTATTATTTACTGGGAGGTTTTACGAGTCATAGGTCTGTAATAGCCTGTTTCTGTGTTGCTATTCCTTTGACCAAGTCAGCATCCAGTTCCAGCCTAAGCCTCTGAGTAGGTACTAAGCATTTTACCTTGCATACAGGACTACAGGTATATAATTAGGAGGAAAATAAGAGTACAGGTTGCCAGTTCGTAAGTACTTCCAATTAATGGTACGTGCATGCAGAGGAAGGCAGCTAAAAGCTTCTGTAATCTTCTGAAAACATCTCTGACTGAACTGTGGCTGATTTTTTCATGCGAGAAGCTGTAGTAACAGTTGATGTAAATGATGGCAGAATGTCTCTGCCTTTGTGGTATTAGTATATGTAATGATAGTAGGATGTCTTTGTAGTGTCAGTAGATGTAATGATAGTAGGATGTCTCTGTTTTTGTAGTAGGATGCCTATGTCTTTGTAGTGTCAGTAGATGTATTGATAGTAGGATGTCTCTGTTTTTGTAGTATCAGTAGATGTAATGATAGTAGGATGTCTTTGTAGTATCAGTAGATGTAATGATAGTAGGATGTCTTTATAGTGTCAGTAGATGTAATGATAGTAGGATGTCTCTGTTTTTGTAGTAGGATGCCTATGTCTTTGTAGTATCAGTAGATGTAATGATAGTAGGATGTCTTTGTAGTATCAGTAGATGTAATGATAGTAGGATGTCTTTGTAGTGTCAGTAGATGTATTGATAGTAGGATGTCTCTGTTTTTGTAGTATCAGTAGATGTAATGAGTAGGATGTCTCTGTTTTTGTAGTATCAGTAGATGCAAATGATAGTAGGATGTCTCTGTTTTTGTAGTATCAGTAGATGTAAATGATAGTAAGAGATGTCTCTGTCTTTGTAGTAGGATGCCTATGTATTTATGTCTTTGTAGTATCAGTAGATACAAATGATAGTAGGATGTCTTTGTAGTATCAGTAGATGTAAATGATAGTCGGATGTCTCTGTCTTTGTAGTAGGATGCCTACGTCTTTGTAGTATCAGTAGATGTAATGATAGTAATAGATGTCTCTGTCTTTCGTTGCTGGTATCTTGCAGAGGAGAGGAGGTTTCAATACCGACTGAAGGATTCACGTTTATCTCTCTCTCTGCATAGCTCTCTCTCCACAGAACATGCAAGGATTATTGCGTTGGCTGCAGCTTTATACAGCTGGCACCTTTGAGTCGATGAATAATAACTTGGATGCGTTGGATCAGAAACGTTCGGATAACGTTGGTCCTGAAACACATTCGGATGAATGGGGAAAACGAAAAGCTTTGTTGCGCTGCTAATGAATTACCCGCATCGTCCGTTCGCTTGAAAAAATCGAAAGTTTGGTGACACAATTTGCTCTGCCATGAGTAGACTTGTTGTATCATAAAAAAATTATTCAGCACAGGTGTGAGCTTAACTAAGGGCTATAAGGTCTATAGGGGCATCTGGTGAGCTGTGGATTTTCATTGAGGCTGCTACGGTGGGGCACTGGATTATGGATTTATCAATATCAATATATCCGACCTTGTCTGTCTTCCTGTAATAGGCTTCGTGTGTTTAGTGCGCTGCTCTCGTTCTCATTTTCTTGGCTTTTCTGGTGGAAAACAGGAAGGCATGCACAGAACACACACTGTTGCTTGTTTGTATGTGCACTTGTTATAGCGCCTTTTCAAGCTCTCGCTACTCAGAGGCGCTCCCGAATGCAGAGCGGACACTGCATCGGAGTTTCACGCCGAAGCGCTGAGCAATTGTGAGTGAAGGACTTGCCCAAGGTCCTTACACGGCGAGGTGGATTCGAACCTCGAACCTTCCGGCTCCAAGGCAACGACGCCACCACTACACCACCGCGCCCCACAATGTACTATGCAATGGTTGGTAGAGTTTGTGTATCTGCATTTTTTAAAAGAATGACTGTGTTATTAACTTTTGCTTTGCTAGCATGATATTGAAACAACTGTGCATCTAGTTTTTTTAAACAGATGAGAACTTTTGGTCATACAGTCGTTTCAGGTAGTTGCTGAGTTGTTACCTGCAAATGAGGATGAGCAAACTATCAAATCATGAGTCACTTTGTGGGGCGCAGTGGTGTTGTGGGTATGTTCGTTGCCTTGCAGCCGGAGAGTCTCAGGTTCGAATCCACCCTCAAGTTGCCCTGTAGGGACCTTGGGCAAGTCATTCGCTCGCAATTGCTCAGCACTTTGGCGTGAAACTCCGATGCAGTGTCCGCTCTGTAGTCAGGAGCGCCTCTGAGTAGCTTGAGGGGGCACTATACCAAGTGCACATACAAACAAATAATATATACACTTTTATTTCAGTACAATTAGGCAGCCCAAAATAATCTTGAAATCCATGTCAAAAATTAGAATATCAAAATTTTAGAAACTGTGAGGCAAATATGCAATATTTTATGCATTTTGATGGGTTTCTAGATGTTAATGTGTAGATATACTGATGTACTGATATACCATTAGAATCATTAGATACACACACACACGCATGCACTACTCACACATATACAGTTACACACACATTTTTTACATATATAGGCCATTGCAATATATATATAAACATAATAGACGCATGCACACACACACATATATATATATATATATATATATATATATATATATTGTGTATGCCCTATATGTTTGTATATTTATATAGGTATGTATATAGTATGTAACTATGTATACATAATATATATAGTAGCCTATGTATGTGTGTAATTGTATATATTTACACATATGCATTTGTCAGAGCATCAGATACACGCAATGCCGACATTGATTGGAATTTGAAAAGTATCGTGACCTGCTATGCTTTTCCTTTCACCGATTCTGCTGTAAGCCGCCGCAAGTCTGCTCTCTCATAAATCCTTTGCGCATATACGACGACGTCGACGTGTGTCTGTGCGTGAGGAGTTTCTTTGTGTCCAGTAATTTGTGAATTTGACAGATAATCAGACGTGATCAAGATCGAGTTGTCTATGGTTTTTTTAAAGCGACAGACGCAGTAGTCCATGGGATTCTCGTGTAAATATTTGGCAACCATACGTGATGATTCAGTTCTTTGGGCTTTCTGTTAAAAGAATTCCGTCTGGTTTTTTTGTCATTTGCATGCTAACAAAATTTAGAATATAAGTTGCGTTTGGACGATTCCAGAATGAGAATTACTATATATCCAGATTCCTCGTGTCTCTCTTGCAATGAATTTCATGTCACATTATCTGCCCTATTTCATATTCAATCATAGATGTACAGGAGATTTCAGCAGTGCGGGTGGGGGAAGCCAAGATTTTACTTCTGCCCGAATAATAAATCCGTAATAAATGACTTCGTGGGTTGAAATCTCGTGGTGGGAAATAATATTTTTTCCCAGACAAAAAAGTTGACCTTTTTTCAGTCATCGGGTTGAAATATCTTAAAAATACTATTTTCCTAGACAAAAAGTTTTTACTATCTTTCCGAGTCTGCTTGCTCGAAAAAACAGATTTGTCAGAAATTTGGGGGCATTTGCCTCTCCCTCTGAACCCCCCGCCTCGTACGCCTATGTATTTAATTCAATTCAGTCTTTTTAATCAGCAACAAACTAGGCATCTTCCTGAAAAGTCGGAAACTCATTTAGTTGCACATAAAATTTCTTAGGTTTATCTGTTGATAATAATAATAATTACGACGATTTATATGGCGCAGTAACACAGCCATGCCGTTACAAGGGCGCCTTACAAAAAAACAGCTAAATGTTGTTGATGTTGTTTACAAGACAACCATAAAGAATAACAAATCGACTGATGAATTATTATTTGGCTGAGATAGCTTCTGATGGCCAAGCAGTTATTTGTTATGATCATTTTTTGGCATTAATGAATGTAAATAACTTTATTTGTATTATACACAAAAGTTTGATCTAAGTTCAGACAACACACAAAAGCACATAAATGACACTGAAATACTTGTAGTCATTTATTGCAAGAAACAGATCTTCCTATTTGCATAATTATGGTTAGGAAGCAGCATTTGTTGCTCTCCGCCTGGTGCATAGAGGTCACACCACTATGTTTCTTTCTCACTTAAAATCTGCCTTGTTTAGCCGTTGTTGGACTGGATAGCGCTTCTGAGTAGATTACCTTGAAGGTGCGCTATATAAAAGGTCAATAATAATAATAATAATAATAATAACTTTAAAATTCAACTTTGAAGTGTACCCTATAATAGAACATAAGTAATTACAGTGCATTCATGATCTTCGGCAGCAAGCAAAGGATTTAGTTCTATTGAAGCTGAACAAAGGAATGGGACTTTCAAAGCCATCGTATATATACACTTCATTCTCATTAAGGGATAGGCCTACTCTGAGACTGTGGGACAAAGCGGAGTGTTGGCTCCCTCGAAGGAACTGTGTACAATGACTGAGAACAAAAGGAATTTCTCCTTTGTAGCTTTGTACTCGATGACAGTTGACAGATCTGCGGCCATGATCTCGAGACCTTGATTGCATTTAATAAATCAGATGAGAGCTCTGGAGGATTTTATGCCTGCTGGGATGGCACTTCAAGGATGGGCGTTCCAAAACCTCTAACGTTGGCCTTCTTCTGTCAATGGCCACCACCCCACACCCCAAGATTCCGGTTCCCTTACCTTCTCGAGACCATTGATCACGTGGAACTCGTCGGCGCCTAACGCGAGCAGCTGAGTTTCAGCGGACGGTGGTAAAACTGGAAATTACCTTTTGTCATGAAACATGTAGTTCCATCTGTTGTTTTTGCTATGCATCTGTTTCTCGCCTGCTACCAAGACGAATTGCCAGCATGAATTGCCCACATGAATTGTCAACATGAATTGCCGACATGAATTGCCAACATGAATTGCCGACATGGATTGCCGACATGAATTGCCGACATGAATTGCCAACATATATTGCCAACATGAATTGCCAACATATATTGCCAACATGAATTGCCAACATATATTGCCAACATGAATTGCCAACATATATTGCCACCATGTATTGCCAACATGAATTTCCAACATGAATTGCCTGCATGAATTGCCGACATGAATTGCCAACATGAATTGCCGGCATGAATTGCCAACATGAATTGCCAACATGTATTGCCAACATGAATTGCGGACATGAATTGCCTGCATTTGTCTAATGTTGTGAGGTATACAAGTAGACAGTCTGTTTAGTGTGTCCTTTTGATAAAGGTTGTAATCAGACATGAGTTCGTTTGGCTGAGGTCACAGGTTTGGACGACCTCCTGGGCATTGATTGCTTTGCAGACGGGCGTTGCTGTCCTACTGACTTATATGCCCTCAGCTTAATTATGGCTAGGCTTTATGCGAGTTGTGAGGCTCAGTGAGAATAAGTTCTCCCTTATCCACATTCTTCTAAAAAGAAGTAAACATTTATTCCAGTGCATTATTTGTATTTATTGTTATCTCTTTTATCTCTCGCATTTCTTATTATTTTGTTGTAAAAGTTTATCTTGTTTATTTAGACATCAGACCAGAAGAACTCGTGACACCTCTGCTATCTTCTGCTTTCGATCATTTAATATTTTATTCGAGTGTGTTTATTCTCATTTTGGACTGTATTTTGTCTTTCATGGAAGCAGTGTCCAGAGATCATAGCTGTCAGTATTATTTTTGTGGTTGTAGAAGTGCAATGTATATTTTTTTATGTAGTTATTTGTATGTATGAGGACTTGTTATAGCACCCTTCAAAATTGCTACTCAGAGGCGCTCCCAAACTACAGCACGGACACTTATTCGGAGTTTTACATTGAAGTGCTGAGCATTTACGAGTGAAGGCCTTGCCCAAGGTCCCTACACAGCAGCTTGAGGTGGATTCGAACCTAAAACCATCCGGCTGCAAGGCAACGAACATACCCACAACACCACCGTGCCCCACAGTTATTAATAATTATATTTAATAAGTGTAAACCAAGATACCTTGGTTGAGGTTTCTTATTCTGATGAGTGTATGCAAACGTTGAAGTAGGCTACTGGTTTTGCATTTCATTCATGCGTACAGGGAAGGTATTGTAGCCTAGTGGGCAGTGTGCTGGAAAGTCAGCTGTAAAGTCATGAGTTCAGATCTGCTGGATCTATTTGTTTCTCGTAGCCACATCAGCTGAATGGCATGCACTTGTGGATGTTAATATCGAGTGGAAAATAATTATTTGGCTGGCCATCATCATCTCTCGTATGCTGAGACTAAGAAAATGAAGTCGCTAGCACTTCATTATGATAGCCGCCTCTCAGAGCTTCTCATTCTCATGCTTTTTCTTCCTCCTCCTCCTTCCACTTCCTCTCCATCATCCTCTTTCTTCTCCACCTTCTTTCTCCTCCTCCTCTTCCTTTTTCTCCTCCTCTTCCACCTCCTCCTACTCCTCCTTCTCTTCTCTTTCCTCCTCCTCCTCTTCCTCCTCCTCCTGCTCCTCCTTCTCTTTCTTCTCTTCCTCCTCTTCCTCCTCCTCCTCCTCTTCCACCTCCTCCTGCTCCTCCTTCTCTTTCTTCTCTTCCTCCTCCTTCTCCTCTTTCACGTCCTCTTGCTCCTCCTCCTCGCCTCCTCCTTCTTGTTGTATGCAGGGCTACTCGCTACACAGGTTATCATTTTAGGGCAGTTGTGCTGCATGAGATGTTAGGGTTAAATGTTTCTGGATCTGCCTGCTCTGCTCTACATCTTATATAAACCTTCCATCTGCTTTGTTACTTGAGGGAGGCTTACTGCTTCTTCCTTTACCGACCTAAACATCAGATTGAGGACAGATTTTCTACAGAAGTAAAATTCTGACAAAAACCCCGTTCCAAATCCCCGTGACTTCCCTGGTAGCTGCAGCGTGAGCCGGCTCCACCCAGGCGTGCGCGGAGGATCCCATTAAACGAAGTGCGCTCGCTCGCCCTGGTCGTGTGTTACTTCGTAGTTGCATCTCCAAAGGATTAAGTTCGTATACGGTCTCTCTTAAGTTCGCAGAAAATCAATAAATCGATGGATTAACTGGTGAATTATTGGCGGGTCAATACACTTTCATCTTTGAACTGAATTATTGATCTGTCCATCAACTAATCGTTTAATCAATCCAACTTGGATGCTGACATTTTTTATGGGTCATGCTATATGTGTGTGTGTGTGTGTGTGTGTGTGTGTGTGTATGTGTGCGTGTGTGTGTGTGTATGTGTGCGTGTGTGTGTGTGTGTGTGCGTAATTGTAAAAGTAAATTGTGAATTTGTATCCTACCCGTTCAGCAGTACAGTATGTAATGTATGAGCAATTGTTGTAACGCCCCATCGAGATTGCGAATATTCCTCAGAGGCGCTTCCGAATACAGCGTGGACACTGAATCGAAGTTTCACGCCGAAGCGCACGAGCAATTGCGAGTGAATGACTTGCTCCGGGTCCCTACGGGCGAACAGGCAAAACCTTCCGGCCTCAAGGCACTGAACATGAACACCGCGTCCCCCCCCCACGGTCGTTAGGTCCTTAGAGACAACACATGACCAGTGCTGCTGTTGCATTTTGACAACACGATATCTTTCTTCCAGGTGAATGGACGATTTCCTCCGAAGACTAAAACGCTACAAGACGGCGGCAACTTAACAATCGTGCAGCTGAGCGCTGCGGAACAGGGAACGTATGAATGCATCGCTCGAAACGCTGTCACTACAATCATCACCGCAGCTATGCTGCTAGTCCAAAGTAAGTTAGAAGTTTCCTCTGCTGTGTTCATTGTGGCAGTGCGTCCTGGCACTTATTTTTAAATCTCTATGCTGTCCTGCCACTCATTTGGCCAGCACACCTGAAAATGTAAGGGGCGTCCTGGCACTTCTTTAGGAAAGGCAAGGGGCGTGCAGGCATTTCTTTTTTTTATACTTTTAGCACTGCATTTGTTTCGTTGTTATCAACTTTTTCATCATCATAAAACATGTGTTAGTTTTTTGCTTAGAGATCAACCAACTACAGGAAATTGTTTGAATTTTGATATAATTTGTTTAAGAGTAGAGCTACTCTGTCTTCTGCTGTATTAAGATAGAAAGAGAGCAAGGAGGATGCGAAGAATTGGTAGGAAATGGAATTTGTAAGGCAGCTGAAACAATAAAAAAAAATTTAATTCATATAAATGTTTAGTTGTTTCATGTCATTGCATTAATTTGCATTTGCCTTTGTAAGTTAAGTTTAGTAGGCTACCCAACATCTTACGCTGAAACTGTATCATCTGTATGAGATAGATGAAATAAAGTGACATATAGTTATTGTCATTAGACTGTTTGTATCGTGCTACGATTAATTATGACTGAGGTGGGAGAAGGGAATTGAAGTTTAACAGTTCATTGAGGTAAGAGAGAACACAGATTACACGAGATTGGTTGCTTTGTGGCCGTGTTGGAGATGATGTTAGTGCATAAGTTATTGTCGTCCTGGCATTTCTGTCTGCTCGTCTGCATTTGGCGATGAGCTGCGACACCCCCTCCCACCACAATCCATTCCCTCCACTTCCTTCTTATTTCCATCCGAGTATGGTGGTGAACTAATCTCCCCAGTTATGCTAGAGTTTGCTGAGGTGCAGGGTCATTGGAGTGGAAGTTCTTCGGTCGCATACATGTGAGTTCAACCAAGTGCAAGTTTAGCCATGTACGACTCATCAAGCGTTAAGGTTCAGTAGGACAGACATTCTGAACTATTGCTAAGTCCTTGATGGAATTGGATTGCTGCTGGTCCCCAGCTGGACAGTCCAGCATGCTAACCATGCAGTGAGCCACTGTGCCAGCCGGTCAGATGGAGGATAGAGGTGGTAGATAAGAGTCTGGATTCTGTGCAGGGGAAATGCTGATCAATATTGGATAATTACCAGGGAGTGGAATGAACTGTCACATTCCATCAGTAAGCTGCTGTTCTTGAAGCCTTTGTGTTTTGTCGTTGGCCTCCCATTTACATGTCTTGTGGCTTGATAATGGTGCTGCTGAAAGTCTGTCTCGGATTTTGCACATACTTTTCTCAGAATAATAAATGTTTATACTCGTATTATTTGGACCTTAACTTTGTTGAGAACGGGTTGTTCGCACTTCGGCAGAAAGGCTTTATATTAATGCTGTGCTCCATGGCCTAATATATATATACATATATATATATATATATATATATATATATATATATATATATATATACACAATGTATGTATATACAGTGGCGGATCCAGAACTGTTCCAAGGGGGGCCAAAATCTTAGATCTCGGATGGGAAAAAGGCAAAAAAAATTTCCCCCCCCCCAAATTTTTTTAGTCATCCGCCAAAATTTTCGGGAAAATCGTACCATTTCATCCGCCAAAAAGTTGATGACCTTTTTTTTTTAGTCCTCACCTTGGAAATCGAACGGGGGGGGGGCACGTTCCATACAATTTTCCGAATAGGGGGGGGGCAATATCCATTGCACCCATATTCGTATTGCTAATTTCAGACCAAATGGGGGGGGCACGTCCCATGGCAATTTTTAATGGGGGCCATGGCCGGATTGGCCCCCCCTGGATCCGCCACTGTGTATATATTATATGAAGTTTTTTGCTGTTTATGTTGGTCAGTCTCGCGTTTATTCTGCAGGGGCCCGATTTGTATACTGGTTGGCTGGCCTTACTTTTTCATGTAAAGTGGTCTTGTTTCCATGCAGGAGACATTTCCCTAAAACCAGATGAACTGGGTGTAAAACACTGATCCTTGTCATGGCTGTAAATGTGTTTACCGCACCCTGGAAACTTGCATTAATGTGGCTGGAGAGTCCTGGTGTTAATACAGTGGTTCTCTAGTGTGTTTCGGATACATTTGTTATTTCGGATACATTTGTTATGTTCGCTATGTGCTTTACGTATTCCTTTGCATTAGCCACTCTGTGCTTATCAATGAAGTCATCTTTTATCTGTAAACTGTCGATTCCATACATTTAAAAGTTACAAGACAATATACATATTTATCCTTCCTGGAAGTTCTCATAATCACTGCCTTTTTTATTGTTGGCTATCACACCAGCATTCTCAGTTCACTGAGAACTCATGTCATTGTCAGGACTGACTAGAGAAATTGGGGGGGGGGGGCCTAGGCAGAGCAGTCATGAGTTCCTAAACTATCTTAAAGGGTGAATTATAAAAAAAATTACAAACAAATTTAAAGGATAAACGTGTAGTATGACCTACATTTATATATTTATATTATACAATATGATTTCAACAGTTGTTGATTTGAAGTGTAAACTGATTGTAGTTAATTTGCTCTGCAATATTATATTTAAAAAGGCATAAATCATAAACTTTTCGATGTGTAACTACCTAGCTCGAGGCTCGAGCCTCTCGCCCCTTCGGCTGTCCTTGTCATTGTTGATATAGAGTCCATTTTTATAGAGTCCATTTTTAATTGACCATGTCTCTGAAGTCTGTTCCTTTGAACCTCATTCAATGGTCCTTGTCTTCAATCCCTAAATGCTATTTCTGACAGGTTCTTTTTGCTAGCCATATTCCAAGTTCCCAACTCCACACCAACGTGGATCGATACTGGAATAAATTTTCTTGCTAGTTTAGTTTATCTCCATTGATTGGTTCTTTCTCATGACATTCAGATAAATTGTGACCGTTAGTGTCCTAAACCTATAATTAACATCTGTTCACAGAACTTGTCATCAGATCTGTTAACCTAGTATGCATTTTATCTTAAACAATTCATATTCTCTTCAAGTTGGATCTTGGATAATCTGGTGGATATTCTTTGTCTTGATGAATCTTGGCTCCTGCAGAACAATAATTATGTGAGACACCTTCCTCTAATTTTTGTCATGATAAAATTCCATTCTTCTCTTTCCTACATGAACCTCTGCTGGACAGATTTTTAGTGGAGAACTGTGATATTCTTCCCCTACACAAATCAAGCCTGATATGTGCTTTCTCTGCAGTTTTTCCATCACTAACCCGTTTGAAATCATTCAAGATTGCTAGCTCTCTTCTCTGGAATTGTTTATTTCGCCTTCGTTAATGTTTACCATCCTTGTACTTTTTCCACTTTCTGGCTTTTCCCTGAATTCCAAAATGACTGCCGTTTCTTAAATGTCTTCTTCAATTGTCCTTTTGAAATTCGTCTTTTTCAACTTGCTACTCACCTTGGCCTGGCTTTTTTTTCTGTTTTTAAACATAGAGCTCTTCTCTCCAAATAGCCTGGGCTTTTCTCGTTGCCTTTCGTATCGATTGGTGTCTTTACGATAACAGAGCTATAAAAGTCGTCGGATGAGATTGGATGACAATAAATATTCTGCTGTGAATGGGTCAAATCCCTGTCGGAGTCGAAGGGTCTTTAACCCTTTATGGACGAGCGGGATTGGGTTTCCAGTCGCTTTTAGCACACACACACACACACACACACACACACACACACACACACACACACACACACACACACACACACACACACTCATTGTTAAACGGCTGTGTGTCTACTTTAAATTTCTATTCTGTGTCGTCGTTGCTGAACTGTATTCATCTCTACTGAGTTGTGAGGTCTCGCCTGTTGAGCTGTTTAATGATGCTGTGTCATATTAGGGATGATCAGTGTCACCCTCCTCGTTTCTTAAGGCGTGAGACTGGCACTGCTCCAAAGTACCAACCATAGCAGAGCTAAGTTGTGAGTTTGAAGTCTAAGAGAGGAATTTATATCTTACCATCATTGAGGAGTCTTTACAATATGACATCATCTCTGTTTTCATACTTTTTGTAAATTCTAAATGGTCGTTGAATTTCTGCAGCAATTCACAGAACCATAAATGATTTCTTGATTCAAATATCTCTGTGACATGCAGTCAGATATTCATCTGGCCCACATTTCGTCCATAGTTCTGGCAGTGTCCTGTCAGTTGTCACTAAAGGGGAAATGCGGGTCAACTTTGGTTCCATTGAACTCCGTTGTCTGACCTTTTGACTGGCTGAAGCTTTAAAGACAATAATTCAAACTCAGAACATCAGCCTATAACTCGATGATGATGATGATGATGATGATGATGATGATGATTGATGATGATGATGACGATGATGATGATGATGATGATGATGATGATGATGATGATGATGACGATGATGACGATGATGACGATGACGACGATGACGATGATGATGATGATGATGACGATGACGACGATGATGATGACGACAATGATGATGATGATGATGATGATAATAATACCAATAATAATGATGACAGTGATAATAATAGTAAAGCTTCACCATCATTTCATTGCCTTATCCTATAATAATAATAACAATAATAGTGACCACTTGTAAGGTGCCATTATTACACACACAGCACATGCCGGCACAAGGGCGCCTCGACAAGCATAAGCACATATTCAGTGTTGTACTATATCCCTATATTGCTTCTTTTTTGTTCTAAATTTACATATTATCAGGCTTAACTATAATGTGCCAATAAACCTGACTGCTGTTTATGGTGATTTTTACGTTGTTTTATCGATGTGAAATGTGTGGGGGAAACTCTTGTACTTCTGGATTGCATCTGTTCAGTATGGTCTGCATTTATGACTTTGTTTATGACACATTATCCAGTCTGTGGAATAAAGGGAATGCTGCTCGTTTCTATTTTTAAAAATGTATACAGTCAATATCGAAGTATAAATGTAAACAGTTATGCAATAAAAGTAAGTTTTTATTCGTCATTTATCTACTTGCGAATAATAGAGCTACGTCCAATAAAGTTCTATTGAACTGTGTTTCCATCATTATAAATTCTTGTTCAATGTCAGGCCCCTGCCAGGACTGCAGCAAGGGCCTGACATTGGACGAGAAAAGATTTATAATCATGGAGACTCATTTGTCAGTTACATCCTTTGCGCAATTTTTAATGAGCATTATCAGAGAATGGCAAAGGTTTAACGTGCAGTGCGAATGAGGTGAGCTTTGTAAATTTACAATGTCTGCCAAGTTGTGTTTTGCATTACGAATAGTTTGTGATGATTTGTGGACATTGTACATTACATTACAGAATTTATTGTAAAATATAAAATGGCATTGGTAGTACCAGAGCAACCCAAACTGGACTGAATGAGTTTTGGATATAATAGTATTGTATTATGTTAAGTTTTAGCATTTATGAGAAGCCTCTCACAGCATAGACCTTTCAGAAGTGCTCCCAGCCCAAGTTGGCTAAAGAGAAAAAGGTTTAAGGTAAGAGAAAAAAGACAGAGTTGCCACCAGAGACAATAGCAAAGTGTTGAGATGGGGGAAGTCCATCATTCCATAGAGAGGGACTATGCCAGGGGTGGTGTGAACATCTTCCAACAAGTGGCGGGCCAGTGTGAACATCTTCCAACTAGTGGCGGGCCAGTGTGAACATCTTCCAACTAGTGGCGGGCCATGGTGTCGAAGCTCCTGATCTCTTTGACACACCTGACCTATGCAGACAAAGAATGTTATTAACATTTTACATGTAGCTAGTATTAAGAATAGCAGATGGCTGTGCAAGATGGGGCTTCAGGTAAGATTAATTGACTGTTTACAAGAGATCTGTTCTCATTTTTCAGCTGCACTTGAAGAGCATCCTCACAACATCACCGTCGAGACGACTTTCAACACCGCAAAAGTTTCTTGGCTACCTCCTTACGTTAATGATTCTCAACTCTATAGATATGAACTGTGGTAAATCTTTCTCGCTGTCTTATCCGTATTAATTTTATGCAAGTCTTATGATATTGTCTTCATAGGTCTTTTTTTTCAATCTCTTTATATCTTTGTCTTTGGGTGCGTTTTTGATCTTCCTTTATAGCCGGAAGATAGCACTTGTATAGATATAGAACAGACTGTTCCAATTTTAAAAAAACAGGTTATTAATTGGCAAAAGAATAAGTGTTTGGATTTAACTGAAAATCTCACTCAGCTCCGGGCATTATTGGCACAGAGTTAACGGTCTGAACCCTGTTCAGATTAATTTTGAAGACATTCATGGCAACTGTCTATTGCATGAGACATCATTCGGCATGAAGAGATGATGCTGGTTCTGAGGTAAAACTGCAGTTCTTAGAATCAATCTTTTTGTTAGACAGACCACTTAAGATGTATACGTTATCAAATCTGAGGACATGCTTAGTTGATTTAGGCAGTCTGATTGAGCAGTTTAATAATTCCTTTTCAGTAGTTTGTGTTCTATTCATATATACTGCAAACATTCATTAATCTTTCTGCATGAACTGATTATCATTTTATATTCCATTCTTATTATTATAATTTAAAAACAAATTAATTAATTAATTAAATCTGTGATGCGTGCATGATTTGTTGGTCACACCGCCGACTTGCGAATCTGAGTCTTGTAGCAAGACGTAGGAGTTATTAATTATGTCCTTCATAACAACTGGATGAAGTACATATCATTTTACATCTAACATCATGCTATGCCGCTGCAATTTTCGTGTAAGAGTTTTGAGAATCAAGGATGACTTAATAATTATAATTTATAATCGAATATGTCAGCCCGATAATAAGCGAAGCAACTGCTAACCTAAAAATCATCGCAAATTATATTTTCCAGTTGTGGGTTTCGTGCACTATAGATCTTCTTGGTTTCGACGTGGCTTATTAGCCGCTCATTCTGGATGATGGAGGAAGGCCTATCTGGTAGATCTTGCGTGGCCACGGCCAGAAGCCACAGGTGTCGTACTGATTGCATTTTAAACCGGAGCTCACCTGCTTAATGAGATCTCGCTGCTTGTTGTTGTTGGTTAAATCTTCTCTAGGTGTCAGGTGCTGCATGCAAAAGCGAGTGAGGAGTGGCAGAGATTCACTGCCATCCCAGACAACGCGACGTCTGTCACGATTTACAACCTCCTGCCTAAGACGTCCTATAGATTCAAGGTGCTTTCCAATCACTCGGGCAAATTTCACTTCAGCCAGGAAGTCGATGCTACAACTAACGGTAACCATGGCAACTCATCTCCTCGACAACCGTTTGATGTTTATTTTCGTATAGCTGTGTGCTGCTGTTGTTGTGACTTGTGAAGTTCTAATCAAAAGAGTAGTTTGCAGCTCTGTAGAGGTGGTGAAGGTGGGGTTAGGTAAAGTTCAGATAAACCATGTGCAGTCTGACTAACCATCTCTCTCCATCACCGTAATAAGTCAACTGACCAAGGCGGGAGAATAGTCTGTATGTATGTATGTGCACTTGTTATAGCGCCCCTTCAAGCTCTCTCTACTCAGAGGCGCTCCCGATGCAGAGCGGACACTGCATCGGAGTTTCACGCCGACGCGCTGAGCAATTGTAAGTGAAGGACTTGCCCAAGGTCCTTACGCGGCGAGGTGGATTCGAACCTCGGACCTTCCGGCTCCAAGGCAACGACGCCACCACTAGACCACCGTGCCCCACAATAATGTCACTGTGAGTTATGCAGTAAATTTTCCCACGTGATGGTGATGGCGTTTGAACCATCTTTACAATAACACGGTATTTCTACCGACTCTTAGAACCAAATGGTATTTGTTATCCTCAGTGGCGTAACAACTGAGCCGGGGGCCCGTGGACATTCTCAGCTTGGGGGGCCCTATCCATAAACGGAACTAAACAGTGAAAACAATAAGCCTAGAAGGCCCTAGATGGCCATTTTAAAACAAAAGCGTAATTATTATCTGAAGCAGTTTTGGCAGCGCAATAGTGTCGGCCTATTAGTGAGTTTTCGTAAAGTTTCGCTTCATGAATGTCAGTAGGATTTCAGATACAAAAATACCTCAATTCAGCTTCCATTTCTTAAGCGTTTTTCATCAATCCAGCTTCTATTTTAGATCTAAAATTTGTTCTTTCATCCAGCTTATATTTCTCACGAGTTATTTTCGTCAATCCAGGTTCTATTTCACCTGTAAGAGAACCTTCGTCCAGCTTCCATTTCCCTTGCGTTTTTTCATCAATCCAGCCTCCATTTTATCTGTAAAAACTTTCATCCAGCTTCCATTTCTCAAGCGCTGGACCAGTTGTCTGTTAGACGAGTTGTCTGTAGACCAGTTGTTGTCGTGGCATCCATGCAAAGATCCATACATACACACGAGTCTTGCTCCGCGAATATGGCTATTCTAGCCTTACTGTTGGCAAAAGCGTCTACCAGGTCATCAATATTCAATTGTTTTGCATTTTCGTTTTCGATTGCAAAGAGAGAAAGACCCTCAAGCCTGTCCTGTGAAATATATAGTTGACCTAAGATAAGTCTTTATTATTTCCAATTTTGGGAAGGAACTCTCTGCACTGGCGACGGTGACTGGAAGGGTGACAAAGAGCACACAGGCAGTGGCCAATTCAGGCATTGACGATATGATGCGATAGCTAGAAGAACCTGGAGGCAATATCACTTTCCTCACCTATATATAGTAATGTCCTTTTTCTCCTTGGAAGTTGTCGGCACTTCTGAGCAAATTGGACTAACATCGACTTCTTCCTCGCGTTCTCCGCTATAACTGCAGCAGCTGCAGGAATATCGGCACTTGGAATTTGCATCTTAAAAAACGAATTGATGGAGGGAGTGCCAACCATGGCAGTCTCAAGTTTTCGATTTTTCTCTGCTCGTTTCTGACTGCCACAACTGTACTGCGTTTTACGGCATTCATCTTATTTGGTGATTATTTTCGTTTAGGCACCGCAATAGTGATGATCCAGATAAATTAAGTAGGCTAAATCTGTAAATGAATGAATGCAGTGACTGCTATTATGAGCGCGAAGGAATGAACACTGCAATGTGCAGTGTGTACCAGTCACTTCAGCGCTTGACTCGTATAGAGACATTGACAGAGACAAAGACAGGTACACACATTGCACACCCTGAGTGAGAGAGAGAGAGACAGACAGACAGAGAGACAGACAAGACCTATCTCTCTGTCTGTCTGTCTGTCAGACAGAGAGAGACAGACAGATAGACACACACAGTGTCACACACAGACAGCAAGAATTAGGAGCCGAAAAGAAAGTAAATACTATTATTTCAAGCATCATTCCTTAATGGATGAACGTATACAATATTACCCCTAACGCACAACTAAGACTTTTAGTGTTGATGTCTGCTACAGGTCAAATGCTCTCACATCCGATGACCCATGCAGTCCCGACAGACACGACACATGCGCATCATTTATCATTTCCGTCGTATCCAGGCTATTATAGGTCTACAATGTCTACATTATGGTCAGACTCTACAATCTGAAACTAACTATAAAACAAAGAACTCTGAAAAAGTACATGGAACTTTTTTGCTAAAATAAGCTCGGGGCCCTTTGGAGCTCGGGGGCCCGTGGATTTTGTCCACCTTCGTTACATGGTTGTTACGCCACTGGTTATCCTACTCGCTTTGCTACTTGGTAGCTCTAGACCGCAACCAATTCCTTCCATTCCCTGGTTTCGCCGTTTAATAATTATGACAATTTATATGGTGCCGTAACACGGCCATGTCGTAACAAAGGCACTTTCAAGGCAGCTAACAGGCGGGATAAGCCTAGAGAAGAAGTATGACTTGAGCCAGTCTGGAAATTACATTTATCCTGGTGAATGCGAAAAGTGTTGACTCAACTTAGCTAGAGCCCCGTCTATGAGATGCTGGTTCATTAACAACATCCTGATAAGAAATTGACTTTCTGTCAGCAGATCACATAAGTTGAAGATTCTCAATTTATTTAATAATCTGATGTGGTGGTTGACATCCTGTGTTTATGTCGGACCTGGCTAATCGCCTTCAAAGTCAATCAATCGATCAATCAATCAATCAATCAATCAATCTAATAAATTTATATAGCGCCCCTTCAAGATCACTACTCAGAGGCGCTCCCAACCCAGACCTGGTCAAAAAGAAGTCTTAAGAAGACGATAGAAAGAGCCAGCAGAATCACAGGGAAGTGAGCGGAGAGCCACAGGGTGGGCATTCTAGAGAGCTGGACACCCCCACTGTGAATACTCTTCACTGCATAGTCTGGTGACCTTTGCTGCCATCTCTGCCTTAGGGTCTATGTGTTCCTTGGATGTCTTGTTAGAAGAACAGTGTGGGCAAAGTCAATTGTCCGAAGAGCTTATTATGCATGATATTGCATTGTAGCAGAGTATTATGTGCAGCAAACATATATGAGTGCCTTAGTTAGGTGCTATATAAATGTTCATATGCATACACGCATACATCTGTTGTGTACTTTTTCTTGTTAGAGCTTTTAAGTTGAAGCTCATCTTTCTCTTCATATTGATCTGGAACAATTAGCAACATTTTGCATCCACATAGATCAGGAAGAAATAATCTCTAACCATGATCTCTTTTAGAACTAATGTTGTTTCAATCTGGTTTAGAATCTCATTTGTCCCTAATAGCGTAAGCAGAGACGCGCTAATGATAGTGCAGGCGGTGTGTTGTGATTACCCTCCAATGACCCCCCACTGAGAACCAACCAGCCAAGTTTGCACATATTTTTTACTGTGTGCCCCTTGAAACTGCGGGCCCAGCACCGTTAGCACCCACCTAAATGTGGACCTGAACAAATATTGGTACTTGATTTTCTTATCTGGTAGTCGTTTCTAGGTAATGCAGAGCTTGGTTCTTATCCTGGAGCTCCTTGTTTTATAGCTTTCTTGGAAACCTAATTGATTCTGTGCCATTGATTTTCCATGTTAAGGTCGTTACTTGTGTGGTCGATATGGATTTAACAATCAATCGAGAATGATTTAGACCCAATTTCTGTTGTCTTCTATCGGATGATGTAGTTTTCTGATATGTCAGGAGCCTGTTTCGGCTGACCAGCGGGCATTAATCTTCTCCAAGTGTAGCGACCTCTCTCTGCCTCTGGAAAAATGATTTGTAGGAAGCTGTATCTGTGCTCGGATCGTCATATTAAAAAGTCAGCGGAGGGCTATTGAGTAGAAATGAGTTGTCTCTTATGGTTCCCTGGTTTGGTGGATGATGTGATAAGGAGATCAGCAGACATGAGTTGTTGCCTTCGGAGAAAAACAACGAATAATGTCTTCTGCTGCAAGATTGAGAAAGATACTACATGCGATCTTCTTGCCGCGTTTCTGAGATACTACGTTGAATATATTGAAAGTTAATTGTTGTTGTTGTTGTCGATGTTGTTAATTAGAAACTTCTGATGCAAAAATACGTCAAATGATGGTGTCGCAATACCAGCCTACAATCAGAAGCTAATTACGAGAAGATTGTTGATAATTATGAGTTGATATGTATCAGTCTGGATCGTTTCAATTGGCAGGGGACTATGCATAAAAGTTGAACATGTTCTTTACATCCGTTACCAGTCACATTTGTATCAAATGAAAGTAATGGTGATCTCCAGATATTTTGACGCTGAAGAAAGCTAGGTTATGGGAAAACATACTAGCTGACCATCTGAGTTTTGTAGAGCAGTGGTAATCTTCTCCGATTGTAGGGACTACTAATTGGATGATGTTCACAGGCTCTTCATGAAAACTCAAAATTGAAGAGGTGGTTTAAGTCAATTTTGATTTGTGGGACTAGGTAAATAGAATTCAATTTATGTGCTTTACAGACTCCTTATTTAAGCCTTTTTGTGTCACCGTTGTTGGACTGTGAGTGTCTCTGACTGGGCTTCTTGAAGTGCCGCTATATAAATTCGTGAAAATGAAAACACTAACTGACCATCTGAGTTTTGTAGAGCAGTGGTACTACTAATTGGATGCTGTTCTAGCATTTCTTTGTGTGTTTCAAGCGCGATAGTAGGCTATGTGTGCCGTGTCTTCTATGAGTCTTTTGGGTGTAGCGCATCTTACCAGCCAGAGCAGAGGCTGTGCTATCTCTTCAGTTAACAAGCGATAACTCGAAATTACGACGCAGCCTGTATCTTCTTTGTTGGTTATTGGTAGAATGGCTCTCGTGGGCGCTGTTGTGAGTAAGTATGTCAATTGTAGGTCCTTGCAACCTGGATCACATTCGTTTGTATTTTTCCTGTAGCGCAGACTGAGAATGGGTCTCCGATGGTCAACAGTGGATGGTTAGAGCGAGGATGGACACAAAAAAACTTTGTAAAGCTTAGGAATGTTGGAAGTGCCGGCTGTTATTGGGGTTTATTGAGTCAAGAAAGCATATTCGCGGCGTCTTCCATGTCGCGACAAGATACTGGGGCTATTCGCCGCTGCAAATTGCTGGTTCGGGACATTTTTTAAGGTATTTATAGGCGGAGAAGTACGTGCGTGGATGGCTGAAGGCCAAAGTAGAGTTCCAAAATTGCTATGTCTTTAGAGGAATCCTACATTAAATATTCATCTGCATTGCTAGCAAATGGCTTGGTATACTGTGAGTGACCGAATGTTGTATTATTTATACAAGCGCATGTGATAGCTCGTGATTCCGCTGATCAGTGTAGAGTCTTGCAGACGTATTCTGCAGCTGGTGATGATACTCGGTAGAAATTGACTTGTAAAGATTGAGGTTTTGTTGTTGTTGTTGTTGTTGTTGATCAGCTGAGACAATTTCATCAGGTTCTAACGATTGGTCCACTGTTGTCGTGGAGGCATTCACCAGACATACGATCCGAGCCTCTTCAGTCACAGGTTGGTGCTCGCGTTCTTTCAAAAAAATTCACTATACAATACAATAAAGATTGACCGAAGAAGTAAGGAAGCTGTTGTAAACATAACATGTGTCTATGTATGTTTGAGCAATTTTTTTGCTCCCCCCTTAAAATTCTACTCAGAGGTGCTCCCGACCATGGCGTGGACACTGGATCAGAGTTTCACACTGAAGCGCATGAGCAATTGCGAGTGAAGAACTTGCCCAAGGTCCCTACGAAGCGGCTTGAGGTGGATTCTAACCCACAACCTTCAGGCTCCAAAGTACCAAACATACTCCTACACCACCACCATGCCCCATATTTACATACCAGTATGTAGATGTCTTAAATATCTCTGCACAGTAGCCACATCAGGAAAATCAGCTTGTATATTGGTGATATAATCATGTGGGGGGGCAGTGGTGTAGTGGGTATGTTCGTTGCCTTGCAGCCATAGGGTTGCAGGTCTGAATCCACTTCAAGTCGCCACATAGGGACTTTGGGCAAGTCCTTCACTCGCAGAATTTGCTCAGCGCTTTGGTGTGAAATTCCGATTCAGTGTCCGTGCTGTAGTCGGGAGCGCCTTTGAGAAGAGAGCTTGAAGGGGCGCTATAACAAGTGCACATACAAACAATCATGTTAAATCCACAAAAAACCCATTGTTTGTTCCGTTGACTTTTTTTATTTGTCTGTTCGATTGACTTAAATTGTTCCTTTGGTTATTTGACATTTTGTCAATCATGCAGAATTATTGTTTTGTCTCCTTTCTTTGCTTGGCGGTTGATTGACGAGTTTTGCGATAATAGCTCAGCCTTGCTTCCATGAATGTCTTGATGCCTCTTCTTATTCAATTGATTTTTCTTTTCAATTTGGGAAAAATGCTTTCTGATCTGTGAAGGAAAATCGATTTAAATCAACCACATTGTTTGGTTGAGTGCTTTCAATATTTTTTTCTTGTTTTAATCAATTACTTGTACAGTTTGCTTTTTCTCTGTGACCAATTCTACCAACCTTTTAAACTGGCTTAAATTCTTGTCTCATAATTTTGTTAAGTTTGTGACTACATTGTGACTAGGGTTTTGTCATTTCGTAGGCTCTGAACGATTTCTGTTAGGCCCTACCATTTCAATTTGTCTGATCTATTGTATGATCTATTTTTATGAGACAGTTAATTTGCCATGCTGCTATTTGCTTTGTGAATTTGTAGCTAATTGGTTTGGGGTGGAGTAAATTGGATTGCTGTTCTAAATTTGCTCCATGCTTGGTTTCAAAGTTTACTCTGTTCAGGATCTTGAAATGGGTAGAATGGGGAGAAGGAGTGTGCATGTGCACTGGCTACTTTGTTTATGCCTGTCAGGGAACCTCCATGACCCTGGGCTGCGAAAGGTTCGGTTTATTACCAGTGAGAAAATTGCTTTTTTTATTTGCCGATATGATATATTCCATATTCTACATTTGTCCAAGTCTGCCCTATGGTTAAATTGTGTTCCATGCTCTTTCGTGTAATGTGCGACCTTCTTTAAATCAAACTGCTTCTCCACACTTTCGTCACCTCATTGCTAAAATCTGCAAATCGATCCTTAGTCATTGCTGTTCTGTCTTTGTGGAACAAACTCCCACCAGAATTACACAAAAAATATCTGATGTAACCTACAAACTCATAAATCTCCACCTCCTGCTGTCAATTTCTCCACAGGTCTAGATATCATTCCACACTGAAAAAACTAAGTTTTGGTCACAAATCCTGTATATATCCTCGTCTATATCCATTCCTCACGTAAGCACCATCCACCTTGGTCATCCGACTGCCTGTCTGTCTATCCGACCCTTTTGGAATTTACCTGAAATCGATTTTTTTTCCAACCCGGATATGGATTTTGAGACTAGGCGCCTCTGCATAAGCTAGTTCCTGCAATTTTGCCTTTTTGTGTTCTGTAGAAGTGTCACCTGCCATTCATGTAATCTGTTTTACGAAATCCTGCGCTGTCTCCATTCCAAACCTGAATTGCTTGTCCGGGGAGTAAAATGGATTGGGAATGTGCAGGTGCAGAATTAGAAATCACAGAGATTGCTTGTTACATGTTTAACGACACTGCCACATCAAAGATGATTAGTGTCGCCCTCCTCCTTTATCCAGACTTGCGACTGGCACTGGCAGAGTCCAGCCAGTGGTGGAGTTATGCCACTGAGATTGTTTAGGATGTTATATATATATATATATATATATATATATATATTTATATATATATATATATATATTCTTTGCAACAGACTGCCTAGTTTCCTGGATCCAGAGTCATTGATATTGTGCATTTTAATTGAGATCGTGAACCAGTATATGGCAGCCTGAAACTGTCTTGAGATTACACAACTTTATCTTTAAGTCCTGTACAGCCAAATATATGCCTCTACCTCTCTTTACGGCCTGGGTTTAAGTAAGTAAGTGCGTAAGTAAGTAAGTAAGTAAGAACATCCTTCTATTAAACCAATTGCATATCTACACCCTGGTGTACATGCATCCCAAAAAATACAGAAATTTTCGAAGGGGGGGGGGCCAAAATTTTTGGTGATCTTTGCCAGAAAAATCTGATGACCTTTTTTTAGTCACTTTTGAAATGGGGTGGCCATGGCCAGATTGCCCCCCTGGATCCGCCCCTGCATGCATCTTAATAACAATCAACTGTCTATGGATGAGTACAACTGTAGTCTAACTGTCTATAAGCGTCTTACGCTGTAAATTAATTACCAGCAAGGGGTAAACAATGGTCATGCGATCATGGTCTCACAGCGTACAGGGTATAGCACGAGTGGATGTAGGACATTTCCCCCCCTGGACATATTCCCCCCCGGACATATTCCCCCCCGGACATTTACCCCCCCGGACGTTTTCCCCCCCGACCTAGGACATTTCCCCCCCCCATAAGGGTCCCTATCCTATGTTAATGAATGACTGCACTAACCCTATCACTAACCCTAACCGACCCTCACGATGCCTAACCTGACCCTAAACGACCCTCACGATACCTAACCTGACCCTAACCGACCCTCACAATACCTAACCTGACCCTAACCGACCATCACGATGCCTAACCTGAACCTAACCAACCCTCACGATGCCTAACCTATGTTAATGAATGACTACACTAACCCTATCACTAACCCTAACCGACCCTCACGATGCCTAACCTGACCCTAAACGACCCTCACGATACCTAACCTGACCCTAACCAACCCTCACGATGCCTAACCTATATGTACAGAGTGGGGGGGAAATTGTCCGGGGGGGTAAATGAATGTCCTAGTCAAAATCGGGGGGCAAACGTCCGGGGGGGTAAATGTCCGGGGGGGAATATGTCCGGGGGGGAATATGTCCAGGGGGGTAAATGTCCGGCTCCCAGCACGAGTTACCCGCCATGATGACTTGTGCACGAAATGCCTGATCATTGCCAGCACCACTGCGTATTAATTATGACGATAAGCATGGTAGTCCTACGCGAAACACATGCCACTATTTATCCGGCATAAAATGGCCAGGCGGGACGAGGAACCTGGTCGGGCGTTCTCATTAAGAAACTGCCCCCCAATTTTCCCCAAATGGAGGTGTTCTTCAGCCTGATTGCACACACGTTTCGCAGCCGGCTCTGCAGCATGATGGAATGGTTCGAGTCAGGAACTAATTCCGGCCGCTGGATTTATGAGCGTGGTGTCATACTCAGCTTTAGCGGCGCGGCTCTCTCTCGCGGCCGAGAAATGTTTCTCTCTGTTCATTTTGAAATTGCTATGCGTGTAACTGATTCGCTGTGTAATTAAATGTGGGCGTAATATTAGTTATTACGATGGAATCTGAACCATTATTGTTCTAGGCAACCTGTGTGCATGTTCCTGTGTGTTTGTGTGTGTGTGTGTGTGTGTGTGTTTGTCCATACATGTGTGCCTGTGCATGTGTCTGTGTTTGCTTGTGTGTATGTGTATGTGCGTGTGTGTGTTTATGTGTGTGTTTGTGTGTGTGTGTTTGAGCGTGTGTGTTTGTCCATGTGCGAATGTGTCTGTGTTTGCTTGTGTGTGTATGTGTGTGTGTGCGTTTATGTGTGGGTGTGTGTGTGTGCGTGTTTGAGCGTGTGTGTTTGTGTGTATCTGTGTGCATATGTTTGTGTTTGTGTGTCTCTGTGTTTTTGTCTGTGAGTTTGTGCGTGTAGCGTGTGTCTTTATAGTAATTTTAATTGATATCTGAAGACTTGTCAACATTGCAGAAAGATTTTTGATGGTCCACACCAAAACCGGTATTATGTCGGAAATTACGCATCAGAGAAAATTAGGAAAAATAATATGTTTATGTTTTCGTTTTTTGCACAGGATTTAATCTAAAATGTGTTTGAAAACTTCTTTTATTTTATTAAAATTTAAGGCAAGTTTTGAAGCTATTTTAGTGCTCCTGTTATGCAAATTGTTTCGTTTTAATTAAGTTAACTAATTAATTGATTCAATCAAATCAGGAAATCGAATCACTTTTTGTCGTATATCTTGAGTTAGAATAAAACTAGAGCAACAATTTTTTTGTCATTTTGAAGCTTGAGACAATATCTTTAAAATTGCGTAAAACTCAATATGTTGTAAAATCGGCTTAATAGGCTACTGGTTTTAGCGTGTGGAACCAAACAGGCCAGTGCAGAGAGCACCTCTGAGTAGGTTTCTTGAAGAGGCGCTATATAAATTCTCGGAATGAATGAATAAGTGAATGAATATTACATGATCCAGCTTACCAGTATTCACTGGCTCTCAGTCGAACAAAAAATTGCTCGGCTGGTAAAATCAGGTTTGGTGCCAGGCGGAGAAGATGTGATGGATGCTATTCAAATGTTTCCGCAAATGCTGATGATTTAGGTATTACGCTCATCGATTTATTATTATCAGACTTTGCGTTTAGAAGCCGAGAGGGAGGGAGGGAGGCCAGTACACAGAGACATCGAAGGAGAATCTAATGAGTAGGCGACCAGTTCGTCTGTCTATGGTGACTATTATCTGGTGATGGAAACAGATTTTATGGCCCATTTTGGAAAATGAATCGCGCTGTAGCCTACATAGGGAAGTAAGGAATTATTGTATCTTCTTTAACGAGATGCACTAGCAGCTCCACAGCACTGTACAATGTGTACATACATGTAGCAAGCTTAATACATTCGAACAAATAAATAAACGAATATTTATATGGACATAGATATAGACATTTTTAATTGAACCCAATTCAATTAGGCCTATACATGCATACTAAACGAAGTATAAACATAATCAGCATTAAGCAAATTCTCATTAAGAGTAGGCAAAAACAACACTTTGGGAGCAATAGGCGCACGAAAAGGGTATAAAAGTTAAGAAAAGCTGAGAGATAACAAAGAAACAAAGGCAGTTCTGAGTTCACTTTTCGATTATGGGATGAGAGACACTGAATACTGAGAAAGCAGGATATGAAAAGAATCATTAAATCAGAAATGAGTTGGTTGAAGAGACTTCAGAGATTTCAAGATGACAAGGAAGACGAAGTCACACAACATGAAGGCTTTGAAAGTATGACATACAAAGGATTCAATGTCCCCATTGAATTTCTCTCCTTGAATCCTTTCAAAGAATAGAAAGAAGTTAATGAAGATGAAGACCTTGTTGTTTGGGCAGTATGAATGGAGAGCATATAACAGGACGCAAGCTAATTATGAGAAATGCGTTGGACTTGAGGAATGATTGAAAAGAATGGAGAAAATCATCTGTACCCATCGACGCCAAATGTCTGGTGCCAGCGCCAAATGTCTGGTGCCGCCAGCGACTGATGATGATGTATGTGTGTGCGTAATAGAAATGCGGCTTTATCAGCGTGTGGGTTGGTGGGCTTTCACCACTTACACGATTTCTATGTTATAGGAAAGAAATGCGTGGCCTACCCTGAAATAATTACAGTTGCCCATTTGAGTGGAGAACCATATCTCCTCAGGTGAAGTAAATAAAATCATCGCTGGTATAATATTATATGCACGATACCAGTTTTTACCGTATTATTGTCGGTGTTTTTTAACTTCAGAATTGTGTTATAAATAGTAATAGAACTGTCAAGTAGAGAGAATTTTGGTATTCCTAAGGTGGGAGGCCTTTGAATCTTTGATGAGTCTTTCTGGATGTTGTGTTACTATATAAATTTGCCATTACCATTTACCATTATCAACAGCAGTATTGCCATCAGAATCATTGTAGCTGTAACAATATCACAAATCCAGGGCTGTTTTAAAGGAATTTTTAGAACTGCACAACTCCTTCTTTCCTTTCCCATCCTCCATGGTAAATTACTTCCAATCCAGGACAATGAGCATGTTTTGCTAGTTTTAACTGTACAGAAGTGCTTCTACAACTGCGCCAATCCATTTAGAACGGCACATTTTGTGCACAACTGCACGTTAAAAAAAGCCCTGCACAAATCTATGAAGAGCCATTTAGAGAGAAACTCAAAACAGAGGCCATTTTATATTAAACAATAAAGCAGTTTCAAAGGAGATTATTAATTCTGAAGTGGGATGACATTACCAACAGTTTTACAAAGAGCCACTTTGAGAAAGAGATACTCAGCAGAACATGTTCAGTTCGTCTCAGTGTATTTTCCATCATTAAACATCTGCCTATAATAGGTAATCCAGTTATGACTTATGTGGTGTCCGTTGTTTAAAGCCTGCAACGCCAGACGACGACACATGAAAGAAATTGAACGCCTCAAGGCCGTCTGAAGAAAAACTCGTAAGAAACAGCTAGACAGTGCTTACAACAAGGAAGTTGATGGATTGAAGAAACAACAGACAGGAGACAAACATAAACAGTGCAGTTAGGCTGACAACCACAACACAAGAGAACATCGTCTGGGTCTCTCTTTCTGTGTCTCTTGAGAAACCATGGAAGAAGGCACTAGATGATGATTTACAGACTGTTATGCTTTCACACTCTCTTCTTCTCCTCGCACCTTCGTAATGGCAGCTGGGTTTCTGAATCTGTCCCCACTGCATTGGTCTGATGGGAATGCGGCGAAACATGTGTGTTAACAGCTCTTTCCAGAGAAGGATGCATGGCACGGAAGAAGCAAGGGGTGCTGAAAGGAAGTTAGGGTGATTTGTTTCGTCTATGACCGTCATTATTTTCAATACACTTTGTGCACCGACGACGACACTCGCCAATCTTTGGCAGCAGCAGCAGCAGCATCAGCAGCAGCAGCAGCTTCCATTTCAATGTCATTCTTGAAGGGTGTGACAGATTTAATTAGTGTCAAAACTCCTCCGAGAATATTCTTCCGCCACGCCACAGTAGCAGGAGGATAGGCGAAGAGTGACAGTCCGGAGAGGGTTATATAGGAGAGTGTATAGGTAGTAGCTCTTACCTCATTGCTTATCTGGATATATTGACTGCTGACCGCTCTGATCTGAAGTGCCATCCTCTGCTCCTCGTGTATCTCACGATGTCCTGGAGTGAGTGGAGGAAAACGAACGACGACGAGGCAGGTACTGGCATCTGACCTAAGGATACTGAAGGAATACGCATCTGATGTGAAAGCTTCTAAGAAATGATTCCCAGTCTGCCGTGGCATTTAATATCGGCAATTTCTTGTTGGATGTGTCTAAATACAACATTTGTGGAGAGAAGGTTTCTTTGTCTGTACCCATTCATTCATTCATTCATTCATTCATTTATTCATTCATTCATTCATTTAGGCTATGTCTGTTGATTTTGCCTTTATACTACCAATATCCAGCCACTATTGTTGTTCTCGATATTCCTCATGTAACGACTTCTAAGTAGACTGTTAACAATGAAAATGTTTAAATATTGACTAAATAAGAATTAATTATTAATTAATAGTTAACTGTGATTGAATGTTTCCACAATGAGTAATTCAAATACACAATGAATTATACATTTGTTTTTGTCTGCAAATATTAATATCAATATTTACTACTAGTTAGTAGTAATTTAGATCATGCTAAGTGATCGGAAATAAAAAGTTTGGGTCTTATTAGTTGCCTTGTTTACATTTTTCAGTTCAAATGTCGTCCTTCCCCAATTACATATTATCAAAGCAAACCAACATGTCAACACATCTGGGTTTTAGTGAGCAACATGTTTTCTTAACAAATCCTGGATACATTATCGAATGTAACTAGCATTTGGTCTTCAATTAACGGTTCAAGATTTGTAATTTGATCATAAAATTAATTTATGACTAATTGATTTTAATAATTATTAACATCCACAGTGCAACTTCTAAGTTCCCAGCTAAATTTTGATTTCATTGTATTCATGTGAGTTTATGCATGACAAAGCAGATTTGGCAATATAGGAGAGCAACACATGCCCATAATAATTTGTCTTGCAATCAGATGTTTGGAGTGTGTGTAGGGTGTGAGTAGATGTTTGGAGTCTGTGCAAAAGATATTAGTCGATGTTTGGAGTATGTGTGAAAAACGCAAGTAGAATAGTAGATGTTTTGAGTTTGTGTAGAGGGTGTGATTCTGCAGAGTGGAGAGCTTTCTAATCTCCTTAGGCAAGTTGTAATTACACGTGTGATTGCTTCAGATGGGGTAAAGTTTGATTTCATGTACGAAAAATGAGCTGGGATGTAAACAAGTATTTATGGAAAGAAAGTTTCTTTCATTGTACTCGTTGTTTGAAACGTATCTTTTTTGGTTTTTTTAAACATCGTTTTTTCCTTTTTACATTCGGTTTCTATCGGTTTATTTTACATCTGTGCTCTACTCATTCATTCATTCATTATTCATCCATTCATTTATTCATTCTTGATTGATGCATTGCCCAATGCCCAGATCTTCACCATTTGTCACTTGCTGGCACAGGTTCTAGGGAAAAAGACACGATTACCAAGCATGTATAATAAATATATATAAAATATATATATTTTATATATGTACTGTATAGGCATATCTATCCATGCATGTGTTTAGTATGTAAGCTTGTATCTGGATATTGTATGGCGCTACAATTGCTGCAGTAGGAGAATTGTAGAAAATAGCAGGGAAGTGGGGGGGGGGGGGAGGGTCAGACGTTGATTTATATGGAGTTGTTATGTGCTATCAACTCCATGGCAATTCCCACCCTGAATTACTGTCATCGCAAAGGTGTTGAAAATGTTGGTGTGAAGCGGATCCGAGAAGACGAGGTGATTGCTTGTGCGAGGAGGTGTCCTTGTTGAAATATTGCCGGCAATTTTTTATTTTTTAGCCAGGGGTTTCTTACGTCAGATTCTCTTGCTGTAAAGTAAATGCTATCTACTGGCCCAATTAGCTGCATCGGTAAGAGTGTTGGCCACTCTGTGACCGAGAGCGTGTGGACCACGGTTTGCTTCCCGAAGGTGGCTTATTTCGGAGAGTGAAATCTCAGCTAGCACAGTCCGTACATGCTTCTTAGTCTCTCTCTCCCTTTGTTTAGGAAACGCCTGAAGACTATGCTATTCGTTAGCGGCAGTGCTAACTAGGGTCGGGAGCGCTACTGAATCTGTGAGCGGCACTATATAAATGTTCAATTACAATTACAATTACATGGGGACCTCGAATGGCATGGTGTTCATTCAAACATACAGCGTGGTGAAGGATCTCACCCATCAGTTCATTGAAAAGTGAGCAGAGTCAAGGAATTAATAATACGGTCGGTATGCTCTGCTGAAAAGGAAGTCCTCTTAGCTCCGTTCACTCTTACTGCAACCACGAAAAATCGAGCCTTCTTAGTGGTTGGCCCAGTCGTCTGGAATGGTCTTTCTGTAGAATTACGTATACGCCCTGAAACTTTACCAGAATCTTTCCTCACTAAACTTAAAAACTGTTCTTTTGGGGCGCACTGGAGTCAGGAGTGCCTCTGAGTAGTTTCTTTTAAATTCACTGGCTAGTATAAAACTAGCCACATAGTCTCCTATATATGTGTTCATCGGGTATAAGTCTGAGCCTCGATGCAAGACAGTTATGGGCTGCGTGCATTCAATGCCTCTGCCCCCAAGGAATGGAATCGGCTTTCGCTCTCTCTCTCTTTGAAGCTCAATTTCTTTTAAGAGGCGCTATATGAATTTCCGAATGAATGAATAGAATCCGAGTACATTTACCTTTTCCATCGGTGACTGTTCAGGTGTCTTGCAGCCAGCACCGCCTACGAACCTAACCGTAACCCAGCAGCCGGATGGAGGAGTTCTTTTACGGTGGCATCGGCCACGACATTCACCAGTGCCTGTCGAGTACTATGTCATTGAGTACCAGTCGTCGGTCGGCCAGTGGATTCGGCTGGCGGAAAAGATTCCAGGGAGTACAACGCAGTACCAGTGGAAGAAGATGCTGCCCGCGGCGGCCACATATCAATTCCGAATTCTTAGCGCTGGCCAGTCCTTCCACGGGTCTCCAAGTGCCCCGGTCACGATAGTGACGCCTGGTAGGTACTACACCTGGCTTTTACGTTCTCTTAAGAAATTTTATTAGAATTGATGATTCTTTTTAAATATTTTTTTCTTTAACACTTTATCCGTTTCTGTGAAGTAAATGATATTCGTATGTTAAGTCAATAAAACTTAATTTAATTAAAACAATTAAATTAATAAAACAAGTACAAGTATGTGATTTATTAGTAGTCGATGATGAGAAGTTTAATGTGAGTTGAGTTTAACTGTATGGCCACCTGCAGGGTGCTCGAGCATTTGTCCTACATTTTACATTTAATGTCATTGTGCAGGTCTGTTATTAGATTTTGTAATATCATAGAGATATAAACTTTATTGGTGCATCAGGTAGTAAAAGGCTGTGCAATACAGAGCAGATGTGGCAGAGGCTGTCGGGCTGATTTCATTGAAAATTCCTGGAGGGAGTGCGGCCCGCATGAAATATTATGTTGGCTGACTGCATACAGATTGCAGGCCATAGTTTGTACCCCATGCAAACGTACATGTTATGTACACACATGCAATAATTATGCATAATCGTGAAATGATGTAATACACTGTATACAGTTACATTTCCTGCATACAACACAATCTTGATGAAAGAACAGTACTATTGTTATGTGGAATTAGTAGATGAATTTTAGAATTTTGATGGCTAGTCAGTGTAAGCAGATTTTCTCGTGATTCTGCAGTTTACAGTGTTTTGCAACTTGCAGAGCTAGTTGAAAGCAGGTGTTAGTAAATGCATTACTGTTGCAAACCACTGCATGCCATTTGCACTGCCGACTGTTTTTTAGTGGGCAGTGGCTTCCCTAGAGCAGGGCAAATGCCGTGGTAAAAGGCCTTTCAAGTTATGCCCGGCTGAGTATTTTTATCCCTCTGTACTGGTCACTTGTACAATTGCCCTGACTGCTGCCCTGGCTGGAAAAAAGTCTTGTACCACCTCTGTTAGTTACATTGGAGGTGAGTTTAAAAAGGTGGATGATTTAATATTCCTTTTGACGCAACTAGTCTATCTCACTGGCCCGTTAATTTTATCCCCGTGCAATCCCTGCGGTGTACTTACTCATCTTACAGCGGCGCTGTTCCTTTTTTTGTCAGACCCTTTGAATTATGAGCAGGAAATTTGTAGAGCGTAGGAAATGACTGGCGGCTGTCAATGTAACTCATTCTCTACTCTCACTATGCTGCTGATCAAGCAATCTGATGCCATGCCTCTATGGATATATCACTCTATGGGTTAACTTGGAACCTTGGTAATTATGGCTCAGTGAGGCGATTAAATGGGGGTTGGGGTGAAACAGGAGAGAAGAAGGTATAACTGACTATAACATGAACACTTCCTCTTATTTTCATAGTTAAGGTTTTATGTTTCACACTAAGTTGTTAGTAATTGCACATGTATTAACTATTAAGATACTTAAAGATTTGAACGAACGTTTTCTTAGACCTAAGGCTTGGATTTTTTATGGAGATGTTTAATATTTATTGCACGTGTGTTCAGTTATTTAGAATTTGGAACAAATCTAAATAAGCTCTGTTAGCCATCGAGCACCAGACGGTGTATTTTTGCAGGACTCTCTTCTGTGTTCCCTTTTGTGACCAATTAATTATTTATTCTTAGTATGACAATACTTTGTCCCAATAAAAATCGATGGTTATGTGGATGCGAAGACAGTAGAAATTATACCTGTTATTGGCAGCACTAAAAGGGTTCAGAATTTGTCAAGCATAGTCATGATGATGATGATAATGAGTTCTCTGCCCGAAGGCAGGTTCATTGGCTTAATGCCCATGGGGATAAGCACTTAGTGACCATCTCAGACATGTTTTATGACTGGATTTAACTGGATTTGCATGTAGTAGTGTAGTTCCATTTACAATGACAATATAACATCATTCAAATGATTCAATTATGGAACAAGTTTTTTTAAAACCAATTAAGTTAGGAGTGTTTGAAAAAATGAACGCCAGCTTCCTTTGGTCTTCATTTTCGGTTTATCGGTGTTTCAGATTGTCCTTGAGAAAATAGATATAATTAGAAAGTCCTGAAGTTATATGTACATATATATGTATGTATATATATATATATATATCTATATAAATAAAAATGAAACTTTCCAATAATTCGTAACACAATCACGCCCAAAGTTACGCATCGATTGTTTTGAAAATTTACCAAAACCTTCCATTCCAATAGCACCGTGTCAGAACATTTCTTTTCCCGAAAAAAACCCAATCGTTTCCACAAAAAGGTAACTTTGCAATCCGTTCGACCGCCATTTGCAAATTCAACAAAACAGCAGGGCTGCCAGATTTCAGACACAGCAGACGAAGCATCAATGAGGTCGCGGGCTGTGACGTCATAAGCGAGTCGCAAATTAATTTTCGAAAGCGGCCTTTCATTCTTGGGCTCTATCCGATGTCAGGATTGGACGGTGTGACGGAGGAAAGGAGCGGAGGGAGCGGGACGAAGAGGGTGGGGAGGGAGCAGAGGGGGAGGGGGAGGGGAAGGGGAGGGGAGGTCTTTTCTGCCACAGCAACGACAGCAACGCGTGGCTGGGTACAGCTAGTATATATATAAATTCGTGTGTGGAGTTTCAAGTTTAGGAACAGATGTTCTTCCGGCTTGTTGCAGATAAGATCCCTCCTCCGAATGTCGAAGGAGCGCGTCTGTCGGGTGACAAAGTGGCCGGCATTGTTGGCGGAATAATGTTCGTCCTGCTGGGCATTGTCTTCGTGCTTCTGGCGCTGAAGTTCCGGAACCAGAAACAAAAGAAACTACCAGAAATGGCCTACGGTAGGATGTTGTTTCATTTCGCGAATCATCCATCACATCTCTAAGTCTCTTCTCTGTCCAGAGAATTTAGTTGATTCTCTTGTACAGAAAATGTCTGGTTTTCGTGCATTTAGCGTTTTGGATCATTTTAGTTACAGTGCAAACAGCAATATTTAATTCAAATATATTTATGATATTTTCGATTGAACGATTAAAAACAGTTCTTTAACTTCTTGGATTGACTGACCGGCTCAGTCGCTCATTCACTGACCAATTGACCGACTGACTCATCACTCATTCCAGGTTTCCATCCATCAGCCACTCCATCCATCCATCAATCCATCCATCCATCATTCCCAACATAACTCCGGGTGAACTTGTTTTCATTTGCGTGCAGTTTGACAATGCAAATCCTTTGACCGCCGGAGAGGCTTCCCTCCAGAGCTGTGTCCTTTTCGCCATGAAAACTACATGTACCCTTTGTTAATGTGTCAAAGCTGTTCGGGTTTTGCGAGTGCTGGATTGGAGCATGTCTGAACAGATCCCTGTACGGGGGGGGAAGGATGGTTGGGGTGGAATATAAAAAAATGCGCAGTATATACAATATGAATGCATCGATCGATCAATCAATTCATCCGTCCATCCTTCAGTTCATCCATACATACATACATACATGCATACGTACATACATACATACATACATGATTCTTACGTCTATTTCTGGACTCATTATGTTTTTAATTATTAGAAAGATCGGAAGAAGTAAGCCTCAACGCCAGCACCAGGTCGGTTTATTAATGCACTTAGTTTCAACCTCAGGACTTATATATATATATATATATATATATATATATATATATGTACGAGTCATCTATATATATATATAATTTTTTTTACCTATATATACACTGTGCCCCATAAAAAAAACACCTAAAATCTTTGTCATGAAACGCATGTAAGTCTAATGTTAAATAAGAAAAAGTAATGTTTCATTTAAGAAGATGTTCGAAGTGATGTCCCTTCGCTTGAACGCAGGCTCTCAGCCTTGGCCGCCACTGTTCAATAGCTTTTTCAATGACACTCTGCTTCAACTGTGCCCACACATTGATGAAGCGCTCCTTCAACTCGTTGATGTCCCGTATTGCTGTCTGGTAGACGCGTTTCTGTATTAGACCCCAAATTCTTTAGTCAACAGGATTGAGGTCTGGTGAGTTTGCTGGCCAGAGTTCCGGTCCAATGAAGCTTGGTGTTTCACATCGCAGCAACGCAATGGTGTCCTTTGCGCGATGTGCTGCATGGGGCGTTGTCCTGCTGGAGAATGAATAAGTCGCTTGACATCCCCCTGATCGCTGGCAACATCTGCTCCATCAACAGGATATTCCTGTAATATTCGCCGTTGACCTTCACCCCAGGTTCAACGAAGAACAATTCCGTGCACCCGAGCTTCGAGACGTACAAACTTTTATTACAATTGGCTTAGTTTTATAGAAGATTTTTGAAAAGTTTTTGGTGTGTTTTTTTATGGGGCACAGTGTATATATATAAATTTGTAGTGTCTACTTTTATCAGTCATAAAATCATATGCAACGATTGAAGGATCCTGTGCCAGAGCGTCCAGCTTTTAAATTGATCACATGCAGCTAAGAGGCAAAGTGCATGCTACATTTCACAACTGCTATGGGATCACGTTCCAGTGCAATTCTGAAATTGGCAATTTGCTGTTGATCCTTATTGTTTATATCCAATTTATTACTCTACATTGTTTTGAGAGTCTGAGCTTAACTTCAGAACAATACATTAATTAATAGTTGAATGTTAAGTTACATGTTTTTATGGGACTGTCAGGTTTAAAATCTCTAGACGCAGTGGATAAAGTCGCCGTGTTACCATTTAGTCTGCAAAGGTTGAGAAGAAGGTCAATGAAAAAGAAGGCTTCTTACACAATTCCTGTAGGGAGTTGCATGGTTTAGGAGGCGACAGATTTGTTTAGCATATGAAATCCTCTTGGGATCCGTTGTTAGTATTTTCAATGAACTGACGATGTATGGTGATGAGTCAGCTTAGAACTGCTACTCTCCTGATTAATAATCGACTGCAGACCTATGGTGCAGTAAATTTCCCAGAAGTCACGCAAAGCGGGACATACCCGCTCCTCGAGTCTTGCTCGTCCTTTCTGCTCATCGATATATACCCAGACAACATTTGTGTTGAATGTTTCATTCTGTGAAGATTGGAAATTCTGAATTTTTTGCAATTTTAAAATTTTATGGACAATAATTTTTGCTCAAAGTTTTTATGCACAGTAACATAAGCTGTGAGGTTTTAAAGAACTTATGTGTGATGTAATGATTGCTTGACGTAATGTAGCATTTAAGAGTATACTGTTACAGCATTGCCTATTTGCAGTGGTAAAAGTGTAAAAAAAGAAGTGCTGGACGCCCGTTATCTTTCCAAAAGAAGTGCCAGGACGACCCATACTTTTTGAGGTGTGCTGGCCAAACAAGTGGCAGGACGGCATAGAGATTTGAAAATAAGTGTCAGGACGCCGTCCATGACCGTCCTGCCACACTTTAAGCCCTGCCCATTTGAGTCTGTCATCATTTATGCTTATCAATGATTGTTATCATTAACCAGACAGCGTCTATGTTGGATGTTTCAGTCTGTAAAGATTGGAGATTCGTATTTTCTGCAACTTTAAAATTTAATGTCCAATAATTAATTTTATCTGAAATTTGTATACATGCACAGTAAGCACAGATTTTAAATGACTTAGGCCTATGCATGATGTAGGCCTAATGAATGCATGGCATAATGTAGCATTTATGGATATGCTACTGTAGCATTAAACATGACTGAGTTTAATATTTAATGTCAACAGATCAATGTCAGAAGTCACTGCATCTTCTTATTTATGTTTTGGGCCGGTGCAGTCAATCAATCAATCAATCAATCAATCAATCAATCAGTTCATCAGCTAGATTAGAACCCGTCAGTCACTTTTCCAATTGATCAGTTAGTCTGTTAGCTGTGCATACTTCTGATGAGACCCTATTTCAGATTCTAGGTGTATCTGCTCAGTGACAAGTACCGTACATCCTGGGAGGGAAGGGTGGGAATTGAAATTCCCTCCTCACTTGTTTACTTTGGAGGGAAGGTGAAGGATTTCCTTCCCATTCGTGGAAGTTATGAAACATTGTTTTGCTCAATACATCAACTAACTAATTGGACCTATGATTCCTATGCAAAGCTGGTAGGCCTATGTGGGTTTCCTATAGAAGAAGTATGCAGTATACTATACACCATTTCGAAGCACAGTTCCTCCTCATGTTTAAATAGCTTTACGGCCCTGACTGGAACTTCTGGGTCTTCTAACATTCAATTTTTTTTGTCTGTTGCAGCATTAACAGAGCTCTCGAAGGTGAGTAAAAATACTTAAATTATATTCGTTTGCTAATACAAACTGACAAGTACACAGTAAGATTACATGATGTACGGTAGTATTAAATAACAGATGATAGCAGGTTTAGCATAAGTCGATTTTTAACTTTATGGCAGCCTGCAGGGTGCGCATCTATCCTACTGCTCATTTTACCCATTAATGCCAATCAGCGAATGGAAGGCTGAGTTGACCTAGTCGAACTCGCGTCCTCTTATCTGCGTGCCAGTGGATAGGAGGTGCCATTCAACCATCTTTCCGCCTGTTTGTGTCATTAAGCGAGAAACAGCCGTGGTCTGCGTTCCGTCATTCTTTTTGTGTGCGTTGTGTTTGCGTGTAAGAGGCGGAAATGACTGGTGCATGGCGAGCTGTCATTTTTCATTTCCTTCCGAATGAAACGGAGAAGTGCTGGAGATGCTTTGATGGTTTCGTAAGGAAGCGGTTAATGCATGCAGTGCACAGCCCCATCTGTGTGTTGGTGTGTGTGTATCCTGGTGTGTGTGTATCTGTGAGTGTGTGTGTGTTTAGGTCAAGCAAGTCCACTTGAAGAATCGATATCGATATTAGACAATCACACTCAAGACAGACTGAACAACTACGACCTGGGACATATTCAGGAGACTCCGATATAGGTACGTGGTCGTCTCCAGCACATTTTGCACCACATAATCACATTCTACGGGTTCAACCCTATAATTATTTCAGTTGGCTGGTGAAGAAAATCTGCAAGTGTGGTCACTGCAGTTTCATGATCTACCGTCACCATTGTTGCCATTCCGAGGGTGGCGTATTTAGAGATTGTGCAATGGGTGAGGCAAGTGTATGGTTTTGAATTCATGACCAGACGCTTTGGAACAACAAATCATAAATTTACAGTAAGCAACCAATGCCCATCAAATAAATAATTCTGCAGCAAAATGAGGTGTTTTCGAGAAAATTTCTTTGAATTTTTTAATATTTAAAATTTTCTTTACGTTGCTTTGCATCAGACAGTTTTCTGTGGTTCCTGCCAAAGGCAAACAGGTTTATGCTTCAGATTTATTCTTCTGTCGTGAGCAGTGATTTATTTCCCCCCCCCCTCTCAAATCTAGTGAAAGTTTCACAAATCTGCGTTTCAGCAGTAGAAAATATGAAGGAAGTAGATTTTAGGCAGCCCTGGTGAACTTTGGAAATGAACTTTCATTCTCTGCTAAGGAGTTACAATGTTTCCTGCTAAGTATGTCAACGCCCTTTAGTTTTGGTTGTTCACAAGACTGGCTTTATTCAAAACGATGGTTGTATGGAGTAAATTAGAGCATAGAAGAGCTACTTCTAAGCAAACTTTATTGAACCCACCGATGGGTGGGCGTCTCTGTGTTGGAACGCAGAACGACTTATTCTTCGTTGTGGAAGAGAAACCATTTGCAAACGTTTCTTTCTCAGTAAGGCACACGATTCTTTCAGCAGAGTTGATTAAATTTTTACTCTCACATTCACTCTGACCATAAAGACTGGACTGGGTAGCTCTAAAGAGAATGGGTTTGAAGGAGAATTCAGAAGAGCAGTGGCATAAATGTACTGCAACAAGATGCCAGACATATTGTGTACAGATGACTCGCAACTATGTGGTATACCTACATTAGGGTGACCATACGTCCCGGTTTTCCGGGACATGTCCCGGTTTTTTGTGGTGCGTCCCGGTGTCCCGACAACTTAGGCAAAAGGGCAGAATTGTCCCGGTTTTTTACAAGAAGGAAATAGGCTAAATTGTAAAGTGGTTATTGGAAACGTCAGTTTTTTGTAAATGACAGAACAAGTCTAGTTTGTAACCCAAAAAGAAGTCAAAGCGAAAGAGAAGTTGTCGATTCATATGGAATATGTATTATTATAGCCTATTACATATTTAGTAGTGAGTTTAGTTAACAGTTTATAAGAATTATCAAAGTCTAACAAGAAAGTTTTCAGAAAAACCTGCAATATTTCAGTGGCGTCGCAAGATATCAATTTCAGTCGGCCGCATTAGGTTAATAATGATTAATGAGAGTTATTCGGCAAGTTGAAGGAATTAAATTTCTACCTAAAAAGTTATGAAGAACTCCAGATCATAAGGCAGGTCAAGGGTAAAGTGAGCAAGACAAATGACTTGCCACTATACGGGTAGGCCTACGCATGGCCGTCGAACAATTTTTTAAAACGAGTAGCCTAAAGTGCGGAATAAATTCGGAGAGCAGTCTTACAAAAAACTTAATGAAAAAGTATTATAAATGTCTTACTGTATTGTATGCCTAACAACTGTGCATATATTTACTACCATATTTATTTTCATATTTACAAAATTGGTCCCATTTTATCAGGACGCAGTGATTGTTAGTTTTCCGAAAAAGTGTCCCGGTTTTTCATAGCCAGAAAATGGTCACCCTAACCTACATTCTACAGTGTATATATATATATAAATATATATACGGTATATATATTTAATTAATAGTTATGCATGCTTTGTAAGCTAGTAAATAATGCCAGCTTTGGTATGGAAATCATAGGTAGTTGAAGGCATCGAGTAGAATGCATTTAAATAGATTTTTAGAAGTCACCGTTAATTAATTCATTTTAATGAATTTGTGTAGCGTCTCTTCATGGGCACTACTCAGAGGCGCTCCCAACCTAAGCACGGCCAAATGCCCGAGGATTTCTAGGAAGGGAGCAGAACGCTGAGGTCTATTTAATATGTAAAAGTAAAGTTACATTATGCAGGTAACGCAACTGTTGCGTTGAACTCTGCTGTGACCTCAGTTACCAATGAACCATTATTTAGGACCTGACCACCTTTTGTGCAGTGTAGTCAGAAGCGACCGCAGTCCAAAGCATCTGCATTCTTTTACCTGAATTTCAAACATTTGCATTATTTTAGTCATATATCGATTCGAGCTACAACTCAAGTAGTCAGCCATTCTTTTGTTGCTATTGGTAGTGAAATCTGGTTTACTTCTTGAGGAATAGTTGTATTTATCAAGCAATGTTTTTTGATAGAATAGTGGATGTGTTGAGCAATTCAAACATAATAATAATATAATATTATGTCTAAGTCTAACACATGGTCTAAAATGACCTAGTCAGCACATATTAAATTTATATATATTTTTATTTTTATACAAGCATGGTTGGTGGGGGGGTAGTTGTTTGTTTCATTTTTGAAGATGTCCATAATGAAAAAGTTTCTTGCATTTGGTGAGGCCGTCCAAATTAATTCTTTAAGCTGTGTCCAAAATTTGACAGCAGCTCCAATTTGCTGAGATTCTGTTGAATCCAGTCCCTAGTTTGATCCTTCGGAATGACTGAAGCCAAGGGAGGGCAATATTAGTAATGCCAAGAGATTTATCCAGAACCTGGCAGGTGCTCCAAGAGCATGGATTATCAAAAGCACTGCTTACATAAGCTTATAAAGGGCAAGTAGACCTGTCCACGATGAAAAAAACTCCAAAGATGTCAGCCAAATGACGTGACAAGCAATTCAGTAAAGTGAAACTTTTTGAATCCAGATTAAATAGAGGCATAAAAGAGGTAGGCCTACAATCAAAAAGAATGAATCAGTTTAAATTAAGGAAACACAACTTTGAAGAAGTAATGATTGGAGATTGTTTGGTAGAAATGAGATGTGCACTAAACATTGTGCATTCATCCACTCCAACTACACTGTGTCCCAATAAATCGGGCACCCTTTTTATAATGTGAATAAAACTGGTAAATATTCATCGATTGTCAAAATTTCAAAACTGTTTTTATCCTGAGATAATTATCTACAAATTGGTAATTTATGAACGGCCCTCACTAAAAAATTACGTCACAGTGACGTCGTTAATTTACATATCGAAACCAAATGTCAACAAAAATCGTTGTGTTCGGTACTTAACATTTGAATTCTCTTATGCAGATGACGTAATTGTGACATCAATATTCATGCCAAAAACTTCATATTTGAATCAATATAAGATAATTATCTCAGGATAAAAACAGTTTTGAAATTTTGAAAATCGATTAAGATTTGTCTGTTTTATTCACATTATAAAAGGGTGCCCGATTTATTGGGACACAGTGTACATAGTAGTTTACTTGTCTGCCGAACTATTATGTTGACCGGTATTACCAAATGTCAAGTTAACTTTGATAAACTGTACACTGCCAGTCAATTGATTTCATAACTCTAGTTTCCTTTTTTGTATTGTCGATCAGTATTTAAACGTTGGTTTCTTTTATTTGCTTTAGGAATATTTTCACAGTACCAATGTTGCTTACAACCACGTTGATCAGAGGAACGTAGTCGAGGAATGGAGGAGCGTGATGCACCGTGCAGAGCGTGCGTTACCAGAGGAGAGATCATCTAACATCTGTTCCATTCTGCTGCCGGGCGTTTTGCTAGAACGCTGAGGGAAGAAACAACTCATATATAGACCATGGAACGATGACGACGACGATTCAAACATGTTTTTTGTATTGAAATTTTGGTTCCCTGTATAACAAATTGAGCAATAATTGTCCATTAGTTATGATGGGCCGTAGAGGAAGCTGGTCTAGATCAGTATGTGCCAACAGGTCAACCGTAAACTACCGTAGACCAACGTGGACAAGGAAGGATCCGAAACTTTCAGTGGGTGCTATATAAATGCCCTGAATGAGTCAACTGCATCAAGGCATCATATATCAGACTCAATGGTCAAAGCTTCTCTGAGCATTTATAAGATCATTTTGGGTTCCATCTTGGACAACTTCAACAATGAAAGCGTACTAAAAGCGATTTGGAAACCAATGCAGCTCATTGTTGCAGCTTCCTTTCAAAGGTTTCTTATGTTACAAACCGACCATAACCATTCTTCATTAATTTTGAACTGTGCTGCAACACCTCGTCGCTAAAAGCAATCCAGCATGAGTATGGAATGATTTGGTACCCTTCAGGGGCACTGTACATATAAAAATGCATCGATTGGATTGATGCGTGACCAGATTTAATCGATTTTGTTGAAGTTCCCGTGGGTTGTACTAAAAAAGATAGTAATACAAATCACCACATTTACAATGCACCTTTGGTTTTATCTAATCTAAACTTTCCACTTCAACACCACTTTTGTAATACACAAGGAAGCAGTTGGTGGGTTGCAAGCACTTTTCCACAAACCAGTTAATTTCAGATTTGTTTATTTACACTGTCCGATAGCGTGGGTTTTGCAGAACGTCGCAAATATCCACCTATATAAATAAATTCTCGTTATCTTGGCCTACCATAAAGAAAAATCGGACTCAAATCAAATAAACTGCCAAGGCTTTGCCTATCAATGTGAAAGGCAGTCTGGAAAATGTCTGGACAAGCTTAGAAGATGTGCAGTAACCAGAGACACATAAGAATGCCAATGAACGACAAAAATCCAAATAACAATGTGAATAAAAATAAGTCGCGGGAATTGTCACAAATCAAATTTCTGGCATATCCAAATGGCGAAGTCATCTAGTTTATAGTGAAGCCTGTGTAATCGAAACACGCTAGTGATGTGATTATCGTCGAATATTGATGATTGCTCTGCGCTAGGAACTTTCGAGTAGAATTTGAGACGAAATAAACAACAGTACAGAAAGTCGGTGTGCATTGAATTGTTTTCGGACAGTTTCATAAAATGGTTGACACAAAGTCTTTGCACAGTTTGATAATGCAGTTGATTTCGATCAATTAAGTTTCTCAGAAATTAGTAACGGGTAAAAAAAACCTGGACCTGATCATCACTCAACTGCCACATACAAATGGGTCACGTAAGACTTAATTATTTACGAACAGCTCTTCAAACAACATCAAGAATTATCTAATATTGGTAACCATATGCGTGAGGCGCGGTGGTGTAGTTGGTATGTTCGTTGCCTTGCAGCCAGAGGTTTGCATGTTCGAATTCACCTCAAGCTGCCTCGTAGGGACCTTGGGCAAGTCCTTCACTCGCAATTGCTCAGTGCTTTGACGTGAAACTCCGATTCAGTATCCGCGCTGTAGTCATGAGCGCTTCTGAGTAAAAACCTTGAAGGGGCGCTATAACAAGTGCACATACAAACAATAAGACATTAAATATACAAACTCAATATAAAAGTATCTACAGGTATATACATTATACAACACATGCATACATACCAGCCATGTATGTAAGTGCACATGTATCAACAACTAAAGTCATAAATGGGGCCATGTATAAATGAATTGTAAACTAGTCTTGGAGAAAGATTCTGTTCAACAAATTTCATGAACTGTCTCTATAAAAAAACTTGTTTACAAGATGGCAGGAAATGTCTTAACATGTAATTGACTAATGCACTTTCCATACACTTGTTTATGTACAAACTTATTTATAGTAGCATAAAACCTATGCTCCAAACATGAATAAAGTGGACAGCAAAAATTACAGCTTAAAATCTGTCGGGTCTCGCTTTGACTTCCTCAAACAATCTCTTCTCAACCAGAGGAAGCAGCATGTAGTCGAAAGGTAAGTTGTAGCTCACAAACACTTGCTTGTTGCACTTCTTTGCTGCAATTAAAATACACAAGTACCAGTGATTAGAGCTCTGTTTGAAATCAATTATCATAACTCCATTAAATAATAAAGAAATCATTGACTAACAAATAAATAATAAATCACTGCCTATAGCAGTAAATAAATAATTAATTAATTACTCTATGGGTAGTACAAATAAATTAAAATGTCCAAATTACTTATTATGTCATGCATTTGCACACGCCTTCAAAGGAAGGAAATATGTTTACGAGCATAAAATGAAAGTCAGAGACAAATCATTCACATTTGCCATTAGCGCCACTTTGTTGGTTATTAAATATTATATTATTATATGAGACTTATTACTACATGTCAAGGTACGAGAACTGTTGATATAATACTACTTTCAGCGTGGAAATGCTGGAATCTCATATGAAACTGGCAATACTGTAAACTCGGATGACAAGTACATGCAGATGATAGATCACTAAAAACATTTTGTATTCAAATGCTTTTTGGGTTGGCAAGTGCTGCAGAGGATTGGTGGCGCAAAACCAAACTGATATAGATCTTCCCTGTGTTATACGGTACTCACAGAGTTTCTGAGCGACACTTTGGGAAAGAGTATCCGACGACGACCCAAGTACAGTTGTAGCAAGAGGCATTTTGTCCTGCAAGTAAACAAACACATCAACAAATTATAGCACATTGGCTTCGAGACACAAACTGAAATCACACAGACAGGAAGAGCTTGACCACAAAAATATCTCCCGTGCATCATACAATATTATTATCATTGCTGTTAGTATTATTATTAAAGATGATAGCAGCAAGTGGATGTTTACAGGGCTGTCAGTGGGCACCTGGAGGCCTTGTTACCCACCCAAAAAGCTGTGCCTTGGCGGCCAATGCAGCACCCAATACCCATTTGTTTATGGGGATTATTTTCAAGTAGAAAAGAGCATGTAGATACAGGCTGGTTTAACAATATTTGGTACACCTGATATAGCACTACTATATAATACACCGGTAAAACTGTATTTTAGCGTATTTTATTCGAAACCGCTTAGGTCAAAATAAATAGCGTATTTTATTGTTTGTGTGCGTTTTCGAACTTCCGCAGGTATTTTCATCAATCCGACTTCTAATTTGGCATGTATAACTGTCGGCAATCCAGCTTCTGTTGTAGCAACAATTTTTTTCATCAATCCTGATTCTAGTTAAATAACAATTATTTGTCATCAGCCAAGCTCTCATTTCATTATCTGTTCAGCAACCGGCTTCTATTTAAGGGAAATAATTTTGATCAATCCAACTTCTATTTCTCAGGCAATCGTTTCATCAGTTCCGTTTCCATATCTCGGGCGTTATTTTTGTCCATCCAGCTGCTATGTCAGCCATTAGATACCTTAATCCACCTTCCATTTCTCAAGTATTTTCTCATCAATTCAGCTTCTATTTCACCAAGAAGTTTTCACCAATCCAGCTTTCAACATACTTTTCAAAAGAAATATGAACCGTTATAACGATTTCATCAACGAAATATGTAAATACATACGCTAAATAATAAAATACGCTAAAATACATGATATCGATTTTGAGAGAATAAAATACGCTAAAATACAGTTTTACCTAATACACCTCTCAACAGCTGACCTATTGAGAAACTGAGGGCTGGTGGTCAAAGATTTAATAGTCAATTGATCACATTTTTAGATATATCTTCAATTCACACATTGTGACTTACATATTTTGTCGGAATAGCCATAGCAAGACTGGAAAAATCACAAGCGGTGCTGCCAATCCACACCATGTAGCTGTCTTTCATACTGATAACGTGGAAATGCACAACGTTTTCATTCAGGCTGTCTTTGAAGTGATGCACCCTAACGTGGCCGTCTTCACTCATTCTGCATCCGTCAGTTCAGCACTGAGAAAAAAAGTATATACACTGAATAAAACTGGAAATACAAGCTCAAGAACAGCATGACAGCAACAAATTTAAAAATAAACAGTTAACTGAATTCATGTGCACCACGTAATGACAGGACAAATTCGGTCTTCGCAAGTTCGCACTACGAAGAAGCTTTGAAATATTACCTACTGAAGTCCAGCATATTATGACCGCAAAAGATTCAGGTGTTTACAAATAAAAGAAAATCTCGTTTGGAATCGCTTAAACAACTATTAATATATATTAAATTTACAAACCTAAAATATTCGAAGTAAACTTCACGTGCAACTTTCACAGACTACATATCAACAAGGGTTTCAACTATTTACTCCCTGAATAAAATAAGCGCCACCGTTTTAGTGTAAAAATATTATTATACTAGCACAGTATAAAATTTAATATTACTAGGGCCTACTAGCCCTACACAATTAAGTGTAAGGTGTAGCAACGTTAGGTTAAATGACATACAGAAGTTATGTAACATATGAGCTGTCTCTGGCACAGAATTAAAAATCAGCAGCACAAAATGTCACTACTGATGCAAAGAATCGAAAGCCTTTCTTGGGGCGCCAGAGGTTCGCCCAGAGCCCGAACATAGCTTCCCACTTCCCAAACGTACTTCCGTTGCACTCTTATCTGCTGCAGGTTCATATCTAGGCCTATATCCTGCCCAACCTTGAAGCTCGGGCGACTCCACTGATGCGCATCACCGACATACTATAGTGTATTATTATTTTGTGGGGCAATAGCCACAGTCCACGATCGACCGTCTAGTCCAACGGTTCCAGCCACTACTACGGTATAAATATACTTAGTACAACTATGCTATCTTCCATAGGGTGACCCCAACATTGGCCATGGAGCATCTTCTAGAACGGCAGATGGGAACCTTACAATCATTACTGCTGCCCTTGCGGACCCATGCCATGTTTGAACACCATATTCCCTCCTGTTAGGCTATCTATATTCTCTGCCTACAAGACCACATGACCGAATCGACCCACAATCGGACAACTTAATGAAGAAAACACTCTTAACAAGAATGTTCGATAATGCTTCATTTCATATAAACCAACAGCGGATATGCAATCGGATACAATTCTAAAAATAAATTACTTACTTTCTTACATGCTCCTGTGACACTTCTAGTGCGGTTACTTTTTCATGACAAGTTTTTATTTGAGCACAGGAAGCGACTCGTCAATGTTTTCAAAGACGACGTGTAAAGATTTAATTCGTTTGATTTCTGTAAACAATAAATAAAATCTCGTTTTATGAACGCTCAATATGCTGCATCAATAATATAAGACACGAATAAAACAAGACGGCTGTCGGCGAAACTTATTTGCAGCAAAGATGCGTGACTTTGAACTTTGTGTGGCGTTGTTTCTCGTGGTCGCTACTGGTGGATTAAGCAGAGCGAAAAAGCAAAACACGGAACTCAAGATAATAACAGAGGTGACATTGTTGTCGAATTAAATATGTCATTTGCTGAAAATAGTGGAAATATTTTGGGTTAAATTCTAGAATTACTCGGTTGCAAACAAACAATATGGTGGCCACGGATCAGCGCAGAAAAGAGCGCAGTCATGTGCAGCGATAAATATCCCAATGTTTCCACCTCGCCCCACAAATCATCATCATGTAGGGACTATGCAAGCTATTGATGTTATATATCATGCCTGCATCCACATCTACTCATCTAAACTGTGCGTGTTATAAATTTATTTATTAATAATATAATAGGGGTTATTGCACAGAGATCCTTGGATCAGCCTGCTGTCTGTAGCTGACATGTGGACCATTGACGACTTTGAGTTCGGCCTTAGTGCAGCGACCTCTGATATATTACAAGTTTAACAGCCCTAGTAGCATCAAACGACAGTTACGTTAAAAATCGTTAATTTTCATCATAATCCCTGTTCCAATCTTCTCCGCTGCATCATCATCATCATCATCATTGGATGTGGCATGTTTTTTATTTTAGTTCAAACCGGACGATTGCAGCACATTTGCCGAAACAGGGGACACCGTTGAAGTTCACTACACGGTGAATATATGTATTCAATCTCTCAATTTAGACTTCTTAACAGACTTGGGATAATTTGAGATAGATGGACACTGGTCAGTAATTTATTTCTGCTATATTTAGCCATCTGTAGTATTCAGGATAGTATCATGAGTTATCCATGTAACTCAGCAGTCTTTTTGGAGTGATCAACCATCCAGTAATACAAATAGCTAATATTCTTAGATGCACACTTATCATATAGTTTTATGAATCCTATGAATGCTGTGGAACATTAGCCAGCTTAGAAAGGAGCATTGACATTTTGAAATGTTCTGCTCTGCAGTCGTTTGTAAATCTGTTCAAATCATTCGGATCGGATCTATCCATTGAGTAGGGAACTGTTGGTGAGATTTCCATGGGTGGGGTGTATATTTGTGAGCACTATCACTTACAGTTACAATTATTTAGGCTGGCAAGGAGTGGTTCAGAAGTTACTGTATAAATGTTTTTGTACAATGTACATAGATTTATAACTAATTGTTATGTAACTTTGTCTGTAAATTTATTAATGTAACTTATAAACATTCATCTATAATTTATTGGAAATATTATACAATCATATAAAATGAAATTATGTTATGGTTATAGTTATCTTCATATCTAGAGGGAGAGCTTTCCACTTGACTCAGTGTTAATGATGTTTACTTGTGTAGGTCCAAGTCATGGCAATGTGTTTTAAAATACCTTAATTTTGCTTAAATTGCAGGGCTATTTAGATTCCGGTGTTGTGTTCGATTCTTCCCGACAGGAGAACCGTGGACCGTTACCCTTTGTCTTGGGTCAAAGCCAGGTCATTAGTGGTTAGTTTTAATGTTTCTCAAATTTGATCGGATCTAGCAGTTGTGCAGAGCTTTACTGCATCCATGGGTGGACAGGCAGTCAAGGTTATCTGCAGAATAAACAGATGGCAGGGGCAATGCCTGACTAATCTGCAGCTGTAGACCAACAGCTGTGTGTACAAACCTTGATTCGTTGAACATATTGTAGGAGAATACGTACTGAATGCCGTAGTCGTAGTCTCGAAGCTGATGATGTGGTTTTGCACCTGGCAGTGTTTCCTTCAGACGTACAGAAATGTGCTGTGCTTTCTTCTTTACAAGAATCTAACCAGTTCTTACTGCTTGATTTCATTGCAGTTAATCCCGGACTCTTATATAAATATTAATTATGTAATCATTTGTGGGAAATAAGTTGATTGGATTAAGCATAACCCTTTGATTATCTTTTAATTTAAGTTTAATATTCTGATAATCCTAACATCCAGGGCATTTTTCTTATTTGACTGTAAAGGGAAGCTGCTTGATAGTGTAGTGACTACTGTACTTGACTGTCAGTCAGGAGGCTGGGCTTCAAATCCAGGGTGAAAATTTGGTTAAAGATTTCTGCTTCTAGCACACTCAGCTTTGATGTGGGAGAAGATATGATGAGGGAAAAGACTATCCATCTACCCTGCCACCTAAATTTATATTCAGAGGCTAAGAAATTGATGTTGCTAACACTTATATACTGAGTTTCTTCTTTCAGCAAAGCATGTTTTTCTGATGCATCTGACCTGGTTGTGTTAACTTGCAAGATTCATATGATATAGGAAAATGGTAGTGCACAATTTTTTAGCCTGGATAGCTGTGTGCAGCCAATTCATACACGTACTTAGATGACATGGCTTTTAAAATTCAAAGATATGGACTTTAAATTGTTCCATATATATTATACAGTACGTTGCATGTTTTGCAGGCTGGGAGCAAGGCATAAAAGGAATGTGTGTTGGGTAGGTGTTGTATATTTTTCTTAAATTTTAAATCTATAGAGAAAATATATAAATGGTTGTCATTGCCTTTTGTGAGATACTTAACAGCTCCTGTATTGAGTTTCTTGATACATACCTAGAATATGATAGATAGACTATGCATGATAACTAATGATGACTAATTTGTTCTCTTGAAGTGGCACTATATAAATGTTCGATTACAATTACAAAATACATGACTGCCTTCAGGTAGGAATTTTGCTCTTTATGTAGCATGCCAGCTAACAAACCCACTGACTGAGTAACTTCAAAGTTACATCAATCAATGCATTGTGCTGCCTGTATGATAACACAGTATAGCAAAAGTCTTTCGATTGTGTATATACTCATAACTCATGATATTCTTCTCAAGCTTCTCGAGACCTAAGGGGTTAAGGACCTCCCCTTTGGACCATCTATGAAGAATTCCAATCTGTTTGCATTTCCTTATGTTTTAAATGACAGGCTTAGATAGGCTGGGTACTTCTGAGGATGTGTACTAAAGGGTTTTGTATTTCCAGATGAATTTTTGAAAATATCGTTATGTTGACAATATGATATATAGTTTTATATACTGATAACTTTTTGGCAATATGTTAAATTTATAAACAAAGCCAAACATCAGATATTGACGTCTATTATTAGTTATTGCTAATTATGTTATATGATGACTAGTGTTGAAAGTGACAATAATGAAACGGATAAGCTAATCTAAATATAGTGAACGGTTTATTTCAGAGAGAAGCGAAAGCTTATCATTCCACCTCAATTGGCGTACGGTTCACAAGGTCATCCACCAACCATTCCAGGTCAGTTTTGTGTTTTATGAATGCATTTGGTATAGTTTTGCTGATAAATTTCATCATATCTGGAATTATATTAATATGTAGACTGGTAAGTGCTATGCAACGTTATAATCAGGGTTGTACTGACAGAATTAGAGGTGAGTACATGCTACAGTTGCCTAGGCCTGTCTTAAGGTCATTTTCCCCGTATATTAAATGCATATATTATGAGGTGATTACCCGCTGTGTACATCCTCGACTACAGACCTGGTTATAATTCACGCTTACCAAAAGTTTCAGCTACACCAGTTCCACTCTTATCTTTTAAAATTGCTGTGATTCCCAAAATTGAGACCTGCATGCTAGAATTGTAATATATTTGAGGACGTGGGAAACACAGATCTGGCAGTTTGTTGTGGAACAAAAAAATCAATCAACAATTGATCATGCTGGTAGATGCCTGCACAACCCAGCTTAGACAAGGGAGCTTTGTATTAAGGACTGATCAATGTGATCATGGATGATTGCTGCAGAGCTATGCAGGTGCTGTCCTTCCGAACATCAGCTCACTCCCAATGTGCTTTCGTTCTCCTATCCTCTTAAAATGTTACTATCCTCCTAAACTTTTCTTCCTTTGCATAAACGACACTTGAATTAACTTATCTTTTTAATTGTTTAATAAAGCTGAAGCAACGCTGACATTCGAAACGGAGCTTGTAGCGCTGAAGAAAAAGCCAATTGAAGAAGTCATCTTCAAGACGCTAAGATTTCTTGCTGTTCCCGGGGCCGTCCTCTGGGTCGTCTATTACTTATACGGAAAATTCCAGAAGTTGCCGACGAAGAAAGAAATGAAAGAAGAGAAACGTCGCGGAAAAAAGAAATCTAACTAAAAGTTCCATTTTTTTTAAATTTTTAATTCGATTACTACTTAGAATGCACGTTTCAGGTATACTATTTCTAGTGACTTTCTTTAAAGCAATGTATGATGACTAAACTGAAGTTGCTGTTTTCCAAAGCAACTGCAGATGGTCTGAGCTAGCAAGAGAACAAAGGTGTACGGTAGGTAAGGTCTAGTAGAATAAACTCTTGGTCCCATAGTGTGCAGAGATTACAGTGCTTTAGTTTATGTAAGATTTAATTTATTTAAACGTTTTTAGGTTACTTATTCAATGAGCCTTTCGAATTGAATTGGCATAGAAAGATTTTAAGCAGTTCATTATCTGCATCATTGAGACATGCATTGTTGTGCTATTTAAGAACAATTTCTAAAAGTATTGTCTGCACAGCGCACAGGTTGGATTTTAAAAGTGATCAGTGCCTACTTCCAGCATGTACAGCTTAGGTAGCTGAACTATCATGACGAGGGTGAGAGAAAAGAGAGTGAGAGAAAAAAACCTGTTGCTGACTTGGTAGAATTGCTTATTGTGGCCGACCATGAACTTCAATTATAGCAACTCTGAGCTTCTTAGACAGATTATGAAACAGCATCAATTGGTTTGTTTAGATGCACACAATGAAGCAGGCAAAAATGGTTTGTTATTGTCATAGTTAAGGTGGAATTCTTCAGAATTGGAATTAGACGTGATTGTGAGACGCTTTAAAAAGTTTAATTCTGCCAGAGTCTATAGACGTAGTTTTCAGTCTGTGATTGGGCTGAAATGTGAACTTTTTTATTCAGTGTTAGTGCCTTTCCTGAAATCTCTCTGCACAGACTATGAACAAGTATACATGTGGTGCTAAAACAGCGAATGCTTGGCGCATTTGAACGACACTTGGTCTTGCACTTGCTATCTGATTTGTTGCCAGCCGTATGAGGCAGTTCTTTGCAGCCTGTTAACGTTTCATAGACATTTCTTTGAAATTAGCAATTTCAAAACTTCACTGCTTTCATGTAACTTCTTTTGTGCTAACTGTAATTTGAATATGTCAGAACATTTTCAGCTGCTCTACTAAATAGCAATTTTTTGGTGGTTGGTACTTTCTTCTAATGCTTTGAATTTTAAATGCACGTAGCTTGTATTACGACATTTTGAGTATGCTTATGAATTTTAATTCGTGCTTTATAGTTAATCATTTCTGACAGGAGATGCTGTGCTGCTTTTGTGCTGGTAGCTTGGGTATTACATTAATATTATGCTGATTAAGAAAGTAAATGTCAGGACATTAAATACCAGGGTTGTAGTACTTGTTCTGTAGTACTTGTTTACCTCTTTGAGATGCTTGTACTTGAAACCCTACTACTTGTTTGCAAGCAAATATCAGTTTCCAATGCTGCAAGATCTTAAGTTGATATTAAGCTAATCTCTTAAAGCCTATAATTTATGTGTAGTCCAAAGGACCAAACAAACACCATTAAATGCTTTCAACATCAATTTTCTTCTGTAGACAATGTACAATGTCTTTTTTTAAAATGTACATGTATACTGTATGTACTTCCGACTGTATGTCAATGGCATTAAAGTACTTGTACTTGCTTCTCAAGTACTTAAACTTACACATGTATGCGTGTATACATGAAGCAAGCCTAAAAAAACTCGGTTCAACTGTCTCATTGTCTCTGTGTTATAAACTCTGGAAATTGGTCTAAAGCAGTGGTTCCCAACCTTTTTTGACTGTAGGGCCACTTTTTCTAAGTTGGAGGACATGAGGGCCACTTTTTCTTAGTTGAGGGACATTAGGGGGCCACAATGCTAAAATTTAATTAACTAAAAGCATATCAAAATTATTATAATTAATTCAAAGTAGAATGTTTGATGTCTATAATAGACTTCAAAATAAAATAATTTGTAATAGAAAATAATTACATGTTCTATCCTGCCCAAATTGTCAATTTTTCATATATTTTTTATAAATTCTTTGAGACACGAGTGCCATTGTTGAGGCCTGGTGGGTTATTTTGCGAGGCCTCGCGGGCCACGGGTTGGGAACCGCTGGTCTAAAGTTATTACACAATCTATGGACAAATGTGTTTGAAATAATGATTACTAACAATTAATCTATCAACACAGTCCAAACATAAAAAAGGTCAAGTGAAAGCTTAACCACTATTACAATGCCCTAGTTATTGGCAGACAATAAAACTGGCTGGAACAGATACTCTTAACACTAACTGTGGCAACAAATTACTTTAGGGCTGCAAGTATAAAATGCAAACAGGTAATCATACAAAATTCCAGCTTAACTTACCCATACAAACATGAAAAGTCTAGTAGATTTGTCATGAGCATAATGCAACGAAATACCTAGGAGTAATTAGCACCAGTTCCTGAAGACTCTGGGAACGTATTGTAGTCTAATTGAAAATTTATATATTGCCACTTCAAGAGAAGCATTTGAAACAACAAAGGCACTCGATGGCTATTGTGCAGCGTGCTTAAGACATCAACTGATGAACACACACACAGTCACACACATATTCACTACACGTGATACTATTTAAACAAAATAATGCCAAAACACAATTGGCTAAACAAGATAACAAAATAATGCCAAAACAATGATTCAGTACCAGAAAGCTATTGTTTCGCTCAGTATAAAATTATGCCTCTATAAAGTCTATATCCACTGCATAGCCATGCCTGACCAACTGTGAGAGGTTATTAATCTTTTACCTGTTTGCCCCGAGAACATCTGCTGAAAACGAGCTTAAAATTTAAAAATTAACGGGTAAAGGGTTAAAAGACACTACATAAGTATCCCACACAAAAAACTAAGTCAAGAGCTCAAGCAAAATTACAAATTACTAGACCTCAACACCATTGAAATGTTTCATGGCACATATCTACAAGTAATTACGAATGACTGTCTGAATGGGTCGACGACACACAGGGCACGGCTTCCTACGACGCTTCAGTCGAATTGCGCATCTGTAGCAACACGATTGGTGTCCTGTGGTGCCGTGAACAATGGTTGCCTCTTTTGGCTGCGACAGGCAGATGATGCACAAACCAGATGGTAGATGGCATGAAGCAGTGACGGAAGGCGGTGGCACTTTTGACTTCTCCATTTCACCAGCCGGTGCTGAATTGGAAACGGTGAAACTGTCTCTCGGAGATTTGTCGAGACTAACGAGCGAAACATCTGAGGAGGATGGGGTGACCGGGTGAGTTTGGGACGAAGAAGGAACGCTAAGTGGAAGCGAGCCAAATCCAGAGTCCTGGCTGGACGAAGGCAGCTGTTCACGAACAATGCAATTGTCATCTCTACTCTCAAGGGCTACAGGAACAGAAACCTTGCTGCCATTCAGTTCTGCATCGACGCGTTCGCTACACCGACCGTCACCGGCATTCGAGGAACTTTGGGCGTTGAGCTTATTGCTGTATTCGGCGTTTGCCTGTAGGCTACTGTCTCCTGCTACGTGTAGTGCTGCAGAATCCTTGTTTTCGAATGGTTCACTGTGCTCCAGTTGTTGAGGCTTTGACGACGATTTTGGCAACCAGTTTGGACGTAAGGTCCAACAGCTCTCGCAGAATCTATGCAGTGCACCATTCATGTGCTGGCATGTCAAACAAAACCACTTGTCCTAAAAATACCAAACAAAGCACCTGTAAAATTAAACTTATATTAAAAACTTTATCCAAGGTCAGATTCTTATTTTTACCTTGGTTTCAGAACTTTTTCATCTACAAATTCAGTCGTGACAATTAAATTTTAGCACTGTCGGCTGATCTATGAGATAGCATTGTTTACATTTCTTAACTGCTTTCTGATAGCGCTTAATTAAACACGACTCACAAGAGAAATTTTGGGCTCTTAAACTACCTTAAGTTAAGGTTTAATGAGAAGCAAATTTTTATAAACAAACTGAAGTATAAAAGTGCAAACTGTACGAACTACAATTTCATTCTTAAATATAAAATATGATTTTAAATCAGTTGCGAACTTGAAGTTCAATCTGATCATAGTTAATTTTATCTGCAATACCATATTTAAATGGCATTAATCATACACTTTTCTATTTATAAATACCTAGCCTGGGCCCATAAAAGTCATCGGGCCCTGGGCATTGGCTCCCCACCCCTGACCCCCCTCTTGGCAGCCCTGCACATAAATGCTGGTTTCAGGTAGCACTTAAACCTAGATTAGGATTTCTGCCTTACTCCTTGCAAGAGATCGTCATCTGATGAGTCGTCGTCAATGTTGCTCCACTCGCAGTCGGCAAAAAACTCGAGATCAGATTCCTCACAGATCACAATGACATCCTAAAATCATTTTTAAAATTATAAATTTTTAATATCTTTGACAAACAACATCAGATACGTGAAGCACGATAAACAAGAGAAGCGGTAGTCATTGTTCTAAATGATGATGAAAGTGCCATTATCAGATCTCCTCTGGAAATTAAAAAAAAATTGATTCTAGATTTTAAAATATCTGTAGAAAACTTACAACAACGACAATAGACAGCCAAGCATTAATATCGTGGGGCGCGGTGGTGTAGTGGTGGCGTCGTTGCCATGGAGCCGGAAGGTTCGGGGTTCGAATCCACCTCGCCGCGTAAGGACCTTGGGCAAGTCCTTCACTCGCAATTGCTCAGCGCTTCGGCGTGAAACTCCGATGCAGTGTCCGCTCTGCATCGGGAGCGCCTCTGAGTAGAGAGAGCTTGAAGGGGCGCTATAACAAGTGCACATACAAACAAATAGATAGCCAAGCATTATTATCGTGGGGCGCGGTGGTGTAGTGGTGGCGTCGTTGCCATGGAGCCGGAAGGTTCGAATCCATCTCGCCTCGTAAGGACCTTGAGCAAGTCCTTCACTCACAATTGCTCAGCGTTTCGGCGTGAAACTCTGATGCAGTGTAGGCTCTGCATTCGGGAGCACCTCTGAGTAGAGCGAGCTTGAGGGGACGCCATAACAAGTGCACATACAAACAAATTATTTGCTAGATTATGAACTGTTTGTTCGCAATACACTCTCACTTTCAGAATAAGTACTGTGTAAAACATGGTTGAGTACAGTTGACGTGTAAAGTTCTACGCTTTACGGTTAAAGTTGATTTAAATTCAGACATGTTGTAAATAAATTATGCTATAAAAATATCAGTTGAGCACAGAGACCACTCAAAAGCAAAATACACATTATACAATTGTCCTATTGTTTTACGGACATTATTTTTTCACCCTCAACAATCACTTTACATCGATCGGTTAAGAAAGTTGCCTTCCTCACCTCACGAGATGAATGAATATTATCCGTGTCACTGTCAGTGTCAGAATAGCGTTCCGAGACGATTTCGTATTCATCTGAATAGACGTCAACTGAACGCTGATCGCTATCGGCATCCTCTACCTCCTCCTCCTCCTCAAGAAACCAGAGATCATCCGAAGAGTCCTTTACAATCTCCGTAACTTTACTCTGCAAATACATCGTTTTCAATGTCTTTAAATTTAATCTATTAGTTTAGTGCACCATAAAAAATGTGGTAATTGTCTATAATACAATGTGCGAAGTATGTATGATTTGGCAGTCAAGCAAAGTTGACAACATTCTGAAGAAATAACAATGTGCATGGTCAAAATGTAAGCTTGAATGAAGGTAAAAATGCAGGTTTAAATAAAAGTATAAATGCAGGCTTGAATGAAGGCAAAACTTGTAGGCTTAAATAAAAGTAATATTGTGGGTCCTGAATGAAATTTATCCGTTTCTATCTCCTGCACTGAGAGCACCTTTGAATAGTCGTGCTGTGAGAGACGCTTTATAAATGTCCAGATACAAAACAATATAAAACAGAGTTAAAGGATGAGATGATAAAAAAACCTGAACACTGTAAATGCTTTCTCTGTCTGATGATTCTTTGCCATCCGCTGCTGCACGATACACGTAGACCAGACAACCGTTGCTTTCCGTACAGAGGTCGGAAGAACAGGAAGTGTTTCCACCAGCATCTGAACATTCATTAATACTTTTATTATCAAAAAAGATAACTACTTTAACACAGGTCTATTATTGTTTTTTATTTACAATTTCACTAATCAGCAGGAAGGCATCATATGACTGTAACTGACTGTTTCAGGGTCAATTGACAGCAAGTAAGCAACTATCTAAAAGCAAGCTAGAACTCAAACCTCAAATTGAAGCAACTTGCAACCCACATGGTATAATAACAACCAGTATGCTATTTCAAAGTGAAATTAGTACACTAAGGTAAAAATTTATTAAATAGTTAATTTTCAGTTGAACAAGGACTGCTGTGTAGGAAGAACTCACCTGACACCGACAATTTTCTCTTTTTAGGACTGGACAGACTTTCTGCGTCATCAATCAAGCCTCCCCTCTTGAAGCCGCAGCGAGAGCTTTCACCGTACGACGACAATTTCTCCGAGCTGGCACCGCACTTTTGGCTGTTGCAGTCACTCTCTCCATTTCCAATCAATGGTTTTAAGAGGTCCTGAGACGGCACCGGCTGACGAAATCCACACAAGTGGTGGCTACCACTCGGGGCAAGATCAACCGAACCCTGCTGTGAACATTGAATGCAGAACTTCCTCATTGTTATTGCTCTAATATCAGCCAAAACAAAAACTGCAGAAACAGTTCTCAGTTAAGATAAATAAATCCTATAAATTAGAAAAGGTATGTAATGCACGTGTTCTGATAAAAAGGCTGTAACGCGCATGAACATTTTGCACAGCACAATTTTAACGCAGAAAACTATGTACCGTATTTGCGGAGAAAACAACTCAAACAGTCTTATAAAAGTTGATAACACATTTCCCTCCCATGCGCGCTTTATAAACTGGACATAGCTATACAGATTTGCCTTGCTTTGCACTACTAAGCCAACTGCTGTGTTGAACAATCTTGCATTGTACACAGAATTTTGTTAAGGATATTCTACACATTGAAAGATCAATGTCTGCTTACCATAGACAGTGTTATTTCTTTGTATTCAAGGAGTGTTTACTAAATGCGAACAACTGGCATTATCATTAGCTCCATGAACACAACCTGTCATCACAATCTGAAAAATAACAGTTCTATCAATATCATAATGATGATCTTTGACAAAGGCCTACAGAAATCACATCATAACAATTTAATGATCAAACTATACATAAAAATTACCTAGCCTACACTTGAAAAGCCATTCCAAATTTTCGCTTCTAAAAAAACTTATATATCTTTGCACAGATGCAAGTCCTATTAGCTTGTGACACCAGACAGCACTAACATTCTGCATCGGTATCTACCACTCCAAATTCGCAACCATCTCAAACAAAAAATGGGCCTACTAAATACAAATCGCTCGATTTGCTCCAACGTTTATCAACAACTCGATCGAAACTCTATCTACGCCCACATTTTGAAATTCAAATAAGATGAAGTCCAATGCACAGCTGTTGAATATAGTCCTGATTTTCTTTGAACATACACCTAAATGTTGCATTAGACTGCCTTAAAATTTGAACTTCAATGCAAAAATTGCCGATCTCAGCGCACCTAGTCAAGTTAGATGCTGACATCATCCGGCATCTGCTAAACACATGAGGCGGACTTCAGTAAACGTCCGATATCTTAACAAATTAAGAAGTTATTCGCTGCATCGTAATCGCTGCTTTCAAGTTTAAAATCACCTTAAACAGTCTGCGCAAATCTTTTAAGTTTCTCACAAGCCAGCTAAAGTTTGAATAAATTTGCATTCCGGTAAAAATTTATAATCTTCATTTGGCGGCACACACTTTTGGTTTCCGGTTTTGTTTATCTAGTTTATTTATACTTGTTTTGGACGAGCCCTAAAATAAAACCACACCCTAAGATTAAACACCTCTCTTAATTTGCTCTGGATTTATTAGTTTTTTGACTGTGATTTAATTTATATAACCATTATGATTACTGCCATTTAATCACCTTCCCGAATTTTGACAATGCACCGGAGCGAACAGAGCAGTTTTAACCAGCAGCTGTTGCGTGCTTCATTTCATATAGCGCCAAAAAATATGGTATCCCTGATATTAGAGGACGTTGAGAAATTTACTCAGATTTACATGGTATCGAATCTGAAACCTGTTTCAGTGACTGTTTCACGTAGTGTGAACACCAACGACCTCATAATATTATATCACAGTACAATATTATTGTTAGTTATGCCACCACCGAAGTGACTAGCGGACCGCCAGGCGGCCGTCGAATTTCAAATACTAGCGGACCGCCAGTCACGTGTAACCTGTTACATGACGAGTCTTGATTCTTGAATATTGTTACAATGGCGGCAGTTACCGATAGTTGGTTTTATGTCGGACAAAAGTTTTCTTGTTTTAATGACTTAGAAAATTATGAGAAACAGAGTAAGTAACCAATCTTTTCGTGAGTGTTGGTTAGGTTCAGGTTAGCCGTCGTGAGGGTCGGTTAGGGTTAGTGTTAGTTTAGTCATTAGAAACTCTTGTGGATTGGTGTAAGTATTGCTAGTATTCCGTATTAAACGGCCGCCAGTCATGTGACAGGTTACACGTGACTCGCGGTCCGCTAGTATTTGAAATTCGACGGCCGCCTGGCGGTCCGCTAGTCACAGCCTTATACCACAGTATAAACAATAATTTTTTAAATTATACTGTTTATTCTGTGGTAGGCCTATGAATATTAATTTAGAACGTTGATCACATACTTGAATCCGACTTGGGCACTTTTGTTTCCAGATAGAACCTTCGTCACACTTTGCATGAAAATTTATATTTAAATAAAAAAATTGCAAGATGCTTTGCAAGTTTTTAATATGAATGAAAGTCTTCAAATGACAGCCATAGTGAATTAATTAATTAATTATTATTATTAACGTTATAGAATGTAAGGTTCCAAATCCAAAATTCATGCTTACATTAAAACTTAAAAATATGAACGTTATAACAGCGATACTTTAATGGCTGAATATAAAAATCGAATTATTTTTCAAGACTGAGCCGCAAGACCACGTTCTAGTAAATCATTATATGGTATTTAATTGCTAGTGCCAAAGATATCTCTGTATGTAGCAACCTTTTCAATCTCACCATTCTGTGAACAAGGCTAGCTTTGAGCATCGTGCCATTTTTGTTGCTGGCCATAGATTCTGGAACTCTCTTCAGGCAATTTTGGTGGCCTCAAAGAAAAACTCATCTACATGGTACTTCCTTCTTCTTTCTGCTCACAAGCCATCCAACTTCAAAATTGCCAAGGTTCATCTTTACTATGCTATGTAATTACATATTTGTCAGACTTGTCGCCAAATTTTCTGGTGCAAGCACTTTGGATACATCTCTTCAATGAACACAGAATCAACAGGAGTCACTACATTGTGCATTAGGTAATCAACTACATATTACCAATGAACAATGCTATGTAATTTTCAGCCCTTCAAGGTCAAAGGTTCTATATATAAATGCTCCGATACAAACATAGACCCTACAACAGCCGTCAATCTGCTCAGATCTACATGTACATCTTGACTAAAACATAAGTACCAGGAAAATATGGTAATCCTCTCAATCAAATTTTAGTAAACCTCAAATACTTCTGGATGTAACAAGAACTTTATTGCTGTTGGGTTTCCTATGAGCAGACTGGAAACTATCTTCTTCATTCACACTATTACTTTCAAGTAAACACTTTACTTTAATAATAAACTTAATTTATCTTATGATATTTGGACAAGACACTGTTCACCAAATGTTATTACACATTCAATCATTCAATCAACAAAATGAATAATAACTGTAAATTACAATTAGCTCCAGGCTAGCACACTTCTTAGCTGAAAAAACTCGACCAGTTCAAGCTCAATTATTACTGTACAAAGGAAAACCGGTCTGTAAGTTTCCTATCATTCTAAACCTTTAAACACTCAAATGTGCTAAGTGTATCTTTGCATCAGCTTCAATGACCGAATTGCATCACTTCAGTTTAGTCGTCTGGAGTCTGATGCTTTTGCTATTCCATTGATTGACAAGAGAAACAGAACATGAATATCCAGAGCATCAGTGAAATTTTTTCTGTGACTGTACGAGTTCTTGTTCAAGTTGATCTTGCCGCCGTTTCTCCATTAGTTCGATTGTCTTTCGAATATCTTCTTGCTGAAGCATAAAATGTCATTGTTTATTTTATTATGCTAGTTTTAGTTGCCTTTTAAAAACTTCTACTTAAAAGATTTTTCAGCGTAAAAATGTATTCAACTGCAGAAAATGTTTTCTGTGTTTCCATGTTAAACTTTAACAGTCCAACTGGCATTTGCCACAAAAACAGTTTTATGGAGTACTTTAAAAGGAAATAAATTTCTAAGTATTGCCAAATAGTCATTTTTAATTAAAATTAACCTGTTTAGTTAATATTAATGAAGTTTCCCAAATTTTCACACTTACTGCCTGGGGATTCTGAGGAACATAGAGTTCTTTCTGAAAGAAAACATTCAATATTTGTCAAATTGCTTAATTTTCGTTAGGAAAATTTTAATTCTTGTTCTGCTATGCAATTCAAAGTTCTTATTTTGGTACTGGGGTCTTGCTTCGAACTATGTGTGTGATCTCATATTTCCACCTTCTCTGCCACATCACTGCACCCACTTTACCATCTGGTCATCTTGACCTCTTTGTTCGCCACGTGGCCCACGTCAGAACCAATATGGCTGAATTCTTCGCCTGGATAGGTCCCTCTCCATGGAATGGACTTCCTCCAGTCCACTGCACACCATATTTTCTTGTAGTCTCTCCGCATGTTTCTCTCAACTCAAAAAGTCTGTCTGTTTATTCTCTCTGTATTGCTCGTACTGAGAGTCATTCTGAAGGGTTCTTTCTGAGAGAAGTGCAGCTCGTTTAAATGTTAACACAATGAATCACTTTCGCTGATTATTTCTAAACTAAAACATCTTTGAATACGGCTAGTTGCAATGAAAGTATCCAGCAAAAAGTATGATAACATGCAGGCATGATAATTATGAAGCCAATTAGTTGATTTTAATTATATACTGTATGGCCTTTGTGGCCTGACTTTTAATTATAATTAATTAGCAACAGCTTGGTTAATAATAAATTAGAATCAGCTACCAAGATCATTAAAATTAGCTAATTAATTAGTTTACAACTAATTAGTTACGATAGCAGATATTTGAAAAACACAAATTCACAAATATTAGTGTGAAAGAAAAGAAACTGGAATGCAAATACAAACACGATGTTCCATCATATACGATTCAAAGAACTTTGGATGGTTGAACCACCAAAAACATCCGACAGGAAATACCATGTAGATTCCCATCTAAAACAGAAACAGCATAATTAATAAGTTGCCAGTTTCACACAAACACCATTTTCTACTACTATCCAACATCTATGCCTTGGTATTTGGTCTAAATGAGGGAAGGTATAACATATTCCCTGCATAGATTGGTAATGCTTTATTACTATGCCAATCATCAATGATATGGCAGCATTGTTCAATAAATGTCATAAAACCACATAACAGCTCCAAAATATATCAATTCACAGCCATATAATTTGGCATCAGTTTTATACATGGTTCAGATGCCTCAAGGGTTACACAAAACCTTCAAATAGCACTGCATACATAATTTTAAACTAAATGTACAGCAGATATACAAGTAATACAGGATGGTTGTATTGTGGGATATAATTTGTGTGCATGTCTAAATGATGCCCAGTGTTTGCATCGCATTTCTTATCTTTATGCATCACCCTGAATATCATGAAGATACAGGACAATGAAAATGACAGGTTGCTTTGTGTACCTTTGAACTTTTGTCTCCAAATGCCCAAATCAATTATAGAATTTCTTAAGTAGAGTTGCAGCATTTTGTTTCCAGTTTCAACTCCATCTCAAGACCATTTGCCACCTAGTCATAAGTTGAATTCGATTTGCTACAGGTTTGTACAGATAGGTATTAAACACGTAAGAGAAGAACTTGCCTTAAAAGCCTCTAACTTCCATCCACCCATGATAAGCTTCTTGATTTGATCTTCAAATTACACACAAAATCACCTTCAAATAGAACCACATACATGATTTCAAAATAAATGTGAACCAAATATGCAAACACTATGTACAATGAGATCAGAGTTGGTGCCATAATTTCAAAAGATTGTAAAGAAAATACACAAACCGTCTTGCTGCAGGGCAATGACCAGGGAAAAGGCATTTCCCTGGCTTGCTCAGATGTGGCTGGTAGGTACCAGCGCTCTAACTGGGCGAATTCTGGGGCGGCTATGTTGTTTACATGGTCAGGTACTCAGCCTTCAGAATAATCTTCTATAATTCGGGGGGGGGGGGGCATATCCTATATATGGATAGGCAAATTAGGCATTCAGTCTTTGGGGTTACCGGTTTCTTACGGTAATTTTTCTGGTAGCTTGCAGCATTCTAATTCTCTCGCAGTATAGGGTGGCTTTTGTGGACGGCATTATGAAATGCTACCCAGTGTGCTCGAGGTGCTGCTAGTAATGATTGAAGATTGTGTCAAATGATAAGATGCAGCATAAATTATTGATGTTGCATCTTCTGCCCCCCCCCCCCCCCGCCCCCATGAATACCAGGGTTGCGGTGCTTGTTACTGTTTAACGACACTGTGTCATAACAATAGAGTGTCGTCCTTCTCCTTTATCCAGGCTAGAGACTGGCGCCCTTCTCTTTTATCCAGGCTCGGGACTGGCACTGTCAGAGAACGAACAGTGGCGGAGGTCCAGAGTTGCGGTCGCAAACTATGGAATAAATAAGTAAGCAGCCTTTGCATCTGACTGACAAGCGCACATGCACATGGCATACAACGATTACATAATCCATGCATTTTTAAGATAGACTATAGCAGAACAAGATTATAAAGTCCTACATGGACAACTGAATATAACTAAGGATGCATCGGCTAAAAGCCTGTTTTAAACAATTTCGAATTAAAAATAGGCAGTATGAAAGGATGCCCTCTACTTGTCCTCCGTATGCATAAAATCCGTGACATACACACAATCACACGTAAATTCGACCCATAAACAAATTAGTGTGGCTATTAAAAAGTGCCTGAATTACACTATTACGCACCTGAATTCACTACGAAACATTTAAATTCAAAAAGGTCACCATCGAAGTTCACACAAATCCCATATTGTCGCTCACCACTCAGATTATTTTGTTTCTATAGCGCCATATTTTCTAAATATCGTTATACAGGGTGGGCCATAAAAAACTAACTCCATGCGGTTTTTTGCCCATATCTTGGTCAGAAGTAGGAATTTCAAAATGAAATTTTACAGGCTTAAAGACGATTCATATTTACATAATTTATGATGGCAATATTTCATCAAAATATTTCAAGCAGAACAAAAGTCAGCCACCCACCGTTTTTTGACGATTAAAAAATGTAACGCAACAAAAAGCAACGTAAAACGGATTAAATTATTCTGTCCAAAATTGTATTGTATTGTATTGTATTGAATTGTATTGAATTGTATTGAATTGTATTGTAGGCCCTATTGAATTGTATTGTATTGAATTGCATTGTATTGTACGTATTGTATTGCATTGAATTTTATTGAATTGTAGGCCTATTGTATTGTATTGTACTGTATTGTATCTAAGATGTGCTTCGGGTACTAGGCCTGCATGAGGCATCACTCGCTTCTCAAGTTGTCACAGATCTATAGCGGCTATAGATAGGCCTATAGTAGCGGTATAATAGCCTACTGAAATGAAGCAAGATGTCTGATTCTGTGCACTGTGAACAGTGTGTATCGATAGAATAGTTCTATATACCGTAATTCAACATTGGTCTATTTCTTACGGTATGCAATATGCAATGATGCGTGTCATGATGTCAAAACGATGTTCGAAGTCATAAAAGAAGAGACCAGAAAACAGAAATTGACATTCAATCGTTCATTCATTACGAGAATAATTTACGTGGCGCCTTTTCAAGAGGCCTACTCAGAGGTGCTCACAGCACAGCCACGTTTTCATGCCTCTATTACAAGTGGACCTAATACATGGATGCATATGTAGGACGAAGAACACACGCACGCACCAACGCACGCACACACACACACACAGGTGAACAGAAGGACGGACTTATATGGATATGTATGTATGTATGTGCACTTGCTATAGCGCCCCTTCAAGCTGTCTACTCAGAGGCGCTCCCGATGCAGAGCGGACACTGCATCGGAGTTTCACGCCGAAGCGCTGAGCAATTGTAAGTGAAGGACTTGCCCAAGGTCCTTACGCGGGGAGGTAAGTAAGTAAGTAAGTAAGTATATTCTTTATTTTCTTAACCAGCTGCCAAACAGCACTCTGGTGAACAAGTATCACATACAGATTTAACATAAAAACATAAAAATTATTAAAACTAAACAAACTAATTAATTAATATGTAAATAACATTCCAGTTATAAATGTCTTCCTCATTTGATTGTCTGCTCGTGGAAGTACCCGATCATGGTGTCTGGGGCGCAGGTTATAACCCGTTTGTTTCGCTGGTGGAAGCAACTCGTGGAGGACATGGCCTGGTCTTGTCAGAACCGCCGAAAACAAACTGTTATCAGCATGGCGACAGAGTTCTTCAAATGTTGGAGTATCACCCGAAATATAATGCTGGCGAAGAAGTCTATTCATTATGGCTTGGAGCCTGCCCCTTTCATGCTGCCTAGCATACCCCCACCATGCAGGAGCTGCATAAAGCAGACGAGACAGCGTAGTAGCCCGTACCACATCATGAAGCTTAAGGCCAGCTAGACCATGAGCAGCGAGCACACGTAAGGCATAAAGGTGGATTCGAACCTCGAACCTTCCGGCTCCAAGGCAACGACGCCACCACTAGACCACCGCGCCCCACATAGATAGACAAACAACGTCAGTAAGAGAGGAGGACAAGCTATAATTAGGCGTAGGCCTATACATTCTGAACATTTAGGCACTTATTGTCTATTCTATTGTGTTCGTTTTTCGTGAGCATCAAACCGCCAGTGGCAGCTTACATTATAATATGGCCCTAGAGGCCAGCTTGATGTGTCGAGCAAAGAATAATGGACTAGATGACCATCACACTGAGTGACCACTTGGTTTAATTAGTACGGACAACAGCCGCAAGCTATTGACCAGTCCTATCATGGTAGGTCTACATGTATACACGTGCGGCAATTGGCACGGTGAAACATACGCTTGCCAAATCTTAAAATCGTCGATATATTCACAAAAATTCATTGGCATTCTAATTGCGTTTGTACGGAACGCGTGTCAGACGCAGACAATGGCTTTTAGTAGACCTAACAACCACGTCGCTTCTCCATACACTTCGGTGTCATGTTGAACCGGTTTTTATAGAGTCTGCTGACTCTCAGTAACTGTTGTTCAGCTGTAGTCTTGCATAGAAGTGCTCTGTGCTAATATCGAGTAGGCCTATAGAGGTTATAAAACTGAGAAGTTGTAAGAAATTCTTATATTTGCAGACTGTTGCAGTTGCGTTAAGCTGTAGCCTAGACAACGGCCGGGCTGTGTGTTATTTGAGTTCTTAATTATTTCTTACACTGATTGCTACGTAGGCTACGTTCGTAGGACTATAGGCCTAACACAGGCGATAGATTACTGTTGGCTAGGCAAAGTGTAGATCGTATAGGCCTACTTTGGTCAAGTGCTATAGTTCAGCGATGTTTCTGATATTTTTCGGATATTCTCTGATGCTCTGTTGGAGCATCCTACCATCTGCTGAGGGACACGTCAGTCTGACCTTTCCTCCAGCAAGGACTCAGGCTCTCGACTTCCTGGACAACGCACGGACAGCGCCTCCATGCGGTCAACCAAGAGGTAAGCCTATAATCCATCCATCACCATGCAACTCAACTCATTCATCTCTGTGCTAGAGCTGACTCTGTTCTTTACCTCACTGTACTCTTAAATCCTTGTCACATTCTTCACGACCTCCTCCATCCCGATAAGGTCACTCCATAAGCTTACAATACTCGACCAAGGTCACATAATCTAACCCTTCCTAGAGTTGATTCTTTTGCCAGAAGAAGTTCTATTATGCGAATGTTGTATAACTTTGCATAAATGTTTTTCTTCTATTTATTTCCTTTGTAAACTTCTTCACGATGGTAATTTAAGCTAACGGATAGCCTGTCTTAAGAAGACTTAAAAAATTTCATCGAAGCTATGGTCCATTTTGTGAGGAACCAGGACTCTTTTGCTGAACTCTACCTGGCTACCTCATTCTGTACGCCCACATTAACATTAATGACAAAACTAATGTTTGAACGCAGAGATATTTAAATACAATGCAATGCATAATAGGTCTATCTATGCGTGTTGTAAACATAGGTATAATTATTGGCCTACGCATATAATTATAGCCTACCTCTGAATAGATTGACTGAATATTGCCTGTGGTTATAGGAAGTGGACCTGTCACGGATCTGCCGTCTGGAGCAAACGTCACGGTCACGTGGTACCTCGGATACGCCCACGACGTATGTGCATTCACTGTAATTGTAAATTGCTTCAAACTGTGACTGTTTTGTATAGCGCCTTTTCTCGACCACAAAAGCACATCCCTCGCTGTCACACGTTACTGCCATTCTGTCAAAATACGTTGATTCAATATAGTTAGGGGTCGTCCATAAATGACGTCAAGCAATTTTGACAATTTTTTACCTTCCCCTTTACTCGTCACCCGCCAACACAAAAGTCATATGATATCTAGTAAGGAACGTTCGAACCGTCACAAATCGTCACAAATGTGTGGCCCCACATCCCTCAGGTGTGCGACGACATTTATGGAAGGTCCCTAAGTTAGGTACATCCTCATCATATCGTCGTCGTCGCCGTCTAAATTCTCATCAACAATAAACAGCGTCATCATCTATCATCTATGATCATGAATCATTCATCAATCATCATCATAAATTTTCGTTTTCAGTTTTCATCATCATCATCGTCGTCGTCGTCCTCGTCGTCATGGTCGTCGTTGTCGTTGTCATCATCATCGTCATCTTCTTCTGCGCTGTCATCCTCGCATCGTTATCGTCGTTCTATTATAGTGACTGATGACAGAGTCGTTGACGATGATAACGATGATAATGATGATGATGACGGCGACGACAATGATTACATGTTATTTGAAGGAAATCGCAACATTTGACTGCACATACAAACAAACAGTTGTCATGTTTATTTTCTGAAGGGCGGCTATCGCATTGAACTTTTGACCTATGACACCATAGGTCAGGCCAATGTGAGCTACACGCTCACCTCGGTTATTGATGGGCAGTTCGTTGGTGGAGACAACCTGACGTAAGTTGACTTCGCATCAATTTAACAATACTCACTTTATCCAGAAGGGCGCCTTACGAATGTAGCTATAGTCGTAGGCCTACATCAGAATTTGAGTAAATGTTCTCGACAGAGAGCGCTCAAGCAGTCATCGTCATCATCATCTTCATCGTCAGCAGCAGCAGCAGCATCACCACCATCCTCCTCCTCCTCCTCCACATCATCATTATCATCGTCGTCATCATTTTCATCATCCTCTTCATCCTCATCATCATCGTCGTTGTCATCATCATCATCACCATCATCATCATCGTCGTCGTTGTCATCATCTTCATCATCCTCTTCATCCTCATCCTCATCATCGTCGTCGTCGTCGTCATCATCATCATCATCATCATCATCACCATCATCATCATCGTCGTCGTTGTCATCATCTTCATCATCCTCTTCATCCTCATCCTCATCATCATCGTCGTCGTCGTCATCATCATCATCATCATCATCATCATCATCATCATCATCATCATCATCATCATCATCATCATCATCGTCGTCGTTGTCATCATCTTCATCATCCTCTTCATCCTCATCCTCATCCTCATCATCGTCGTCGTCGTCGTCCTCCTCCTCCTCCTCCTCCTCCTCCTCTTCATCATCATAATCATCATCATCACGCCTATCCTAGAAAAGTCTTTTAGAAGTGTATAGAATTGTTTTTGCTGCATGCAACAGGGCAACGTCAGCGATGGTGTTGTTGCCTGTTGGGTTCACGTGCACCAACTGCACCCTACGTCTGGTTCGCCAGGCTCTCAACTGGGGACCGACGTATCTGTTCTGGAGCTGCGCTGACGTCAACATTCTGCCAGGTTCAATAGCCTACATCACACCTGTCCTATTATAATAGTAGGCACTCTGCCGATCTCTGATAAGATTCCGTTGTTTAGGATATGCCTATCCTGCATAAAATGATTGATTGATTGATTTATTGATTGATTGAAGACATTGCAATAAGTTTCGAAAATACCAACATAATATTCTTAGGTCTATACACAACTAGATTTATATAGAGGCCTACAATTTACAAATAGCATTCTTTAAACTTAAAGTATAGATCATACAACTTTTTGAATAGCATTTGCAAAGACAACCTGTTTTGCAGGTGGGACCCATGAGGGCTCGATATTTGAGTCTTTTATTGGCTCCATATGGGCGTGCCGACGGTTCAAGTGTCAGGAATACATATTGCATCCGGCACATTCGTATATTGTAATTATTATAAAACAAAAATAGTTAGCCTATTGTTTCAGCCAACCGTTACATCCCAAAGTGTTCTGGACACGGTCGCTATAGCAACGGCGTCATCGGTTGCACGTGTGATGCCACTTACTCAGGACACGAATGTCAGAACAAGGGTACGAGATCATCATCATCATCATCATCATCATCATCATCATCATCATCATCATCATCATCATCATCATCATCATCATCATCATCATCATCATCATCATCATCATCATCATCATCATCATCATCAACAACAACAACATCATCATCATCATCATCACCATCATCATCATCATCAGCAGCAGCAGCAGCTTTACACAAAATTTGCAGTTCTGAATGAATTTGTGCAGTTGTAGAAGCGCTTGCTGCACTTATGTACAGTTTATAATCAATTATAACTAGTGGGATCTTCCCTTCTGGGGCTCCTATTGCTTCCCTGGAATTGCTACTCGTTTGCACATGTATTTATACCTAACATTCTTAGCTATATTATCAAGTCAAACTGTGTAATTGTTGTATTTTTTTCTATTATGGGAGCAATAAACTTGATTTGATTTGATTTGAAAAATAGTTAAAAGGCCACTGTCCTCCGAATGGAAGTAATTTACCATGGAGTATCCTATTAAAAGTGAAAGAAGGGTTGTACAATTCTAAGAATTTGTTTTTAAAAGCTCTCAACTGAGTGCATGGTACATAAAGACAATGGCTTCTTCTTTACGTTTTCTGCCACGCGGCAGGTTAAAACGTCCAATGTCTCCACGTTTCCCGCTGTTGTGCCATGTCCTTCAGTTCTTTGTACCCCTCTTCCATCATCCCGTCCAGCAGTTTTTGTCTAGGCCTTCCTCAGCACCTCTTTCCCCTCCAATCTTCCTTCAATTAAAAGACAATGGCATGTAGAATGTTTGTTTCCATTTCAGATGAGTGTGATCGTGACGAAGACTGTGGCTTGCATGGACAGTGTAAGCGTGTAACGCAGTATTCCTTTCCTCAGAAGCAGTGCTTCTGCCAACCAGGCTGGTTTGGAATGAAATGCCAAAACGGTTCGTAGCCTATATTATTGTGTTCGACGTTTTATAATAAGTATTAATAACACGAATGTAGGCCTGATATGGCTGGTAGTTGAAAAATATGGTCAACTCAGTGAGTCTCAGTCCTGCATGCCTTTGAATATATAGTGGTATATAACTTCTGAAAGTGTATTCGTAATCGTAATCTCCAGATTTCTAAAGCGCTACTTGAAAGCCAGCTTATTCAGCTTAGTGAAATTATCAGCAATCCTCGTCTCTGCCCTCCCCCTCCGCGTATCCGTTATTATTCGCACTAACAGAATGACAGATAAGCGTTGTTGGTGTCAGGGACTCAGGAATATTAATTATAGCCTATAATGTTTATCGTTGTGCAGAGTGAAAGAAACTGCCGGTGCTATGTAATCATAGTTTTGAAAAATGCTTCCAAAGCCTATACACTTGACTTATGAGGTCTAAAATTGTTTTCTGCTCATTATGGTGCCGCAGTTTCGCCTCTGTCTTCAACGCAGTTCAACCCGGATCAATATAAGCATCAGAAGTTGTCATCTCAATCCGAACTGGAACTCTACTATCGGATACTTGACGTAAGCAGCTAAGTCCACATCTACATAGAATACATAGGCCTATATGCCTACTCGGCATCTCCGCGATTAGGCCTAATCATAAAGTTCATGTGCATAGAATAAATACTGTCAAATGCCTTGGTGCTAGCCTAATATTTCCACTTGTGCCCATAATAACTCTGAGATCTTGATTTCATTCGTCAAGTTCAAGATTTGATTTCATCATGAAGGGACTTAAAATTCAAGCTGACACACCTACCTTCAGTATCTAAAAATACTTTTTCAAAGTTGCTGTAATCAGTTTCTATAGTTACTCTTTTTGTAGTTACTTTTCCATTAGAGTAACTATAGTGACTGTAGCTAGTTACTTTTGAAGAGGAACTATAGGCCTATCCAGCACTTATCGGTGAGACTTGGTGTTGTAGCGGTTTGTTCCGTGCATTGTAACTAGAAAGTCTCAGGTTCGAATCTATCTGAAACCACCCACATAGATCACCCAACATTAATATCGTCTGTGAAGAAGACAAAAAGAAATCACCTCACTCATCTCATCCCCAGATGACATAAAAGACAGGAGATCTGGTTTTGGGAAAAGAACAGTCATTGTCTTACATTATCTTACTTAATGGTTCCTTTCACTCGCTCTAGTAGCCTAGGTAACTTCAAGGGGCGCTATATAAATTCTGATTGATTGATCATCGTATGCAGCCTATAGCATGGGCGTTGACAGAGAAGAATTTTCTGTTTCAGGATTCTAAAGAAATCGAAATTGTTCTGAAAGGACTAACCCAGAGTTACATTGGAATCGGCTGGAAGTCTAAAGGTAACTGAAATAATTAACACAAGCTGATACAAGAGTTAGGCTACTTAGTGACGCTATGATGCAACTGGGAACAGTTAGGCCTATATAGTATAGTCCTATACCAACTTTGGCATAGGCTATAATCAATTAATCATATATACGATGGCAGGGCGACAGCTAAAGTCGAGAATAACCAGAAAGACACGACAGCGACGACACAGAAAAAACACAACTAATTGAAAATAATAACTTTAATTGATTATAAAGTCCACTGATCGAGTGAGTGAAGTTCCCACTCCCACACTGTTAATTGTTTCCATTTGCAACAAATCTAGATCTGTTTAAGTCTCATAACGAAAGTTTTTCGCCTCGTTGTCGATTGATCGAGTTGAGATTGTCTTTCTCGTGAGGCTGCAGTGTTTCGATAACTGGTCACTGCGATCTGGATCCTCCATCGTCCACCACTTCCTTCTAATCAATTCATCCCTTCATCCCCCCTTCTCATCCTCGGCTCAACAACGCACAACACATATTAAATAAAATAATAAATTTAAAATTAATAATAGTGGGCTTGCGGGATTTTAAGCCATGGCATCCGCGCCAGGGGCCCTCCTGCCTTTGCGAGGAGCTTACGGGGTTTTAAACCACGCCAGAGGCCCGGCAGGTACTAATACAAATAAGCTACAAACACACAACAACAACAACAACAACAACAGCAACAACAACAACACAGAGCCACACAACCATCACTCATCGCATTCCCCCTCACGACATTGATCCCAGGCAGCAATGAAGCGGCTCCTGAAGCATCACAGAAATCCACGAAGATAATTAATACATGCTATGACAGGTATAGACCTATTTAGTAACATTCAATTGCAGTATCGGGGACCAAAGTGTCGGCTTTAGTCAGGTAAGGCGTCGTAATGGTCGGTTAGGGTCTGGTTAGGCTCCGTGAGAGCTGGTTACCCTCAGCGAGAGTTGGTTAGGGTCAGGTTAGTCGTCGTGAATGTCGGCTGGGGTCAGGTTGGGCGTCGTGAGTGTCGGTTATGGTTAGAATTAGTGTCATTCAAAGATACTGTATACTGGTCCCTGATACTGCAATTAAACCGTAGGCCTAAAGAATTACTATTCATTTCCCTGCTGGCGTGCTTCGTTTGTTAGCTAATTGATCCGACACAATGTAAAAAAAGTTGTATAAGCCTCTTGAAGCCACAATTTTGAAACCAATCAAGTCAATCAACCCATAAATCAATCGTAAATATTCATTCACTTACATTTGTGTCTTCATTCTTCCAATTCAAACAACTTCAAAACCGGCATCCTATTCGTCCTCGGGCATTTTTCGTTCAGCTTCAGAATGATTTCTGAATAAAATAAATAAATGAATAAAATAAGCAAGCCTGAATTATTGTCACAAAGCAGTCCTCTGTAATTCTGCGGAATCTATTAAGTCTTTTCATGGTAAAAAATCTGAGCTTTGAAAGGAGGGCATTATCAAATTTCAGTTGTATTGTATTGTATTGTATAGAATGCACTTGATTCTTCTTTACA
>OX243823.1:9405517-9413017 GCA_945859605.1 Lumbricus rubellus | reverse complement strand
ATACGCGGCATCGTGGCAGCTGGACGCCAACAGTGACGTCATTTCGTTTAAGATTCGCGCCAAACAGCTGCCAGACAAATGGACGGGAGTGGCCTTCGCCAGAGGAAAGACAATGGTATAGATTCCTCTATTGTATCTCCTCACACCGTATGATGCAAATCGCCTGCCTTTTATAAGTCGCTCAAATCTTACTTGTTTAGGCTGGGAGCGGCTTTTAGTGTATGTCTATGAAGTGACGGTATATAAAATCTCGAAATGATTGAATGAATGGATGAATGAATGAAGTAATGAATGAAGTAATCGACGCCTGCGATGTAGCTATAGACCACATTAATTAATGTACCGCCAACGTCGAAGCCGCAACAGGATATTTTGAACGCAATTAAAAGCTTCACGAGTAAAACATCATATTGATGAATAAATAGTTTTCCAAGTTGCTTCATTAAATAAATATGATTAGTTATTTACTTTGAATGTATTGCATATGGATTGTGAAGTTGTCTGAGCGCTCGGTTCCCCCTCACCATGACCATTTGTGATTTGTGTATTCATTGTTACTCATCCTTGTTTGAACTCGTATTTATTGCAGGAAAACATGGATCTGGTCTATGGATTTGTGAACAGGAAAGGCCAATCCGTTGTTGTAGATGGGTAAGTAACCTGAAATCAAATTGAAAGATATTTGAAGAGTCGTCTTAATTGCTCCTCAGTTTTTTGCTTCTGTCTGTATACAGTACCTTGCGAAATATTTTGTAATTAAGTGAAATGATTTGCGAAGAGCGTAGACTTTATGTTCGGCTTAAATGCACTACGTGTGTACATACGCCTACATGAGTTGGATACAATACTTTAGATTAGTATTTAAGACAAGATATGATTGTTTAGAAAAACGATAGGACAAGATGAACTTCGGATCGGATAAGGTAGCGAATAGATCCGGTAAGTTACAATAGAATACAATATTTATTTTTTTAAATCAGAATTAAAAACAAATTAAATTAAATTCAAATTTGAATTAATTTTCATGTGATGTTTCTATGTTGTTTTGATGTACCTTTTTGTGGGAAACAGTTGGGTCTCTTCTCTGTTTTCCTCTCCAACCAAGGATTCTTCTCAGAATCTTCTCAGCTCGAGTCTGACGAACGCAGATGAATTCCTTACGCTCAGCTTCTCACGACTTCGCTCGACCGCAGACGTCACGCATGACTACAGCTTCACGGATGAATGCCTATACTTTATGTTTCCGGTCGGAGGCGGACCAATCATGGATGACGATGCAGGAATAGGAAAACACATCCGAACCCCATTCATCTCCGACTCCAGGATATGCATCTCTCCCAATTTGCACAAAGGTAATTGTCTGTAAATGTCTACTGTCCTACTACTACTACTGCTGCCGTTGCCACTGCTTCTGCTGCTATTGCTGTTACTATACCGCCCATGCTGTTAATATTGCTGCTACCACCAATAAACGTGTTTAAATAACCGGGTAATTTCGTTAAACATTTATGTCGAGGTTTGAGCCAATAATATAAAGATAGCTTTATATTATTACATAGCCTATGGTGCGTTTGTGCGCGCAATCGTGTAGATGTGTGTTTGTCTGTGTGTGTGTGTGTGTGTGTGTGTGTTTGTCTGTGTGTGTGCTCGTGCGGGTGTGTGCGTATGTGTGTGTGCGCGCGCGAGTGTGCGTGCTTGTGTGCGCTTTTGTAGGTACTTAGAGAGTCCTTTGGTGACACACATACATGTAGGCCTACATTTGAATTTCCTATTTCTAATCGGTTTCTTTTGTCTCTGTGTTTATGTTTCGTTTAAAAGGTGGGAACTCGATGGCCTCCACATCGTTGAATCTCAACGCTAAGCAACTCTTCGTATTCTTCATCATTACGATTTCCAGTTGCTTCATGGTCCTTCTCGGCTGAAATTAACTTGCAATGTATATTACTATCGGCTGAAATAGTAGTAGTAATAGTGGCCTATATTATAAGACACGTCGTAGTAAACGCACTCATGTTTGGACCTCATATCGACCTAGTCCTAGTAGCTAGTATAGTAGGCCTAACCACATTTAAGTGAGGGTGAAAATGATATTATCAGTGATAATGAAAATGACAATAATTGTAGCAGAGTTGACGAAAAAGATTTTTAAAAGGGCCTAAATGACCTGTAGCTGTAGATTTATTGGGCATATATATATAGCATAGCTATTTACATGCAGACTATTATAAGCCCTACATGTATAGGCCTAGCATATGATATAGGTAGGCCTATAGCCCTATACCATCAAAGACAATATATTTGTACATGGCTGCATTGTATATTGAACATTGTGTTGCATAATTATATTCTTTATGCAGAAGTAAACTAAGCATATTTAGAAAAAGAAAATATAGCCTACCCGTAACAGAATATGTAGTTTCAGTACAGTAGAGAAAAAGTGAAGGGAGTAGGCATATATAGGCCTACTGAATTGCTAATTTTTAGTCTATGTTTGTTAACATCCTTCAAGGTGCTACGTAACTGTTCACTTTTGATAAAACTTATAACCGTTAAAACTTTTCCAGCATGCGCCACATACATGTATTTCTTGACCATAACGAATGCAAACTTTTTGTTCTGTTCATTGCTTATTTTGAATTCTACAAGAATTATTATTTATGGATCTCAATCGTTTAAATTCCCCATTGTAACACAAAGGGCAGTTTAACCTAACTTATCGCTGCGGTTCGCAATAGATTACTGACATTTTTAATGATTTTTTTATAACAGTCTCTTGGTTTTTGAATTGATGATGCAGTTTGCATGTAAAGAGCCTACAGACGTATTTTGTCAGAATGTTTGGGTTTCAGTGGAAAATCTTCCAGGTCATTTACAAGATACACGAGTCAGAAAAGATACTATGATGCATGCATGTCCAGGTCTAATGAAGACTCACAGTCGATCTCTCGTCTTCTTAAATTTGTTTAGCGCGTTTACTTGCTCGACCTATATTCGTCTGCCTCTCTTGCTCAACGAAAGTGCTTTCCCAAAAGCTACCATGTTATTATTATTATTATTATTATTATTATTATTATTATTATTATTATTATTATTATTATTATTATTATTATTATTATTATTATTATTATTATTATTATTATTATTATTATTATTATTGTTATTATTATTATTATTATGATTACTATTACCACTACTATCATCATCATCATCATCATCATCATCATCATCATCATCATCATCATCATCATCATCATCATCATCATCATCATCATCATCATCATCATCATCATCATCATCATCATCATCATCATCATCATCACCACCACCACCACCACCATCATCATCATCATCATCATCATCATCATCATCATCATAATTATCATATGATCATTCTATTTTTCTGAACATATTAAAGCGCCATTAAATAATGACCAAGAGTCAATCGATGGCGCTAGCAATAGTGAGTGAATTGTCAGCCTGCTCAGGTGGCTTAGTAGGTAAGTTCGCATAGGCCTATAGATAAAAATACATACACAGCAGCCTTAAAATTAAATCGCATGCATCGATTAACGTTGCAAAGCGTACATAGTGAATCCATATACTGACGACGATTTAATCATTTAGAAAATAATTGTCGCCATACACAGAATGCAGCGTAGCATTCAATTCAACTCACAACATTCTTTGAAAAGCCACCTGTGGCATTCGAACGCAGAGGAGTTGCCACAATGGAGTGATTGTTAATCACATGTCCACATCCCGTATAGGCTACATGTACGTAGGCCTACTCTTGTACATAGACAGTCTACGAGTTTGCAGTCCAAGCAGCAAGCGTCAGGTGTGGGAGGACAGCAGGCATAGTGTTCGCCTATTTAACAGACGAGATTCGCTTGCCAATAACAGATGTTGTTAACTCAACGTGTTAATCAATGATGTCTCGCAAGGCCGAATGAACAAACGTTTTGCACTAATAACAGGATTTAAAACATGACCATGCGTGAAGTCGACTAAAAATAACGAGGTTACTCGCGTGACTAGGTGAAGTGATGCGCATGCAGGAGGAAGCTGCAGTGATTGAAAGGTCCTAAAGGACTTCGACGATGTGCTTTGTTTTTTGTTCTATCGTTGACAGCACAGCTGTTGCGCTAAGTCGGGCAAACGTAATGGCCAAGTCAATAACAGCAAAATCAAACTCAACGTCCACGTGTTTAATTCTGAGCACGACTGCAGTTTATTTCACAGCACACGACCTTTCGCGAGCGACGTAGGGATTAGCCTAACACTATGCTGTTGAATTTTACATGCATTCGCTGCATGCTTTTTCTACATGGTTATTAGCTGAAATTATATATTACAACAGTGTTCGATTAGATAGTCCTAGTTTTATATTTAAGGAACAGTGAACTGCGACTCTTGATTGTGATTTTTTTATCGAGTGCAAGATGTCTGTGGTTAGGCCTAGTCTGCTTTATAAGTAAGAGTTTGAAAGTAGGCCTAGTCTGATTTAGGCTATAAGTAAGAGTTTGAAAGTTGGCGAATGAAATTACCATGTTTGGATCGTAATAGGCCTATTGCTTTATAAAATTTAATGAAGTCTTCAGAAGTGTTCCAAAGCTCTATCGATTTTTGAGTGACATATTATATTTGGTATTGATAATTGAATTATTAGTGAATTACGGGTACATCTTGAAGGCTTAGCGAGCGTTGAACTTAGCATGAATTGGAATTAAGTTGAACAGTTTTAGGAAATTATAGGAGGTCAACGCGACCTACAACGAGTTACGTTATAGACCCTCTGCTTTGTAGTAGGCCTAAACACTTTCAAAGTTCAATTCCATGAGGTTGTGAGTTTTTTGTGGATAAGATTTTGAGAAAGAAATAATTATACCGTAGCGAAAGCGAGAGACAAACAGACAGACCGACATATAGATAGACAAAGAGCGAGAGAGCGAACGAGAGAGAGAGACATACAGACAGAGACAGAGACAGAGAGAAGGGAGTGAAAAAAGAGAAAAACAAACAGAGACGTACACGCTAATCGAGCAATAATTATACAAATAGCCTCGTAGCCGTTCCAAATGATGGCGATATTCGTGCGACCCGTTTCAAAGCGAGGCCTCATTCGTCTGCTGACCGTCATGACGATTCTCTTCGTCCTGACGTCACTCCTCATCATGAGCGTCCAGGAGATCCTCGACTCGGGCGCCTACGCAAGAGCCCTCGAAGCCACTTCCGGTTCAGTCTCTGAAGACGATCAACATCACCACCGGTGTGCATCGTTGGATGTCTTCGGAACCCAGCTGGGAAAGATCCTAGTCGATTGGGATGCTCGTGCGAAAGGGAAAGGGACAGGAGATGCGTCGCTAACAGCAGCAGTGCGTACACTTACAGAAAATGGGATGATGCTTGAGAAAAACAATGCGCATAGACTGCTCTATCTGGCAGACGTGCTGCAGAAGTACAAGGGGTGGTTGCTGCAGAGGAGGAAGAAGGAGGAGGAGGAGGAGGATGTGAATGGGAAAGATGAGGATGATGCGCGTGCGAGGGCCGAGGAATTGGTGAAGGCGTTGGAGAATGTGACGAAGAACGGTGAGGGTCGAGCTGTTCTTCCGATCTACTTGAATATTTACACGGTCAACAGAAGCAGGTAAGTCATCTGTCTCTGTCTGTCTCTGTCTGTCTGTCTGTCTGTTTGTTTGTCTGTCTGTCTGTCTGTATATCTGTCTATCTGTCTCCTTACCCTCATGACGATCCATTGTCTTTCTTTCTGTCTGTCTGTCTCTGTCTTCGTCTCTGTCTGCCTATCTGTCTATCTGTCTCCTTACCCCATGACGATCCTCTGTCTGTCTGTCTGTCTGTCTCTCTATTCGCATTGATTCTTTTCTGCGTACTCACGCATTACATCTGTTTGTTTGTTTGTTTGTATGTGCACTTGTTATAGCGCCTCTTCAAGCTCTCTACTCAGAGGCGCTCCCGATGCAGAGCGGACACTGCATCGGAGTTTCACGCCGAAGCGCTGAGCAATTGTGAGTGAAGGACTTGCCCAAGGTCCTTACGCGGGGAGGTGGATTCGAACCTCGGACCTTCCGGCTCCAAGGCAACGACGCCACCACTAGACCACCGCGCCCTGTCATATCATCATCTGTACACATTTATTGCGTCACAGGTAACTCCTCCACAGGTGACTCCTCTGGGTCATCCACCTCAAGGTCGTTTGTACGGTTTGCGTGTAAAGTAGTCATAATTTATATATATATAATATATATTATACAGTATCAATCCAATCAATCAATCCAATCAATCAAATCAATCAACCAAATCAATCAATCGATCGATCGATTTTTTATATTTTTTAGCCAAATCAATGAAAATGAATCAAGTTACATAATATTATCATTATAACACGACCACAAAGGCCAAAGGGATAGTGAAATTCAGCTAGCTATAGGAAACCAAAAATAACCAATTGATTTATAAAAATGACAACTATATAAATGCGAGAAATATATAAATTTATATATGCGCAGCTACGAACTGCCGACGTGGCAGCTCTTTCATAACGAGATCAGTCAGCTGAGTCTCTATCCGGAACACAGTGGTTCGGTGGATCAACTACTTGTGGACATGGTCACTCTGCCCATCAAAAGCGTCATCCCGCTAGACGATGATGGGACACAGATCAAGCTTGTCTTCAAGTTGGAAGATGGAAGCAGGGTTCTCTTCAAACCACATCGGTAGGCTAAACGTTTGTTTCCAGTTATAGAGACAACTTGGCGACATTTAATTATTTTTTATTCAGTCATAGTGATTTGTTGCCTATGTTCGTTAATAGATTCATGGTAAGCGCTCCTCAATCAACCAATCAATCAATCGTAATTTATATAGCGCCCGTTCAAGGTACCTACTCAGAGGCGCTCCCGGCCGACATCAAGCGGGGGAAAAACAGTCTTCAACAGTTTGTGAAATTGAGAACAGCTTGAGGGGTGTCGTATAGTCAAGGGAAGTCCATTCCAGGTCATTGGACCAACCACAGAGAACGAACGCCTCTGTATTGTTGCAGAGCGAGTGAAAGGAACCATTAAGTCACCATGGACAGCAGAATGCAGTGCGCGGCGGCCTATGCAAGTTCTTCAATAAGCTTAGTCAAGAATTTTGTGACTTTAAATTGTTTTATTATAGAGATTGATTAAATTATCGTTCTTTGTAGCCTTAAAATTTAAGTAGTGCCTCTTTATCGATTCATTCCAACTAACGATTGCGGCTGTGAGCCTACTGAGCGATGTAACTGGATGAATAATTATTATTGTGGCAGGGTTGAAAGGGACCACGAAGCTTCTCTGGATCTTTACTACATGTACGAACGGGAAAGACACACGTCAGAAATTGCCGCCTTCCATCTCGACAGGTATAAGTTAATAACTTAATATTATAATGACGGCAGATGTCAATAGATGAATTCATCTTTGAATAGACAAACTATTGTGACGACCGAAGTAGGTT
>OX243823.1:9390726-9405317 GCA_945859605.1 Lumbricus rubellus | reverse complement strand
CATGAATGGACGAACTATTGCGACGACCGAAGTTGGTTGTCAATAGGGGATGAGGGGGGGGGGGGGGGGCGGTAACACAGATAGGGGAAATACAGTTGTTTGTATTCCCGTGGAAATAGCGCTAGATGGTTAATGCTAAAAGAGAGCGGGAGAGAGAGACGGAGAGGAAGGAAGTAAGGAAAGAAGGAAGGAAGGAAGGAAGTAAGGAAGGAAGGAAGGAAGGAAGGAAGGAAGGAAGGAAGGAAGGAAGGAAGGAAGGAAGGAAGGAAGGAAGGAAGGAAGGAAGGAAGGAAGGAAGGAAGGAAGGAAGGAAGGAAGGAAGGAAGGAAGGAAGGAAGGAAGGAAGGAAGGAAGGAAGGAAGGAAGGAAGGAAGGAAGGAAGGAAGGAAGGAAGGAAGGAAGGAAGGAAGGAAGGAAGGAAGGAAGGAAGGAAGGAAGGAAGGAAGGAAGGAAGGAAGGAAGGAAGGAAGGAAGGAAGGAAGGAAGGAAGGAAGGAAGGAAGGAAGGAAGGAAGGAAGGAAGGAAGGAAGGAAGGAAGGAAGGAAGGAAGGAAGGAAGGAAGGAAGGAAGGAAGGAAGGAAGGAAGGAAGGAAGGAAGGAAGGAAGGAAGATGGGAAGAAACGAGGAGAGAAAGAGAAAATTAGTAATTCTGGAATTGTTTTCCGTGACAGGTTGTTGGGTTTTCGACGCGTTCCTCCTGTTGCTGGGAGAGTGATCGACATGGTTGAAGATATTTACAATCACGCAGACGACGATCTACAGGACACGTTCTACAAGTCACCAAGTATGTACATACTTATTTGACAATCATTCGATGACGTCACTGTAACAGGTCACATATCAAGTTGCATGCTTAAAAAGGCCATGAGAATGCAGGTATACTTGATTAAAAGATCGAAATTCTCTCAGCCAACACAGACCGGACCCATGCAGAATCGATACCATGAGGGGATGATGATTGACTCCTTTCAAAACTACAATATCGGGGACCGAATGATGACTCTAACCCTAAACCTAACCCTAACCGACCCTCACGACGCATAATCTGACCTAACCGACCCTGACGACGCTTAACCTGACCTAACCGACCATCACGACGCCTAACCTGAGCCATAACCGACACGTCGGTCCCCATACCATAGTTATGCCTGACTTTTTAAATAGAGCTGTAAGAGCAGCTAGCCTAAAGAATAACAATTTAGAGAAAAAAAATCGGGCAGATATTGGACGCACATAATACATCCATCTATGTAACAATGCAAACATATGCGCACATGAATGCGATTGGACATTGTTGTAGTCGGCATAGGCCTACCTAGACCTCCTTATGTAGCGCATATTTTGCGCGGCAGATACAATTTCTGCGTGGCAGGATTTTTTCACCTGCGCGGCCGCGCAATCGCGCAGCTTAGAGGGAACGTACTCAAGTGTGGTCGGTATACAGGCCTACCTAGACCACTTTATGTAGCGCATGTTTTCATTTACAATGCGCAGTCGGTAACGAATGTTTCTACGGTCAATGCGAATACTTCTGCGACGCCGGGCACGGCATCTGCGGCAACGGAAGCCGACTGGAAGGGTCCTTCACCGCCTACCTTCCTTCAAGGTTCAACGCTCCGAGGATGACGATCGAGAACCCGTGGCGAAGGTCCTACTCCAAGTACAACGAGGCGGACTGGGAAACGACGGACGATGGAAGGGAGTATTGTGACTCCGTTCGTAGTGAACCACCCTGGGACACGGACAGCGCCCTACTCACCGTCATAGATGCGCACATATTCGACTTTCTCACCGGTGAGTATTATTGTAATTTGGGGTGATTATTATTTGTGGCTTCTGTTGCGCCGGGTGATGATGCAACAGGGTAGAAACCGATGACGTAACAAGATGGCCCATGGTCTATGACTCATCAGCCCCAAGATTTCGAGAGTATAAGTATATTAATCGGCGAAGATGATGGAAAGGTCGATAGGCATTTTGAAATAAGCAAGTCAACGGAAGATAGAGGATGTGAACACATTGTGGAGGTTGTAGAGGTGGGGTAGAAGGAGTAGAGAGAGGGGGAGATGGAGCAGAAGAGAGAGAGAGAGGGAGAGAGAGAGAGAGAGAGAGAGAGAGAGAGAGAGAGAGAGAGAGAGAGAGAGAGAGAGAGAGAGAGAAGGAGAGGGACAGGGACAGGGACAGGAACAGGATCAGGGACATGGACAGGGACAGAGACAGGGACATGTTGAGGGAGAGGGCCATGGAGAGGGAGAGGGAGAGCGACACGCGAATGTGACATTGATAAGAGCTCGAATATACAGACAGACAGGCGAACGGATTAACAGGTTGATAGAGAAATATCGTGTTCAGTGTGTCTTCATCATCTGTCTGTCTGTCTGTGTCTGTCTGTGTCTGCCTGTCTGTCTGTCTCTGCCTGTGTCTGTCTGTCTGTCTGTCTGTCTGTGTCTGTCTGTCTGTGTCTGTCTGTCTGTGCCTGTGTCTGTGTTTGTGTCTGTCTGTCAATAATGAACCGAGTGTAAACTGTGTATAGCACTGCCACTATCTTCTCATAATCTCATTACATTATGTAGATCTCGCGAGTATACATGTATATGCCCCAATTAACAGAAATACATGTGTAGGCTATACGCTTATCTATCAATTATTCTGGTTGTAACATAAAAATTGTTACTCTTTTCTGAAGTAAGTATTCCGCGGTGAGCATTCTCTGCTTACTGCATGTAGGCTATTATTATTATTTGTGGTGCTCACAGGTAACATGTAGGCTATTATTATTATTTGTGGTGCTCACAGGTAACATGTAGGCTATTATTATTATTTGTGGTGTTCACAGGTAACATGTAGGCTATTATTATTATTTGTGGTGCTCACAGGTAACATGTAGGCTATTATTATTATTTGTGGTGCTCACAGGTAACATGTAGGCTATTATTATTATTTGTGGTGCTCACAGGTAACATGTAGGCTATTATTATTATTTGTGGTGCTCACAGGTAACATGTAGGCTATTATTATTATTTGTGGTGCTCACAGGTAACATGTAGGCTATTATTATTATTTGTGGTGCTCACAGGTAACATGTAGGCTATTATTATTATTTGTGGTGCTCACAGGTAACATGTAGGCTATTATTATTATTTGTGGTGCTCACAGGTAACATGTAGGCTATTATTATTATTTGTGGTGCTCACAGGTAACATGTAGGCTATTATTATTATTTGTGGTGCTCACAGGTAACATGTAGGCTATTATTATTATTTGTGGTGTTCACAGGTAACATGTAGGCTATTATTATTATTTGTGGTGCTCACAGGTAACATGTAGGCTATTATTATTATTTGTGGTGCTCACAGGTAACATGTAGGCTATTATTATTATTTGTGGTGTTCACAGGTAACATGTAGGCTATTATTATTATTTGTGGTGTTCACAGGTAACATGTAGGCTATTATTATTATTTGTGGTGTTCACAGGTAACATGTAGGCTATTATTATTATTTGTGGTGCTCACAGGTAACATGTAGGCTATTATTATTATTTGTGGTGTTCACAGGTAACATGTAGGCTATTATTATTATTTGTGGTGTTCACAGGTAACATGTAGGCTATTATTATTATTTGTGGTGCTCACAGGTAACATGTAGGCTATTATTATTTGTGGTGTTCACAGGTAACATGTAGGCTATTATTATTTGTGTTGTTCACAGGCAACAAAGACAGACATCACTTCGAAGTCTTTGAAGAATTTGACAATGGATCATCTCCAGCTCTTTTTGACAACGGCAAAGGGTTAGCTGCTGCTGCAGTCGCTTTTATCTGTTCTCTCTAATTTATAGCGCATAATTTATACATACAATTATGTAAATACGCACAGCACACAGGCATGCACGCATGAATACATACTTAATGCAAGCATCTATATTATATGTATGCATGCATACATGCATACATACACGCATACATGCATACATACATACATGCATGCCCACATACATACATATGCAATTATACATACATAAGTACATGACAGGCCTACTTGCATTCCAAAATGACAAGTGATGGAAAAATGGAATGAGACGAAATATCACAGACAGCGTGTCACAGACAGCGTGTCACAGACATCATGTCACGGATAACACGTCACAGACAAAATATCACAGACAGCATGTCACGGATAACATGTCACGGATAACATGTCACGGATAACATGTCACGGATAACATGTCACGGATAACATGTCACGGATAACATGTCACGATTAACATGTCACAGACAACATGTCACGAATAACTTGTCACGGATAACATGCTACGGACAAAATGTCACAGTCAAAATGTCGCAGTCAAAATGCAGGCCTATGTCTTTTCCAGGCTACAGTCTGTCTCTGTCATAATTTCAACGAACGAACATCTGTCCAGTCCATCTGTTTGTCTATTCGCCTAATTATTATGAGATATTTATAATTATTTTGAGTTATTTCGCATTTTTGCTCTTTTGATTTATAATCGCGATCGATATAGTCTCTCCGCCTCTCCGTTCCTCTACCTGTATGGGTTTGTCTGTCCATCCATCCGTTCATCTGTATGTCTTTCTGTCTATGTGTGTGTTTGTTTATGTGTTGTGTGTCTGTCTGTCTGTCTGTTTGTCTATATCCATTCGTTCCTCTGTCTGTCTGTCTGTCTGTCTGTATGTCTATGTGTCTGTCTATGTGTTTATCTATATATATATATGCGTCTGTCTGTTTGTCTGTCTGTCTATATACATCCGTTCCTCTGTCTGTCTGTCTCTCTGTATGTATGTCTATGTGTCTGCCTCTGTGTCCGTCTGTCTGTCGGCCTATAGTCATCCATCCGTCTGTCTGTTTGTCTGCCTCTGTTTCAATCTGTCTGCCAATTTCTACCGTATACATGACTGTGCCCTGGAAAATTTCAGCTTTGGCCGAGCGACGTATGACGTGCTAAGCATCCTCGCTCCTCTCTATCAGTGTTGCATCGTTCGATATGCCACCGTGCTGCGGCTGCTGGAACTGGAGACGGCGGGGAAGGGACGGTTGCTAAGCGACCGGATGCGGCTGTCGCTGTCCAGAGATGTTCTCCAGGACATCCTGACGGAAGCACACCTGAAAGCGCTCGACCGGAGAGTCTCCATCGTGCTGCACCACATCCACGACTGCATCGAACAGACAACGGACATCAACGATGTCGTCAAGGATGTCGACGGTTGAATTAACCGACTGACCGACTGACTGAATGAATGAATGTCTGACTGACTGACTGAATGAATGAATGAATGAATGACTGACTGACTGACTGACTGACTGACTGACTGAATGAATGAATGAATGACTAAGTAACTGACTAACTGACTGAATGACTAAGTAACTGACAAACCAGCTGACTGACTGACCGACTGAATGACTGACTGACTAACTGACTAACTGACAAACCAACTGACTGACTGAGTGATTGACTGACTGACTAACTGACTAGCTGACTGAATGACTAAGTGAATGACTAACTAACTAAGTGACTGACTAACTGACTGACTGACTGACAAACCAACTGACTGACTGAGTGAGTGACTTCTATTAAATTGATTGACTGACTGAGTTTTAAACTCACTGACGACTGAATGATAAATGTTTAGACGGACTAATTAACTTACTGACCAACTAACTTACTGGATATATCTGACTAATTGAATGACTAGTGAATTTGTGAATTGACTGACTTGCTAATCAAATGACTAACTATAATTATAGCTAACTGACTGACTAGCTGACTGATGATTAGAGCGATTTTCAATGTAGTATTGTAAACAGTTTTGTAGACAATGTTGTAGGCCCTATCTATAGGCCAATGATGCTTCACACCCGGTAATTGATTTATCCGGTGAAATAACTGCATAATTATACTCACAATCTGCCTCGATTTATTTATTTATTTGAATATTTATTTATTTCAATACTTAAGCTTATTCATTCGATTTATGCATTTAAATATCTTGCCTATTCATTTGCTTTACCTTGCTTCTTCTTCCGTCGTAAGTCGCGATCAATTCTGAAGTCTAAACAAATCTTTTCTGGCACAAATAGATCTATTAAAATATGTTTTGCTAAAGAAAACTAGACTTTTAAGTTCCAATCAGTAGGCCTAGCCTAACTGTTGTTCCAATGCACTTTAGACAAAACTTGAATCACTGTTTTGATAAATGCTTCTTATTTCAAATGTGATGCGGAATCCACAGTATACTTCCAAGATGAGTGTTCCAATTAAGCGCTCGTGAATAAGCTGGTGCCCTGCGCTCGGTTTTCGAGTGGCGCCTAGAAATTTGGAGATTACGATTACGATTAGGCCTACAAAACAATAGTGAAAGTAAATTTTTTCACTGCAGTTCCAAATTGCTAAAGTAACGTCGATACATCATAATTTTTCAAATCGGTGCTTTTATAAGCCTACATGTAGGGCCTATAATGTAAAATGGGGTGTTCGGCTTGCAATCTGTAGGAAAATGCGATCATTCTGAATTGTCTGGAGCTCATAGATCATAACGGTGGCGACTCGCACATGCACTTTGGAAGCGACCAGCAATAGCCAAAACCATGTTTGTTTATTGGTGGGGCATATTATAATATCTGGTCACAGAAGCAATCTAAAAAAGAGCTGTAATAATTATTATGCTAAAGCAATATCTGTCGACTACAACGACCTCTGTTGTCATAATAATAAGGCATAAGCTGTCGTTAAACTGTGGATCCATCACCAAAGTGCGATCGGCAATTATTGTCTAATCAAGAGCAGACACTTAATGTCTTGTCTTGTGTAGACAGAGTAAACTAATCTTCATAGTTCGTCTAAACATTATATAATAATACGTTATGGATTGGTTAGCATAATGAATAGCACTCTGACCTGAAGTGCTTAGCCTTACGGTATGCGGTTCGAATCCCGTAGGGCCCGGGGTGTCCATGCAGCTCTTCCTTCATTCTGTAGGCAGCAGGTAAAGTAGCCTACATGGCGTGGCTGAGACTTTGTGATTGTTGTGTTCTGTGATTTGCGTTCTTGTGAATTGTTTCAGTTGCATAACTTGTTGGCCTACATGTAAGCGCAATGCGTTTGCAGGCGTTTTTTCATTAAAAAGTTATTATATATTAGAGGTCATTGATCAAAATTTCAAAACCGCCATATTGTTTTGCAGAACGGCGCGTAGTTGGCTAGAATCTTATTCCTTTGTAGCAAATTTTAAAAACTGCTAAATTGTTTTCAAGAAAGAGAAGAAAATAAATGGCACACAATTAGTCGTTAGGCTATGTTTATCGCCATCTTCAGAAATGACATTCGTTGTCATAATGGTGTTGCTAATTATTTCTGCTACCCCATTGATAATGATAGCCTATGTGGACTGTAATTCGCAGCTGCAGGACTGGGGTGGAAAATTCACCTGCATCATTTCGCTGCTTGAAGCCCTTTCTATTTTCACGGGCCCGTCACGCTGAGAGCGCTTCTGAATAGCTCTGCTGTAAGAAGCGCCTTACAGATGTTATATTAGATTAGATTAGATTAAACATGATGACGAAGATGATGATGTATTTAAGAGATCTTCATCGATTTAGTTTCTTTTCTCGACGGAACGCCTGTGATGATGACATGTTTTCGCTGTGCTGTTGACTTATTAAAAATGTCAAATTGAAATGATAATTTGTTATCAACGTGTCGGCTGCTCGCTTATAAAAGCACTCAATCGGAAGCGTAAGTTTAAAAGTCGTAATGCTGTGAAAGAATGTTCGAAGACCTTCATTTTCCTCGGAGCTGTCACGCTGAGAGTGTCTCTGAATGGCCTATGGTAGGTCCAGTACAGTAGAAGCAATATACAAGTCTCAATTGCTCATACGACACGATAAATCCTACTTTCAGTAGACTACACCCTATAGCATTATAGGAACAAATGATCAAATCCTGGCAGATCTACATGTATAACCCTCGAAGCATAGGCCTAACCTCTGACAATAAACTCCTTTGTTAGTGACTGCTAAGACCTTGGACAACAATTCGCACAGGGGCGCCGTTAGGCGTACGCACTTACGCAAGTGCGTACAGCGCGGAAAGGCTAAAAATTTTTTTTACAAATTGTAAATTGAAGAATTAAAGCGTGAAATATTATATTTTTAGTCCAATAAATGCGATGATTGATGCAAATTAGTTTGCAGGGGGTAGGCTAGTGTTTAGGAGGGGGTTATTATTTGAAGCCTTTAGAGTTTAGACCTACACCGGTTAGGCGCTATAGCCTACTTTATAAATAGGTAAAATGTAACTGGCTTGCGGATGAATTTTGAAACGCTTTGTTGGTAGTTAGGCCTGTTTAAACTGTGAAAAATTACCTGTATGCGTACAGTGGCGGCGCCAGGAGGGCTAAGGGGGGCTAAGCCCCCCTAAACGTGGCTCAGCCCCCTCAAAGGAAAAAGCTGAAAATGTCTAAAACGGCTTACTTCGTAATAAGGAAACTAGACAATGACCAACGGCAACGAAATCAACTATATTATCATAGTGTAGATGCTTATGCCATTGACGGCACCAGATGAGGGGTTAGGGGGCTAAGCCCCTAAATGTGACTCAGCCTCATCCCAAAGCAAAAAGCAATGAATCTCTATGTATCGGCTTAAAAGTTATTATTATTATTATCTTGTTTTCGGACCTCAACTGCGGCGGACGGTCATACATCGACTTACATGTGAGACATCAATTGCGACTGGGCTCGACTCCCGGAAATTGATTCTCTCTGCGACTCAATATTAGTAATTTAGCATGCACACAGTCCTCTTATTTATACCCTAGTGGAGCTGCAGGGGACAGAGGGCTGAGGTCCGGGCCGGTCTGAGAACCGGTCTGGCGGGGGGGGGGAAGAAGCAGAGATCCGCGATGGCGGACCAGGGGGTTGAGGTACCGACCGGTCTGAGGTCCGGACGGGTCTGGAAGAGGGAAGAGGACTGGATGGTTCGAACTGGCGGGGAAGAGGCTGAGATCCGGACCAGTCTGAACCCGGGCTAGCGGGGGGAAGGGGGCTGGAGGTCCGAGGCGGCGGGGGGCTGAGGTCTGCACGGGGGCAAGGGGACTGAGGTCCGGACCGGCGTGAGTCCTGGCTGGCGGAGGAAGGGCTGAGGTTTGGCCGGTGTGAGTCTTGGCTGGCGGAGGAAGGGGGCTGAGGTTTGGCCCGGTGTGAGTCCTGGCTGGCAGAGGAAGGGGCTGAGGTTCGGCCGGTGTGAGTCCGGGCTGGCGGGAGAAGGGTGTTGAGTCCGGGTTCGCGGAGGAAGGGACTGAGATTCACAAGGACAGCAATTTTGAATTTCGCTACAATAGCTCGTCGATGCTTATGCTAATAGAATGCGCCGCAGACCGTGATGATGTTATGTGCACCATGTCCGGCCGGCCTTCTGAGGGGCTACGCCGGTAGTCCTACACAACTATTCATTGGGAAATGGGTGTTAATTTAGCACCAGCAGTCATGGGCGGAGACTTGGGGGCCAGGGGACGGTCCACGAGACCCCGAAGTTTGTGGTATTTCAATATTTCAAAAATATCTAAAAAATGTCAGTATAAATTTCTAGAGTGTTATCTACTGTTTATCCATCATGAACAATTTTGCTAGGACGACAGCAAAACTGGTATACCCTTGCAGTGTGGCATTCAATAATTTATACAACGAGGAGGACCATTATTGAACTCATAAACCATTTCTTTCAACAATAAAATAATTATGAGAATTTTGCTGAGATGACAGCTTAAAATGTTACCATTAAAGTGCTGATATCCAAAATTTAAACAATGGCCTACAAGGGGACACTTTTGAAGTCATAATCCACAGCTTTCAGCATTGAAATGATGAGCTAATTAGTAAAAAGATGACAGCCAAAAATGCTATTATTGCTATGTGGAAATTCCCAAAACATTTCATGACTTTATCGTTCATAAACAGTTAGCAAACATGAGCCTGAAACGCGCTCTTGTCGATGTCAACAGCGAAAAACGCGCTGGTTTCTGGGGCGGAGCCCCAGACCCCGCTGGGGGAGCTTACGACGCTCCTTCAGACCCCCTAGTCGGTATGACCTTCGTGCATTCGGCACTTGCAGCTTCGCGTCTCCAGCGCATGCAAAATTACCGCCCTTAAGAAAAATATTCTACTTGCGTTCCTGGGAGGAAGGGCTTGGAATTTCAGCCCCCAAACCTGAAATCCGGGCGCCGCCACTGATTGTACCCGTAAAACCCCTAAAAACGACATCTTATTTAAGTTTTCAGGATTTTATCGTTCATAAATAGCTGGCAAAAAAGAGCCTAAAAAGGGCTCAAGTTGAGGTCAACAGAGCTAAAAATGCTTTGGCGGCTGGGCCTCCGCCCCAGACCCCGCTGGGGGAGCTTACGACGCTCCCCCAAACCCCCTAGTCGGTATGGGCTTCGTGCCTTCGGCACTCGCAGCTTCGCGCCTTCGGCGCGACATAAAAATGTTCCAGTTGGGCTTGGGGCTTCAGCCCCCCCCAAACCTGAAATCCTGGCGCCACACACTGTATGCGTATACCAAAAAGGGAACAAAAAGCTTATGCTGGTGATACCTCCTAATCGCCAGTAGGCATATACGGTATATACATATATGATATATATAATATATATATATAAGCTCGTATCGATCGCTGTTCGCTTCATATTATTTTGTGCAAGTTGTGCGTACAGAAAAAAAATCCTGGCGGCGCCGCTGAATTCGCAAGCAACTATCCAGTTAAAAAGTCCATGCAACTAATACTCACTCAGCCACCGACAGACCGATACACTCATTTTACCAGTAGTAAACTTTCCTAAGTAGACATAGATCAGTAGACCTATATGTAGGCCTAACACTCCGCCTATCAAACTGCAGCAGAGTTTATCCACTAGCCTAGAAAGGTGCAGGCCTAAATACCATATCAGGTCGGTTATCTATAACCAGTAGGCCTACACCCTATTCTCACAGGAAGTTTAAATAGAATTCAGAAGCCAATTCACGGGAAGACTAATTGCCATTTTAAAGGCCAATTCACAACAACTTTAACTAACATAATAGGCCTAAAAACGAATGCAGTCAGGGTCTCGTTGATTTATATGCATTTGTGTGCAATCGTTTGAATAGATCTATAGACTAATTTTTGCAAAGCCATGGCAGCAGCAGAGTTTGTCTATTAAATATTATTAAACAATTCCACCGAGTGATGCAAACAGCGTTATGCAGCAGGATTTCGTGAACTTCCTGGAAATAAATCAATGGGTAAGCCTATATGCTATAGCAATTAAGATGCAACTATAGTGACTGGACACGACATATGGAGCTACCCAAAAAACCGATAGAATGGCACCAGCAAATATAAATGCAAATGTGCATGTTTTTCTATAATACAGGTCTAAATGTAAATGTGCAATATCGACCGAAAGACCTCGACTGCCATGCTAATAACAATGCAAAGCAATGTCAGAGTAAAACTATACATCCATTGCCGTTCACAACATCTGAGAGTTGCATCCGTAACCCATTGAGTCAAAGGGAAAAGTATGGAGCTCATTTCTTTTTATTAGACCTACCAGTGAAGAAGCTTGTTCCCACGATTCACCAGTCTGAGAATTGTGGGAGAATAACTTAGGGGGCTGGACTATGATCCACTTGGAATTGGGGTGTGAAAACAGACTTTACTATGGGGGCTCTAAGAAAGACTGGGGGTTGAAAAACAGACTTTACTATGGGGGCTCTAAGAAAGACTGGGGGTTGAAAAACATACTTTACTATGGAGCTCTAAGAAAGACTGGGGGTTGAAAAACAGACTTTACTATGGGGGCTCTAAGAAAGACTGGGGGTTGAAAAACATACTTTACTATGGAGCTCTAAGAAAGACTGGGGATTGAAAATTTGAAACCACAACCCAGGAAATTCTCACCCTGCGATTAACCTCTTTTCACTAAACGGAAATCTCGAAATTACGACGCAACAGCCTTGACTCTATATTAATCCATTTATATACGCACAGCATACATTGGCTTGCATTCTACATTTCCTAGGCCTAACTGGCTTCTACGTAGGTCTAACTGTCGTCTCTTATCAGCAGGCCTACCAATAGGCCTAATAATAATAATAATAATAATATACCGTTGGATTATTCTTGTCGCTTTTACAGTTATTAGTCGGCATAAATGCATACATAAAGCCTGCATGAGCTAAGCGGACGAAATATAACGAGCACAACCACGGATAGACGCCGCGATTAAATTATCCCATGTTTCACTCTATGCGTTGCTTTGCATCTCGGCGGCAGTTTTAGTATTCGGCATCCAGCGGGCTCAGCCTTAGTATTCGGCCTCAGCGGGCTCAGCCGTTGTCTGCGTATTGAGCGGCTGACCAGCAGGACGAAGAGAGAGAGAGAGAGAGAGAGAGAGAGAGAGAGAGAGAGAGAGAGAGAGAGAGAGAGAGAGAGAGAGAGAGAGAGAGAGAGAGAGAGAGAGAGAGAGAGACTATAATAGGTGGATGTATGTGGCCGATGGTGCGGCAGAACACAAGCAATAATACTTCGCATACACGTACGTGGCTATATCTTCAAAAGAGACAGAATTCGACAGCGTAAAGGAAGCTGAGGCCACCGCCGCCATACTTCTACTACTACGATCTCGGTGATGTCAAGATGATCGTGTATTGCGGCTGAGCATATGTAAATTATTATTATTATTACTGTGGAGATTGCTGAGACGAGAAGACCAGCATTAAGCTTAGCTGAAAAGGCGGCTGTGTGGATGTCGACTTGCTGATGCAGTTGGTGATGAGCAGCCGCTGTACTGCCTGACAGGTGTACAACCAAGTTGGCCGCTACCTGTCCTCCTATGCAAGGATCGCTGCTCACCGGCTCAATTATGAGGTATTGTTGCTCAGTGCTACTCATCGTCGTTGTTGCTTCTAGATTCTTGTGTCGGCGAACAGTGATTGATTTTGTTGTCTTGCAGAGAGAACAACACTGGCAATGGACTGTCGGAATCTTTGACTCTGTGACTGATTCATTGATTCATTGATTCATCGACTCATTGGTTCATTGATTCGTGCATTCATTCATTGATTCGTGCATTCATTCATTCATTCATTCATTCATTCATTCATTCATTCATTCATTCATTCATTCATTCATTCATTCATTGATTCATTCATTCATTGATTCGTGCATTCATTCATTCATTCATTCATTCATTCATTCATTCATTCATTCATTCATTCATTCATTTATTCATTCATTCAATCATTCATTCATTCATTCATTCATTCATTCATTCAATCACTCACTCATTCATCATTCATCGGGTTTTCTCATTCATTCGTTGATTGGTTCAGTTCTTCAATCATTACTTCATTTCTTCAATCATTATACATTCATTTCTTCATTCATTACTTCATTTCTTCATTTATTACATTCATTTCTTCAATCATTATACATTCATTTCTTCATTCATTACTTCATTTCTTCATTTATTACATTCATTTCTTCATTCATTACATTCATTTCTTCATTCATTACATTCATTTCTTCATTTATTACATTCATTTCTTCATTCAATGCATTCATTTCTTCATTCACTGGATTTATTTCTTCATTTATTACATCCATTTCTTCATTCATTACATTCATTTCTCCATTTCTTCATTCATTACATTCATTACATTCATTTCTTCATTCACTGCATTCATTTCTTCATTCACTGCATTCATTTCTTCATTCACTAAATTCATTTCTTCATTCATTACATTCATTTCTTCATTCATTACATTCATTTCTTCGTTCATTACATTCATTTCTTCATTCATTAATTCATTTATTCATTCGTTACATTCATTTCTTCATTCATTACATTCATTTCATCAGTCAGTGCATTCATTTCTTCATTCATTACATTAATTTCTTCATTCATTATACATTCATTTCTTCATTCATTACATTCATTTCATCAGTCAGTGCACTCATTTCTTCATTTATTACATTTATTTCTTCATTCATTACATTCATTATTTTCTTCATTTATTACATTTATTTCTTCATTCATTACATTCGTTTCTTCATTCAATGCATTCACTTCGTTCGTTCGATCGTTCGTTTATACAAATATTTACATTGTTGTTGACCCATGAATAACGATGAATAGGCCCAAAAAGACTGAACATGCTGTCGGCCTACTTTGACTGTAAACAAGGCATTTGATTGGCATTTAGTAGACCTACATCAGAGTAAAGACCGCTCATCCTCTCAATAATTAGTCTCCAATGAGGCCAAAACATTTTGTGCATCGTCTGCAAATGCCTTGTTTTCGCATATCTTATCATTCTTATCTTTGAACTTCACAAGACATGAAATTCGCTATGCGTGCATTCAAGAGTTGTTTTGGCATTAATTAATATTTATGATAGGCCTAATTATGAAAGAGCCTGAAACTGCAACCATGGGCGTCCGCAGCGGGGCACAAGGGGGCGCAAGTGCGCCCCCCTGGATTTTTTGCATAGTTGCACAAATTTAGATTATTTGGTAGTGGTTGTTGTTGAGTCGATTG
>OX243823.1:9243226-9388226 GCA_945859605.1 Lumbricus rubellus | reverse complement strand
TACCCCTCTCTGATTGCTGCTTTCATCGTGTTTTCTGACATAGTTTTCTCCCGCTTCCTGCCCTCACTGCTTTTCCATTACCTCCCTGTCTTTCACGCTGGCATCCCTGCTTTGTATGTCTTTCGACCTTTACTTCTGCGTCTGTGTAGTTCCTTGTTTCTGTTCTTCTATCGCTCAGCAGGTCTTCATCGCTTCATAGCGCAGTCAGTTTCAGCTACTCTTCTCTCCCCCGCTTCCTATTTTCTGTGCTTTTCTCGCCTCCTTTCCTCCTCCTCCTTTCCTTTCTCCTCCTCTCCTTCCTCCTCCTCCTCCTCCTCCTCCTCCTCTTCTTTTTCTTCATCATCTTCTTCTCGTCCTCGTCCTCCTCGTCCTCTTCTTCTTTGTGTCCCTTCTTCTTCTCCTTCTTCTTTTCAGCGGTTGTTTTTCTTCGCTTTTTCTTTCCCTGTCCACGGCTCATCTTCATGCCAATCTCTCTCTTCTCTCCGATAATGAGTCTATTCACTGTATTCACTGTATTCATTGTATATTCAGACTCAGCTTCGATTTCTGTCGATAGAGATATGCCACTTGTGAGAAACCCAATCGTTCGGATGTTTTTGTAGCTATAGACGACGTATATATATACACATAATATAATGGATCTACACTGTGTCCACGATAAAGTAGATCACACGATAAAGTGTCATAACTCGGTCAAAACTTGTAGGATTTGTCTGAAATTTTACACACAACAACAGTAGCCATATTTACACGAGATCCTGAAGCCGATTTGAAATACTCGTGAGTTTGCCAAATTTATGAGCGTTTGAGATGCAGCACCGAAAAATGCAACTTTCCAACATGCAAAAGCTGAAAGGAAGCAAAAGTCAGCTATAATTAGTGCTCAAAATGTCATTTTTGTTCACGAGCACACGACCGTAGACGTAGTGGTGTAGTAGCTGTCCCGGAAGACACTCGGCTTCATATCCCGCAGCTGTGGCCGTCCAGCAGTCCAGATCTTGATCCGGAGTACATGTGGTGGAGGAGCGTGATTTACGTTCACGCGCATTCATGACATCGATAACCGTAGGGCGTGGGGCGCGTCTGTTTGAAGATTGGAAGTTGTTTAACCAGGTAATCATCGACAGGACCATCAAACAGTAGCGTCTACGTCTACGGTCGTGTGTCTGAGAACAAGGTGGACATTTGGAACACCATATTTAGCTGAATTTCACTTCACTTCAGGTTTTCCATGTTGGAAAGTTCAATTTTTCGGTGCTGCATTTTAAACGATCATAAATTTGACAAACGCGCAAATATTTATAATCGGTTTCAGGATCTCGTGTAAATATGGTCACTGTTGATGTGTTTAAAATGTCAGACAAATCCTAAACGTTTTGACCGAGTTATGACACTTTATTGTGTGATCTACTTTATCGTGGACACAGTGTATTATGGATTATTATCATTTTCTATTCAATGCGTCTGCATAGTTTGCAATGATCGTCATCATTGGAAGAAGAAGATCGGATTAACTGTCTCCTCCTTCTCTTTTTCAGCTTCCATTCCATTCAGACTGATGCATGGCTGTTTTTAAGGAATTTTAGAACTGCACAACCCCTTCTTTTCCTTCCCATCCTCCATGGTGAATTACTTGCAATCGGAGGGCAATGACCTTTTTGCTAGTTTTAACTATACAGGAGTGCTTCTACAACTGCACAAATCCATTTAGAACTGCACATTTTGTGTACAACTGCACGTTATAAAAGCCTCGGACTGATGAAAGAAATATTATATGTAGGCCTAATGAAACTCCCAATTGTTATTGAGGGTCTTTGTCCGCTGTTAAATCGTTTATATCAGCCTTGACCAACCATTTTTAACCCGCTGTCTCAACCTTCACTTGTGCACATGGTATTCCGAGTTGCAGGGTGAGAATTTCCGGGGTTCAACCCTCAGTCTTTCTCAGAGGCCCACGGTAAAGTCTTTTTTCACACCTCAAATTATTCCAAGTGAATCAGCCGCCAGTTATTTTTCCACAATTCTCACACTGACGAGTTGACAGAGCTGTAATATGCCAGACAAATTTTTTTTTCAACGTCAACCAGTTTTTAACCTAGTCCCCCGATTTGGGGGGGGGGGGGGGTTGGGTTCGGGTTTCTGGGATGGCGGGAAAAACGTCCGTCTTTGGCGGAGTTTTCGGCAGACGGCAACCGGTCACTGAGTCGCCGACAGTGTTATTTTAGTTCATAAAATCATTTCTATTTTAGTTTTTATTTAGTTCTTCATCAAATCATTTCAGTTTAGTTTTAGTTTTAGTTTTGCCTCTGGTAATCATTTTAGTTTTAGTTTAGTTTCTATTCATAAAATCATTTTAGTTTTCGTTTTCGTTTTCGTGAACTAATGACTAATCTTTTTCGTTTCGTTCTCGTTCACGAAATTCACCCTTTGAAGGTGAAGTGAAGCATTGGAAGGTTTGTGGTGAGGTGGGGGTATGACATGCCCCAATAGGCAAACATGTTTTTTGTTGCAAGATATCAATACGACAATATTAATTTGATATCAATAGAAAACATTAATTGTGAATTTAGCAGATAAGCTGGCGATTATCACCAACAACTAATTTTTCAAACATTTTTAAAATGGCCAGCAGGTGAACTAATCACCGTCCAATATCTACTTACCACCAACCTTATCAAAAACACGAATAGCCAATATTTCAAGCGCGACATAGAATGTTTTAGTCGTCATTATCTTCAGCCTAATCAATGCAGGGTATGTTCGTTCAAAATACCTGAAATTGCTGTAGTGTCCGACTGTCCGTATGTCATAGTCACTAAGGTAGACAAAAAATAATCCAAGCTGGTATCCACGTTTTCCTCTAAAGTAGAATAGTTCTTGGATGTGTCATAGGCCTACCCCACATTTCCTCCAAAGGGTTGACAGGTGAGTGACGTTCAGTAGGTTTGGAAATCACGTGTTGTGAATGAGGGGGAGAGCAAAGCGACTGGAAAGAATGAGGTTAAGTAAACAGAAATTAGAAACTAAGCCATAAAATTAGCCTATACAGTTCAGATGGAAAGAATCAGCCTCTCCCACTTGGTTCTGAGTGAGTGGGGGTAGAGCGATAGCAATGTTAAACTGGAACCATTCAAGCGTGCAATTGTCTGACCCCTCGCCCAAAAGGGATTAATCCGAGCCTGGAGGTAAAGATTCAAGTATGTAATTAAAGTGTGGTGCATAAGGGACCAATAAGGCAGATAACATATAGACCTTTCAAAGGCTGAGGAACCAGCAAGCCGAGTCATAAAATGAATTGACGGTCGAAAGAGCAACCTTCCAACAATGACTTCTTTGTGGCCTAGAAAGACGAGAAGGGGTTTGGGTGACAGTAATTTATGTCCTATTCATGCGCATCGTTCAACTGCGCTCGAAAATTCCAGCAGATTTGTGTTTGTATTTTCTATAGTTTTCGTTCAGGATTTCAATATCGTTCTCGTTTTTATTTCGTTCCACAATGATTCTTTTTCGTTTTTATTCAGTTTCAGTTCACAATTTCTTTCTAGTTTTCGTTTTCGTTCTCGTGAACGATTGCCTATTCTTTTTCGTTCTCGTTTCGTTCTCGTTTACGAAAATAACACTGGTCGCCGATCGACGACAGCATAATTATGACTGTGGGGCGCGGTGGTGTAGTGGTGTCGTCGTTGCTTTGGAGCCTGAAGGTTCGAGGTTCGAATCCACCTCGCCGCGTAAGGACCTTGGGCAAGTCCTTCACTCAGAATTGCTCAGCGCTTCGGCGTAAAACTCCGACGCAGTGTCCGCTCTGCATTCGGGAGCGCCTCTGAGTAGAGAGAGCTTGAAGGGACGCCATAGCAAGCGCATGACTGTGACTGGCCATTTTGTGCTTCTAGTCAATCGGTCGAAATCTAAGAAAATTGAACCGTTTTTGCTATAAACCAAAAATCACGTATTCATAGGAACTGTCGACTTTGTTGGGGAGGTTGAATTGTTACACTTTTAGTTTTTCAGGGGGAATGGTGCGCATTTATATATTAAATGCAACACCTCGCAATTTTCCGGGTGGGTCTGGATTCATTCCTGGAACAGGCAGACTGCAGCTACTGCTATGTACGTTTCATGCCATCAGGTTTAGTTGTTCAAATTTGGATGTTAAGTATAAGGTAAATTTGATTCAGTCAGTGAACAGAACTGTCTGCTTTATAGCAAACCGAATGTATGAACACTTCTCCTCTTCTTCCTCTTCCTCCTCCCCTTTTCATACTCCTCCATCTCTCCTTCATTTCCACAAAGCCCGGATATTGCCCACTTCCTGCATGCGTTCAAGTATTACCAGCTGCTGACTACAGTCGCATATATCTCTACCTCGAAGACGTGAATTCCTTCACATATAACACACACACACACACACACACACACACACACACACACACACACACACACACACACACACACACACACACACACACACACACACACACACACACACACACACACACACACACACACACACACACACACACACACACACACACACACACACACACATGCTCACACACACACACACACAACAGTGGCGCCATCTTGAAAGATCATATCATCTGATAGTGGCAGACATTACAGTGCCCTCAGCCACATACAGAATTGCATACTTGATAATAAAAGGACAAGTTCTGTGCTCCATCACATTCAAGTATCTGAATCATTGTACTTTGTTACCGGACCATAAAGATATTAATTTTCCGCAGCGGTACTTTGTGGTGGTCCTATACAGAAAACACGTGATTCTGACCAGACGTCCCTGGATTCAGATCTATGTTATATATATATTTATACACAATATTCAATGGTTTGTGCCATCAGCAATATAATATATATATATACATAGACGCCATTCTCTATGCGAATATATCCAATATATGCATGGCTTTATATATGCATGTATATATAGTGACTTAATTGGTCAATATATATGTGTAATGCATATAATATATATATAGGCCTATAATTTATAGTGTATATTCTATACACAGTATTATATATATTATATATATACAGTTATACACATATATATATAATATATATGTATATTATATATATATATATATATATATATATATATATATATATATATATATATATATATATATTGAACATGATAATACATGCAGCTGCAACATATACACATAATATTTATATGATATGTGTATATATAACATCATGTGGCAGGGCTGTATGGATGCAAAATAATAATATAGCCCTAGCTGCTGTTCAAGATTCTGAAAATATTCCGAACGGTTGGACCACCAGCTGATCGATCAATAACGAATGCTTCTGCTGCTGATGCTGCTGCTGCTGATGCTGCTGCTGCTGATACTGCTGCCGCTGCTGCTTCTGCTGTTACTGCTGCTGATGTTGCTGCTGAACCACAGATGCTTTTTGGTGTGTCTGCAAATGTCAGAGGTTCAACGACATCTACCGGCGTATATCTTCTTCTTTCTCTCTTCCGTCAGTCATGCGACGACGATGAGGCTTTCACATGACTTCTCCAGACTTGTCTATTTCTGATGAGATCCTTTGCTCTTGGTATACCGATATCCATCATCTTCAGATCCTCTCTGACATTGTCCATCCAAGTCTTTGGTTGTCTTCCTCTGCTTCTCTCTCCTTCTATATGCCCGTGCAGGGCCGCGAGTGGTAGTCTTTTTCCCTCCATGCGCTCCACATGACCGAACCATCTGAGCCGTCTTTTCCTGATTTTTTCCACTACCGTTTCTTCTGCGCCCAGCTCTTCTCTTGTCTTCTCGTTCCTGATTCTCTCTCTCTTGCTCCTGCCCTTGATTCTCCTCAGCCAACCCATTTCAGCCACCAGCAATCTTCTCTCGTCTTCTCTACGCAGACACCAGCACTCTGAACCATACAGCAGTACTGGTACCACTAAGGTTCCATAGAGTTTCATCTTGGTTGTGATTGAGATGCTCTTTGTCCTCCACATTTTGCCAAGTGTACCAAATACCGCACATGCTAGGCCGATCCTTCTCTTGATGTCCTCCGTACATTTTCCATCCTCTGTTATTAGCCCTCCTAAGTATACAAACTTCGTGACCTGCTCCAGTATTCTGCCGTCTAAAGTCACTTTCAGCTCCTTGCGTTGTTTTCCTATTATCATTGTTTTTGTTTTTTCCGTGTTTATCTTCAATCCCATTCTCCTGCTACTATCGTCCACCTTGTCCGTTAATTCCTGTAACTTTTGTTGCGAGTTGGCTATTATGTCAATATCGTCGGCAAACCGTAGGTTGTTCACTAGGCGCCCATTTAGATTTACTCCTTCTTCTTCATCTCGCATTGCAAGTCCTATCACCGCCTCTAGGATCATGTTGAATAAATCTGCCGATATCCCACACCCTTGCCTTACCCCCACTGTGATTCTAAACCATTCCGTAAGCTCTCTATCAACTCGAACTGCACTCATGGACTTACTGTACAGATCCTCTATTAGTTGTACCAGCTCCTCTGGTATTCCATAGTATCTTAATACCTGCCATAATCCTTCCTGCCACACACTATCGAATGCTTGTTTGTAATCTATGAAGTTGTTGTATAGCGTTCTGTTCCGTTCAATATATTTCTCTGCTAGTTGTCTTATCACGAACAGCTGGTCAATCGTGCCCCTTCCCTTCCTAAATCCTGCTTGCTCTTCACTCATCACTTCCTCCACATACCTCTTCAGTCGCTGCTGCAGTATCTTTGTGTAGACCTTTCCAGGAACGCTTAGTAGACTAATTGCTCGATAATTGCTGCATTCTGCTTTGTCACCCTTTTTATGCATTGGCACAATTATGGCTCTTCCCCAGTCCCTGGGGCATTCCTTCTTGTAATAGATTTGGTTACACAGTTTGTGGAGCATTTCTGTTGAGCAATTCTCTCCTGCTTGGATCATTTCCGATGTAATATTGTCTTCCCCCGGAGCTTTTCCGGTTTTGAGTCTTTTCATGGCTGTTTCCACTTCTTCTCTCATTATATCCATCATTTTTTCTTGGTTGTTACTTGTAGGTAGTTCTTCCAACACTGTTCTGTCCACTGGATTCTCGTTGTTGTACATTTCTTCATAATGCTGTTTCCATCGCTTTTTAATATCTGTCTTTCCCTCCAGTGCTCTTCCATCTTTGCTTTTTACTGTGGCCAGTTTAGGGTTGACTGTACCACAAATTTCTTTGGCTATTTGGAATAACTTTCCTGTATTTTGTCCCATTGATGCTCCTTCTGCCTCTTTGCATTTCTCCTCTATCCACTCTTCTTTGCATATCTTCGCCTTCTTCCTGATTTCCCATGTGATCGCATTGTACCTTTTTCTGTCTTCTTCGCTATTCTTCTTTAACTTCTTCATATCTCTTCTTCTGTCGCTCAGCTCTAAGACCTCCCTAGTTATCCACGGTTTCTTCTTCCTTCTTTCCTCATATCCTAGTATCTGTTGTGCCACTTCTGTGTATGTGTTTTTTATCTCCTTCCAAGTGTCTTCCACCGTGTTCATGTTTCCCTCATTGACTTGCTGCCATCTGTTGTTCAATTGTCTATTGTACAGACTCCTGATGCTATCTTCTTTCAGTTTACCGATATCGAATCTTCTGCTTGGTGCTTCCTTGTACACCGCCTTCATTTTTATTTTGATTCCTGCCAACACCAGTTTGTGGTCGGAGGCTATGTCTGGTCGTGAGAAGGCTCTGCACTTAGTCACAGCGCTTTTCCATCTGTTGTTCACCATCACAAAATCGATCATATTCCTTGTTCTATTATCTGGTGACTCCCATGTCCATTTCCTGCTTTCTTTCTTTTGGTAGAATGCTGTATTCATTATCTGTAGGTTGTTGTTTAGGCAGAAGTTGAGCAGCCTTTCTCCCCGCTCATTCTCATCTCCATAGCCGAATTTCCCAATTGCTCCTCTCCATGTCTCCCAGTCTCTTCCTACCTTTGCATTTAGATCGCCCATTACAATGATAAGATCCTGACTTGGAATTTCCTGTACCGTTTGTTGCAATGTTTCATAGAATTCATCTATTTCTTGCTCCGTCGCATTAGTCGTTGGTGCATACACCTGTACTATTGTAGTCTTGCCACTTGATGTTCGGAATCTCGCCTTCATCAGCCTTGGACTGATTGTTCTGTAACCGATGAGCGCTTTTGCTGCATCCTTCCTCAAGATCATTGCTACTCCTTGCTGGTGACTCCCATCCTGTCTTCCTGAGAATATTATTTTGTGTCCATCTTTATCTATTTCACCCGCTCCCGGCCATCTCACCTCAGACAGTCCCATTACACTCCATCTGACCTTTTTCAACTGGTGCAATAGCACGTCCAACTGGCCCGCAGCGTACATAGTCCGCACGTTCCACGTGCCTATGCATATTTCCTCCTTGCAATTGAATAAGCGCCTCTCGCGCTCGTCGCAGGGGTTTCTCTGGTTTACGACCTGAGTGGCCCTGCATCCACCACCCCTGCCGGACGCGATGCTCCCCTTCCTATGAAGAGGAGCCCCGTTAACGTCGTTGCCCACTTTTTTGTTTAAGTCCATCGTCATCAGTGAAAGTTTCTTGGTCAGTTGCCAGGTGGTGACCAATCCTCTCCTGGCAGGGTAAGGAGGCCGGTGGGTCCTCTGGACCTCTTTCGCCCTGAGGTGTCCTTCCAACACCTGCCGCCTGCGTTGGCCAACTCTTTCAGGGTTCCTGGTGAGCCTGTCCACCACGCGTAGCGCCCTAGGAGGTTCTTCAGCCATAGGCCTTCACCTCTGATGGCATAGCCTCACCAGGCAATCCCCTACTTGGTTGTCACCCCCCCACCGCGGTGAGGTGCAGGTCGGACTTTGGGGGGGGGGGGGGGGGGTATATAGTTCAAAGCAAACTGTTGTTCAGCATCACGTGTTCCTACAATTGCATGAACAGACGCACATATATACATGTGTGCAATTGTGCATTAAAGTTTTGTGTATACGCATTAGGGTGGCCCACAAATATAAAATTTGGAAATTCAATTCTCCACAAGGCTGCCCTTGTTCCATATGCTATTAGTGATTTATTTGCCAAGTTTCAACAAAATTGAGCAATGTTTACTGGTACCAATTTTCTGCAAGATTTTAATTAAGCATCGAAAAGTTGAAAAACAATCGCTTTTCGATCGTACTCCAAAGAGGCATGCAATTATCAGCCTTGAACAAACATTGTCGTCAAAAATGTTTTTTTAAAATTACTATATTAAAGCTATTAAGCTAATGTAGAAACAATGACAGTCTAAAAAAATTGAATATGTAATATAACATGAAACATTTTAGATTTTAACCATTCTTAAAATTTTAGATTTAAGCTCGATAGGCAGGCTTTGGCTAATTCTATGACCCTGAGTAGTAAGAAGGTCAAACAGTTTTATGAAATTATAAATAATTACTGTTTAATGACATTAAAGCAATAATCTGTGAACAATTTTTAATGATATTTGGATAATTTGTTATGGGCTGTTGTTTTAATAATTCAACGACTTTCCTAAAATTTGTCATTTTTCCCGCCATGAATAGCCAAACTTGGCATAAGGCTTAGCATAGCAGTGAGGTATGATTTAAACAAACCAGACTTCCATCTAGAATATTATGCAGCCTGCTTATCTTTTTCAAATTTCACTCAATTTTTAACATGGTTACGATGGAATTTTGCATTGCAAAAATATGCAACCTTTACATTTATCTCATAGCCAAATTTGAACAGCTGAATCATATTTTGACTCAACCTATAGACAGGAAAATGATAGTGCAATAAAGTTTGTCATTTTAAAGCAGAGACTTTACACTTTAAAACTGTGTATGACAGTAAATTTGTAAAAAAAATTGAATTAAACCTGGTTTGGGTCAGATGGTAATTATTACCAGGCAACTTTTTTCAAAGTCTTTCCGGTAGAAATTTCAGACCAACATAGTAAATTCATTGCTTTAAACTGTGATTACCTATTTTCTTTGGTAAAAATTTCCAACATATATGCCATGATATCTGCGGGATTTGTCAAATAAATATCATACTTTTAAAGGTGATGACTATTTTAGTACATCAAATGAGCACTAAGCTGCCGGGAAATGTTACGTATAAACATACATTTACCTATGTCAACAATACCAATTTTGTATATAGTTTCTCTGGGAGTAAATATTACATTATGTTCATGTAAAAAACAGCTCTAGATTTTCTGTAGGGGGAATGTCATTCAGACATGCCAATATGAAAAACCGATTACCAAGGTAACAACCATTACTACTTTCATGACATCACCAACTGTTACTTCATTTTCTTAATGAAAAAAGAAATTCTTCAGGATCTCTCCATTAAATTTTGTGACTGTCTAGAAAGAATGTTATTGGCATTCATAAGAGCCAACAATGTTGGAAGCTTCTGGATGATGCCATGATAGCTGCGGTTTTTGTCAAAATTTAATAAGCCATTGTTACACAAAGTCAAAAGACCAACATTTATCTCATAATTATCATATTCAAGGTGTGCTTAACAAATTAGTGTAAAAAATACTGGAATAACCTAAATTAGCAGTATGAAGAGCAATTATAAGTAAACAATCTAATTGTATTAAAAGCAAATTGCAAGCGAAAAATTTTAGTTTGTAAGTTGGCAGTCAAAATTTTGAAATTACCTACTACTCAGTAACAGTTTTCTAACATAAAAAGCGTGAAATAAGCTTCTGTTTGTATAAAATCTTATAGTTATCTATTTATTGAAATACACTTGACATCTTGATTATGATTTAGAAAGATGGTCCTTGGAATTCATGGGTGCTACTGTCAATTTTTAATGCTACATTAATGTATACCTGTTAAAATTTGAAATGCGCATTTTACGTGAGTCCTATATAAAAGCTCTCGAAAATTGGTACCTCTAAACATGCTCAGATCTCTTCAATTTTTTCAACACACAGTCTTCTAGTCAAGTGGAACAAGGGCAGCCTTGTGGAGCAGCATATTTTGGAAAAAATATTTTTCCCATGTAAGTTTGGGCCACACTAATACGCATGTATACGCAGGTACATATTATACGGATATGTTAAGTTCTTGTGAGGCGATATATAAATGATTATATACGTACGTATACAATCATGCATTGCATGCAAACACTTGAGTTACTGTGCCATCTTTCACACTTACTGTGTCAGGGAGGAAGGGAGAGATGGAGGAAGGGAGGTAGGGAGGGATGGACGGAGGAAGGAAGGGACGGACGGACGGAGGGAGGGCGGGAGGGAGGGAGGAAGGGAGGAAGAGAGGGAGAGAGACAGTGAGAGAGAAAGACAGAGACAGACAGACAGAGAATCATGGATCGATATGTAGACCTATTTACCGAGTATGTTTTGCACATTCTTGCTGTGTTTGTGGCTTGTGTATGTATGCAACGTGGTGACATGTGGACTCATTAGTATCGTGTGACCAGGGATATAATTATAATATTATAGTGGACTATAGGCGCAGATGTGTTTTATTTATGTAAATGATCTGTTCATTTACTCATTTATTGATCTGTTCATCTTTTCATCTGTTCATCTGTTCATCTGTTCATCTGTTCGTCTGTTCGTCTGTTCATCTGTTCATCTGTTTGTTCATCTGTTCGTCTGTTCATCTGTTCATCTGTTCATCTACTCATCTACTCATCTGTTCATTTATTCATCTGTTCATCTGTTCATCTGTTCGTCTGTTTATCTATTCATCCTTTCTTCTGTTCATCTGTTCATCTGTTCATCTGTTCATCTGTTTATCTGTTAATCTGTTCATCTGTTTATCTGTTCATCTGTTCATCTGTTCATCTGTTCATCTATTCATCTGTTATCTGTTCATCTGTTCATCTTTTCATCTGTTTATCTGTTCATCTGTTCATCTGTTCATCTGTTCATCTGTTCATCTGTTCATCTGTTCATCTGTTCATCGGTTCATCTTTGAAGTTGTGTGTGGTTTCGAGTATGGTTTCGTCTGTTCATCTTTTCATCTGTTCATCCTTTCATCTATTTATCTGTTCATCTGTTTATCTGTTCATCTTTTCATCTGTTCATCTGGTCATCTGTTCATCGGTTCATCTTTGAAGTTGTGTATGGTTTCGAGTATGGTTTCATCTGTTCATCTTTCATCTGTTTATCTGTTCATCTGTTATCTGTTCATCTATTAATCTATTCGTCTGTTCGTCTGTTCATCTTTTCATCTGTTTATCTTTTCATCTGTTCTTCTGTTCATCTGTTCATCTTTGAAAGTGTGTGTGGTTTTGAGTGTGGTTTCATCTTTTCATCTGTTCATCTGTTCATCTGTTCAACTGTTCATCTTTTCATCTGTTCATCTGTTGAGAGACAGAGAGACAGAAACAGACAGAGACAGACAGAGACAGACAGAGCCAGACAGACAGATATCGAGAGAGATATAGAGATAGGCAAACAGACAGAGACAGAGTCATAAAGAGACAGAGAGACATAGAGAGAGAGAGGAGACTAGCTTGCAATGAAGATGGTCTTAGATTTAAGCAAAGGTGGTCTCGGATGGATGGAATAGTGGATGGTCTGAGCTTGGAGAGTCGTCTCAGTAAGGATGAAAGATTGCGCCGGGCTGTACAATGTACAATGTGTACATGCAGTCTTAGGAAAACGCAGTAAAGTACTGTGCTTGAAACGTAAGTGCCACTATGAGACTCGGACCTCGCCGACAAACCGATGAGTAAACGAGCGCAAGATCTCGTCCGTCCTTATAGAGCTCATGGGTGTCGTCTTCTCTTTTTCCCGCAGTTTATCTCTCGTCTGCCTCGACTTCACACGTCATCATGTGACGTCATCTGCAGACAATTCTATCGGTTCGGCCTTCGTTGTAATCGTCGCTAAAAATCCCTCGTTCCACGTCACTTTGCCCGACACCGGGTAACTGCATGGTAACGATTTTAGTATGGAAGTGAATAAAATTCTCGCATCAATTTGCAAATCCATGGACATTGACGAGTAGCCTACATCCTAAATTCCTAATTGCGACCTGCGTCTAACCTTGTAATATTACAGTTACTATTTACCACGCACATACTTAGGCCTAATACTTATCGGAGTCGTTGGCAATACAACGCTTGAGGTAAACTGTATGGGAATGCAACTCTGAAAATAATGTAACATGCATTAGGCCTGCCCGTCTAATAGGCCTACTCTCCATCGTGGGGCGCGGTTGTGTAGTGGGTAGGCTATGTCCGGTGTCTTGAAACCTGAAGGTCACAAAAACTTCGAATCCGACTCAAGTCCTTCACTCGCAATTGCTCATGCACTTCGGCGTGATAGTCCGATTCAGTATCCGCGCTGCGGTCGGGAGCGCCTCTGAGTAGCGAGTTTGAAAGGGCGCTAGGGCCTATATAGCAAATGCGAGAAATAAATACGTATCATTAGCATTAAGCTTTTGATAATTATCAGAATCTACATACCACTATTCCGAGCGCTGTGCTTGATTAAGTATAACCATCCGAGTGAAACTGATACGTATCAAGATGCTGTGTACTGAGTTGTACAACTGACAGCAGTCGGATCACTCACGTACCTGGTGTGGCTAATATATCTGTCAGTCTGTCTGTCTGTCTGTCTGCTGTCTCTGTGTGTATGTATGTGTGTCTATCTGTCTCTCTCTGTCAATCTCTGTCTCTGTCTCTGTGTCTGTTTGTCTGTTTGTCTCTCTCTGTCTGTCTTTGTCTCTGTATCTGTCTTTATTCTCTGTCTGTGTCTCTGTCTGTATGTCTGTCTGTCTGTCTGTCTGTCTCTCTGCATATCCAAACATTCAGATTGATAGACAGACATAGATGTGTAGACACACGCAGACACACGCTCACATGCACAGTCGCACACATACACGACGCACGCCTTAACGTGTCAGATCCAGTGGTTTGTGCCAATCGATCGGGATCGTCAGAGGAAATGGGGGAGGGGTGTGACTGTGATGGAAGGGGTGGGGGATTTGAGATGATGGGGGAGGGAAGGGGAGGAGTCGACGTCTCAAGGGCGACTACAAGGCTAACAGATCTGGTGCCGGCTCCAGCACCATGCGTTGGCACCGAAAGACCAAGGTGCCAGTGGCTTTGTGACTAGCAGGTGCGTGCACGACGCTGAGAGGTGCGTGCACGACGCTGAGTATATATGCACGTATGTATATATTATACATGTATATGCAATTATGCATATTTGCAAACATGCACATACATGGGCGTCCGCAGCGGGGCGCAAGGGGGCGCAAGTGCGCCCCCCTGGAGTTTTCGCATAGTTGCCCATAAATTTAGATTATTTGGTTGTGATTGTTCCAACGCGATTTTCAATGTGATTATCGATTCGTTCTACAAGTTGAACCTACATGTATAATATATATAGGCTCTATCTTTCTTTGGGCGCATAATGCATAGGTAGGCTATATGATTCTCTCGTGTTAATATGGAAATTCAAACTGTCACCCATTAAATTTAGACCATGTGACAATTATCTAAAGTTCTAAACGTTTGCGCCCCCCTAGAAAAATTCCTGTGGACGCCCATGTGCACATATAGATGCATATTATGGGTATTATAGACTATATGTGTGTACATAATTTATATAGATCTATATATATATATTATATATATTATATATATATATATATAAGGAAGGAGAGAAGATGGAAGAAAATAGGAAAAGAGAGATGGAAGAAGAGACAGTGAGAAAAAGGAGATACATGGAGGAGAGAGAGAGAATTGTATTGTATTGCATTGCATTGCATTGCATTGCACTGACAAATGACCTGACCTAGATCATATAAATTGTATTGTCAATTCAATTGACCTTACCGGAACCCCTGGGCGGAGTTTATCAGGGGCTAGGGGGGCTAAGCCCTCCCAAGAAGGCCCAGATTCAACTTTTTACCATGAAAATGGAACCATTTTTCGGGGTTAGCCCCCCCTGAAGGCCCAGACTCGGGGTTAGACCCCCTAAGAACGGAAACCAAACTCCGCCCATGCCGGAACCAAATTATCTTATCTGTTAAATTATAACTTACCCGTATTAATCTGCTAGAATTATTTATTTTACCTGTATTTATCTGCTATATTGTCTTCCCTGTATTAATCTGCTAAATAATGACCTGATCTTGATTGCCATTCAAGAGAGAATCGACTTCGTGCATTCGTTCGTTCTCTTCTTCCTTCGTTTGATCATCGATTCTTTCGTTGACGTTGGAATTTCATATTAATTCAGTCCTACCTTATTCCTTTATTTCCCCCCATTCCTTTGTTTCCTTATTTCTTTGTTTCCTTATTCTTTTGTTTCATTTATAGATTTGTTCTTTTTGTGCCACCCATGCATTAATGTTGTTCCGTTTTCTCTCCATTCTTTTGTTGGTTTGCGAAGAGTGTTCATCGATTTTCTTTTTGCTTCAAAGCAGTAAATTCTTTTCGTGCCCAGACGCGAACCAAACCAAACCAAAGAAGTTTCATTCGGATTGATTATTCCATTCTACGTTCACGTATTTAATTGATTCATTCATTTATCCGTACTGCCATCCATCCAGACATCTAGACATCCATCCATCCTTTGCTTGAGTGCCTAACAATTGAGTCGGTTTCATGGATGCAGCGGCAGAAAAACCTGCACCAAGCACGACAAGCAGGCTCCCTGTATAGCTCCACAAAATCGGAATTTCTGCTATAGCAACACCTAAGAAACGACTAACAGTGGAATTGCACAAGAAAACTTTAAACGGATCATTTGAAGACATCAGCTGAGATTTACAATGTCATTAAGAGAAATTATTAGATGGCAGGGAAGATCCTTTCCGTTCTCGAGGCAACTCAGCGTAGGCCTATATGGCTGGCTTCCTGTAATAACACCTTTTCCCTTTTCTTTGTTCTGGCTATACTCCGGAGAGGAGATAGAAGACTGCAGGGAGGTTCTTTTTTGCCACAAACTGTGGATAGCTATATTCTGGATAACTTCACTTCTACACTGGATGTATAATATTGTATAGCCTTGCTTCTTACCTTATAAGCTTACACCTTAACACACCTTAGTCCACACATCGGACAATGCGGTTTCTCCACTCCTCTACCTTGCTGATTCCAGGTTACTGTAATCCAGCGGCATAGTGCCGATGGACGTTTCCAGGTAGGCTGGCATGGCAGGCACCTTTATCGCATGGATCTTCCCTGAATATAATACCAATCGATGGAACTCTACTCCAAGAGTCTCCAACGTTTCTACTCCAGGAAATCCCATTTACTGAAACTATAGTCCTACTCCAGGGAATGTTCGTTGCCTGGATTTTTTTTATCGGAATTTGCATCGAAACCATGCAGGACCTGGATTTTTTTCTCAGTTTCCATTTAGGATGTTATGCGCCATGGGCGTCCGCAGGAATTTTTCTATGGGAGCGCAAACTTTTAAATAATTGTCACATGGTCTAAATTTAATGGGTGACAGTTTGAATTTCCATATTATCACGAGTAGCCTACCTATATATGCGCACAAAGAAAGATATAAGCTTATAGGTTCAACTTGTAGGCTAGAACGAATCGATAATAATATTATTTATCACATTGAAAATCGCGTTGTAACAATCACAACCAAATAATCGTATATAGCGTAGGGCACCAGCTTATTCACGAGCACTGCATCGTTGGACGAATTTCCGGTTGCATCACATGATAGAACATCGTACAATGTTACACGTATACGATTGCAAACATTTTAAAGAAGTTGCATTTGCTTATTTATTTATTTATTTATTTATTTATTGCCAAATAAACAAAAGAACACGAGTACACGTATATTGGATACAGTATGGTCTTCTGGTGACATGGTTGTCCCATTGTATAATTTTCGATTGTTTCAATTCTTCCCTATATAACAGGCAACCTTTCCTACATTCTTCATTATAAATTCATTCTAATGTTACACAGTACGATTGCAAACATTTAAAGGAAGTTACATTGTATAATTTTCGATTGTTTCCATTCTTCCATTTATAACAGGCAACCTTTTCTACATTCCTTTCATCATCAAATTCGTCGCCATCCAACTGTTTCATGCAGTCGTCTTCCACTAAGTCATCCTCATCGTCGTTCCAATCGCTCCACCACCTGCACATCACCCACTCCATTTAGACAACCGCTGGCTGAAGTAGTCCAACCGGAAACTTCTTTAATGAGTAGACACTGCTCCAGTCGCTTAGGAGGTTCTTACCCACAACTGCTAATTCACACTCCTACCAACGAACCAGTCACTCGTAATTTAGTCACCTCCTCACGGTCATCGCAAGAACTATGCATCACGAACGATCGGACACTACTAATTTTTGCGATGATGCCACGGACACAACAGGACCTCCATCAGCATCAGCATCTGCACCAGCAGCAGCAGCAGCAGAAGATGCAGCGGTGTCTGCGGCCGTCAAGACCGACGCTGCCGACACCCCAGCATGCGTTTCCAAGGCGAAGAAGCCGGCCGTGGAGCCCCCTGACGGCGGCTGGGGCTGGGTGGTAGTCGGTGCCTCCTTCCTCGCGCACCTCATCGCGGACGGGTACGGCTTCTCGTTCGGCATCCTCTTCAGCGAACTCCTAGAGGTATTCGGCGAGTCGAAGGGTCGCACGGCCTGGGTCGGGTCCCTCTTCGTGTCCGTGCCTGCCATCTGTGGCCCGGTGGCCAGCGCTGTGACCAACCGGTACGGATGCCGGGCGACGACGATCCTCGGGGGTGTGATCGCCAGTGCTGGGTGTTTGATGGGGGCGTTTGCGACCAGCATCGACCAGCTCTGCTTCACGTTTGGAATAGTCGCTGGGTTCGGATTGTCGCTCGTCTTCGTACCAGCTGTCATCATCGTCGCCTTCTACTTCAAGAAGAAACGAGCGTTTGCTACAGGCAAGTAGTTTATAGGCACATGCCACAGTGGCAGAGACAGACGAACAGACAGACAGACAGACAGACAGACAGACAAAGAGACATTATTATTATAATTATGCAGACGGATGGACAGACAGACATACACAAAGACAGAGAAAGAGACAGAGAGAAAGACGGGCATATATTATGCAAAAAACGTACGAACGAACGAACGAACATATACTTACTCACTGCACATACAATATACATACGTACGTACATACGCACGTACGTACGTATGTGCAGACATACAGATAGGCAGACAGAAAGACGGATAGACAGACAGACAGACAGACAGACAAACGGACAGTGGAGTGATCCATATCGAGTTCGACCTTTCTTATACTTTGTTCTTTGACGGCTTGTCATCTACTCTGAAGCCACTTAGATTCCTCGCATCTGTTTGTGTATGCACTGTAGAATATATAGATCTAATAAACTACTTGAACTGTCCGCCCTTCGTAGGACTATGCTTAGCTCCCTTCTCAACTAATAAGGGCAACTGAGCTTACCTGGATGATCGATATAGATTACCTCGGTGTTTGTTTGGATAGCTCGAAATGTCCGACCTTTGTGTAGCTACAGTCCTTCTCAGGTAAATTTACATTAGGCCATTGCAAAAATGTATGGGAGAAAAATATTTTTAAAAATTGCATGGTGCCCCCTTCTATGTTGTTTCTAATGACAAAATATGAATGCATACCAAATTTTAGGTCATTTCGTGGTGTTTTGACCCCCACCCACCACGATCAACTGATTCAGTTGGATATACCATTGTTTTCCTACAGTATAATCATGACGAAAGTGTTTGTAATAGGCTATAAAGACAGTTTATTATACAGAGAAGACAAACTACATATAATTGTAGTAGTTTGGTAATAGTGGTAATGGTGTACACTTTTTAGGTCATTTCACTTTACTAGATTAAAGGTTTTATGGAGGAGAATGTTAATTTCTTTAATGTATCTTTTTGAAAGTTGGGAATTTCGTTGCGTTGATATTTAACCATTTGCAATAAAACTGTTTTTGTGTTTCATCATTGATAGCACTAGTTGAGAAGTTTTGGATAAGTTTCACAGCCCATTCCGACAGATCTTTCACCACTTTGACATGCCGCATACAGGGGTGGATACAGAAATTTGGGGGGGCCAACATTTTTTACCTTAGGCCTGAAAAAGTTTCGTTGATCTTTTACGTCATTCGGTCGACTTCTTGACACCTGAGGGGGGGGGCACGTCCTATGGACATTTCTGAATTCTGATTGGGCATGGCCGGATTGGCCCTGGATCCGCCCCTGGCTGCACATATGTCTGTTTCTTGGTAATTGGATCATTATGCCATTCACTAACAGATTTTCCTAACCCGTCGGCGCCAATTCCCATGCTGTGAAGCAAGAACCAGGATTTAGGCCCAATAAGGGATGATAGCTTTTTTAACTGTGACTCAGCAGAGGAAAAGTTGGATGGCCCCTTTCAAACTCTCTTGGTCTAGGATATCGGAGCAACGTTCGAGCAATCTGCTGTCGTTCTTAATAGGAAAGTCTGTTTCAAAGTATAGAGAGAACACAGCACATTCCTCTGTTAATAGGCATCATAAGTGCTTTTCCATGGCTTTTATGTCTGCATTTGCAACTTGTGGATCATGCTTGCAATACTTGTTCAAGTCATGCCATAGCTTGAGATCATTCTACGCTGCATCGGCCCCAATGGATGAAGAGAGGCAGTTTTCAACGTACAATAGGCACTTTTCTATCATATTTTCTAAGTACCGGGCTGTTTGGTGTCGATGAAATTGGAGGAACTACTTCCTGAGGTGGTACTTTTTCCATATCTTCACTCCTTGCTGCCATGGTTAGTTGACTACAACCTAATAAAGGTAATGCAAAATGTTTACAATTTGCTACCATGTTGTCAATGTCCGTTTTGAACATAAAACTACTGTTGAGGTGGGCGGGGGTCAAAACATGGCCTACAGACCTGAAAATTTGCAGGCAATTATGTTTCAGTAATAGAAACAATATGGCAGGGGGGCACAAGTAACATTCGCAAAAAAATTATTTTGCAATGGCCTAATTTACATGTGAATTGGACGCAAGTCACGCAACTGAAATGACTAATGGCCTACGTCTGCGCAATTTTTGCGCAAAGGTTCAAACATCCGCGTAGTTTTTAGCATACACTTTGTGATCGAAATGTGCAGGTGGCTCAAAATGGCAAGTCTAAATTTATAGCGACTGTTTTATTGCCGACCACAGTGTAGCAAATGGTATGAGAAATCCTATAGCCTACCTTAATTCTGTCGGTGAAGGGTTAAGTGAAGTTCTAATAACAGTATAGGTAGATTAATAAATAGATTAGGCCCACATTCGGTTGCTTGTTTCGCCACCAAAGTTATGAGCGTAGTCGAGTAGGCCTAGGCTGTTGTGTTGTCAGAATTTAGTTGTTTAGCTTGTTTTTAAAATGAAACTGTGTTGGTACCGCTGGTGCTGTAGGTCTGGCGGTGGCTGGATCAGGCATAGGGACCTTCGTGTTTGCACCGTTGATGAACCTTCTCATCGATTACTATCACTGGCGTGGAACACTAATGATCACGGCTGGTATCTTCCTAAACATCGTCGTCTGCGGCGCACTCTTCCGACCTATAGACCCAATCAGAAGCCGCAATCTAATGCTCAACAACGACGACGATGATGACGACGACGACGACGATGATGACGACAGCAAGGACTCGACCAGCAACGGCAACGCTCATTGGCTGCTGCCGGCCGCCGTGTCATCGATGACGCAAAGCAATATGCAAATGAACGGAAGTGGAGGAGGAGGAGTTAGGGGCGGAGTTAGAGGAGGAGTTAGGGGCGGAGTTAGGGGAGGAGTTAGAGGAGAGAGGGAGGGGCGAAGGGTGTCGGTGGGCAATCTGTCGATCGGGCCTCGCTACGTCAGCAGATCCCACCCGGAGTTCCTGCTCTGCGCGCACATGATTCACAGTGACGTCATCACCGATGACGTCAGTCGACGACGTCACCAGCCGCGCCCGTGCGTCGTCCAATCGCTCGTCCTGCTGCCTCTTCGCGACCAATCAGCGAAGAGCAGCGGTCTGGAGACGAGCAGTCTACTCGGGACTCCGATCGCACGACGGAATGAAAGAGGAGTAGGAGGAGGAGGAGGAGTGGGACCCCAAGGGAGAGGTGGTGAGGGTCATCGGCTGTCGGTGGCGTCATGCGCTGCCGCTGTGGCCGACCGAGAAGTAGGAGGAGTCGGAGGTCCTTCTGGATTTGGATCCTGTGATGTGGTCCAGTCGCCCAACAACGAGTTCGAGATCCCTTCGAACCTTCGATCGCAGTCCTTCGACTCACACCGGCGTCGACGGGACCCCGGTGGTCTCGTCCAGTCCGTTTCCGGTGTCACTGGCGGCGTCTACGGCGGTGCCGTCGGCGGGGGTCGCCGCGTAGCCGAGCGGCAGCGGAAATCGGGTCTGTCGAATTCCGATCGGTGCGTCTACCTCCGTCGCCAGGACATCGTCTACCGCGGCAGTCTGCTCAAGGCGGGGTTCTTCCTGCAGAACGGAAGATCTGCCAGCTGTCCCAACGTCTTCACCCCCTCTGAAACCCCGCAGGGATTCAGCGCCCGACTTCGAGGCGCCGCCAAGAACCTCATCGGAAAGATCGCCAACGTGATGGACCTGTCCGTCTGTCGCAGCAACGTCTTCAACTACTTCTGTCTTCACACTGTCCTTCTCTACATCAGCTACGACATCCCGTATGTCTATGGACCCGTCCGGGTGACGAATCTCGGTATCTCGGAGAACTACGCCTCCATCGTGATAGCCATCATCGGGATCTTCAGCACCGCTGGGCAGGTGGTGATGGGATACGTAGGAGATCAGACGTGGGTGAACGTGCTCTACTTCTACAATACGATGACCTCGATTGCCGGTCTGCTGACCGTACTCGTACCATTCGTAACCACCTTCCTACCGATGGCGTTCCTCTACGCTGGATACGGATTCTTCATCAGCGCCAACTTTGCCCTCACTACCGTCATACTCGTCGAGCTGCTAGGAATGCAGAAGCTGACGAATGCTTTTGGGATGGTGTCACTGGCGCAGGGTCTGGCCAATCTCGTCGGTCCACCACTCGCAGGTACATAGTGAATGATGATTCAAACCCTGTCTGCTTGTCTGTCTCTGTCTGTCTGTCTCTGCCTGTCTCTGTATATCTGTATCTGTCTCTGTTTGTATCTGTCTCTGTATGTGTCTCTGTGTCTCTCTTTGTCTCTATGTCTCTCTGCCTCTCTGTCTGTGTGTCTGTGTGTCTGTTTGTCTCTGTCTCTGTCTCAGTATCTCTCTCTCTCTGTCTCTCTCTGTCTCTCTACCTCTCTGTCTGTGTGTGTCTATCTGTCTGTTTGTCCATGTCTCTGTTTCTGTCTCTGAGTTTCTATCTCTCTGTCTCAGTGTCTTTCTCTGTCTGTCTTTCTCTCTCTTTCTCTCTCTGTCTGTCTGTCTGGTTGTCTCTCTCTCTCTCATCGTCGTAATCTCGTCATCGTATTGCACGACAATGCACGTGCGGCTCTAAATAAAGTGGTATATCTTAATCAACCCATGCATTTCAAATTTCAATGATTATCACCACGTTGCACTTCGCATGCATTATTCGTTATGTTCATAGGTTGGTTGTCGGACGTCACCGGTTCCTACGATGCTGCTTTCTACGCCACTGGTCTCACGATTCTCGTGTCTGGCCTGATGTTGTTCGCTGCCCCATACCTCGCCGCCCTCGACGGCTCATCCCCGCTCTTCCGGATGACGATGAACGACCTTCCAGTGTACTTGAGGGAAGAGGTAGCGGCGGTGGATGCAACCGGTTCGGGACAGAACCACTCGAGGGTTCCGAGTTCCAACTCACTCTGTAAGATCCTCATCGATGCAACTCCTCCGAAGCTGGATGATCCTGATGGAGGGATCCGTGGAAAAGGTCTTGATGGAAAAGGAGAGGGACGAGGAACGAACGAGGTAATCATGGAAGAGTGCGGAAACGATTTGACTGTTGCTGAAAAATTTAACGAAACTGATGATGATGATGGTAATGATGATGATGATGGTGATGATGTTCAGAAAACGTCTTTCAACGCGATTGATCGAAAAGGCAGCATATCAGGAGGAAACGATGATAGAATCAACTCAAACGATGATTGAAGGGAATGTCTTTTATATAAGCTTCCAAGTGAATAAACATTGAAATCCGAGTTGAAAACTGTACAGGCAAGGTTTGCAACACTTTTGAAAAGTATACGAACTGTTTTACAGAAACGTCTTATTTCGACAGAATGATGCTGATGTTGGCGCAGTGTTCCACGGATTAAAATATTATTGGCCTGCCGCTTGGTTTGAAGTTTAAACTGTGAGACTGATATTAGAAAACTAAAAGATTAATTCATTGCAATAATTAAGTTACTCGTTTGAAGGGTCTCCTGAGAGCTGTTGAGCTTATAACACTCTATTGGTTTCCCAGGTATGATTATTATTGTTTTAAATAGGCCTACTCCCTCATTGTCAAAGTAGGCCTATCAATCTTATTGTTAAAAAACCGTTTCAATTTGACAATTTCTAAAGGTGAAGTTTTGGTTTAGAACGTTGGTCTTTCTGATTTGGTGTACACATAATTATAGGCTACATTCTCCAATCCATTTGCTTAGGTTAATACGTTTTCTTCACAGTACTGTTGTGAAACATTAAATCCTATTTAATGTAGAGTTTTAATGTTGCTTGTCATTTCCAAATCGTGTGGGCTGCAAGTCTTTTGTCTTGTACTAAACCAGACTTCACGAGAAAACCGTTTTTCTCACAGCCTCAGCTCTTTTTAATAAGCCTATCCATTTTGTGTAAGATTTTGCAACTTTGTTTCTCTGGAAAGGTATTTAACTGGTGGTTTTGAAGTTGATGATGTCGATTAGTTTGATGTCCTTAGCACAATTTCAACTTTAAAGGCATGCAGTCATTCAGACATCGTAGCGCAATATAATTTATATCTATCGTGTTATCGTGTTATTGAATATATTATGCAAACTGAAGCATTTCTGTAATACATATAATATGTATGGAGTTGTATCCGCGGATGCGATTGCGCAGCAGTTTGTTGTCTGGCCACAATAACCAGCTTTGGATTATGTTATCTAGAGCTCTGAGATTATTTTATTCACCTCTCAAACAACTTCAAATATCGTAGGTACATTTGTATAGGCCTATTATATATACATATATGATATATGCATGTATAATACTATATATAATTTAGTTTCAGCCTTTCCACGCTGACGAGTGCATAAAGTCCACTCTGCATCAATTCAAACTGGGTTCTTTCTACATGTAGGCCCTATCTGCATTGCTCCGTTAATATACCTCTCCTGATCTCATTTTGGATCCATCTTAACAGGTCTTCAGGCCAACATTATGTAGCCTACATGTATCTTAGAAAGCCATATCCTAATTCCTAACAGTCCCACTTCCTTGTTGTTACGTATTATGATACAATGTTTTCCAGTAAACCTATGTGTCGTTGTTATCATTCTTATCGCTGCCATTATTTATGTCGTCGTATTTTCTTTGCCTTTCTAATATATTATTTTCTTTCTTGCACAGACATGTCAATCGATAGACATATTATACCGTAGGGTATAAAATACATGGAAGTGGCTTTCGTTAGTATTGCGGCATGTCTGTGCACGTTTTTCCTATCTGGCACCCTTGACCCACAACTCCCCTTCTGGTCAGCATCTGAGTAAATTATCTGAAGGTACACAAAGTGCAGAAGATTGAATATTGAGTGCAAACAGGTGACTCCTTAATTATATTCCGACTCCGTCAGAGTCCGTCTAATCTTAAGACCTCGAGCAAACTCGCTATACAAAAACTCTTCATCCAGAGTCTGGCATCTATGCCGCAACATCCAAGACGTCTATCGCAGCTGCAACTTGCAAGTCTCTAAATCAGATTTATCTGAGCAGTGAACACCAATCAATATTTTCTTTTGTCAGTGATGTAAGAGGCACCGCAGACAATGGTACAATGCCCGCTACGAGGATGATGATAAGGAGGAGATGATGGTGGAAAAGGAGGAGGAGGAGAAGAAGAATGAGGAGAAAGAAGAGATCAAGGAGGAGGAGGAGAAAGAGAAAGAAGAGGAGGAAGAAAATTAAGGAGGAGAGAGAAGGTTGAGGACAAAAGAAGGAAGAGGAGAAGAAAAAGAACGGGGGAGGAGAAAGAGAATATTGATAAGGATGGGGAGAAGATGGAGAGAAAGATAAAGAGGGGAAGAGGAGGAGTAGAAGAGAATAAAGAAAATGGTGGTTAAAAACCTGATTGAAATGTAATGAAATTCAGAGCCATAATACTATGATCGGTTGAGTACCGGGGTAGTCCTTCCTCTATTACCACATCCAAAGACTCTGGGACAAGGGCGGATACAGAAACTTTGGACTGGGGGGGGGGGGGGGGCAAAAAATCTTGGCCTTGAGTCTGGAATTTTTTTCGTATCAGCCAAAAAGTTGATGACCTTTTTAAAACTAAGTTATAAGCCTATTGAAACCAAATGGGGAGGCCACGATACATGGGAATTTCTAAATGGGGGCGCCATGGCCGGATTGCCCCCCCCCTCGGATCCGCTCCTGCTCTGGGACACATGCGGCGGGTTCTAAACGGGTTCCATATATTTATAGGAATTTTGATCTGATAATTATGGACTCCATGTTGACTTGGTGGACGTTCGGAGGGGCCAGGAATATTAGATTGCGCCTCTGGTCTTTATTATATTAACCCATTACCAACCACATGCAGTGTGGTAAATGGTATATGGGCCCACCCTCGGTCGGCCAAGGGTTAAGCATGCATAACAGCGCATTATTACACCGCTATATACCTTCGTCTCCTGTGTGCGTGTGTGTGTGCTTGTGTGTGTGTGTTTGTGTGTGCGTTCGTGTGTGTGTGTGTGTGTGCACGCGTTTCATTTCGTCGTTTCTGTTGTCATGGTAACTGGATGCATACGAGTATGCAGCGAATTTACTTTTGTTGTTGGTGTGTGTTTACGACGGGCAATACATCGAAAATGATTGCATCGCTGCAGACCAACGCATGGATATACTTACTTACTTACTTGCATCATGCTGTGTATTAATGTGTTACGTTGAACGATAATATGTTTTATGTAATATATATATGAGGTCGTTGGTTTTATGTTAGACAGTTAGACGCGATAACTGCAGGCAAGTTACCTGATATAATTAGGTCTATAGTCACTGTAAGCACACAACATATGTAGGCCTATATATATATAATTATACATGTAGGTCTATAATTGTATAATTATATAGGCCCATATAGTTATATACGTATGAGGTGTAGGCCTATTTCTCGATTTTACATTTTATATTTTTTCCATTCATCAGTGAAATGGTCAGTCTTGGTGTTTTTCTAAAACTCTCAGCAAGTAAGATATTTAACATGTTGCTTTTAAACTTGTGTGTGATTCTTACACGTAGGCTACGTGTATAGACCTATGTAACAGCTGCATGTAGGCCTAGTGCTAAGCTATTGTTTTCAAAGTAATCATTTGATCATCATCATCGTCGTTGTCGTCGTCGTCAGCATCATCATCAGTATCATCAGTATCATCATCATCATCATCATCATCATCATCATCATCATCATCATCATCATCATCATCATCATCATCATCATCATCATCATTGTCGTCGTCATCGTCAGCATCATCATCATCAGTATCATCATCAGTTGTAGACAAAATCTATTTTGCAAGCGATTATCTCCATTATCTAGGTCATTAAATTGTGTCGAATTCAGTAGGTCTGTTCCTATCAATGTTAGTCCAGGTCTTCCTTTGCGGTCTCCAGGGTCCGAATTAAGAAGGTTGCTAAGGGTAGAATGAAAATATTTTCATCTGTTTTGTTTGGTATTTGTGCATTTCGCTTTAGACCTACAAGAAATTTTTGAGGTTCATAATTATGGTGAAATTATTCCTAAATCCATTTATAAATTATTTGCACTGTGTTAAGACATCAGTAGTTTGTTGATATTGATTATCTGCATAAAATCAATCTGTGATACCTGCAAACACATTTTATATGGCTTGCAAATAATACATAAATGCTGTAATATAATACTTTATGACCTATAATATTATGATTGTACAGATATAAAACACACACACAGACACACAGACACACATACATACATATATACATACATGTACATACAAACTCTCTTTGTTAAAGAGTTGGGAGGGTGGTTCTGAGGATCCCAAACCCTTACAAGACAATAAACCACAATCAAAATAGAAGTTCCAAGTGTTTATGGAAAAGATACCTTACCTAAGTCACCTTAACCCTTACCAAAATCATTCACCCCAAATAACTCATTTATTCCAGCCACCTACTTTACCCCTCGATCAACACCCACGGTGCCCCACACCCAATGAACATAATTTACTCTAGATATGTACAGATTTGAAGTGATTGTGATGTGTATAATTATTATAGTACGAATGTAATTACTGCATGCAGTTTCTTTTTCCAATAGAATTGTGATGTCAGAACGTTTTCCGTATATTTCTTCTTCGTCAAAGATGGCTATTTTGTTTGCATGCATTTTAATAATTAATTATTATACTCTGCATATTTTGTCGATAATATGAACAGTTTTTCAACCGGTGATTTGCTTCAAAGGTAACAGAACGGATTGTAAATACTCGTGACATGGTTCAGGTTGCACATCTGTGCCTTCCGGCGGATCGCTTTTGGTATGTCGAATGCGAGGACCCCGGTATAAGCGCGTAGCGCGTGGACGCTTACCAGAGGCTCTATAGATGTGAGTCATATACAACAGTTGATCTACTTGGGTGCATGCAGGCAGTGGAGGCTGTACACAGAATGAGTTCAAAGTTTAATGCAGCAGGCAGTAGTACGCTGGATGTACAATTGTACATGTAGTAATATTGTTACTTTCTTAAGAATTAACTTTTGTTAGACACATAAACTCTTTAGTTTGGTAAGTAATTAAAAATATGATGACATGCTGAGACTAATATTTTAATCAGCATTCATATTGTTACAGCTGCCGATGGCGTTTATAAACTTCTGATCTGCAGGGTAATTCTAACCATATTTGCTTAACTGTACTGTTATCATCCAACCATTGGAATGGGTGACCCAGTTTTTGGTAATAGTGTGGATGAGCTGAAAAGCTGCTGTTTGTCAATTAGGGCTGCTGAATGTCAAATATCAGAGTGTACATGTATATATACAGTACTTTAAACCAGTATTCATTTCCCCAAACTTGTCAGCATTCTATAAGTTCATCACTAGTTTTAACTAGAAGTGTTCTTGTTGAACTAACTTCCTTGGCTGCATGTCCTACATTTGAATTAGTCTTACTCCATGTTTCTGTTTGACTTTGTCTGTGCTTTCATTCTGTTCTCTTTCAGTTGGCTTATGTGCAGTATAATAATTATAGGCAGCCTATCTTCTCCAGTTGATTTACCTTCTGGATATTGAAGAGACTGGGGCTTATAGATATAGTACTCTGTTATTTTATGTTGTGTGCATTAGACTAGTTTGCTTTCATAATTATTATGACAAATATAATGGAGACAGCAGACACGAAAAGCTTCGCCTTCACAACAGTAATTTCGATATTGTATTTAGATCATTCAGCATGGTTCTTGTGTTGTGTTCAATTTGTCTGTAGAATACATTTCATGTAAGCATGGTGAACTGTGCAGCGTATGGTTGTCGGAGTGGGTATAAATCCCAAAAATCCACACTTGATGATACTGGCACAAGAGGAGATTCAAAGCTGTCGTACCATGCCTTTCCCATTCAGGACAAGGACTTATGCGACAGATGGGTTCGTGCGATACGGCGAGAAGACTTTGTGCCGACCAAACATTCAAAGCTCTGTTCGCTACATTTCCGAGAAGTCGATTTCGTTGAGGCAAGTAGGGACACCAACAAGCAACGGAGAAAAGGAGACGACAAACAACTTTTCCGGCGATATCTGAAGGATGGCGCTGTCCCTTCGATCCTTCCAAATGCTCCTCGGTACCTGACAAACACAGGTGTGGCACCAAGGACAACTGTGAGAGCCACAACGAGCAGCAGACTGGAGCATGAAGCGAGTGTCCTCGAGCAAATGGAAGAGTCTTTCCTAGCCGCGGATGATATTTCACAATTAACAACAGCTGAAATCGCCGACCGCTTGCAGAAGGAAACTACTCTTCCTCAGGGCTTCACAATGACCCACATCGATCAGAGCCTCTTCATCTACATTCTTGAAGTGACAGATGATGTGCCTAAGATTAAGGCATCAGTTACTGTTAAGGCCAATCTGTCTGTAGCTGTCAGTATTGAGGAGAAATTGGTCAATATGACACAGTTCAAAGACCTGGTCAGTGGCTCTTCATCTACATTCTTGAAGTGACAACTGATTTCGCGTTCATGGTGGCCGTTCTCTGCTGGAGAGTCTGGGAAGAAGTGAGGTCAACACCAGAAATGATGCAACTATTCCTCTCCAGTTCCTCTCAAAGATCACTGTTCTGCAAAATGATGGATCGCGCCTCTTACACCGGCAACTTCGTAGATCAGTTTCAAGGCGAGGACGTGTGTACTGGTGGCCACGATTTGCTGCCTTTGATTGCCCGGCGGTTTTTTAACTGCGTGGTTAAGAACTTAGCCAAAGAGTTCACGAACAAAGCAAATGAACTGTCGGGTCAATCTGGCCATTCGTCGGCCAAAAAACGCAAACTGGCCAAGCTCACCAGCACCTCATCACAGAAGTGAGGAAACTGCTGCTTGGTCCGCTCATCCTTCCATTCGGCAGATGACATTGGCAAATTGATTTCAGGACATTATGGATACCTTGCATGGCTGCCTACAGGTAAAGTCGACCATGGTCCATGGATGTAATAACTTGTGATCATTCATTCATACTACAAATTGTAATCACAATGTGTTGTATCAGTTTGAAAATGAACGAATATTATTATTATTAATAACAATTTTCATTTTTATGCCTATTTTATGCATTTTTATTATCATTATTATAACCGGAATGTTAGTTGCTGTGTGTATAATAACACTGTACTATTCACTCTTGGTGTGTGATCTGCGGTTGCTTCTTGTTTTTTTTTACTTTGACTGTGTCGCTGTGTTGTGCTTGTGCATGTGCTAATACAAGAACATGTAATATGGCCTAAAAACATTGCAGAGTCACTTTAAATGCTTAATAATCAAACTCTGTTGGCTTTTTAAGTGCTGTGAGAGTATCAACTTGATAGATATTTGCTGCATGCAGTAGACCAACTGTTGTATATGGCAATAGACAGGTAATCGTCCAGGCTACGCCTTTAATACCGGGGTCCTCGGTCGAATGCCTACAACAAACCGTGTAACACCCCGCTAAAGAAAGAAGAGGCCCTTGAGGGAATGCCCTGGCGGCTCAAGTAGCACCAACCAGCTCTTAGCTCAACTCCCATTAGCTTTTCAACACCAAGTGTGAAGAGGTGTCTTAGGCGAACTCGTGGGAGCAGTCGTGGGTACAAATGCGTGGCATGCAAGGGTATGAAGTGTTAGTGATTTTATTTCCATAGCCTTCAAAACCTTGGCAGACTGGGCATAGTTTTATGTGAGTGGGTGGCCAATCCTTGAATCTATGTTTGAACATTCTTGTAGTTATAACATTAATGGAAGGAGCAAGTTAGTGACTATAGCTACTCAAGTTTGATCATAAATAACTAGTTGACTACGTTAGTGTCATTTCCGAAGATTGTCTTTTTTGGTCAACTGTGTATATACATATATATTATATATATATATATATATACATATATAATATATGCATATATATAATATTTATGTTTATATATCTGTATATATATATGTATACAGATAAATATATATGCAATTATATACATACATATACAGATATGTGTGTATATTTATATTATAAGCTATGTGGTAGGCCTACATTTAAATTTTAAAACCAATGATAATGATTGGCCTGGACGACAAACCATTGTGTGTTGGCATTTGCAAAACTTTGACGCATAGTATTAACGATGAATTCTAGTCATTTCAATTTATTCTGGACCTGCCCTCGATTCAGCCATTTGCATCACGACTCAGATGATCATTCCCAACTGATGTATACCTGTGTATCCTCCTCCTTCACAGGTGAATAGTCTTGTCATATACTAGAATTATAATAATTATTGATTCAAGTTTTAATGGACTTGTTATGCAGATTTTGATGTTAACAGTGCTTTGCACTTCTTCAGCACTTGAATAGATATTATATTAAATTTGCAATCGCATAATCGTGGTCTTCGTATGTGTGTATATTAGCTCTAGGCTTAGGTCGACTTCCTGATTGCGTTACAGTCACGCAGGATTATTAAGAAATTCGTGAAAATAACTCAATCTGCTTGGCATGTCATCTATTCAGAATCACTGATCCATATCATATTAGTTTAAGTAAGTAATTTTCGCCCCCCTGCTAGTAAATGTATACCCAAATTTCTCCTGAACCGCCTTCGACTGTTGGAAGTGTGTCAATGAGCCGTAGGCGTTTTTTGCATGCCAACTATAAATTATTTTCTGGCAGGTTAATTTTGTATTACATTTGGGGGGCTGCGCATACACAGCACGGCTTGCCAAGCAGACAACATTGTAGCCTAACCATAATTCCTAAAAGCACAACTCAATGCACACATCTATAAAAAACTTTTAAAACATCGTTGTTTTAGGAAGATATCTAAACAAAGCTAACACATAATTGCCACAAAGAAAATGTTCTATTGGGCTGGGTAAGTTGTGTAAAGTAGTTACTTTCCACCCACTAGAAACTGCATCCACATGAAAATACTAACTATGGTATCTCAAGTATCTATAGTATACTAACTATAGTAGCTCAATCCTGCTATTATTATAGGTACTTATGTTGACAATGTCAGAAAAAGCTAATACTGTAGTCATGGACTGACTCTTAAACCTTAACCCAATTTAACAATTTTCAGCTATAACACTTAGGCTCAAACGCATTCAACAGACTCCTGAAATGTGCTGAATACCTGTAAATGTTTTCCAGAAAATATCTGACAGCAATAAAGTGGACAGCACATAATGCCAAATCACAATTCTGAAAATTTTCACATTCCCATTGTAATTTAACAATATATTGTCCTTTGTTTGCACACCATCCGCTGGAGAAAGACTTTAAAACTTCCAAACAAACAAGTACAATCGATATGGTGCATATTATGCATGCATATTACATACATACATACATACATACATACATACATAGTTTACATACATGCATACATACATACATACAAAATACATACATACATACATACACACACACACACATACATACATACATACATACATACATACATACACACACACATACATACATACAACCATACCATACAAGTGTATACATCACACTTTCATCCATATCAAACTTTCATTCGTCTACGCCAGAACTTGTAAACAAAAATCTGTGCTGTGTTTCAATTTCTTCTAGTTCAACTAAACCACATCCGCAATTCTGATTCTCTAATCGCATAAAATAGTTTCATATCCTGAAAACAATCCGAGGACAAAATATTTGATCAACTCATATTCTACATAATAGTATTATAGTAAAGCAATCCATAGATAGATAAACAAAAGTCGTTGGCAACATACGTTCAGCTGCTGCTTGCCATTCAGATTTTGACTCTGCGCTTGCACTATTGTAAGTTGTCTATAAAATTATACATAATTCAGAAAAACAATTGTAATTCTGATCATGCATTTATGTAGAGCAAATGTAGAAATCTCTGGAGATACTCGCTTGCGGCAACTCATACAAAAGTTGCTACTTACACCAATTGTAAATGCCATAATCAACGGTTAAAAAATTGCTCGAGAGGTAACAGATCTCCAAATCTAAATCTCACAAGTCTATCTAGTGAATCTAAAGTACTAGTCGCATAATTACTGAATGGTCTCCAAGATTATGCAGTGTGCACATGATCGATTTCTCAAACAGAAACAGGTTTTGGTAGCTGGTCTACTCTTTTATGTGGCAGGTCTTGTAATTCAGGTGGTGGATCTAAGATTCGGCACTATTTAACTCACACGAATTTAACTACTGACTCTAATACATGTATCTACACATGCAACTGATGCATTTAGATCAGTGGTTCCCAACCTTTTTTGACTGTCGGGCCACTTTTTCTAAGTTGGAGGACAAGAGGGCCACTTTTTCTTAGTTAAACAACATTAGGGCATTTAGGGGGCCACAATGCTAAAATTTAATTAACTGAAAGCATATAAAAATTGTTATAATTAATTCAAAGTAGAATGTTTGATGCTTATAGACTTCAAAATAAAATAATTTGTAATAGAAAATGATTATATGTTCTATCCTGTCCAAATTGTCAATTTTTTCATACATTTTTAAAATTCTTTGAGAGGTGAGTGCCATTATTGAGGCCTGGCGGGCCATTTTGTGAGGCCTCGCGGGCCACTTTTGGCCCGCGGGCCACGGGTTGGGAACCGCTGATGCTATTGTCATGACTGTTTAAAGTTGCAGGACTTCAACCAGAAAGGCAGCTCATTTATCTCCTACATTTCGCATTATTTTGTTCATAAACAGTAGCAACATATTACGCAATTACAGAAATGTAAAAAATAGAAAAATTCTAACATAATTGCAACAGAATTACAAAGAATCATTTTAAATGTGTGCTAAAATATTTGATTTTACCGCTTCAATCTTGAAGTTGTCGTTTCAGTCCTATTCAACATGCCACACGAAATTTACAAAATGCAAAAGTATTTATAAATAAGTACAACAGTTTGGCAACATCATTTCGTAATTAGATACCCCTCGAACCTCGGTTTTAGCATAATTTCAATCAAGTGAAATACACACCGGAGGAATACTACAGTCCAAAGTTTTACAACAATCACTCACGAATAATTTAGTAGAAATCATAAATAATTCATTACTCATTACTAAATATGAATAATTCAACAGCGAATATGCTCTACGACTACAAACTCATTCAAGGCAGAATAATAATGACAGAATCAGTTTCACGTAAGAAATAATTCGCAGTAGTCATTTTTCTGTTTTACGTGAGCTGCTCCCAACATATTTCGCCTAATCACTTTTAAAGCTTCAACAAAGGCACAAGTGGTCGAAAGACAACAGTTCAATTTTGGTGTTCCGTGATGTCTGGTACAAACCAGTGATAAATACAGCCTTCCTCACAGAGGCCACATCACTGGTAGCTGTTTTGAGGATTAACCCTTTAACGACCAGTTAAATATGTTTTCAGTGCATTTTAGTACATGCTGGTCATTAAAGGGTTAAAGGTTAGTCGCGGCACCGGAGTAAGTTCCAGCGTATTCCGGGGAGAACCTTCGGAAAACCATGTCATTTACTTCTTCCTTCGTTGGCTGTCGATGCACTACTTTCTTATCGCGGTGGGCAACAGTAGCGCCATTTTCAAACAGTTGGCTCGTTAGAAGTTCCGAATGATTAGATCCGAAACTGACGCCACTGCTGCTATAGTTTGCGTCCCTGCTTCTACTCACAGAGGACTCTTGCTGCTGTGAGACCCTATTAAAGTCAGCAATTTCCAGACTTTGTTTACTTTCAGCATGAGCTCCCGCCCTGCCAGAAACAGTGGCTGATGGTGGCATTCTATTTCCTTGTATTGACACGGCGGCGGCATTAGAGTACGCTTGTCCAGCGCCATATCGCTGAAGCTGGCTGTCCCTGAAAGTCGATTGTGGACCGGTCTCGAGGGCGGAGGAGAGTCGGTCTTGGTCTTCACTCCACTTTGATGATGACTGAGACCCAATGCTGCAATACATAATTGCAATATAATATATTATTGGAAAGAGGTTTACCATGAATGTTCACACCCTAAGAACCTCTTGCTGTACTAGACCTTTCACTATTTACTTAAAAACCTCTTGCTGTAAACACCCGTTTATTCATTCATTCATTCATTTATTCATTCAAGAATTTATATAGCGCAGGCCTCTTCAAGGGGACTACTCATAACCGCTCCCGACTCTAGCACGGCAAAAAGGACAGTTTTGAGTTTAATAAAAAATGTTTCAGCAATAACTAGTTTATGAAGACTAATATCAGAATAATACGGTTTAGTGCTTTAGCTTTTGTCAAAAAAGAGCTGATGGTCAAAACCGTAGGCCCTATTTCCACAAAACCAATGGCGCTATTTAAGTGTCCAGACCAGATTTGATTAGATTTGATTTCCAATTACTTTAGTACCTGACACCGTCGCAGCTGATTGTGGATGAGTTTGATTTACGTTCTGCAGTGGAAAGTAATTTGTTCTGCCATGACGTTAGTTCACCGTGACGAACCGAAATGCGCATCAATTCCGATTCTGATTTGCCACCTCGTGGAATCTGATCAAGGAGACCTGTCCAACAGAAATATCACATGATTAGTATGTGCGTGCACGTATCTGAAAACTTCTATTTAAGACATAAACATAAAACTTCTATTTACCAAATTTGCAAAGTTGCTGTAATGCAGTTATTGGCCAGAATGAAAGAGTGCATCTTCATATGAGCCACGAGTGTTAGAGAAACGATGTGAACGGAAGAAGCACATGAGGCAATAGGTGCTCCAAGTCCTGAATGCATGGAATAACATTTCAAACAAATTTGGGCTCATCCATTTCAGGAAGTTCCTTGAATTTGTTTTTCTCTTAGATTGCTCACGCTGGAGCTAGAGGCACTTTATAAATATTAAATACCCTGATACAACACAATACAATGCGCTGCAATAAAGTCACGTGTCAGTGCCAATGAAAGGTAATTTACACAAATTGGCACGCAATGGCTAATAAGGATTCTCAATGCAAATATTCGAATGGGACATGCAAAAAAAAAGATGGACAATGGAAAGAACATTTAATAAAGCCTTGTAACAGGTACTACCTCAATTTCAGTATTAAATTGCATAACAATAACAACACGTTGTTTAGCACAGCAGATCAAGATTAAACACAACAGTTAGCAACTTTCTAAAATGCTATCCAACATAGTGATATCTTATGACAATCATGGTGTGGCACGTTCAATTGAATAACCAGATCAGAATGCCGAATTACATATACATGTGCACAGTGCATCATAATGTAGAACATTACAGAACAATGTGCCATTCCCATTCTTCGAGTCTTCACCTGAAGCTTCGATAATATTTAGTGTTCACGTGTAAATTACTCTCTCTGTGTGTATCACAAATGTTAATTCAACCCTGCCCTGCTCTCAGCCCTCAATACACAAGTAAAAATAAACTACCTACACACAAGCACACAGCTGAGACTAATGTTTTGGTAGCAACAATAATAATCTGAAGTACATCGATCTGTAATGTTCTACAGATGGTGCATTGTGCACACCTGCCTCAGGTAGATCTAGGGTATAATTGTCGAGAGATGTAATGTCGTCAAGTGTGACACTTAGTCAACACTAAGAGTGACTGGGAAGCCAGTGCAGCTCATCGCTATGGTTTCAAGGAATTGTAATACATGTGTGATACGTACTTTTAGCTCGAGAAATGCAATCCAGAGCTTGACCATTTTCTTGCATGCTCATTAACTTGCGAGCCTTTTTGCCAAGTCTGTCTGACTCATTTATTAGCCATGCAGCATCTGAACAGTAAACGAAAAACAACAATTTAGATCACATCAAAAAGGTCACCAAAATACCATGCCACTATTACACCAAAAAATCATTACAATACCATACCACCATCACACCAAAAAAATCATTACAATACCATACCACTATTACACGAAAAAGATTGTTACAATATCATACCGCTATCACACCAAAAAAGATCATTACTACGCCATGCCACTATCACACCATACCACTATAATTTCCCAAATAAAATTATTAGGTAATAAAAATGACAAAAGAAAATCGTTGACTAATTATTTATCTAAATAAAATAAAATAAATCATATAATCGCGACATTTGCGATTATCAACACTATACAGCATGCATCGTTAAATATCTATGTGATAAATCACTATTATGGAAAGATACATATGCGAAACATTTTATCACGTGGCTCTTTCCATTTGGATATTGAAAAACACTTCTGTGACATTAAGTATGCATGACTTAGTGGGTAAGCCAACAATTCGTCAAGCTACAGCAATAATTTGAGAGCCTGAAGAGTTCTGTGGCAAGCCCGAACATATCGCAACAGCATACACAAAACAAGTTTATATTGAAAGGACTGCTTAATGATGCAATTACAGGTGATGGCACACATAATTTATACAATCATAGATGTTTATTTACATGTCAGCAAGTAACAAAAGATTTAGCTCAATGTTGAATTATGCAACATGCTAATTGGATGGAGGCTCAATGGCTCGTACACCGACATGTTTGCTCAACACTTTGTTGTCAAATAAACTACCGAAACAGAAATGCAACCATAGTGGGAAGAGCTGCGCGGGTAAAATTTGAGGTTAGCACACCATAGGCGTAATTTCTGATGGCCTTTTTTAGTCGTAGTACCTTTACCACGGCATAAAATAATTTTTAAAAATCATTTTATGAGTGTCATTTTGTTATATAATCGCTGTCCTCTTGTAAGAATTTTATTTTAACCTTTTTAAAAAATCTTGACTCTGTATGGTCCGTACATGCCGTAGGCTATACCTGCGTAAACCCTCAAGCCCTGATAATGGGTAAAGTCATTCTTCCCACCGCATCATTGAACCATGAAAGCAAAACAAATTCTCACTGAACTTTTATCTCTTAGCAAATAACACGAAAAATGTCTTACCTGAAATCTGAAAGTTTCCATGTTGTTGGGTCTCTTTGTGCATGTATTCGTTGTTCATCGTATTTGCAGGATTAACGCAGTCACCGGAGCTAACTTCATGAATAGTGTTCAACATCGGAGTTCTTTGCCTTCTCGGAATTCCGCCGCCTCCATGGCTCGAAGCACAGGAAGAGACGCTTTCGAGCGATGACGAAAAACCCGATCCCTCCTCGGAGCAATCCTGTTTTTCCACCTTCATCGCATCTCGTGCAATCAACTGGAAATTTCTCGCCGGAAGAAATTCCCCGGAATCCAGCGATGGACTGCTCGGCACGGAGGTTGAGCTTTGGTCGGCGTTGCTGTCCCCGCTGCGATACCCCGAATCCTTGTGAGAACCGAGGGACACATTCTCCAGACTGTCACTGAGAACCTGATGGCCTTGATAGTTTGTACCACAACTTTGAACCATTTTCATCGCATTTCCACTGTGAATAGAAGTGTTCTGAGCAGGTGCAATTGGTTTACGATTACCACTGCTATTCTGTATGATCGTATTCTGGCTGCCCATGAATCTGTTGTCGTTGTTCCTAGTACCACCACCACCTTGCCTTCCCTTCATCCCTTGCGACAAAAGTACGTTCTCAACCTTCTTTGCACTGATGTAATGCTCACCTCCTGCCTCATCCTCCTCTGCTATTCTTCCCAACCAGTCAGCATTTGACAAACCACTGTTCGACGTCTGCCTTCCTCCTGCGACGACATACATGTTTCTACTTTCAGCCTCGAATGCAGCCACTGGAGCTGCATAAGTAGCTGGAGCTGGAGATTTGATTATTGAACCAGTCGAACCGGTGCTCAGTCTAGGATTATTCGTCCTTGCAACGGTATTGCTGTTCGCACTAGGGTAAGGTATCCGAGGACTCTGCTCGTGTGCAGTTTGTGGTAGAATCCTGTACCTGGGATCACCTGTCATTCCCATTCTTCCAGTTTCACCCGACATCCGGAATGACTCAACTCTACCACCCGGTAGAACGCCGAGCACCCTATTGGAAAATCGTACTGACTTCTGCTTGGCATTGTTCTGCACAACGGGATTTGATTCACTGGAATTCCCCTCCATTTTACACTCGTTCCTCCCAGTATCCGATACATCCGTGCTGCTAGACAGCAACCTCCCAGTTCGTCCACCGAATCCATAAGCATCATCCATAGCCTGGCGATACGAAACATAAGCCGCATCCCTGTATAAAGAGTTAGTACCCGTAATCGCATACAGGTAACTGGGCTGGCGATCGGAGCCACTAGAGCCACTGCCCCCCATGCCATTGTTGATGCTGTACTTCCCCAATCTTTCAACCACCTGTTGATCACCACCCGTTGTTGGCTCGCTTGGTAGACTTCCCAGATTTGATGTTGAATGCGTCTTGCGGAAATAGTTGAAATCCGGAGATTGACCGATATTGGACTGGCACCGTGTCAAAACTCGAGGGGCGTCGCCTTGTTGGGTAGGTGCATCTTTAAAAAATCACATAACACAATTTGTTCTAAATCAGGCAGTGAAATATATTAATATTTGTAATAATTTAGCTTTATTAAATGTGGTAATATCTCTCTGTAAGCATTGCTGAAAGTCCCGAGAGACCAAAAACGCTGACTTTCATCATTATTTTAGTATTTGAAGAAACCACATACCCGTTACTTTTAATTGCAACGTATATTTATCTCTTTCAAAGCATTGCTGAAAGCCTAGTGATAGCAAAAATGCTGCCCTTCATTGTTAAACCCAAAATGTTAAACCTCAAAATATGACTATCAAAGGCGAAGAAGCACAAATTTAATTCCAAAAGAATAAAGGCTTTTCTGAACAGTTTTCAGTATTCATAAAAGAAAAAGTTGCTGCGGATAACTCACATCTATGATGATGAACGGCCTGGTAGCATTGGTCGTCATAGTCTGGCTTCTTCTGTACGAGAGTGGCCTTTAATGCTGTCGTCGTGTCTAACGGGCAGCCATTTTCTTTCGAGTAGAGGAGAAGGAGAGGCTGGTAGTGACCTTGACAACATCGATCGGCCACCGATCTCCAGTTGGGTCCCATCTACAACACACAGAAGAGTTCATTGGTCATGGCCCACTCATGCGCTGTGAAATCAGCTCTCTCCATTGACACGTTGGGAGCACCTCTTAGTAGTTTTAGTCATAGATGTGCTATATAAGTATTTGATACGAATGAATGAATGAAATTTCTAAAAGATGGCTCATTAAATCACTGGCATCTTAAATTAAGCAATATTCTTATTGGTCAGAACAAATAATTATTAAGTGGCATTCACTGGCCAACACAATTGCATTTTGGAGAAAAATATATTTAAATTAATGAAAATCAAGAATTGATTTAATGCAAGACATTGTGATAGTGAGTGGACTGACAACCTTTTAAATGTGCATCTGGTTTTTCATACGAAAATAACACATTTTTCCTTGTTAGTTTGTGATTTAAAATTCACATGTGCAATCAACATAAACTGAATTCATTGTAATTGTTTTTCAAAACTACATAATTAAAATATGTAGTAACTTATGGGTTTTAACCCTTTAACGACCAGCTACATGTTTTCAATGCATTTTAGTACATGCTGGTCGTTAAAGGGTTAATCAGACAAAACACCAGAGTTTGAGTGCAAATCTGAACCACTTGCAGCTGTTTTATTTCATGTATATATGCTGGAACTTAGGAAAAGTTTTTTTACCTCATGGACGTTCGTGTCGTCAAAAAGAACCCAGATTTTCATCTTTGAGTGGAAGAAGAACGTCGAGTAATGTTTGCTGTAGTAGCAGACGACTCCAACGAGTTTTAGAGTTGAACTCGAACGAAGATGCGACTCAGAGAACGAGTCAAAGAGCTGCAATAAGATCAAGGATCAAGATAAACAGGATACAAGAGGGCTCTACATTTTATAAACAAAGACTATTATATTAAATCCATACAGATATATATATCTATATATATATATATATCCGTATGTATTTGTAAATATATGTGCAATTGTGCATATACAAATAATAACTAGCCTAGTGTCTCTCTATAGCCTCACAAAGGTAAGGTTTTTAAGAAACATCAATATAAACATTGACAATTTAACACAACCACCTTCAACACCTTACCAATGAGCTGTAATGGTTTCCTAGGCAATCTTAGAACACATCTGCTTTTAAGCATTTCGTATCTTAAGATTCAAGATTCTCACAAACTCTCACTACAACATGCTAACATGAAACATATACACTGACAGCATAACAGCATTTGTGGGGTGCGGTGGTGTAGTGGTGGCGTCCTTGCCTTGTAGCCAGAGGGTTCGCGGTTCGAATCCACCTCGCCGCGTAAGGACCTTGGGCAAGTCCTTCACTCACAATTGCTCAGCGCTTTGGCGTGAAACTCTGATGAGAGTCCGCTCTGCAGTCGGGAGCGCCTCTGAATAGCTTTAAGGGATGCTACAATAAGTGCACATACAAACAGTAACAAATTGAGAATGCCAACTAACATCTTGAGGCTGTAATTCGGTGCTTATGGCATTGACGACTCCTCGGATGTGTTCAAAACTTGGCCGCTCCGAGTCCCAGACGAAACCGATGGATATCACTTCCGGTGAATTGGTGAGCGTGCGATGAATCGAAGCCAATCGACCGCAGTTGGACTGCAAAGAAACACAAAGAAACACTGAGTTAACATATCTTATGTGCTTTTTAAAGTCACACATTTAATACAAACTGACATATGGGAAACTGTTACCTTCGTAATTATAATCATATGCAGATGAACGCTTTGCTGCTATTGTGACCATGTGTAGATGAAAGTTTTACTAACACAACCTCCTCTTGTTGAAAGTTGTTACCATCACAACCTTCTTTAGTTGAAGTTTTACCATCACAATAGTTACATTTTATCCAAGCGATCTCAAGGTAAGAACACAATCATTAAAATAATACTCTTCCCACAAACTTACAACAATCACATTTATTTCAATATTTAAATGCAAAGTATGGGTCTACTGATAAGGATACTGGGAACAAAATCTTATCAAGGAACTCCCCCCTTCCCCTCGTTACAAGAATTGGTGTCAAGCGAAACAAAAACTCACGGAACATTTTCTGGCTTCACCATCGCTCTTAGCATCCTTCAGCAGTTGCCCAAATGACACTTTCCTGCCTTCAATTTTCTGTGGACGTGAATGTTGAACTGCAGACCTGAAACAGAACAAACATATAGAAATTACTTTGTCCAAATAAATCAACTAAATAGTAAATAATCTGCAGACCCTGTTCAACTTCAGCCACAGTTAGGCGGGTGACAGCAAAGTTTTTATGAGGTTCTTAAGAGATGATTAAACAAACGCACAAACAAACGGTTTATAAAGTGTAATAAATTGCTTGAAATTGAAATTAAGATTTACATCAATGGACTGCATGGGATCTATCGGGCAAAAGCAACAAAGCTGTTTCAACTCAATTTCAAACAAGACATACCATTAAACAGCACGTACAAAGTTTAGAGAGATTCAAGTGTTTGTATGTATGCGCACTTGTTATAGCGCCTCTTCAAGCTCTCTCTACTCAGAGTCGCTCCCGAATGCAGAGCGGACACTGCATCTGAGTTTCACTCTGAAGCGCTGAGCAATTGTGAGTGAAGGACTTGCCCAAGGTCCCTACGTGGCGACTTGAGGTGGATTCGAACCTCGAACCTTCCGGCTCCAAGGCAACGATGCCACCACTACACCACCGGGCCCCACTAAGTGGTGTCAGATCTGAATAGCACTTCTGAGCAGTAGAAAAGTCAGACTTAATCAGACTTACATGAGTGAAGTTGTTGCGACAAAATGCACCATTTGATCAAACGCCAACTCTCCAGAAGTCGTGCGACATTCACATTTAATCTGGTTACAACGTCAAAACAAAACAATCAATAATCATACAACGTAAACTAATTAACAAATAATGTTCTACTACGTCAACATTTCAGTTATTGATATTTCAAAACCATGGGCGTGCTAGGTGCGCCATAAACAGTTATGGAATCACAGCAGTAACGGTAAGAAATAAAAGTGAAAACAGTTATTTTCGTATTTCGTAATGGTTTCATTTTTAGGCTACATCATCCATAGGCGTACAGGAGATATTAGCCGTGGGGGGCAAAGATTGAACTTCTGCCCGAAAATATATCCGGCAAAAAAGTTGACGACCTTTTTTTAGTCGTTCGGTTCGGGGCTGTGTCTGCCCGAAAAACCAGACTTGCCCGAAAGTTGGGGTGGGCGTTTGCCCCCCCCCCTCTGGACCCCACCTCGTATGCCTATGACATCATCTCGACTAATGACTGTGCATGACTACAGATGACTTGAATAGTATTTGATGGAAGACCTGTTCTTTAATTTTCATCGTGAACTTCTGGTGTGGGAGACAGTGGGGCGACCGACAGTCATCCCCCGTCTCATCCGGAGCAAGATGACTGTGGATGCTCATCAAGATGTTCTCCTGAAACCCAAAACATAAATTCCATTCGTGATCATCTGTGTAATGTAATGTAATATAACGTAATTCAGACAATTTCTATAGCATCGTCAGTAACAAGCCGCTTCTGTGTAATTACAGTAACCTCCAGATTTCTGTGCCCCAAAACAACAAGAATGTTTGAAAACACTCAGTGAAAGCAATGACTGGTGAGGCAGATCTGATCCTGCTGAACTAACGGTCTTACAGGTAGAAGGTCTATAGCAGATCTATGGGTACTTGCAGATATTTTAGGGCACAGGAGCAAAACACATTTGGTCAGGTTCATTTGCTAGCAAAAGCAAAAAAAATGCAAAAAGCAGGAAATCAAGAACACAGGCATTTTTCATACAGGTTTCTATTCCTTTTGGACCAGGAGTTCCCTTGCCTCTTTCTAGGTATAGGCCTAGCTTGAGGACCCAAGCATTTAAGAAGTAAAATTTATTACTTCAAATTTGTGCAAGATAATTTAATCAAATCCCACAAACATATCCTTCATGGACCCCTCTTGGTCCACGTGCCACTGTTTGGAGACCCCTTGGATAAGACATTCCTTTTTCAGTACATCAATTATATTGGTTCAGTGTTTTAATTTATCTACAAAATCCTTGACGTTGCAATACAGGTCATAGTACCATCCAGTTATCAATAATAATATTATTACGGTAACAAAATATCATTATCATCATCATCATGATTGTTATTCCTTGCATATTATATGGCTTTAGAGTGTTCAGCATTATAAACTTCTTCAAATGATATTCTATACAATCCATAAAACCATAGAAAATGATATGTGTTTCCTACTTAACGGATAATTAGGGTATCCTGCTTAGAAACTACATTTGCACGGTTTCATACTTTGAACTTCCTTTCCATAAAGAGCTTATTGTAAACCGACCACAAATCAAAAATCACTGCAAACACAGAGCATATAGGTTTTTTTGATTGGATAACAGTCAAGTCAACTCCCCAACACCATTGAAACATGCCAAGGGTCAAATGTTGATAGAATTAATCACTTTATGGGTCGTAACCCAAACACAATAAATCTGGGGTGGCCTATCATGCAATGTGGCCGGAGGGAGCACAGTACAACAACCTGAACGTGTTTACTCACTTTACTGCCGTAATAAATTATTAATTTACAGCCTAGCAAGGCAGGATGAGGGAAGAAGAGACAGAGGCAGACAGACTGACAAGAAAAACAGGCAGGCAGACGGACAGTGATAAAAGACAGGGCCACTAGTAACTGAACATGTCAACTTGTCAGTGATAATATGTGGTACAATTTGCCCTGAGGTCAGATTTCTACTCTTGTATTGGAAACATGTGAATTCATCATAGAACAGTCTGTTACTGTTCAGTCAAAAAGTCAAAGGGTGCAACCATGCAGTACAATGAGTAATACAAGTGCCCAAAAGGTGCAGAAACAGATAAAAGCCCTGATACTGTATCAGCCATATTAAGTGGAAAGTCAGACACGTTCAAGACCTCTAGGGGCAGAACCATATTTCACAGTCTCCTATGACTCAAGCTGTGAACAATTACCCGCTGCTTTGGGGTGGGGTGTGGCTGAGGGACAGAAATGTAAGATAATATTGTACTATGAATGAGAACCGCTAATCTAATCAAATACTCCACTAATGCCGTGTAATCAAATCCAGCCTAGGGCGCCAATCTGTTATTTCAAAAGGAATATTAACTCTGTGGTGTTGTTGCTGCACTTGTTCACTACGTCTTTTGGAACCTCCGACATAATAATAGTAATGCCAAAAAGGATCTTGATAGTTAGTTAGAAACTCTGCCACTGGTTGTTCTCTACCTGTGCCAGTCCTAATCCTGGATAAAGAAGGAGGGCGCCACTAATCATCTTTGATATGGCAGCGTAGTTAAACACGTAACAAGCATTTATAGTTAGGTTATGTGGTGTGGTATGGTGTATGAGCATTTATAAGGCGCCTCTTACAGACTAGCTTTTCAGAGGCGCTCATGTGTGGAAATGTGGAAACATTTTCATTCATGACATCTACATAAATTCCTCAATGGCAACAGCAAATTAGTTTCACCTAAAACTTTCCTTTCTTGTGCTGTAATACATCCAATGTCATCCATTACCAGTAAATGACTTTTTCTATTTCATATGGCACTGAAAATTTTCTAGATTTCGGATCATCATTTGCATTACAAGAATCATACGAACTTGAACCTCTGGCCCCTCTAGTTCAACAGACCAACCATTAAAGACTTCATCCCTTGTCCTACTACTCATAGCAAACAATTTCTTAAATGAAGAATAGGATTTATGAACGAATGAATTCAGCAGGAAGTGGATGAATTGATGACGAAACATTAATCAGAGAAAGTGCACGTTACTAAGAAAAGTGCACATGGCATGAATGATGATCGACTTACAAAGCATTCTGAGGCATCATCCATGAGACCCATCTGGAATCGCTGTTGATCAGCAAACGTGTGCGCCAGAGCACGGCGAAGAGAGTCCGCAGGCAGAGCGGGTCTCTCACTGAACTGATACTGAGTGAACACCGCCTGCAAAGTCATACACGACGAGTCTTACTAATAACCTCCTACAGTCCTACACGCACGAAAAATGGTTCTTAATTTCAACAATTGCCGCTGGCAGATTTTTCTGGCAACAGCAAATGTTCAAATGCTCTGGAAAGATTTTAATTAATCATTAAGTCTGGAAGCAAAGCCCACAGCCCGTCTTTATTCGTTTAACTATTCAAGAGCATTTTTAAAAATCTAATATTATAATTATTGTGCAAATATTATTCACTACCGCTATCCAACCACATTGTTTGCTACCATTGGACCTGTCCTCTGGAATGCAATTCCACTCCCTTCTTTAAATTCATCTGACAATCTTTCCACATTTGTTCCTACATCTCTGCCTCTCCTCAAAAAAACCTATTTCTTCTCTCGGGGGTACTCGCACTGGAAGCACTACTGAATGGTCACAGCAGCGAGTGGCACTATATGAGTTTCAGATTACATTACATAGACAACCAAGTATCAACTGATCGCACTGAATAACAGCAGATGAAGGACATAACCTTGACCTTGAAGGACATAACCTTGTCCAAGGTCTCTAAGCAGAAACAAGCCCAACCCGTACTCTATAATTATTTGGTAAAGTGAACATTCTCAATATTGGACTACAATGCTACACACGTAATAGCTATTGTATTTACGCTGTATTTAAAAATTTCTCTTGCAGTGCGGACCAATCAGAAGTGTATTCACAAGCAGCCATTTAGTACAGCTACCTTTTGAGTTCTACTCAGAAGTGCTTATAAGCAGCCCAGCTTGAGTTAGAGAGAATAGAACTTTTCAAGCACTGATAACAATCGACCTACGCAACAACAAAGATATATGCCTGCTTCCTACGCAGCAACAATTATTGTCAACAAAGATTCTTTTAAACCATATAATGTTGAGTATTGTGTCTTGCCTTGAGTGCGCAGAATATGCACGAACTGCCCGAGCATGCATGACCACTAAGCAGACGAAAATTCCTCCGAAATACGTCGAGATGCCAAAGGACCTACACGAGAAAGCACAACGAAGCAAGTTAGGTTCAACCCAGCAGTTTCTAAAGTAAAGTTCTTATGAAAAACCACATAGATCAACCACTTGGGGTACTTTCTGGTTGAGGTTGCCCTATACTAAAACATTTTCCGACATGTTTAAAATATTTTTTGGTTGGATATCCTGTGTTATGTTATTGTACAGTAGAGTCAGGGTTGTAGTGGCAAAATCAGAGGTGAGTAAATGCTAGTTTCCATGGCCTATCTGCTGGTCATATTATTCGTATATACTAAACATAAATATTTATGAGATAAGTACATGCTGCATAGTTCATACCCGCTTAGGCCTATTATACCCTCGACTAAAGCTCCGAGTAAAGTTACTCTTTGACACTCTCTGTTGCAGAGCCAACTAACAAGATAAGACTGAAACAACAATATAAGGCATTGGAGGTGATTACTCATTATGCTTCATATGCCAAACTATGTATGTGTAATGTGTATACATGGCTAAACTAAACTATATACAAATCCAGCTGTGGGTTCTGCAGTTTAAATAAACACTGCCATCTGTTGACATCGTTAAGAACAACAGAATTTATGAGACTCAGATGATCACTACCACCAAAGAAAATCACTTCCAGGACATCAATTACAACATTCATTTCAAGAATTTATATAGCGCCCCTTCAAGGAACCTACTCAGAGGCGCTCCCGACAAGAGCACACAAAATTATTTACAGATAGGCTACTGGTTACGGTAGTTGCTGTTAATTAAACAGCACTGCGTCATAGCAAAGATGGTTAGCGTCACCCTCCTCCATCATTCATGCTTGGGACTGGCACTGCCGAAGAATGAGCAGTGCGAGAGCTTTACAGGTGTTGAGAAATAGTCATGAATAACCATGCATATTAAGGTTTCACAAGAACTGGACAAGGAGTCAAGGACCCAATAAAAGCCGTCTGCTATGACGTCACTCGGTAAACAATTAAGCGATAACTAGGAACAAGGTTCGTCTGTGATCTAATATTATGCTGCATAAAATTAATTTATGCTTTTTGGTTTGGCCTTACTTAGAAGAGTCCACTTAACCACTTTACAACACTTGATGCCCTGTTCAAATGCACCTGTCTCTGTCACTATATCAGCACAACTTAGTTGCTGGCATAAAAATACTGGATTAGTTGGTAAAGAGCAAGTTCTGCGATCTATCTATCTACCTATCTATCTGAGGAATTTATATAGCACCTTTAAAGATAAGTGTTTTTTTCAGATGTGCTCGCGTCCCAGGCATGGTCAAGGTGAATAGCCTTGAGTAGTTTAAAAAAAAGAGTTAGACAAGTTCATCGAAAGGGAATGCAGTCTGTCCAGGACCATTGCTGTTTAAGAGGACCACAACCAGGAATTGTGTAGCCCCACATTTCAATATAGGATATAATAATAATAATAATAATAATAATAATAATAATAGGGCCGTTCCAGACTTTGATTTTATGTTAGGTGCTAGATAAGTCCCCGAGGGATCCTGTATACCTCGGGGCAAAAAAAAAAAATAATAATAATAATAATAATAACAACGACAATTTATGTGGCGCAGTAACGCGGCCATACCGCTACAAGGGCACCTCACAAACAATATAGTTCTTACTTACTTCCTGTCCCATCGAAATCACAAAATTAGGATCCTACAAGTACTGTCACAACCTTCGTAATCATAATCACCTTAACATTCATTGTACCCATTCTAGATAGATGAACATACCTGAACTGCACAGTTGAGGAAACAGTTGTTTTCCCCCACAGGGTTGAGAAGCCCCTTCGCACTGTTGTATGCCATACTGTTTCGAGGATTATACGCCTGCCCCGTCCGTCCATCCATCCGTAAGTCCTGGAAGCCCTCCGTCCTACGCGTCTCCGGCGCACTACCCAAGAAACTGTTGCTGCCGATGCTGCTGTAGGATATGGAATCATTGTAAGAAGATGGATCAGTGGCAGGCACGGACATGCCTCCTCTCAGGAAGACGGACTTGCCAGGCAAAGGCATTGCCACTGGGTTTTTTGTGGTCAGTATGAATCCTTTCAATATGCTGAACTTTCTGACAAGAGAATCGTTCTGAAATAAAATATAAAAAACAATTAGAATCGTTTTGAAAAAAAAAAATTAACATCGTTCTGAAATAAAATAAAAAGCAATTAGAATCGTTTTGAAATTTTAAAAAAAATTAGAATCGTTCTGAAATAAAATTTTTAAAAACCCAATTAGAATCGTTCTGAAATAAAATAAAGACAATTAAAGAGGTTTCAGATTAATTCAAGTGTTGCTGATTTTAGTGATTTCAAAATACAGAGCACGTCAGTTCATAGGCATGTATGTGATCGTGTATGAATTAGGAAAGTTGGTTGAAAAGTCTCTCACTCTGAAGCATTGCTTGCCCTGTGCTAGGCAAGATGTTGATGTTTAAGAAGTATAATTTTATTCAGTGGTTAAAGTGGTTTGGGTGAGCACTGAGCAGTGGGGGAACGCTTAATGGGTGAGCCATGGAATGCGAAAGAAGAATTTTATTAGAGCGCATGTGTTTACAGGGTTCCAGTATGGTGAGCAGTGGGAACGCATGCAAGGAATTTTGAGAGCAGTGGGAATGCCGTTTCCACGCGTTCCCACCCACTTTAAATCCTGATAATATAATTACAGGAAGATAACCAGTAGAGAAAAAGACCAGAGGGGAAACAACCCCACCAACCCACCCAATGGAAATAACAACAACACCAACCTCCTTAATTAAATCAAATAAATATTGACAAAGCACAATTACTTTCCTGTAATTATCCCAATGAAAATAATTATAGCAGTTGCTAATAATAGCATCAAAAATAACCATTAAAATAAGTGGTCAGCATTCAATACTATTCATACATGTACATGTATATCTACATCCATTGCATGAGTGTAGTAAGGCGTAAAAAAAAAAATGTTGTGTTTCCGGTAACCCGACCGACCCTCTTTTACGGCCGCGACCCAAATATTTTTGTAAAAAAATTTTATTAAAAAAAAAATTTTTAATAAAAAAAAAATTTTTTTTCCAAAAAAATTTAAATTTTTTTCAAAAATAATTTTTTTTACATTTGTATTGACATAACAGAAAAGACGTCAACAAAGTGAAATTAATAAGACTGTTTTCTAGAGCAGTTTTAGGTGCAGACAGTCGCGAAATAGGCAGTTTATACTTGCTTAGAACACGTACTTTGTTGCAGCATGCAAAAAAGACTAGCGGGTATACTTTTTCGGACAGTCACTGCATAAAAATATTTTACCAAAATAAAAATATTTTCCGACCTACCGACCCTATTTTTTTTAGCTCTGTTACCGGAAACACAACATTTTTTTTTTACGCCTAACTATTCAGTGTCAAATGTTGAGGTAGTAAACCCGACCGGAAATACTTCCTGGGTTGGTCGATCCAATTATGCAAAGACCTGAACAATGCAAAGGGGTGGGGGGCGAGGGGGCATCCCAAAACAGGAAGTAGACAAATTATTGTTTTAAGAAAAGCAGTCCCTTAGGTTAGCATAAAGTCATTGGAGTCAAAGACAGTCATTGCTATGAAGTGCCAACCACCCCATTTTTTCTTAACCTGGACTTGCAAAGGTAATCCTGATAACAATGATGACAACGATAACAATGATGATGATATTAATATAATAATAATAATAATATATTCATATATTAATTCAAACTGAAAAGTTATGCAGTAAGATCACATGATACAGTCCCCATCTACTTTATTTAAAATCCTAGCTGGTGATCCTTCCTACTTGTATGTTTTTCGCAAAACCCATCTCTTCTCTTGTGGTCTTGCACACTGGGAGCGCCTCTGAACAGTTAGTTAGTGTGCTTTATAAATGTTTTAATAAAACACACTACATTATGTCATTATAGTAGTAACATATGATAGCAATTTTAACAGCAGTCAAATTTTAACTGTCTGGCAGCCTTGCAAATTGCAAGGCACCCACCTGTTCTACAGCTTATTCTACAACTGTCCCATAAAGAGCTGATGGCTGAATCAACCCAGGGTGAGTCCAGCACCCCAACCACAAACATACCCGGCACCCCATACTGTTTAAAGCTTAGTACCCTTAATATTTACATGTTGTGTTACAAGGTCAAATAACAGGAACAGGCAAAGGAAGGAATTCGGCAAGTGGATGATTAAATGAATGGAAACATTATTTGACCATTGACCAGCTGGTCTTAGAATAACATTTGTAGTATAAAATCAAGAGACTGTAGGCTACATATAACTTATCTTTAACAAGTTCATGTACCGTATCCAGGTCATTGTGCAGAGGTCCAATTTGATAATAAACAGGACAGGGTTACAAATGGCACAACCACCCACCCCACGTCAGATAGACACGTGACTCTAGATAACCCAAACATGACAAGCACCTCCTTCCCAGTTCCCAACCAAACCTGGATAAATGAAACCAAACGCCCCCACATCAACTCACCCATTCCAGCAAAGGTCATGTAAGCACATCCAGCTCCCTCCCCCGAACCCCCTACCTCTCTAGTCTAGGTCTCCATGGCTGGGCTCTGGCCCTCTGGGACATTTGCAGCCAATGACACGAACGCAAATAATCTTGGAGTGCCTACAGCTGATAGAAAACATGATCTGTGTAAAGTCTGATAAGAGCAGAAGTGGACTTTAGCTGAAATGATCTTCATATATTATGACAAAGACCATCTGAACAGTTGATAAGTCAGAGATAAGGTACTAAGTAGTGAAGTCTGACCATAATCACAACACAATGTCTAGTGTAGTGAGGCATATCTAGGTCCACACTGCTAAAAACATTTAAGTAAATAAGCAAGTTAGTAATCTGCTCTGCATAAACACCCACACTTAATAACAATGAACCCATTTGTTAAGTAACATAGCCTACCACAGTTGGTAGCAAAAACAATGCTAACAGATTTCAGAAGTCTAGCTTAATACACACTTTATACTGATTTTAGATATCAGTTTCAGGATTAAAAAATCACTGAATACCTAACATTTGACTGGGTAATTTATAACAGAAATTATGCAAATAAGGAACGTTAAAGAACATGCAAAATATGTAAGTGGTCATGTAAGTGGTCATGTCAAATACCTAACATTTGACTGGGTAATTTATAACAGAAATTATGCAAATAAGGAACGTTAAAGAACATGCAAAATATGTAAGTGAATACTTAACTAAAGTCATCAACTTGATAACTTACTAACTCATCTATTAAACTGAATATAATCTAATTTAATATATTTAAATTTAATTGTAGTTTAATCATTTCTGTTGTCCCATTATAATCATAATGTACAAAGCAATCCATATTTGGCTGCATCAAGAGAAAAGTTAAGATCTTGCTTTTGACTAAAAAGCACTCATAAGAAATTAATCCAGATCTGTAACCATTTGGAAAGGGGTGCGGCCCAAAACCCCAAACTAAATATTGTCCATATCCATTAAATCAGTTTTCTAAGTGCAACCCCTGCCAACTCGAATGTTTGGGAAAAACTGTGTTATCAACAGTAACAGGATAATTATGTCACGCATGTAATTTAATTTAATATAATTATAGTTTTCTGGAGTTCAGCTGCTTTGTGCAAAACCGTTTTCTGAAAATCGAGCTTTTGCGTGTTTTCAATGTTTTCATGGATCGATTTAAGTAAGTAAGTAAGTAAGAATATTCTTTATTTGACCACCAGCAAATGCACAGTAGTTTACAGAGGAAATAAATAATAGAAAAACATTTATGCAAAGTTATACAGCATTCTCAAAATAAAACTTCTTCTGACAAAAAAATCAACTCTAGGAAGGGTTAGATTAGGTGGCCTTGGTCGAGTATTTCTGGGATGATTCTGTTGATTGCAGTTCTAAACGTTTATACAGAGCAAATAGGGCTGAAAGTTGTAGGCCTATGTTATAAAGTGTGAGCATATGATATGCCACCATGTGTCTAAATTCATTCTCAGACTTTAGGTATTGCCACATAACAATCAGACTTAAATAGCTGTCAACTGTATATCTGTAAATAAACATCAAAGAAACCTAAAGTGGTAATTCAGGAGGTCAGTGAAGCATGTTACCACAGAGTCCAAAGCGATTCACAACACAAGCATTAAAGTATAGGTTCCTATTCACGGTTCAGTGTTCAATATAATGTCTAATAGAGTCAAAACCATGCACAGGCTTCCCTAATTCATATTCATTCATTTATTTACATAGCGCCTCTTCAAGGAAACTACTCAGAGGTCCTCCCAACTTCAACACAGCCAAAATGAACAGTTGTCAAGTGCTTGTAGAATGTGTCAGAGACTGACCTTAGGGAACAGGCTCAGCTCAAGAGGGAGCCCATTCCATACCAACGGGCAAACAACAGAACAGACACGGTTTTGCATGAATGCCATCACTGGGTGGGACTATAAGCACTTAAGCATCATAACAAGGACCTATCGAGTCATAGTTTAAAGTGACCGTGACAAATTAAACAATGAGATCATTTAAGATGCAGTTTAAACATAAGTTTTCCATGTGTCATAAGGCAAAGTTTAAGTGACTATAGTGTACACTTGTTAGTAATGCAGCTAAGAAATGTGTACACGATTGGAATAGTAATGTACACATGTAGGCTATGATTGTATGTACGTATAGCATATCGATATATCAACATTTACATATATAACACCTTACACAAACCTCACAGCATATAACATTATTTAATCTTGACAGCAAATAAGTTTCTGATGTTGTCTTTACTGCCCACACATACATTCCAGTGCATACTGTATGCATGTATGCATTGCATTTATACACTGTGACTCAGGAAGTGTGATATGTAATTTACATATATTATCTGGATCTCTTTTCTGGCAAGTGTCAGCTCTAGTAAGTCTGCTTTTCCTTCAGATCACAAGAAAAAAGCATTTCCTTTACAGACAGTCTTTCACAAGCTCCTTTTTTTATTCCCTCGGGCTGTTATGCAGAGAGCGCCTCAGAATAGCTCATACTGTAGGAGGTGAGATCAAGTCTCTGGGTGTAATGAATGGTAGCTGGGCTAGCAACTCGGCTTGACCTCCCCGGATTTTGACCTGGCACCGAACGGAAACGGCAGCTCTGGCTATTGCGGTCTTGATTTGATATAGCGCCGGTGAATACGCTGGTCTCCCTGACGTGGCTTTTGTGGGCGCTGAGAAATTCTCGAAGATTTACATTACATTACAACTGAATACATGTTCATTTACTCATTAATTTTATAATGCTGGGAAAACCTAAAATAATCTGATATAGAATAATGACCTCTGTAATGCTGTCATTATAATCCGACATATAAAATCAGTTGATGATCAATTCATGTAAAGTCACAAGTAAAAAACCAGCGTAGACCTGTTGTATAGGCCTATGCTATAAATCAGAATTCTCAAAACTTGATTGCTTTGTATTGTAATAGAATGTTTATAACTGATCACTGATCTGAAAAACCATACAAACTTGGGTAGCATGAGAGCCCACAGATATTTGCAGAGAGGGGAGGGGCCAAAACACAAAGGTCACAGTTACATTCTTGCAAGGTATTTTCATAGAGGTTTCTATGTAAATTTCTCAATTTTACTCTTTTTTTCATTAGTGCCTTAAAGCGAATAAATATATCAATAACCCAAAAGGAGTAGGTGTCCATTTTCCACAAGGGGTCAAGTGACCATTTCACCCCTATTTGCTGGCACCCATGCTGGGTAAGCATACCCCACATTATAATTAACATATGAAAACGTTCACACTCCTCATGAAATATGGCTAATTTTCTACACAGCGATTTTATCATTTTATCATCCTATCAGTTTCCACATCCAAACCGAAGTCTCACTTGCTCAAGAATTTGAAACCCTACTCCATCCAATCATCTATCTTCCCAGCTTTCTCGTCATCAATTAAACCGCCATAACAACTCTTCTGCCTCCTCTGGTATCCAAGCAATACGACTCTGATCTTCCCTTCACACATTTGGATAACCATTCTGACATGAGATAGCCCTCGTGAGTAAGGTGGTGCCCTGCGCCAGTGCCGGTTTAACTTTTTAGAGGCCTGGCGCAAACAATGCAACAAAACTAAAGTAGGCCCTCTATCCAATCAAATTATCCAAAAAATGGGGGAAAGGTTAATTTTATAGAAAAACATACTTTAATAATTTATGAACACAAAATGAAGCTGTGATAGGATCATAGGAAATTTTTTAATTTTACTTGTTACAGTTCAACTGTTCAAAAATGTTCGTCGAGTTTAAAAGTCATTCCTTCGCGCTTTTAAAGTAGAAAAAGAATCAATGATATCTTGAAAGTCAAGATCTGTCAAGATTTTCGACTCAATGTTCAAAAGAGTTAAATTTGCCAATCTGTCCTGGCCCATTGTTGACCTCAAAGATGGTTTTATGCGTTTTAAATGACTAGCGAGGTATAAACGGCCTCAAACTAGTTATTTGTTTAAAAATTAAAATAAAAAAAGAAATAAGCAGCTACATGAACACTAATTAGTAGATAATAATATTAGGCCTACATGGAACATACACTGTGTCGTCGGTACCGTACGCATATCTATAGACTATAATTATTTTATTTGGTGATGGGGTCGATCCGCGCATAAATTGATTACGTCATACGTCATTATTAGCCTGCAATACACAATTAATTAGTACGTCATCATTATAGTAGTAGTACTGTAGAAGGCCTGTTTTTATAATACCACCAAATTGTATATGCAATGCTTGTTTTAGAAATTAAACATTTTAAATAAGCCGGACTGTGACTTATATAAACAAATTCGATCGGATAATCGGATTTCTCAATGTTTTTTTTTAAATTTTTACCCCCGAAAAAAGGCCTGGCGCAAGTGCGCCAGTTGCGCCATAGTTAATCTGGCACTGCCCTGCGCTTAGCTCTAGTGATCACTTTAGAGACTCGTATAACCGCGTAGGGCCTGCGACAATTATGGTTGTCCATGAAATGTGGCTAATTTTCTACACAGCGATTTTATCATTTTTATACGTGCACGAAAATCGAAACAGTGACAAATTAAATTCGGAATTATCCGGACTAAACAAGACGTGAAATTCACGTCGCAATGTGCTCGTGGGAAATATTTACGTTCTGTGGGAATTAATCGGCCTTGAAAGCACCGGCATTCACGCCATTTTACCTCACCGATCGCCATTCGACGCGGTCATGCATATCGACTTAGCCAGGTATCGAAATTAAAATCCTACAGGTGATCATCGATAATTAGTGTTTAACATCCTCAATCACAGTTTAACCCGCTGTACGTTTTCCATCCTACCTTATTCAGCGTCCATTTTCACAGACAAACTTCTGTTACGTGGGTGTATCCAATAAAACGGTATCCAAAACCGGACGCGTACAGGTGAATACAATACACCGTTTACCTGCGCTATCCACCTGTGACCATTCACAATCTCGCTCGTACGGCGACAAACGCGCACGAATACATCGAAGCGCTTCACATCGAGCGCTACGAGTTAGCGTACACAAACGCTACGTAGCGCTAGCAAACTCCGCCCATCTTCTTGCGCTGCCTTAGCGTAAACTCCGCCCCTTAGCCAAAACTATAATAATAATAATTATTATTATTATTATGCCAAGGCCAGTCAACACTTGGTAACCTTAGCAGCCTAATCGTAATCGTAATTGTAGCCTAATTGTAGGCCCCAATAGCAAACTCGACACTTCAACAGCGATTAGGCCTATTGCAGATTGTCTTTCTGTTAGCATAGTTAAGATTTCGTTCCCTTAGAATTATAATGCTCTATCATGAATTTTTGAAAAAATCGAGTTTGGTATCAATCTCTTCAGTGTAGCATTTGCTCTATCATTAGACAAAAGAGCTAGCTGATCGAAGCGGTCGTTTCTTAGTTATAAGTCAGTATTTAAATGCTCTATCATGAGAACCTGTTTCCAATCTAGACTTTGTTAGTATTATATTGCTCTATCATTGGCATCCAATCACAAGGCTGGATTCGTCATGTTGCAGCAAAACGTTAGTGAATCGATTTTTTTATTATTATAATGCTCTATCTTAGGCATCCAATCACAATTAAGGCTGGATTCGTCATGTTACAGCAAAACATTACTGAATAGACTTTGTTAGTAGGCTATTATAATGCTCTATCATTGGCGTCTGGATTCGTCATGTTACAGCAAAACGTTACTGAATAGCACCAAATTAGTTACGGTTGTCCCGGAATGGTAAAATAAAAAGTTGGCAGGCTAGAGCGTCCAAGTTCTCTGTTACAAAACTATGATAGATCAATATTATACTCAGGACGTTATTAAATAAACGCTGCTGCATGTTTAACTTAGAGCATTACCGGTATTAGCCTACAACTACATGTAGCCTACTTCGTCGTTTGGAATTATATTGCTCTAACATGCATTTTTGCACTTTTTTGCTTTTTTCGATATTTTTCACTTGTTTTCATGAAAATAAACATTATTTTTGCAATTAAGTCACCAGCGGAAACCTAGAAATGATTAGGCTATATTATCCTTCAAAAGAATCTAGTTTAAAATTCTTGCCATGGCTTAAAACAGTGCCCAATCTTTGAAGTCGTTTTTCTCGGTTTCGCAAAAACCTATGATAGAGCATTATAATTCTAAGGGGACGATTTGTGTATTCTGTGATAGGCCTATGAGTTCTTGTAGGCCTAAATTGTTTCAACAGTTCGACTGCATAATTGTAGCCTACGCTGTAGCCTGTAGGCCTAACCGTTTGTGGTCTGTCAACCGGATTGTTGAATAAACGATTTTTGTTGTTATTATAGGCCTAATATCGTTGTCCACAACTGCGAAGTCGCAGGAACCACCTTTACTTGCTCAGACGGTTCGTTGTTCACTGTTTGGCAACCATGCAACGTGGTATCACGTCATGCTGGCCATTTTAGCACAGCCATCTAGCGAATGAAAGATGAGTTAACCATTGTGTTATTGAATGCTAAAATGGCCAGCATGACGTGATACCACGTTGCATGGTTGCCAAACAGTGAACAACGACTCCTGCGTTTTGCAGCTGGTACATTAAAGAATATACTTACTTACTTACTTACTGTATTAAATTCTGACCATCGATCCGTTCATACCATCATGGTATGAACATGATATCATGTTCACACCATGAATTGAACATGATAACATGTTCATATCATGAATTGTGATCAAACTATGCGGTACGTGTCACTACGTTGTCAGTTTGAAATTTAAAAAAACCGAATATCTGTGACCATTAATCAAATAACGCGGACTAATACAATTTATGAATTTGTTCTATAAGAAAAATTAATTTTGTAGCGGAAGGTTAAAGTAGACCGAGAGTAACTGTTGTTTATTAATTGTCCCTTTATGTTCATATGCCCTGTTTACAGTACTATTATCATCGCAAGTTAGGCCTAACGTGTTTTTCAAGCAGCGTTAGCCTGCTGTGTCACATCTTTAGGCCTAGGCCAAATTAATGACATAAATCATGCGCGGTCTAATATCAAGGTCTGTTGCTTAGGACAACTTAATTGGTAGGCCTAAACCTGTAATAGGCCTTTTTTTAATTAGACCGCCGAGCTGCACTTATTATAAGTGTAGACTTCGCCCTCGTTGACTTTCGAGTGGGTATCATAATATTCTTACAGCCTAGGCCTATGCGGCTTCTGTCGTATTACGACACTACCATTGTAATTGTATCCTAGGTCTACGCGTAGGCCTACGCGCACACGCACACACACACACACACACACAATGTGTAGGCATACAGTAGATGTGCTCACCACATGCACTATCAGTCTAACAGCACTTAAGTGTTATAGCGTCCCTACTCAGAGGCGCTCCCGACTAGGGTGCAAAGTGCGAACACTGAATCGTATAAAGTTTCACGCGGAAGCGCATGGGCAATTATAATGTGTGATTCGAGTGAAGCTAGGACTTGCTCATGGTCCCGAGTCCCAACGCGACATTAAGGCCTATTCTTCTAATAACTATATGTATAGATCCGACACTATACCCGTGGGCCTACTCTAGCTGGCAATGCCAGACCAAAGTCCGGAGAAAGGAGGGCGACGCTATATATAGTCATCTCTCTCTACTCTGATAGAGGATCGTTGAACAGAGGCGGGACCATAATTATTTTGTGACCATGCAGGACATTGCCAGGGCAGTCGTGTATACGTAGGCAGATAGACCTACAAGTAAGCTTTACAGGTAGGCCTAGTGGCGGCGCCACCATATTGGTCGCGGCAGGTATATATACGCCTAGCTGGGCCTAATTAAATTTTTACACGCCTAATTTATTGCTCTGCCTTTCGACCTGTCAAAAATTCGTTGGCATTTTTAATACATAGGCCTATAATTATGTATAGCTTCCTTATATATACACTTAATTTATTCTACCTCATGAATAGGCTATATTAATTTTTATAACTCCTATATGAATGATCATGACGCCATCTGCTGAAATAATTATGGCAAGTGGCGGCCTATAACCTATATGGCCCTTATAAGGCCGAGCCTATAGCGGACTCCTATTGGAAACTTTCACGTGTAGGCGGGCTATATAGGCTAGCGGCTATAGCCTGTCGGTGTAGGCCTATATTATTATTATTATATCCGTCTCTAGTTTAGCCTACTCTACTCAAGTGGAACAACCAATATAATATTATTATGTGGTGCCTTAAATTTATTCAGATATGGGGTTTGCGAAATCCATGGCGCTCTATATACTGAGCCTGACACACTATATATAAGTAGGCCTATATATTATGGCGCGTATGGACTCTAGGCGTATACCAAGAACCTTGGGCGTATACATAGCTCAAGTGCTCAACTTATACAGAGTGCAGACCTGTTTACATTAAGCGGGTTCGATATATATCAGTGACCTAATTCTACACCAAAGTGACCCAATTCTAGGCCTACACTTCTACAGGAACTTCAAATGATAAAAAATAATTTCAATTCACACACATAGGCCTAATTTATAAAGCGCAATTATTTATTTTATAGGAAATCACGCTTGATAAATAATTAGGCCTAATTGGAGTCTGTGATTAGGCTAGGTCTAGTTAATGGTCTAGCCTATAGTCATTAAGCTAGGCTACAATAATTATTAAGTTTCCGGTGTGAACTACGACGCGACGCTAGGCAGTTTTTGAAGTCTGTCGATCTAGCACGTGTTGGGATCACCATGCAGCTACCAGGAAACCCAGCTATGTAGACCCATGTGCACTTGCTACAGCGCCCCTTCAGATCCTACTCAAAAGCGCTCCCGACTACAGTAGGCTACGCCCACTGAATCGGAGTTTCGCGCCGAAGCGCACGAGCAATTTCGACTTCGAGACTCGAGTGAAGGACTTGCTCAATTAGGTTCCTATACAATCGAGGTGACGATCGATCGAGATCCGGACTCGAACCTGCGACACTCCGGCTGCAATGACATGAACAACGGGAGAACGCGTAGGCTACGTATAGCCTATAGGCCTATAGCCTATCATCTATAGGTCTAGATAATACACTTTAACCATTCTGTGATCTGGGTAAATGAGAAATGTGGGAATTTGCGATTTATTACACCCTAATTTACTCGTGAAATCATCGCCTAATAGGCCTAAGATCGATCTATCCTTGAGATTTAAGTCAAAATATGCCGACAAAGCAGTTCTGTTAGATTGTGCTGGGTTCGTAGGCTACATTCCGAATTAAAAAATTAGGCTGGTAGACGGTTGAGCACGCACGCATGCACACGTACAGGCAGAGAGAAAACCACAATAGGATTTTATTGAAGCTTAATCATACAACGGTGCCATTGACTTTCGTGGCTAGAGGGGGCTCATTACTTTTCTAATTGAGAACGCACTATTTACGTTATCCGGTTTTTACGGTCAAGCCCACTGTTGCTATTTTTGGCATCCGGTGGTTTCCATGTACCACGTGACACACATTCTGTCCAATCAGAGGTCTGCCTTTGCTTCCGGCTGAGGCGAAATGGTGGACGCCAAAGAGGTTGTTGTGTTCGTTATTTGAGGATTTCTTTGACTGATTTTGCTGTGTAACCAGCGACAGAAAGTCCTTGCTTTTTGCACATTTATATAAATCGATTGCTTCTGGTTTTGAATTTCCAGTTTGTAAAGCCTGTCATTGATTATCGAAGAGTGAAATTGAAGGTAAATAATCGTGTCATCAACGTATTATTCCAGACTATATATATATAGCGTTTACTTGGAATTAGTTGAGCAAGTAAACAGTAAGTAAAATTTAGCAAGGTGGCAACTCTAAACGCGCAGTTATCATTACCCGCAATATTGTTATAGGATTCGAGTATGTATTAATGTTGCGTTTTAGTCCGAAGTTAGTAAAGACCAGCTTAGAGATTTTCAGGGGAAAGAGAAGTAAAACTGGAGGTAAGCGTATACCAAACTGGACTCGATAGTTCTGCTGTGTGGGTATATCTGAATGTCAAGTCAAAGTCGACGATTAGCAAAATACAGAAAAGTTGGGGTTACAGTGAAAAATTGTGGCTTGCATTTATGAATGTGATTAACTAATTTCGCTACTATCTAGTGTAAGTTTTCTTATTTGATTTAAGAGGATCTTGTAACGGCACAGTTTTGAGGTAGTGAAGGTTTCTATTAGTACATCTCTGGTCTTAATATGCATGTAAAAGTCGGCAATAAGCTCACTTTCATAGTTGTGAATATAAAAATTTTGCAGAATGCACAGAAAGTTTTCTGAATTGATATGCTGATGCATGTAATGTTATATGCCATTTCTTCAAGTATGACTGCAAGCAATTAGTTTAATTTTGGCATACATACTTTGACAAATGACTGAAGGCAATGGAGGTAATTTACTCGTACTCTTTGCCGTCAAATGGCTGGCATCAAGAAACGATGATAATGAAACATTTTCTCTAAAGTTCAAGTCTTAATCTTTGCATGACAAACTTATATCTAGGTGTATTTTTAATTGAGGAAAGGGCAACTTAGATACATCTTTGCCAATTAGATGAAAATGTGCAAAAAAATCAAGTTTTTTCATTTGTTAAATTGCAATCCAAGTCATCTCGGGACGAAGTTACACTGTTCAGTGATAATTGCAAAGGCATTTTCACAATTCCCTAGAGCTTTTAATGTAGGCCTCATAAATCCAGCTGCGTCTGCCTGTTTACTTACTGGCTTTAACTACACAGAAAATCAGATGCTTATGAATCTTCGCCTTTACTGAATAGTACTGCCATAAACATCGCCTGACATTGCTACATGGTGTTGCTGTTGTCCAATTTCAAGTGCTCCATAACTTGCTAGTGTGAATGTTACTGACAACAGTGTTCTTCAGCTGCCCATAAATGCACAAAGTCGTCCAGATTAAGTATTCCGTCTCTGAATTGCCACAAGTCACATGCCAACCTTCGTCTAAAGTTGTTCAATGGTCACGGTCGTAAAGTGTGATCATAAAATTATCATAGATCACCGCTACCTGTAGGTCACATATATCACCACAGTTATCCATTGTTCGTAAATGTAATCGTAGTCTCCAACTTTCTAAAGCACCTCGAAAGTCATGTGTAGGACACCAACTTATTCACGAGTGCTGTGTCTAGTCAGAGGGGTTGTCCAGAAGAGTAGTACGAAGAAGGTTGTATAGTCCGGTTACAAAAGGTTCAAAGGTGTGAGAGTAGCTGTTAAGTCAAGAACTGGATGATGGAATATCAGGGTATGAGTTCCTAAAGAGGTGAGGAGTCAGTTCTTAAGGAAGTGAGACGGAATTGTTGAATAAGTAAGCATTGTGAAAATTGAAGCCCGTTCAGTCCTAGATAATGGTTGACATGTATATTTATGTTGAAAAATTCTGGTACCACGACTTCCAAAAGTGTGCACCTTTCCTGTCGCTGTTTTTCACCTGTAGCACACAAAGTAATGTATACATATTTTTGTCACTGTAAATATTTATATCGCCGTTTGGCTTTGAACTTTTGATTTTGTGCGGTTTTTAACTTTAATCTTCTTGCCTTTGCTATTTAATTCGATGTCTTTTTAGAATGAAGTTGACGGATGATAAGAAGACAAAAGAAGACAATGGTATACTGTTTGAGAATTGCAAGGACATTGAAAGTGTTTCCACGGAGTTAAAGAGGGTGGTACCGAAAGAGGAGGTGGAGGAGCAGGAGAAGGAAGTGGTAAGCAAGGGAAAGATAAAAATGGACATGAATGGGATGTCTAGAAGGTACGCCAAAGACATAGTCATGGTCAACGGGAAGAAAATCAAAGAGGAAGAAAAAAAGAATAATTTCAACATGGATGTAAAAGAACAGGAGAAGAACATCAAGAGCATCACAGAAGAGTTGGAGAAATTGGTCATTGACAATGGAGCAGTTGCTTTGAACAGGAAATTGGCGACAACAACAATTCCGAAAAAGTTGGAAAAACAGAAATGTGTTGAATTGAATGGGGCTTCTCATTCTTTGGATGAGCTTGAAACAAAGATGGAAATAGCAAAGGGCGGTGCAGACAGAGCCCGTTCCGTTGAAGATATTATGGCCAGCATGGGTAAGCTAGAGTTGGATTCTGGAATGAGAAGTAAAGATAAGGATCTGGCAAAAAGTCGTGGTCGGTTCGATATGAAGGCATTTCTGCGCGATTTAAGTGCTGAGCAGGTTGAACCAGATGAGGAGAATCTGAAGACGGTTGAGATCATTGCTCAATCGGAGAAACAGGGCGAAGAAAATGAGGATTTCGAGGAGACCCGGGTTCTGAGCGATGCGTGCGATTTGTATCAGACTGATGAGAATCGCTGTAGCAGTTTCGTTGGACGTGGTCCTTTCAACGGTGTTGCCAAGGACACCGAACATCACGATTTGAAGGAGATGTTGAAAAAGACATCGTCTGATAGTCACTACTCCGATTGCTCTCAGCCGAGAAAATATTCACGTCCGCCGATGATGAGCGGTGGGTGCGTTCAGGTTGTTCAGCCGGACGCACACGTGCGTTCGCTGTACAACGTGCGACATTTGGAGGAGCTGAACGTCTCCGCGCAGTATCCAGGGCAGATGCAGGACAATTTCTTGTGCCAGGTGAATTCCGAAGTGTCAGCCGAACAAGGCGTTCATCCTTATTACACCAACGATATGAAAAACTACAATGGTTGCCAGGTGATGCAGCATTGTCCACCGTTTTACGATCTCAGGGGTCCGGTTTATCCGCCTGCGGAAGATTTTCCCGGCGGTCTTGAGCATGGCACGAATCCTGCTTATTTGGACCATGAGCTGCTTGGTAATTATACCACCTTTGAGACTGACCAAGGAATGAGCGGCATGCCATACAATCCTCTGCAATATTACCAGCTCCAGATGGGTTCTCCGAACGTACCATTTCCTTCCGCGCATTCTCCATATGACCACTGCCTCACGTCACCTGGATCGTCGCCACCCTCGGTGTTGTCTCCTTACCCCTTGAGCCCCACATCAACCATCTTGACCAACGGAGACCCTGACCTCTGCGACCTGTCGATGCTTTCTCCCGGTCAGTTCTCCCTTTCGTCCCCGGAAAGCGGATTCATGACGGACGCATCCCGCGACCTTGACGACGCCCTTGAATTCATCGAAGAGGAATTGGCCGCAACTGGAAAGAGCGCTTCATTGCTCCCGTTGGTCGTCGAGTCTCTCGGCTCCGAACTGGCTTGCGAGGCTGCATTTGCTTTTGCTGGTGGCCAACACCAGAGTCCGGGGAACGTGTCACAGTCCACGAAACCAAGGAAACCAAGAAGCCAACCGAAGAAGGAGACAAAACGCTCTCCGAAGGCCGCACAATCGGCTTCCGTGCCGGAAATGACGTCGAGAATTCTTCCACCGGTTAACAGCCGTGTGCCGTGCACTACGTTCTACGCGCCGTCGGGATTGAGTGCCACTCAACTGCCGGGCACTATTCAGATTCCGTGCTTCGTCGTTGAGCCGTCCAGAGGCAACCAGAAGCCGACCACTAGACCTTTGGTTCCTATTCAGCCGAAGAAAAACGCGGAGCCAAATGCTCAGCCTGCGATCAAGCCAGCCCCACCAGCCGGTAAATACTTCCTTGTGACCTCAGTAGCTTAGGATATATCTAGTGCTTTTGATACGTTCTTTAAATGATTCAGGTGAATCACAATAATCAGGGTAGCAATTTCTTATTTGATGCCTGCATATCTAAGTTTAATTTTGGTGAAAACAACTATGTATGCTGTATGAACAACAGCAGATGAGTTGCTAGACTGAAAATTGGCTAGTTATTAGTTTTCTGTATTTGACACGGTTTTTTCATTATTTTCAAAATGTCACTGGTTTTAGTCAAATTTCTCCAGTTTAACTGAATTTTGAATTTTAGATTGTACACGGCTGATGTTATTTCATTAGTTAAGTGTGACTGTGTTCTATATGTTGAGTAATTTATTTACTATACTTGTGCTATTACCACCTAATTTGTATTTGCGTTAAAGATGTCCACAGGTGCGACTGTGGTATCTTGTAAACCTTTTGTATATCCCATTCAGTTGTACACTATTTGAAAAAATGTGACATATGATATACATGTGCTGGATCAATAAAATAGTTGCTGATCATTGTGAAGATGATGATGATGACTATAATGATGACGATGGTGATTTCAGATGTTTCGCCATCTGCTGTGCCAAGATTTTCGCCGCCTTCTACCACGCAGTCATCTCCGCAGGAACCAACAGGTAGGCTACTTCTGTTTTGAAGGCATTCAGTTTTTCTATGCATCCTGGTAAATTCTATAATTTTTTACATGATATGTTTTCAGAAGGAAGTTGGAGCGTATAAGCATTAAACAAACCTAGGAAAACTGTTTGGTGCTGTAAAGGTAGAAATTACTGCATGATGTAATGAAGCAGTTTCATAAATTTTAAGTATTGGTTTAGTAGTTCATTTAGTCATCGTGGTTATGTTGTTGGAAATTCTTCTAGTTCAGCGAAGCGAGAGTAATTTTGATTGTTGTTGATAAAAGATTCAAGTGCTATGAAAATTTTGAGTGTTGTTGAAAGGTACTTGTATCTTTTATGGCCAGAGGTAGGGTTGATTCTAGGGGACAATACCTGAAAAGTTAAACAATACATTACATTAACCCAACAAACATTTCATTACAGTTCCATGGTGCAGGATAAGGACACAACAAGTAAGTTTAGTAAGTAAGAATATTGTTTGTTGGACTACCAACAAATGAACAGCAGTTTACAGAAGAAATAAACAATGGAGACATTTAAGCAAAGTAATTCAACATTCTCATAATAAAACTTCTTTTGTCAATGGCATCAACTCTAGGTAAGGCTAGATCTTGTGGACTGGGTAGAGTATTGTATGTAGAGTATTGTATGTAGAGTATTGTATGTAGTGACCTAATCGTACTCGACCTTAAGTTGCCATGCAGTGGAGTAGCACTAGAGAAACACGTAGAGTGCCAATTAGCAACTGTGAATTTTTACTTCCTGATGCCAATTTAAATGCTATATATACTCACTTGGGACTTTTGATTTTTATACCAGTCATGCGCAGATAATTATGTTATAATGAGAGTTTTTGTTATCAGACAAGTATTTTTAGTTCTGTTGTAACAAGAGTTTTTTTGTTATCGGTCTGATTAGTGACCTCGTCTTCTGATCAGGATCAGCTGGTGAAGGCTTATCGAGCGGTAGCTGGATTGCCAAAGGAGCAGCTCCTGGGTCAAGACGATGATGGGGATACGTAAGCAACTACTTAACAATAATTATCAATCAGTTTTTTTGTTTAGTCGATTTGTTATGGTTGACTGCATAATTTGTCAGTCAGCCGCTCAGTTAAACTGCAGTTACTGATAAGTCTTTCACAATTATCTTTTGTTGGTTGACCATAAGTTGAATTATCTTTTGATGGTCAACCCGAAGTCCATCCTTAACAGTTGTCTTTGTGCTGAAGCAATCTCATTGTTTGCAAATCAGTTCATCAATCAACCCTTCAATTACCTGCATTTTACCTACAGTTTCCATTCCTGCAGTATGCAAAGGGTGGTACCACTGTCTGAGTACAGTACTCTGTGTCTGCAAGCAGTGCACTTTGTATATACTGTCTATTTACCTTGATGCTTAACCCTTTAGCAACAAGCTGCATTGGTTTCACTGTCGTCATTAAAGTGTTAACTCTGTTGGCAAGATGTCATTGGGGACTGCTCTGATTATTATCTGTTCTTGTGATTCACAGTCGTAATTTCTTAAGTTTTCTTGCTTCGGAAACCTGGGTAAGGATGACTTGAATTTGAAAACTGAATTTGGCAACATGTCTTTTTTGTAAATTGTTTTAAAGGATTCTTCATTTGGCGATCGTGAAAGAAAAGACAAAACTCGTTAAGGCGCTTCTCGAACGATACGTTCGTGAGGAACTGATCGATAAAGTCATAAACCTGGCTAACAAGCAACACCAGGTAACAAAAAAATCACATGCCCACTAACTACCACATATCTAAATGCATGATCCTGCTAATGGTTGATCCTTGAAAAAAGAGTGCCACTATTATGGTGTTCGAATTGTTCAGTTGCCTACCTTAGACTGCTGCTCTTCAATGTTCTTCAGCAATTGTTTTTGAGACTGGTGTTCAATAATTGTCTTGTTTTATTGTCTAGGGTTTCAACTTCAAAATATAAAATATGTGGGGCGCGGTGGTGTAGTGATGGCGTCGTTGCCTTGTAGCCGGAAGGTTCGAGGATCGAATCCACCTCGTCGCGTAAGGACCTTGGGCAAGTCCTTCACTCACAATTGCTCAGCACTTCGGCGTGAAACTCCGATGCAGTGTCCCCTCTGCATTCGGGATCAGCGCCTCTGAGTAGAGAGAGCTTGAAGGGGCGGTATAACAAGTGCACATACAAACAAATAACATTCTGAAGAACTAAATCTAAGTTAGTGATTTGTTCAAGTGGTAGTAGCAGTAGCATTAATTGTCTTGTGTTGTTGTCTTCAGACTCCGCTCTGCCTTGCCGTCTTCCTCAATCAGACGGAAATCGTGAAGATGTTGATCGAAAGAAAGGCCGACGTCAACGTTCAGCTGCAGAGGAAACTGAACGGTGGACTCAAGTGCTACCGACTGATCCACTACGCGGCCAGCAGGGGCAAGAAGTGGGTTCCGACCCTCATCCAGCTGCTGACCGCGGACAATATCGACCTCCAGGCCTTCAACTCGGAAGGTTCGAGCGATGTCAAACTGTTTTTTTCCGAAGTGCGGAAATATTAAAGAAAATATTTCATATTTAGATATTTAATATCGAATATTTAATATTATAAAAAATATATATTTATATATATTATATGTATTTATAATATATTTATAATGTATATTTTATTTACTTATATAAATATTTAAGAAGCGTATGTCTGAATGTGCATCGACCGTGTTGACAAGGTTGGTAGCTGCAACAGATTTCGCTGCTTTTTGTTTGCAGCTTCAGTTTCCAGTTTTCTTCTTTAATTTTGTTAGTTATTGGTAAGAAGAAAGTTATATAATTATAAGATCGTTAGTTTGCTGTGGATTAATATATAATTAAATAATGTATAAGTCCATGTGTAGAATATGATAAAATAATAAAAATTGTGATTTTTCGTAGTAGTATGTCAATGTCCTGTGTACCATCACCAACTTGTTGTAAATGAGTGACTGATGACGATTGTGTCCTAGAACTTGGTTTATTTCAGCGGGTTTTCAGGAAACTGGTCTTTTTTAGTTGAGGTGCTTTGTTTAGCTTTTTATGCACAAAGCTTGACACTACATGATTTACTTACAGGCTGCACAGCGATGCATTGTGCGATAGAATGCCACGGTAAACATTACCAGCAGGGAGATGAGAAAGTCGATTCAAAAGACACCATCTACCATCTGGCCATGCGTGGAGCAGACCTCAACGTTCAGGTATACACAGACATTTAACGCCTACGACGTGATAATGATATTTTTTATAATGCTGGTTGCAAATGCATGGAATTGGTGGGAGTAATGGTATAAAAATTATGTAGGTCAGCTGTTGGAACACAATGTATTATATCTATAAATTTTTATAATGCTTCTCCCAGTGCTCACTGATCAGAGATGCTCCCAGTGTGAGAGACCAAGAGAGAAAAAGTGTCCCTTAGACAATACAAAAGGAGTCCATTGTATTGCCATTGTATGGCCATTGTATTGCAGGCTGTCTGTTCTGTTAGTAGTTAAGATTGATGTTAATTAAGATAACTGCATAACTGTACACTGTAACCAGTTGTTGTCTGTCAACCGGATTGCTGAAGGAAATATGAAGTGAACATTGTTTGTGTTTGCAATGTTTGTTTTCATCCTCATCATCGTCATTGCTCTCCTCCATCCGGCCTTGCCGACGATGAGGCCTTTACATGGCGTCTCCACCCTGTTCTGTCCTTGATGAAATCCATGGCATTCCTCATAGTGCTTGTTTTAGTATGCGTCTAACGAGGATTTTCTTTTGTAGCGTTGTATTAGTACGCGTCTAACGAGAAATTTATCTTTTAGCACGGCTTGTGTGGAAAGACTCCACTGCATTACGCAATCGAAAAGAAGGACAGCGACCTCGTCGGGTGGTTCCTTGGTCTGGCCAGCTACGTCCAGTCGTCCGGGCCGAAGCAACCGAATGGCGGCAGACCCACGGACCTTGTGCATGTCCTTCTGAACGCAAAGACTAGCGCAGGAGTAACGGCTCTCCAGTTGGCGCTTGGTCTGCAGATGGAACCGACGGAACGCATCCCGATCCTCAAGATGCTGCTGAGGGATGGAGCGGAAGTGTCGCAGAAGGGATGTGACGGAAAGCTACGACAGGAATTGGCAAAGTTCCCGGAGGTGTGTGTTTTTGTGTTTTGCTTGGTTGGTTTTAGATGTTAAAATGTAGAGTTATGGGTAAGGTTGATGTAGGTTGTAGGTCACTCCACTCTCTTCCTGAAGAATCTCAAAAGTTCTGTCCTATTTAGCCATGTTTAGTTTGGTCGGGAGCGCTTCTGAGTAGTTTACCTTGAAGAGGTGTGCTATATAAAATATCCTAAATAAATAAATAAAATAGTTTATTTTATTAGTTGATTTTGTATAGGGTTCACATGAAACATGGGCAACAAGTAATCTAAGATGAAAGGTCTGGGAACAGGTAGCAGGTGCTTCTGCTGATTTCTTAATGTCTCTGTCACAAAGGGTGCATGGCTTGAAATGGCTGATGATGTGGTTGGGTGAACATTGGCATGAGTCATTCAATCGTGTGTGAATGGGCGGCGTGCATTCTAATAATCTTATAGGATCTGAAAACAAGTGAGTCAGCCTGCCATACACATTATTACTCTGCACACCAGTGATTCTTGGGAACTGACATGCTACAATGCATCATTCACTGTTAGCAGTGACGCCATTGTAGACAATCACGAGCATGAGATAGAGCTCTGCACTGTGACAATGCAGCCTACGAGTCTATTGTATTTCATTTGCAGTTGTCATGAATTTGTATAGTGTCGCTCCAAGGTATTTAATTGAGAACAGAAAGTTTATCCACAGATAACATCCAGATAATAATCTAATCTACGGGTAATATGGACATTGGTAAAGCGTTTCTCACAGCAGAGCTGTTCAGTGGCACTCTCAGCGTGACAAGCCCATGAAAAGAAAAAGGACATCGAGCGGCGAAGAGATGCAGGTGAATGCCACAATAGAATCCTGCTACGAATTGCAGTGAGGAGGAGGGGTAGGAGGAAAGGGGGAGGTCATTCCACATCGATAACTTGAAGAGTCACCACTTGTTGTACAAGCAAATACCAACCAACAGATTCCCAATTATTAGAGTTTTATGCACAACAGTTGCAAGAAAGTTCATTGTTGACTGACCACTGAAAGCTGGCTGTGTATTGTATTGTGTTGTGTCTAAAAATTGATATAGCTCCTCTCACGGTGCACACCAATCAGAGGCGCTCCCATTGCGTTCGACCAAGAGAGAAAAAGGTGGTCTTGAGACAATAAAGAGGCATTTGGCTCACCAGTTAAAAAGATGGAACACGTCGAAGGAGAAAGCTGGTTCCACAATGCAGGGCCAATGAAAGCAAAGGCACGCATTTTAGCCATGATTTTTATTGGCAATACTTGAATTAACCCTTTAATAAAGGAGGGTGTAGAATTTCCCATACCATTTACTACCATCTCGGCACTAAAGGGTTAACGAATGGTGCTGTGCTTTGCAGCTGGCTGGACTGCTGAAAAGTGGAACCAACCTGACGAAGAATGGACCTCGTTGAATATCTGCCAGCGGAAAGTCACAGTCGGAAGCCATCTGGTGACGGCTTTCCCAGCGTCACCGATGCGTCTCTCGACTTCAAACTCTGTTATTGCATTTTTTTCAACTGATATATAAGCGACTTTATTTTAAATTTTAAGATATAAAATTTAATATATATAATGAGAATCGCATGTACTAGTGTATATTTTATTTTTTTCAAATAAGGGAAATCGTTATAATTATGCCAGTTGCAAATTGTTGTTGTTTTATATGCATTTTTGATGAAGAAATCATTGTTACATATTAATTTTCTGATGAAGAACTTTCAGGACGTGAGGAAGAAACGTGTGAATTTGAACGTAAGGACACCTTTGAAGTTGTGCCGTGAAGGAGTTGTTGTGCATAAATGTATTGCTTGACATTTTGTCTGTCACATATAATTTGTAGTTAATTGTGTCTAGTATGTGTGAATGCAGAGTCAGGTAACACGAAAGGCGATTTTATGCAGGACTTCAAGGAATTTGGAAACACTGACGCATGTGAAATGCTCTGCTTGAGACTTCTATCAATATGTATAACATCGAGCTTGTATATAATATTATTCTAAGTAGGTGTCGTGTGTAGTAGTGGCAATGATAATGGAATGGAGACAGGTAAATAAAAATCATTGTTATGACGTACGAAGGCAGTTTGAACTTGAAATGAGATCCCGGTGTTCTTTGTGATTCTTATGCGTGTGGCGTTCTGTTTGTTCAGATATTTCGTGTTTGCTTTCGTGCTGTCTTGTTTATACACGGTGTCCCAATTGAAGTGAGCCCCTTTTTGTTTTGGCGATATACTTGTCAGTTCTCAATGAAACTCAATAAAATTTCCGAGAATGTAAGATGGATAAATTATCAATGTTTCCTGAAAATTTTATCTAATTCTAAGAACAGAGTCCGAAGTTATGCACATTCAAATTTGGACAAAGGAAATTGTAAGTTTCCAACATGTAAAAGATAGGAAATTATTGCTTGCAACTGCACGCCCTACTTTCTAAATTAATACATATTTCCGTCATATTTTCGTCATTTCCATGTTAGGGGACAATAATAAAAATGGTTTTCAGCAAAGATGATTTGAGTTTAACCAAAAATTTAATAGAAAAAAAACATTACGGTGGCAACGGTGCCAAAGGTTTTTTAAGGAATTTCTTAACAGAAACTGGTCCATCGCAGCCTTATGAAACGCGCGTACGTGACGTTGACCAGTGACCACTTCAAACAGCGAAATGTGGAAGAATGAATTAAATCGTTTTGATAAAGGGATTGTTGACAATGCATTCAATGAATGGCGAAAGCGCCTTACAGCATGCATTCGAGCTAATGAAGGACATTTTGAACATCAGCTTTGAAGAACAGCGCTAACACTAATTTCCTATCTTTTACATGTTGGAAACTTATAATTTTCGTTGCCTAAATTTGAACGTGCATAACTTCGGACTACGTTGGTAGAATTCGATAAAATTTTCAGGAAACATTTATAATTTATCCCTCTTTCACGCTGTAAAATGTTATAGAGTTTCATTTAGAATTAACAGATATATCGCCAAAACAAAAAGGGGCTCACTTCAATTGGGACACCGTGTATATGTAATCTCAAGTACTTGGATGTTTGGCACACGCCTAGTTTCCATGCATAACATTTTAGATATGCAGTTTTAGTTATGCATGTTTGTGTCTCTGATGAGTTGCATTTTGGCAACTATGTGCAACACGGTTTTTGGGTGCTCCAAAATTTTTTAGAACTGGTTTCTCAGTAAAATAAACATGCAAGCACAGACAAAAAAATCAGGTTGAAATGTTTTAGCAAAACGGATTGAAGTGTTTATGGTAATCTTTGCTTGACAAATACTCTGTAAGTAAACTACGAGCCTTGTTTCATTTCAAATTAAAAAAATTGCTTACATTTGTAGAAAAGCTGAAGTCGAATTGTATTCCATTTGCCTGTTTTTGTAAATACAGTATTCAGTGCTTCTTTGTTGAAATTTGTCTCCTACGTTTGTCTTATGTCTGGTTTTATGATTTGTTGCATGTGGTCATGCAAGTAAGTAAGTAAGCATTCACTTTGATTCTCAGTTGCAGGCCACATTCATGTAATGGCATTCAATGACGAAACTGTGTTTAAATATTTCTTGTTTGTTGGTGCTTGACGATACAAAGTTATCTATGACATCAGGGCTCAAAACCCATTGCTTGTCGCTTCCTAGATATATTGCCTTAGAAGCTGAAGTAGGTGAAACGGGTATAGAATATCCTTCAATTCACTAATTGCCTATGAATTCACCATACTGTTTCATTTTTGATATAGAATATATTCCTTTAAAAATTGCCCATCCAAATAATCAATGAATGGTTTCTGTGGACTTTTGTGATGTGAATTTTCTCTCGATAGTATTGAAAGAATCGTCTGTGAAAGGTATTTTGAAGCAGAGCAAATTGTAGAATATGATTGAATTAAAAGGTTGGAAGTTGACATGTGACAGGTTTTGAGCTCTCGTGTCACATTTTGACGTGTAGTCAGTTTGGATCGTTCTTTTTAGTCTGATAAGCACAGCCGTTGGTTGTTGTGAAAATCGTCGTTTGTGGAATACAACTTTCCAGATTAGATTCAATCATCATGGATAATTAATTATTTGTAGTGCTGTAGTAAAGTTTTTAACTGCTTGTGCGTTAGTAGCATGTAGTAAGGACAGTTTGTGCATTGCTAGCAGGTAGTAAGGACACAGGACTGATTGATAGTGGAAGGTGTTTTAAGGCAGAGCAATCATGGAATGCGACGGAATTAAAAGGTCGGAAATTGACATGTGACAGGATTTTAGCCCGCATGACAGATGACATAGCAAGGACAGGTAGCAAGGACAATTTGTTTTTACATGGATTGGCTTGTCAATTCCGATGAAGTGGTATCTGAACTGCTGAGAATTGAAATGACTGAGAAGTAGATGAGGGTTTGAATTGAAGATTGGCATTATCTACAATTATAAACTAAAGAACTGCAAATAGAGGAAGCTGAATAGCAGTTCTTCATGCGTCAACGATAATGCGAAAGCTATAAATAGCAACGAAGAACAAACAGCGGGTATTATGCAACGAACGAAAATCTTTACTACGAATATTGTGTTGTTGGACAAAACTGCATTTGGAATAAAAACTTTTAAAAAAGACCGTGTATTGTTTGTTCATCAATAAGCAGAATGGTGGAATAGTTGGAGCATAAACACAGAAGTTGAGAAATTTGTTTAAGGCTACTTGATTAGTTTTCCAGTGACTTGTTGCAGCACTTTAGAATTAGTAGACTGCCCTAACAAAAGCCCTAACATGGATGGATGTCTAAATGCGTACTCCTACACCTTTGGCCAATTTTTTTATATGCAGTCCACTGACGAGTCCTCCAGTGTGTGTGTATTTTAAATTCATTAACACTGTAGCACTTCAATATTGAAATTAGTCACTGGGTAATCCCCTTGCACTTGTATACTTCAAAGTGCAACAGCTTGTTACCATTTGAATGACGCCCTCTTCATACAATTGCCATAGAAACAAACTACAAATAGTATAAAACACAAAACCCAATCATTTATTATTGCAAGATCATTACTTTTTTCAGTCACCGACTCTTGGTTTAATTAATTTACTTTGCAAGCAAACAGAAGAAGCGTTACATTACAAACCACTTTAATGCTCTCTGCATAACTTATACGCATCCAACTCACATCATTGTGGACAAGCACCAGTACACCGAGCGTCTTTTTATCCGAACAAAAGTACTTGACTGGTCACGATACTTCCAAAGTTCAATCGAATAAAATGCGACGAAAGCAGATTCTCAGCTTACAAATAAATACTGTACATGAAAGAAGACAACAGCACCTTTGACGTCCAATAGATCCTCATCAGCACAGTCATCATCTGCTGTGCACAGCGACTCGATACAAAGCACCTGCCGAGAATAATAATCCTTCATCTACTCACAATTTGCCAACACTTGATCCAACAACAACAATGGTGCTTGGATATGTTTTTATGTTTACTCTACGTGAAAAACCTACAGCAAAGTAAGAGCAGTTGCTATCAACAAATCGTTAACTGTTCAAATTACAGCGTTTGAAAGCGTGTGTACATAATGCTCAGTATAATACATGCACGCGCACACATAAGGCATACACAAATACAATAATTTGAGAAAGCCAGCGTTTGCACTCCATTTAAAAATTCTTCCCGCACAGGAGGATGATGTGGGATGCAAGGTATAGTACAAGTAAAGTGCACACTTTCCCAATTGTTTCAAAACTAACATAGCACACATGCATATAACATGATGGTATTACAGCAACAGCCATATGTGTATGTACGTATAATATGTATGCATGAAATGTACATACACAATGTACACAATGTATGTATTTGAGCTTTAGTCGAGCACCTTTCAAGGACTCGTCAACAAAGACATCTCTGTCAAGAACTCCACACTGCGTGAATAAACTAAAGAAAAGAGATCGTGCCTTGAGCAGAGTTACAAGAGCATTTCTGTTTGCAGGAAGACTATTCAGGAAGGGTGGACCAGCACAACCAAGTGCAGTTATCTTATGCTCACAGAAGCAAAGTACCATAAGATCTCCAAATGCAGCCCTGGAATGCAACTGCAGGCCTCACTGGGAAGACAGCACAGCGGCAGTATTGGCGAGCATGATTGGACCATATCTGAAATACACTGTGCCCATCACTCGTGGAATCACAAAAACAGATCTGGTGGAAATAATATCAGTTAGCATTTCAACAAGTTCTATCAACAACTATTGTAATTACATGTAGCAGCTGAATCACACAACAATAATACACTGCAGTGACTGCACACACAGCATAGTCGCAACTAAACAGCTTTTATTACTTCAGTGGTCATTCAGTGGCAATTTTATTTCAAATACGAATCTTGCAGATCTGATTATTCGAATGACGTCTAGAGTGCAATTATCACAGTGACCAAGACATCAGCTAGCCATTTTTAAAGTGAATCACATTTAAATAATTCTAATCTTATAGAAAAACCAGATAAAATATGTAGTCATCAACCAGTATATACTGAATACTGTCTAAACACTGACATTAATTTTGCAATAGACATTGGTTTTCAAAAAGACACTGGTTTTCTTGCATATTCCAGTTTGTCACATATACATAGCATAAGGTCTCTTCCTTATCTGTACCTCTACTAGGCAGAATCGTGCTCTCTCAGTGGCGGCTATGGACCTGGAATGGCCTTCCTCTAGAGCTTTGCCTCTTTCCCAGAATTTTCCCGCCTATTTTCTATTCTCACCTTAAGACTTTTTGGACGCGCCTCTGAGTAGCTTTCTGAATTGGAACCATATACACGTTTGATATGAATGATTGAATGAATATCATGGCTTTTAAAAAATATGGATCAAATCTGATTTTTCATTATGTATCAGACAATTATTGCATTAGTTATAAGAGCAGAAGCTGAATCTGTAGACACAAAACATAACACATATGTAAATTGAGGAAGACCAAACATGAGCAAAATTGATAAAACTTTATTGCATGCAGAAAAATGGAAGTATTCCAACACAGGTTATCTATCACTTATCTCAAATTCTTCCATCCGCTGCTTAATGCAGCACCATTTAACATTCATTCTACTTCCATAATTATCCAAAAATCCAGCCAGCTTCATATTAATTGCACAAAACTCCCTCATAGCCAACTTTAACTTAGCTAGCAGTAATTTCAACTGGACAGCTTTTAAACTTTACAAAATACCACTTTACAGCAAAGAATAATAAAATCAAGATATTCAGAAAGTACACTGAATACGTAAGTAGCCTGGAGGTACAAAAGAAACATACAAAACCACAAGTTTTCCGATAAGCTATATCATCGCATCATTCATTCGCAACACCTGGTCACTCGTAGGGCGGAAAAACAATAACCTGTTGTTTCAGTTGGAAGACCTCCGTTACATGACGGCAACTCTGCATTTTCAGTAACGAAAGTCAGATCACGATATCTCTCTTTCTCTGAGGTAGAATTCACTTACACATCATCAACAAGCACATCCACTGTAAAGCATTTCAAAGCAGAGCATAGCAGCCACTTACATAAAGTCCAAGCAAAGGTCCAGCACTAGCCTGCAGAAGAAGACATGTGCATGCCTAAAAAGCAGAATTAAAAAGAAGGTTCATGTGTTGAACAACATTCTTCAACATTGATTTTTTGCAAAACTAAACCAAACAACCTCTTCAAATGCCATGTTTGTGAATAGACCTGTGGCTGCTACTTGGTACTTACAAAACAAAGGACCACAACATCAAAACACAAGTGTGTCGCACTGTCACACCATACTAAGCACGCCAATTCACCATTCGCATCCACGAGCATTTCAACTGCAGAAACCATAAAAAATGTTCTGATAATCAAATTGTAGATAACTGGATAATTACAATCATCGCAATAGAAAGCTAGCCAGGACAGTACTGTCAAATCATATTGCGACAACACCAAAACCAAATCATTTTTAAACTCAGTCTCAATGGTGTCACATAGACAAGACATACAGTGTACTGCATGCTAGACATATTATTCATTGTCAACAAGGCAACAGAATCAAGAAACCCCATCTGGGCTCTTTGTCAAGCGATAGCGCATCGGCTTTAAAGCTAAGATGAAAGACTTTTTTTTTACTAGTGATAAGGAAACAAAGTCAAATAAAAGACACAAACTGCGCTTAACAGAAGCACAACAGTTTCGAGATGTATCTGCCAACCAAGACCAACAACTTTAGCAGCAGCCGACAAGCAACAAATAGGAACACCAGACCAAGAAGCCAAGCTGCATCAGAACAAAGTTGCAGAGCAAGCAACAGCCGAAAAATCGCATCATCTTTTGCAAAACAGCAAGTCTGGAAGGTTACAGTAAAATTAGAAAACTGGTCTAAGTGCATTTGGACTAGGGCTGTACCGAACATTTGCTTCTTGATGGAATAGCGGGTGAAATAGCTATTCGGCATTTGGCCGAACAATAGCGGTCGGACCGAATACGAATAGTGGTCACATGACATCCATTTCTGCATATGCGACTGCTATAGCAAGTGTACACCTTACATAAACTGGCAGAAGGATGCAAAAATTACATGTAGTCAACTGTTTACTTTTAGTCTATGCATTAAATTTACCAAACAAACTTCTGCTTACATTTGAAATTTTGAATTTTGCCGGTAGACCTATTTTGCACACTATTCGTATTCTTATTCGGCCGAATAGTCGATCCAATTATTCATATTCGGTCGAACAGTGACGATCACCTATTCGGTACAGCCCTATTTTGGACCCGTCTTTCGTCGACAAGTGGTCCAATCACAAAGAATCTGGGATTCGGAGGCTGGCCTTGCTAATAACCTAGCAACGCAAACGAATCATATTATAGCGATGGTCTGTTCTGCATAGCGACAGCATAATAGACGGCTGAAGATGGCGCTTCCTTTATGAAGTTGGACGGCACGAGACCGTATCGATCGTTCAGTTGACCGTAGTAGAAACCGTCCTCATCAACGTCGCCAAAGATTTTGATGATATCACCCTTCTGGAATGACAGCTCTTCCTACGAGCGCAAAGAACACAAAGGCTGGTTTGTATAAAATGTACAATAAATCAACCATTCACCAAGATACTCAGACTACAACTGGTCTGGCTGGCTAGAACCAGAGCCAAATCCATCCATCCATCCATCTAAACCCCACACACGCCCAACCATCCACTCAGCTCCCACCCACCAACCCACAATTCCATCCGTCCATCCATCCACCCAAACCTGTCTGCTAAATTAAATCTTCTTTTTCCCCTTCAGGCTAGAATTATTCCCTCTGGCGAGGGGTTAGCCACTCGGATCCTTCTTCTCCACTTGTCTCTGTTTGTCTGCTAAATTCCATATTTAACTTTAAAACAAAAAGCGACTCCAAACAATCAAAATAACTTGTACACATGTATAGCTGCTGCTTACATCTGCATCTGTGTTTGGCGACAGTTCCTCTGGATCGTAGTTGTATAAGGCGATTACAAATCGTTCGGGAACGTTGTCATCAATATCATCGGAAGGTTCACCAACCGGACTCAGTCTCTCATCGTCTGGCGCACCTGGAAAGACGCCAAAAACGGAGAACTATATAGCATTCATTCTATATCCAAACTTATCCAAACATCCAGGCGGCTTGATATTAACCCTCTTGCCCCGAGAAACCTTTTGTTTAGGCTCATCAGCCATTGAATTACAAGAACCCAGGGGCGAAAGGGCTAATAATTTAAAAAAAACTTCATAGCCAACTTTAACTTGGCTAGCTGTACATTTTAACTGGAAAGTTTTTGAAAAGTCAATAAAATGTCAGTTATCCCAGTCCTCAATCACAGTAACACAACTCATGTACCACACTCATGCATGTGGGGCATGGTACACAATTTCTAATTAATGTCACTAGTCGTCTGCAACTAGAAATAAATCACCTACTCACAAGGGTCAGAGAATGAAATCCATGTTAAAGCAAGTCTCTCTTAATAAGTCATTTAAGACTGCACACATGCGAATGAAAAAACTGAATGCAATGGAACAGTTAATAATTTAATCAACCTAACTTAGATCAGTGGTTTATAAACACAGAATGGTTACAGCAACAAACAAGGATCTGACGCAACCACCAAAGATTCATGCAAAACATCGATTCTTCTCACGCATAATAATAACAACAACAATAATAATAATAATAATAATAATAATAATAATAACAATGACGATTTGTCATATACCCATATTGCTGACTGTCGAGTGAGTGCGTGATGTGAATTCGCTCGTCCGACTCGACGCTCGACTACTTCCGGCGCTCTGGCTCGCTGGACGGCGACTCTCCTCCAACAGCTGAGCAGCCATTTCCGGATCGTTGATATGAACCTCGGAGACCATGTTACACGGAATGAGACCTCGTTGGTGGTTGATTTCACCCACGAAGAACCCGTCCTGGTCCTTATCACCGTAGATCTAAATTTGGAAATTAAAGCAAGTCCAAAGTCTTAATGGTTGGAAAGGGCTCACCCTTAGGTACACAACACCTCCGAAACTGTTCTCGGTTTCACCAACTGCTGAAGAATACATTGCTCGATAGGCCTGTGTCGGGACCGCCTCTAAGTAAGGATCCTGAACGGGCACTATATAAATTTCCATTGATTGATTTACAGTTAGATAGCAAAGTTCTTAAACTCGCAATTAAAAACAATCAAATAAATACTAGTAAAATTATGCTATTTATTTTATTTGTTTATTTCTCGCATTTGCTATACAATCACTTCAAGCTCTATACTCAGTAGCACTGCCGACTATAGAGGGTGAACAATACATCGGAGTTTCACGCCGAAGCGCACAATCAATTGGAAGTGAAAGACTTGCTCAATGTCCCTACCATGCGACTTGAGGTGGATTCGAACCTGGTACCTTCTTTCTCCAAGCCAATGAACCCACCACTACACCACTTTAAAATTATACACACATACATCAATCAATCAATCACATAAATTTATATAGCGCCTCTTCAAGATTTCTACTCAGAGGTGCTCCCAACCCAGGCCTGGTCAAAAAGAAAAGTCTTGAGAAGAGAATAGAAAGAGCCAGCAGAGTCACGGGGAAGTGAACGGAGAGTGGGAGGGAGGCGATGTTAACACGTGGCTCCAATAACAAAACCCTGAAATACACACCTTGATGATCTGTCCCTCTCGGAACGGCAGCTCCTCCGTGATCGCATCCGGATTCGGCGACATCGTCTCCGGGTCGTAGCTAAACAGCGCAATGAATATCCGAACGGGAACGTCGTCACGCTCGCACTCGACGCTCTCCACGAGCGACTCGCCTCCGCCATCGTCCGAGTAATCGATGAGCTCCGAGTCGGGAATATCGTCGCGAATCTTTTTCGACGTCAGCATATTGTTGTCGACGAGCTGCTCGCTACCGCTGCTCACGCCATCGTCCAACTCGCTGCTCGCGCTAATACCGTTGTTGGCGTTTAAATCGGAAGAGGTCGAAGCATTTTGGTCGTGACGGTCGACACGATTCGCTCCCGGTCTTTTCTTCGCCGAACCGGTTTTGTTAATAATATCGAGAGAATCGGATTGCGGTGACTGCAGTTCGTCTGTTGCGATTAACGACGTGCCTAGAGAAACGCCGTGATTGGTTTTTTGCGTTACGGTCGTTTCACGCGTCTCGTTTGCGTCATTTGGTGATTTTTCCGTCTGATGCGCTGGCGACTTACCGACCACATTGACGTTCATCAGAGAGGAGTTTTTCGCCAGACCAGATCGCTTTGTGTTACCGGCGAGGCATTCCTGGCTCTGGGATTTACCCGATAGGACTTGCGCGTCGCCCGAGTCCAAAGACTTCCACGTTCGTTCGTCGGAGTCCCATGCGACGGAATTGAGATCTGCGGTGTCGCTAGTCGTGTTTGGCTTTGTCTTTGGTGTTACTCGCTTCCACACCGTACTTGTGAATGCCCCTTTTAATGCCACGTCACCATCATTCTGGTGCGCAACGGCAGTAGTGTCAACATTGCTAGTGGCAGTGGTTGGAACCCGCTGTGGAGACTTTGGCTTTGGAAGGTCCAAGACGCTTGAATTGTTAATGGATGTCGTGACGGAGTATTGCTTTTTGTCTGCAGTAAGGATTTCTACAAAACAAGATAAGTAACCAAGATTACGTTCACAGTCCATTCACAACGAGAGCATTGTCTCTTGCAGTGGATATAAATTGCTGAACATCATCCTACAGATGTACCGTGTTGAAACTTTATTTAATAAATGATTGCTTGCGTGAATGCATGTCAGTGATGCCTAATACTATCCAGCTCAATGATATCTGAATATCAAGAGCATCAAGTAGTCCAGAGCTCTCTCACAAGCCACCCCTAACAGACAGTGGGTACCTAAGTGCTAGCTCCTTCACTTTCTTGGCCTCAGCATACAAAGGCACATGGCCGGTCCTTTCTATAACCATCAGATCAGACCAGTCCATTTTATGGTCAAGGTCATTTGAACAACAGATTATGTAAAACACCCAAAACTTTGGTTAGTCGACTAACTAATTTGGCCACCTGACTTATTCAAGAAATATTATTGCTTCATCACATTTATCTGATTTCTTAAAGTCATTCATTGCATATTATAAAGTCCATAATTTGACTTAATTACTTTATTCGACTTATTTAATTAATTCGCTATCCCAAACCTTCGTGTCGGTGATCGTCTACATCTTCCATTTGCTCCATCTCTTTTAACCGGTTGTTGGCGAGATTTGTGTTTTCCATCTCCAATAAGTGGTTGTCGTTTTCTGGTTTTAGTGGCTGTGGCATTGGTCTCTGTTCTCCAGAGTGACTTGCAGTTTCTGGTCTCTCTGTTTCAGATCCTGAATCTTGGTCCGTGTCATATTCACCACCCCTATCATCGTGAACCTAATACAACAATTTAAATCATGAATGCTAGTTCAGTATAAAAAAAAACAGCCTACGCCAGGACCAGTTTAAAAGCCTTCGGCCTACCTTTCTAGTAAAAATATCACATTCAAAGAAATTTATACGAAAATAGATAACAAACAACAATTAATAAGAAAACCAAAACAATCAAAAAAGAAAAGCTGATGAAACATATATGGCTGCAAAGAAATACAATGATCAGCAGTTTAAATGGCAATTTTATTTAAATTAATGCAAATATCCACTGTTCTTTTTGGAAAACAATGAGCTCCGAGATAAGTCAACAGTTCCTGCATGCAGAATTTTTAACTTATCAATTAACCTTTACCACAAATTTGGGCCGATTAATTATTATATATATTTATATTGTTATTATTATTATTACTATTAATCTGAGTGGTAAGGGTTAATGCAAAATTCCAATGCATCAAGAAAACAACAATTCTCCACTGAACTGAGTTGAAAATAAGCTGTCAAAAAACACACACAGACAACACCAAGTCTTTCCCTTACGTGGAATATCTTCCAGATGCATCTGCAGCTATCCTCCCCAGCCCCATCTTCCTCCTCATCATGCAAACACTAAAGAATTACAACAGCAACTTACTGCATCATCATCTTCTAAGCTGACGCTGCCCGCCCGGAGTTCTTGCACAAGATGAGGAAAGATGAATGCTGGCAAAGAGTCCGACGACTCCTGACCGGATGCGGCAACCGTACGAACTGTTACGCATCGTGGATCGTTGATTCGAAGCAGATCATCGGATTCGAGAAGCACGTGGTCCCCTGAAAAACAAATAAAAAACTTTGTGGAAAACAGTGAAACGAAAAAATTCCAAAATAAGATGTTGGTCGAATGAACTAACTGTACGTATGTCTAAACTGCAGAGGCTCTAGATGGGCCAAGTACCACGAAATAAAGAAAAAGTTAGGTCTCCTTTCAAACTAAGATGCATAGAAATTCTTGCTAGCATAACACCGTGAACACAAGATACAGATTAACTTGCATGTCATTTGGTGAGCCAAGACACGATTATACGAGATAACTGTTCCCTTCAGCAATGGTTGTGTCAAGAACACCTCGGAATAGGTATCTTGAAGGTGTGCTATATAAAATTCTGATTGATTAAGAGCATACAAGACTTGCGAGGACTAACGAGGATGGCAGCGGGCACCTATGGGCACTAGTCCCTTGGTTCTTGGTGTTGATGATGATGATACAAGACTACAAGACTAGGCATGGATATCTGCACCCTGAAATACCTGTAGGGTTAGAAAGAGTCTTCACTTTGCACCCATCGATGTATATGCAATATCCGGCAAGTCTGGCGCCATTAGAGGTGCCGGCGGTTGTTATGGTAACTGGTAACCAAGAAACCATTAGACACCCATGATCTGGTCCACTTTCAACCTGCACACTCACAGGTGCGTCCGGAATACCTGTAAAAACAGTTATAACTTAACAATTATTGGTATATCCTGGTATCCAAGCATTCATTTCTATAAGCTCATCTTAGTAGGCTCAAAACAAATGCTACCTAGAACTTTCAATTATCATTTACAGTACCATTAGAAAAAGAAAAAAAGGAAAGTTCACCAGCCTGTCAGATGCAGAAAGACATTTTGCTAGGATTTGCAGAAAAATCCAAATGTTTGCATGATGGTATCTTGTGATCTCTAGACTGTTCTTCAGTGATGTACGAAGACATTTTGAAACGGCCATTATACAAAATCTCAACAAAGAATTAGAGCAGCTGGAGAATGCATAGGAAAAGACCATAAAGCAGAAAACATATTGATCATTGAAATAAAGTGCTGCTAAAAGCTAACATCTGTTGGTTTGGCCATAGTAGCGAAATGTAAGCATAAACTGGTGTAATCAGACAGTGGATGTCATAACTTGGCTCACAAAAAGAAAGAAGTTAATATTTTCTGACATTTCTAAGATTGACGTACCAAGCTGCTTAGGTTGATCAGACCCATCATTCGTGAATGAGACATCCAGTGACGAGGACCTGCCTGCATTCTCAAGAACGTCTGATGAAAACCGCTTGGCATTCGCAAAGCCTAACAATAAATGAAATGCAAATTTTAATATCATTATCACCAAGAACTCACTGGAACAAAAAACAATGCTGTGAATAGGCAGAGGCCAAACAGGAAAGGCAACCATGGCTGTCAAGAGTAGGGCTAGGAGAGGAGCAAATGCCGAGGGTCCCGTGATCTTCAGGGGTCCGGGTTGGGTAGTCATACGTAGAAAAGTTTAGGATTTACACCTTTTTGACTATATAATATTGCAGAGAAAAATTAACTACAATCAATTTAAACTTCAAGTTAACAACTGAATAGAATCAAATATAAACTTGTAGGTCATGCCTGCACTTTTATCACTTCAATTTGTTTCTTTTGGATAGACTAATTGCTCCTTAATACCTTGCTAATATTCATGTAAAACATGATATTTCCTTTGTCCATGTTTTTGTGGTACAATAAACGATGTATGTACGTATGCATGCAGGCAAATCTACCGCTTCAGTTATCGTAATTTCTTAGCAACTATACATGTTCCATACGCATGTCTCATGTATACCAATTTCTTCTACGGATCTTTAACAGAACTATTAACTGATTATAGACAGGTAACGTTCCTCTTCTAGCCGTTATCATACTTAAAATTAGTAATCCAATAAACAGAACTAAAACAACTAAGGTTATCATAATTGCGTTACCTGATTGGTCTGAATCTTCATGACATGAGAAATCCATTAGAGGATTCGTTCCACTGGATTGGGGATCAAATCCATCACCCTGCATGTCCATGTTAATCGCAGCGTAGAAGTCGACCAGCTCTTGCCCTAAAATTAGTTTAATTCAACGTTAAAGTGCCTCAGAGTGATTTTTTGCACACAGCACTATTTAAACCTACCTGCGACTAGCTCATTGTGAAACAGTAAGCAGGTCACAGATTACTGTGCTAATACATAAATATTACATAGGCCAAATCAGTGATGTTAACTAATTTATCAATTCATTCATTCATTCAAAATGTATGTATCGGCCCTTTAAAAAAACTACTCAGAACCGCTCCCGACTCCAGTACACCAAAACAGAACAGTTTTAAGTTAAGTAAGGAAAGATTCTGGTAAAATCACAGGATGTTGGCCATTCCAGACCACTGGGCCAACCGCTAAAGTACATCAAATTCACAATCCAGCAATAAATTTCAGTTTCCATATTAGTCAAAAAAGTATAAGCAGTAAAAAATAACTGATATGACATACATGCTTACACATAAAGATGTATAAACATAACATGCACAAATGGCATCCTTACCAGTTACTCTGCGAACAAAGTTTGATGGCACTAAACCTTGTCGGCCATCGAGAAGTTCAGCGAGATAAAAGCCATCCTAAATCAAAAGATCAGAATGGTTTAATGTAACACAACAGCAAATCAAAGTTCAAGACACACACACACACACCACACACACTCAGTTTCAAGCAACAAGCAAACAATTAACTAAATTATAACTACCTTCTTCCAAAAACTTGAGGTAATACGCATACACTATTGACCTACTTAATGATACAAAGTTGAATAATGTCTTCACTTCATTTTTTTAAATAGCAATCTGTTGTTTGCAGTTGTAGTCCAAATGCCCAGACCAAAAAGCGCTTTTACATTTACTGCATGTTTGTGTTTTCTACTATATTTTCTTTTCCAACAAACTCGTTTAGTTCAGCTAAATTTATCTCCAACTTGGCATCCTTGCTCTCCTTGTCCAGTAACCACTTGTTAACAATGTCTTGGAGGGAACACGTGAGACATTTTTTATGATGTCTCACGATGTGTTCCCTCCAAAACATCTGCTCACAGATGACAGCCAGGCATATCCAAATACAGAAAACTCATCACAATGACATCCCAAGCAGCCACATCAAGAATCATCTTTTCACGAGATAATGTTGCAAAACGTCAGTTTACAAAGCTGAACTCAAATAGGAATCCTTGTTCCCCACCAGGCTACATCAGGATTTGTTGTGTACTGGCGCTTGACTTTAAAAGGAGTTGTTCATTAATTTCGTTTAATCATAAGTTGTTGTATGATTCTACTTAATTACAACTGACCTCGTCCATGTTGTTATAAATGAACATGTAATCGCCAGCTGACAGAACGAGTTCTTGCTCAGGCTCGTCGTTTGGAGAACTCTGATCAGGATCGTAGTCGAATATCGCCTGAAAGACTTGAATCAACGACTCCTGACCATTCAGAATCTGATCATCCAACTAAAAGAAGCAACACTATGCATTCAGTCAACTTATATCAAACAGAAAAATAGCTTGCAGGCTCCAAAAGGGATAAGAAATCAGACAAGTAACCAAGGACTAAACAGACTATCAAAAGACCATCAAATGTGAAGAAATGGGTTTGGTTAGAATTTCTACTTGAAACTTAATATTGACAACAAGATAAGTTTTTTTAAAAACGGGAAGACAAAATACAAAGACCATGATGGAGAGCCATGAACAAATTACATGTGACTGTGAAGAGATCAGCCCAAACAAAGCAACTGGTAATGATGTTCACTCCTTGTTTTCGTTGTGGAATTTTTAGTTTTGTTTTTGGATCAATTGACAAACCATCAGTTTTAAATGACATTTAACATCTATTCAGCCAGCATACTGAACAAAAAGATCTCTGACATGGTTCTCTTGATGCAGTACAGCAAAAACTTCTTATTCCAATTTCAATTGTGAGATGATGATGACGACGGTAATGATGATGAGTGTAAAAATAAACTACAGTGATGAAGATAAACTCTTTAATTGAATAAAAAAAACATTGTGACTGACCAGTGCATCATCTGCATAACCATTTTCTACCGGGCTGCCATTGACTCCAGGGCCTGCAAAACAATAAATTATTAATACAAAAACTGTCCAATTCAGAGCGTTTTAGATCACTTCCACGTCATAGCACTAATACCCACCATCGCACATAGAACTGGTAGTGAATCTAATCTTCTCTAAGAAAACAATACCCTGCTTCTTACATCTGACCAATCAAACTTTTTTGTTTCATAAACCTCTCAAGTCTTTTTGATGTGGCTGGGCTTGGAGCGCTCCTGAGAAGGTCTCTTGAAAGAGCACTATATAAGTCCATAGAATAAATGAATGTATCTGGTCCATATTAAATTTTCAATGACATACCTTTGGTGGACATCACATTACATCATCATCACTATAAGCATACATGTACAATTGTACACGCATGTACCAATGTGCCTAACATAGCAATATTTAAGTACCTCACAAGGTACCATGTAACCATGGAATCCTTTATAATCAGTGCACTAATTTAGCTTATATGGCAACCTTCTCCTCAGTAGCTGTTTCAGTAATGACCACGTTACTCAAGTTAATTATATTTGTTTACGTAACCATTGCTGTCACCAACTATTTCCATTCCACAGAATTGCTTATAAAATCAGAACCTTTCGTGATAACACGGTTGGCAGTGTCGTGAAGGGTTTGCAGTCTGGAATCCATGGCAACCGTGAGATCATCCTTTGAAATGAGATCTGTTAGTCGTAGGTTGTTAGCGCAATGGTTGTTCATATTTCGATTGACGTCCGTATTAGCCACCTTCATCTTGGAATGATGTCCTGTAGTCAAATATACAATTGTAAGAAATATGAAGCAGGGATGAAGGCACAAAGGTCAAAGAAAACCAAAATTGATAAAACAGTCAAGGGAATATGAAAGAAAAATAAGATGAAGAAGGGAACAAAAGGAAGAAAGAAGGTAAAAAAAATGAAAGGAACACCCTGTCACCCTGTGCTGTCAGTTCGTTGAACTCTAGCGATCGTCAGGGCCAGCCTTCTCCATTGCTTTCTTTCTGATGTCGCTTCTCTTAGTTGAAAGGAAGGAAGATTAAAAAAATGAAAGGAAGAAAAGGCTCAAAACTAAGAAATGAAAGAAAGAAAGGAAACAAAAAAATGCACGTACATCATTGAGCGTTTCTTATCTGCTCATTGATTCTCAAATGCCACCGTGTTCACTCAGCCAAAAATTCCATTACTGCTCAAGGCATTCCACAGATCACACATACATGTATACAAACCTATGATGACTTTCAATTGTACTCATATAAAAACCATTCATCCATCTCTTACAAGTTCCGATAAACTCCTAACTGCACAGTCCATGCTTCCATTCAAAGTAAAAACCATTCTCACAAGTAACAACTATTCACAAAATTACCCTAACTCGACGCCACAAACATTACATCATACTTCGAGAAAAATGTCACTCTTCAAGACCTTGTAAGTTGAATGTAACACGATAAAAATAAAAAGACAAACACTCACGATCTTTTGCAGTTGAGTCAACATCTCCATTAACTGCATCATGAGCGAGCAACGGTTGACGTGAACTCGTGACATCGACGGCAAGAGGAAGCTCATTCTCCGTCTGCACTTCAATACTATTCCTCGCAGGTTTTCGTGAACGCCTCTCGTTTGAAGCGCGTGCATCATTGAGCTCGCGACTCATCTGCTCATTTATTCTCAGCTGCTCCTCATACAAATTTTCAATTTCTGTTAGTCGCATCTACGAAAAAAACACAATTTCGTATAGTAATTCACCACTTGATGGTAATCATTTTAAACTGGCTCCATATAAATTTCTAATCGTATAGCGAATGTCAGACAATTCAGACCTAAAGTCACATTGAACAGAACTGAATGGAATTCGACTACACTTCTCCAATACATAAAAACTATGCTATCATAAAAAAAACAATCATTAGCTATGGCTTCATTCACGATGTGCCATATAGAAATATTCCACTCATATAACTGTAACTGGTTTCTCTGACTTACATGTAAGACGGAGCAGAAATTATGAACTCACTCTCCCATTTAAAGATTTACTAGTTTTTTAACATACTGGTCAATTTCAAATCACTAGTCGATTTAAAAGATTAATGGTTTTCAACATGTAGCAAGAACTCTCTTTAGATGCTAATCTGCCAAGCACTATAAAATTACAAGAGCAAATCGTTACGGCTAGCTGCAAGACTAATGGCCACATGATGAACAGATATAATAGAGTCAGAGGAGGGATGTTTCTGCTTACCTCAAGATTCTCAAGCAACTCTTTATTCTTTGTGTTGTCTTTTTCTCTATCCTGAAAATTTACACAAAGAAAATGATTTGACACCAGATATGAAAGCAGTCAAATCATGACTTCTTTACATTGTTTTCCTTCCATTTTTTCTTACTGGCATTATCTTTTTGGACAAACGATCAATTTTTTTTTTTTACCCTGACACAAGAAACTGTTAACCCTTACTATAAAACCACCATTTAAAATGCACTGCACCATTGATTGACACAAGATAATTATGGAAGAGCAAAATTTGAGTTAACCTGGAGGAAAGACACATCAAAGGTCTATAGAAAAATAGTAGCAAACCTATGAAAAATTGGACGCTGCTGCTTTAACCCTTTAATGACCAGCATATGTACTAAAATACATGAAGAACATATGAAGCCGGTCGTTAAAGGGTTAATGTGTGCTGTCAATACCTTGCTGACGGTATCCAGTTCTTGCTGCTTCATGCGCAACGATTCTTGAAGAGACTGTTTTTCCAACTCCAACTGACGTTTCTTCTGCTCCACCTGACCCATATACTGCAGCAACACAGATTTCAAAAACTGATTTTTAGTACAGGCTTAAAATTTGGTTTTTGATTACGGTTTAAAAACCAGCTTTCGTTTCTCAACAACAACAAAAAACAAGCAAATTGTTGTCATGGTCCATTGTGTTTCGCAAAGAGTTTACATTGTTTGAGCATAAATATTTAAAAAATTACACTAATAAATAACTGCATTTACTCATCTAATGCATACATTGATGACATCACTCAATCAACGGTCATTTCGCAATCATGAAATCCAGTCAGAGCTACAACATGCCTCATACCAAAATATAACAAGTCAGTACTCATAATGGGGGCTAATGTCACACTACCAAAAACTAGCTTGACACAACCAGCTACCCATAGGCTAGCCTGCCACATCCAGCTACCAAAGGATAGCTTACCACAAGCAGCTACCAAAGGCCAGCTTACCATAAGCAGCTACCAAAGGCTAGCTTACCACAATAATCAACTACCAAAGGCTAGCTTACAACAATCAGCTACCTTAACGCTAGCCAGCCACCAAAAAGCTAGCTTGCCACAACCAAATGTACCAATATATTTTCGGCAGAAAATTGCTCTGTAGGACAAAAAACCATGTACTCGTTTTGGCTGTACTTGATAGCTCTCCCACAAACAATCAATGAGAAACTGCTGTTAAATATACAGGTACCAACCTGTAATTCGACTTCCAATGTCTGAACTCTTTCGGAACTGGACGCTGCCTCAGCCTTTGCTTTAAGCAACTCGGATTCTGCCGCAGCAAGTGACGTACTTAGTGATTTGTAATTCTTTGCCATCTGGATGAAATAAAAAAAGATAACGCAAACATCTTAAATTAAAACTAAAATAAATAAATAAAGAATAATAGACAATCAATCAACCAAATGAAAGGTCAGGCATGGGCAGGTAATTGCTTTTCATATCCTGCCTTCACAAAAATTGTTGCCATCCCGGCTCTCAAGTTACTCATTGTTCACTAAAGTGAATGCACACCAGTCATACTTGTCACATGGCATGGCTATATAGCTTAATAACAAATTGGTCAGTGTCCGACCACACATCATGTGACTCATAACTCAAGCCGAAAAACAAAGTAAAACAGACACATTTTAGAACTAAGCCACAAAGCCAAGATCTGCAATAGCAAAACTGAATAAGATGTTGAACGTTATATTACTAAATTAAAACAAGATTGTGTGAAAAAGCAGGGCTGTTTTTAAGGAATTTTTAGAACTGCACAACCCCCTCTTTTCCTTCCCATCCTCCACGTTAAATTACTTCCAATCAGAGGACAATGACTCTTTGCTAGTTTTAACTGTACAGAAGCGCTTTTACAATTGCACAAATCCATTTAGAACTGCACATTTTGTGCACAACTGCACGTTAAAAAAAGCCCTGAAAAAGAAAACTAACTTGATCGAGTTCTTCGATTTGTCGTTGGACATCGGTGTTAACAACGGTCAGCTGCGTATTCTTCACAATCAAGTCCTGCAGTTCGTCTGCCTACATACAACAGAAATTGCCAGTCATGCCAAGATCAGATACAATAAATTCCAATGCATGGAAACCGATATGGAAGAAGACCTCTTACAAATTATTCTCTGTCCATACATCAACTGCTACATGCACATAAATGCTACAGCAGTATATAAAAATCAATACCTGCGTGTAAAATGCTATCTAAACTTTCACAAAGTACACCTGGATCAACTGTTTTTGAGAAGAGAAGCATACAAGACACAGCTACCATTTCATTTGCAAATTTCATTATAATGCTCAGTCATTACGTATTCACATAAAAACAACTGCAATTTTCACTTCAACAATAATGAAATTCGTAATTACAATAATAAAAGAAGGCAAACCACAGTACAAATCAATCACCAATAACATAAAGTCACCAAAACTATAGAAAGAATTGACAACTCCAGTGATCAATACCTAGCTTATCATGATAAGAAAACCTTTCAATAAAAATTAAATATCTAAAAGATGTAGCATAAATTGATTGATTAATGTCAATCACTATCAGTCATACGAGGAATCCCTTACCAGATGAGCACATTTGTCATCTGCTTCTCTAACTTGCTGCTCTAACGTTTCGACTTCAATGCGCCGCTGCATGACTTCAATTTCCTGGCAAAATATCAAACGCAATTTCAAGACTGGTTCAGATGCAATTAGGATATAAAGCCAATGTCCAACAGCATCATTTTTCAAACACCAAAGTTTCTATATTCGAGCATCTTCATTTACAAGAAATGCAATAAACTTTACCAATGCAATTTAAAAAGCATCAGTATCAATTGAAAATATGCAAGCACACAAAATATATCTGCATATTTACATTTATTCTTAAATTATGTACACGCATGCATACACATTTAAAATTAGAATGCTCTGACATTAAAATCTCTGAAGTGGAAGCTAAACAGCCAAAAAAACCTAAGAAATTAAATCATCAAATATTGAATATAAACTGCAACAGACTACAACATATTTTTATAACAAACAAATTGTCAGCATACTTGTCGTCAGTGTACTTGTTGTCAGTGTACTTATTGTCAGCATACTTATTGTCAGCATACTTGTTGACAACTGCATCTCTGCCATAACTTAATCTCAAACAGTGTAAAAACAGACGAGATGAAACATGACGTTCACTCACAAGCTTTTCGCGTTCATCGGCAAACTGTGTAAGTCTTTCGACCTCATCCATCAGTTCCGCATTTCGTCTTTCCAGATGAACAGCTTTCGTCAGCTGCGCCTCGATCTCTACGTTATGCTGCAAACAGACAATCCGGAAACGCCTGCCAATCTGAAAAATCCTTGGGAAACTGATCAAGATTATTTCTGTGATCACCATGACAGGGAACCAGCCAAAACCAATCATTTTAAGTGAACATAATAATAGACACAGAAGCCAGCCGGAGGCTTGACTGTACAATGGATCGGCCAGCTCAGGTCGTCAAGATGCGCACAGAAGCTGGCATGCAATTCTGCTTTGCCATGACATAATTCATCACACCATTAATAGAAGCATCAGCTGGTCCCCTTCTGCAAATGGACATGTGACTTTAGTGATACAACGAGAAGAAACAACGAGTAGTTCAAAACAGCAGCTATTCCATAAACTACGCGTCATAATTGACATTGTGTGCTAACAAATGCATTATTTAAATTTTACATTATTGAGGGTGTTCAAAACCCAAAACACCCCTAAGCTATGGCCGTGGCTACAGTCTTATAGTTAAAACACTCATCTTAGGCAGTAGAACACCCAGCTCAGCCTGAATCGCTTGCGGCAAAAGAACATTACGCATAGCAAACTCACCATATGTGACCCGCTATATGATAAGGTACCATAAGTCGGGGTACAGTTTCCCCAGAAATCGCGCATAAAGACGTGAAGGGGAAAAAATTTTTTTAATCAAATTTGAGTTCTTGGTATTTTTAGCAGCAGGTGAAAAGGACTTTTAAGTTAATAACACTGATAATATTACATAATAGACAACACTGAGAATTGGTCGTGAACCTCTTGTAGGATAAATCGCTCAGAAGCGCTCCCAGTGTGCAAGACCCCCCGATACTCATCGATGGAAATAAAGTGGCAATTTCTCATGTTCATCATTATAAGTCGGTCATTTATCATCCGATTTTTATCTGGTTTTCAGCAAAATGTTCAGCTCACTTAGCTGGTTTGTGAAGGCATAATAACTCCAAACCCGACTTATGGTACCTTTTCATGAAGCGGGTCACATATATGTAGTCTGGCGTCTTTATCACTTAACCCTTTAATGCCGGAGGGTATAGGATTTCCCATACCATTTACTACCATTTCGGCATTAAAGGGTTAAGCAGCAGTCGCAAGAGAAATCAACCAACCTGTTCATCGACCAACTGCTTCTCCAGTTGCAGTCTCTCCTTCGCAGCCACTTTAATAATGTTTTCCAGCTCCATCTGCTCCGCATAGAAGTCTTTGTTCTAAAGATAAGCAATCAGAGCGTGTGCGGTTCAGTCACAACAGCCTAGGTAAAGCGGCGCTGCTCCAGGCGCAACACTCCAGTCAAGACAGAATAAACAGTCATCTGACAAGTCAAGTAATCAGAGGACAATGTTCAGTACTCTGGATGAAATAGGAAACTGTCAACCTTTGTTTGGGTCTTTCAGTGGTGCTTAAACAAATCAATCAACCAATCAATCAATCAATCAATCAATCACTTTTATCATGTCTAGTAAATGTGCCAAATAATTCCAGATCATTTCCAGCTAGTGCAACAAAAATATATCAACTGGTATGTCTCTGTCTTCATCTCATTTTTAGGTACCTTAGCTCTAGACACAGATTGGACCACTTTGTCCGCAGGGCCAGGAGAGACACAGTTCAATGCCACACCTTGCAATTGTGACCTTCTACATGGAATAATCACGTCACACAAAAAATCGGACTGAGATTTGGGAAGGTTGTTTACGCACTCCGGTATACTGCTTCAGAACTTTTCTGTTTTCTTACAGTGCTCACACTGGGAGCATATCTGAATAGTCATCACTGCTAGAGGCACTTCACAAACGCCCAGATTCGATATAATACAATATCAACAGTAGGCGCCCCAACACAAAACTATAAGAAAGTAGACTACCGGTAATTAAGAATAACACAAACCCTTGTCACATTCCTCATGACCTCCTCCCTCTCCATAAGGTCAATCCATACAATACTCGACACAGGCCACATGATCTAACCTGCCTAGAGTTGATGCCTTTGGCAATAGAAGTTTTACAATGAGAATGTTGCATTACTTTGCAGAAATATTTCTCTTAGGCCTATATGTTTCTTCTGTAAACTACTGTGTGCTTGCTGGTAGTCTAATACAGATTATTCTTACTTTACTCACTTATAACAGACAGTCGACAATGCTCGTGCGCTTCAGCATGAAACTCCGGTGTCCGCACTGCAGTCAGGAGCGCCTCTGAGTTAGCGAGCTTGAAGGGGTGCTATAGCAAATGCGAGACATAGAAAAGAAAACCACATTTCACAGTCTTACTCATGAATACTCATCACCACCATAAAATATCACACTGCATTCTTCCCTCCTCTCACCAGCAAGTCTTCGGCGTGAGCGCTGTGATTCTGTCGCAACAATTCCTGAAACCGTTCCTTCATAACGTCGATCAGTTTGTCTTTATTAACGGCAACTTTCGATTTGTCAACGGTTCGATCTTTCGTTCTCGTCTTGTTCTGTGACATTTGCTTTGGACTGATCTCTACACTCGGCGAAGCAGCGAGCGTTTTCTGTGGACAGCAAAAAACACCAACATCGTTAGTAACACACGAGCCTAGCCGTAATAAGTAGGCAGGTAAGTTATATTCCTAAGACCTTCCCATGCAGGACTGCACATTGGGCAACCAGCTTCTCCATTCTGCTCTATCCATTGCCATCACCACAGCATCCTCCCATGTCATCTCCAGTCATTGTAGAATGTAGATCCTCTCATACAGCATATTCCTGCTAGTAACCAATTGATAATCACACTTTGATGCACAGAAATCTAATAAGCAAAGTTAAAAAGTATACAGCACCCCAAAAATTAATTGTTCACATGAAAAAAGGTTGTCTGAGCATGTGATTTATGGTGGGGGGGGGGAATGGAGGGAGTAGCAGAGGTAGCAGTTGATGCATGGCGTGGTCCGGGTCAGGACAGCCCGAAGGAGATGAATGTCAGCATAATTGCAAAGTTGTTCAAAAGTTAGGAGTCTTTGTGGAGGTAGCCTTCAGGGAGGTTAATGATATAAAACTGAGCCAAATTGCATAACTCTAGCGCATATAACGTTTCACTATCTGATTTATGAACATTAACTAGCATAAGATTTCAGTGACTCAAAAAATGTGCTATTCAATATTAAAGCGTCTGATCACTAAATCATTTTGGAAGAGTTCATACAGAACCTACTGAACACAGAATGCAAAACTAGACTGCACACTCAGTGTCGGCCAGCGATTACTAAATAAGATGCAGTCAACAATAGAAGTTGCAAGAGCAAAATAAATTAATAGACAATAGATAATCAATTCTTCTAGCATGCACATTTGCATGAATTCAAAATAAATTTGAGAATAAAGACCAACGAACAGAAATGAAATGCAGAATCACACAGTTACATGACAACTAAGAACAACAACAATGAGCATACAGGAAACTTGTTGCAACATGCTTAACCATATCACAAATACTGACAAAGTGCAGGTTGGGACATGGATTAAGTTATGGAAATTAACCCATAATTATTATAACATAGTCTTGTTTATAATGTCAGTTTATATGGCTCCAAAAGACAGCGCATGCCTCAATGATTTTGCCGGTGTTAAGTCTATTGCCATGCAAATTCGTTCAATGAATAAGTTCTAGAACAATGAAAGCTCAAGAACAATGAAAGTTCAAGAACAATGAATTCTCAATCGACAGCAGTCATCACAATACCTTTTGACTATAATTATCTGGCTGCAACTGTTTCATTTTGTCTTCGAGGCGTCGCGCAATGGACGCAAGCTCAGCGTTTCGTCGTTTCAGTTTCTTCACCTTTTCATCGTTTTCCTTCTGCTCTTCGGTTTTCTTCTTCTGCAAAGCAGAGAAAACTTGCAATCGCAATCCAACATTTTACAGTACCACTCCAAGCAAAAAAACTCGTCAGCGACTTTGCTCCCGATCTGAAAAAGTTAAATTACCGATGAGTAACACACACACTTCAGGCGCTTGAGACTGTGCATTGTGAAACTGTGGTCGAGATAAACTGAGGGAATTGAGCTGTAGCTCTCAAGGATGGCGATACCCGCCTTTGGGCCGAACACAGGCAACGCTTCTGAACTTAAATGAACTGAGCTGTAGCAGTACTCACGCAAAAGACGGTAAGGAGCTCATGTGCAGCCAACCAAAATGATGCCATGACCCGGGATGAGATACTGATACGCTTTAATCCCAATACGGGATGATGGAATGCAGTTAATCAGCATGCTAAACAGGTCTTTCTAAGCAATTCAAGTATACCTCAGCATCTTTTCTTTTTAGCTTCGATTGTTGTTTTCTTAATTTTGTTTTCATTTCTTCTTTTGTTTGCTATCCTATATATTGCACCTATGTTTCAATTTAATTTTGTTTATATAATTTTGTTGCTATGTTACTGTAGAATATTGGTCAGTACAAACATTATAAACAGTACTAACATTCCTATGGTATGAACAGAACATTGTTGTTTACAACTGTGTGACATTGATCGTTGATTGAAATGCAAATGTACATTAGGGGCCAGGTTGATATAAGCCCTTGGCTTTTTCCGGGCTTCCTGTTGCCTAGAGACCTTCTGTATTCACTGATGTTCATTTTGTTTCATTTTGTTTCTTTGGCAATAAATAATAATAACTAATAATAATAATAGTTAACAAGACAATTGCGCATAAGGGTAAGGATCTAAAACTGAATACACAGTCAGATAGGGAGCCAGCGCAGAGTGATGCTCACACACAATTCGTGGGGTCTTAAACTCACCCAATTTCTCGCACATTTTATCATCTTCAGACAATATCCAGACGGCTTTAACAGCCATACATGTAATGCATAAGTGAGGATAGTTTGCTGTGATGCATCCAATCCAATACATCAACTGAAATTCAACAACCTAAATTTCAGTCACATTTCTATACTGTCTCCGAGGTTGCTGCTCATTGCTCAAGTCAAGTACTGCCATCGTATCACAGATGAAAAAACAATTCATGTGAACCCATCCACATCATCATAAATCACACACCAACACACGCACACACACATGTGTGCACATACACATATGCGCGCGCACACATCTGCCACAACTCTATCTCTGTTTTATGTAATGCAATGTTCAGTAATATTTGCATTGACAGATGACAGTGTAAAGCATCCTATATGAAGATCGCTACTGATAATGGCAAATAAATTGATATAACAGAATATATTATTTTAATATATTTCTTACACAATTGCTAAATTTATAAATTAATTTTTCACTGTTCATCTTTTCTGTCTTTTTACCTTGCTATGGACCAACACAAGTACACAACTTCACACATAAAGTAGGTCAACCAGAAGCAGATCTCAAGTCTCACACGAAGTATCTAAATCTCACATAAACTTAGGTAAATCTTGAGAAAGCAAGAAATCACTGAGAAAAGTCTGTAGAAAGGCAGTTCCTGACCAAACCTAAACTGAAATTAGACATTGCATTTAATACTACCGGTACTTCACTTCTTTCGTATTTACAGTAGTACACATAAGTCCTTTTTTTAAGAGTTTAGAAAAGCAACTCAGTAATATAATAGATCTTCAGGCAATGATAGAAAATTCAGCAATATATTCTTTTTATTAGCAGCCGTGTTTATCAGTACTAGTCTGTAAATCTCAACATTTACTTACGAGAACATCGTTTTCCTCCTTAAGTGCCGTTATTCTTTTCTCGAGTTGACTTGACTGAGCGCTAAGATCCAACACTTTTTTCTGAAGCTGCCATTGTTTCTCAGAATCACACTTCCCCTAAAAGTAAAAAACAGCAACGTTACTGCTCACAAATCCCCAACAGCACTTTCTTGCAGCTGCAGAACACTAAACCCGCAGTCGAAGCAGTTTGTTTACAATCGCAAATTCATGTCTTCAACAGTAAAGTAAGATAAAGCAGTGTAAAGTAATGGCTCATACATTAGCAAAGCTGAACATTTCAGATACCATATATTCATTCATTCCAAAAACTTATATAGCACCCCTTCAAGAAGTCTACTCAGAGGCGCTCCCAGCCACGGCTAAAAAGATAGGTCTTAAGCAACTGGTAGAAGGCAGGTACAAACTCTCGTGTGTCAGTGCACATTCATTGTTACCTGCCACCTCACCGTTTTGCTTTGTTACTCCAACGTGCATATTAAAGTGTGGCTAAAGACCACATTGACCGACATGCTTTAGCACCAGACAATTGACGCATCAGTGTATCAAGTGAAATTAAAGTCTGATGTTTTCAGGCATTATTTTTAACAGTGCAGTTCAGATGCATTGATTATTGCTCTCAGAATCAACATAAGCAGGAAGTTGAATAATCACAGCCAACAATAACAAAAGTCATAAAGTTCTCGTAAGCAGCCAAATGAGTGATTCTATCTACAAATAGCTATTAAATGAAAATGAACATAGAGACTTGTATGAAACAAGGCTGAACAAAGGTTGAAATTCAGAAATAGAATTATATAGGAAAATAATTTTTCTAAATACTGAAATCAAGGGCCACTCTTTAATCATGACCAAACCTGTAAACAAACTGATGCAAAACTTGATTAATACCACTGATATTTCGTTAAACACAAGACAACAAGAGGTTAAAGATACATGCTTAAAATCTGTAAATCCACTCAACTAACAATTACCTAAGATAACCTAACACAGGTTTTAAGTGAATAAGAGGACATTAATTACCGTTAATCCCAAGTTCTCCCTGATATAAATCTCTATTAGATAACCAGGCTATAGAGTAAAACTGTTTTATCTCACTCACACATCAGATGCATGCGTACAATTATGCATGTATGTATGTACAATTGTACATATGCATCTTGACATTTCAAGGACCTCTCAAAAGAGGTAACTGGTACTGAAACATTCACTATGTACTCCTCCCAACACACGGTAATCTAGTTTACAGACATGAAACTGATTTTCTCGATATTGACCTGATTACGGCTCATTTTGGCGCACCATCAGCTTCGGCCTTGTGCATCAGACACCCACATAATACCAGTTACTAATCAAAATTACAAAGAAGGAAGAAGGCTATTTGATTTCAGTTCTGTACAGCAAAGTCTAGACAACTGCATGCAGGATTTACTTCACAGCAAAATAACAATAATAAATTTATACAAGATTTATTTTAGAGGGATTCCAGCGGCTGATGCACTACAAAGTAGGACAAAACCAAAAACAGGTTTTCAAGGATAATTTTGTATATCTGAACTGGAAAAGGCATGAATTTCAAATGACAAAACTTAGACCATGTAGAATCAGTTATACATAAAATGTGATCAAAGTAGGTTCTAAGTCAACATCAAGAGGCAGCTGTAAAATAAAACTAGAAGATTTATATAGCACAGCCAAGGCTTAAGAAAAGGAGCTTATATATGTGACTGACACAGTCACGGGTCAGCAGGCACAGGCCTCAGTACATTGAGGACAAACGACCTTTTCCTTGGTATGTAATCTCCTCACTACTAGTGAATAATAAGAAAATTCATTTTACAGCTCAGTTCACAATTGGTGGTACTACTAGAACAATGCAGTAAACCTTGTAACGCATCTGTTAATCCTGTTTGGAATCTGAACTATTAACCTCTGAGATGACTGCCCAGCATGCTAACCCTTCATTACAATATTGATTCAAGTTAACCTTCATTACAATATTCAAGCTAACCTTTCATTTATACAGTTCAAGTTAACCCTTCATTACAATAGTATACCTAAATAAATTTCATTGGTGAAAGACTTATGCAGCCTTGTAAACTCCAAGACATGGAAAACCAATAATGTAAACACAATACGACTTGGCATTGAAAACTGCCACCCCAGAATCAGTGGAATACAAAATGAAAGCGCGATAATCCAAGGCAACAGCATTCAGAACCTGTGGTCACTGAGTGCATCACTTGCAGTAAACAAAGACTATGCCAAACATATGCAGAGCATTATACAGCATAACATGTGTGAATTGCTTCAGACTTGGCATCATATGGAAATGCCATGTGTTTGTTACCCAGCACATGTCCAATGCATTCAGTGCAGACATCTTGGGAGCATTTCAACATCCTGGTCTACTGACTTTGCATACAATTCACAAATTCCTTGAAACATCATGAATAAAAATGCTGGCATTTCAGATCAATCAATCAATCAATCAATCAATCAATCAATCAATCAATCAATCAATCATGATGCATCTTACATTGAAAATTGAACACAAGTTTGATCTCTTATGACAGTAATGATATTTAATGCTACAAGATTAATTAAACTAAATGAAATTATAAAACAAGAAAACCTTGTTTAATGTCTATTAAACAAAATCTTGAGTCTATTTAAAAGTAGCAATACATAGGAACACATGCAGTAAATTTAATAGTAATTGGCAACATTTGGTAGAATTTTGCAAATTTATAAAGTGCCACTTCAATAAAGATTCATCAGAGTAACCAGCACTGTTAACAGTAACCAGTAACAGTTGGTAAGATGCCATGAAGGTGCAAATTAAATATTCATTTTACAGTAATACACTCTGGTGCAATACTGTAACACTCTTCACAAACACAATTCTGCATTCTCACACATGAACCAATGTTTACATTTTTCTCACAAGTACTTTTGATCCTTCAAGATTCTACATGAAGTCTCAACTCTCAAGTAGTAAACAATGCATAGCCATCAGCTGTGATAAATTTTTTGTTCTGTCAAGCTTTTCAAGAACCCAGAAACAAGGTCAACGAGTTACAAGAGCCGTCAGTCATCTTAGTACTTGCATGCTTGAGAATCACATCAAACCAAATCGTGATAAGAACATGACAGAATAAAGTACCGTACTCCCTCAAGTACCGTTCACCCTCAGACACATCAACCGACCAATTACAACTTAGCAAGCATCTGACAACACAAGTACACAAGAATACTATGGTCATCTATTATAATATGGAATATTTCTCTTCATGATCTAGCAAGTATTTGTTGTCATGTGATGCATGATTCCATATATGTCCTACGTCACATCTCTAGCAACTGGATAGTCTCCAACTCCTTAAACTACTGTAACTCGCTCATATGTTAGTAACACAAAATCACTCACTGTCACGTGTCTATACATCATTTTTCTGGAATAATTTCAACAAGAAAAACTAGGTCATTGACTTAAACTCTTAATTATAAAACATCTTAGTTTAAAATTTAGATTATATTACTTTAAACTTGATCCCAGTAAAGCTGCAGCTGTATGAGATCAAAAGTCCTTTAGGAGTTGCAGGCAGGGCAGCATAATTTTACAATGGGGCTGAACTGTCTATAACCCTATTCAAGTGTGAGAACTTTGGTCATACTTGAGGGGCCAGATTGTCCACACCAATATTCTTCCAATCATTAATAGGGAATTGTCTGCTACTTGCATCTATCAGGTTATTCAGCTATTCACACATGGAAGCAATTACAAATGTTCAAACATGTGGAGGAAATATTGCCTTGGTACTCCACTTACAATTGCAAACAGTTATTCAAATTCTTCAAGTTCTTCAAAAATGCAGGATGAACAGGTAAAATTGCCCTGGCACTTACAACCAGACCACCCCAAACAACAGTTCAAAATGAGGAGGACATAAGCCTCTATAGCCACTTGGACACAAAAACAACAACGAACTTGCCACATGACTAAATGGCTCATATAAAAATCAGTTTTGTCAACACTGAGAGGATTTCTTTGATTTGTGTGTGCAGCATCAAAATACAAGAAGCTATTTGGCAGCAAACAGTTTTAACTCTGTAGTTTCACAAGTGAAAACATTCCATTCCACCATAAAAAAATTGGTGCATGTGTGCACAAAAACAGTGCACATATCTATCCTCGAAAGCTGAATGGTTCAAAACAATAATATGGCCAATTTTTTCAAACCAATATCAAGGTAAAAAAGACGTAAATTTCACCATGCAACCAATATTTCAAAATTAGATACACCAAATGTATGCCTTATTCTTGAATAATGTAATCTAATGAATTATTCTTCCTCAGTTTCAAAACTGTGCTGAACATTACAGCATCATGGAATGGGTTTATAAATCGGACAATTTAATAAAATAAGATTTTCTAGTTCGAACAGTGAAGTTCATCTGCCTTTAAAAAGGGGACCGCTACACAATCCAGATAAGTCCGCAGTCTACATAATTTATCACACCTGATTAATTGCAACGTCGTAATTCTTCGTCACGACAACTTTAGACATTTATCTGTTTATTTTAGTCAACTTGAAACACCTTCTACAGGTGCAAAGTCTAAATCTGATATGTGCACAGCATACCACCTTGCAATGTAATAAAATCAATATGACCATTGACCAAGTTTCTTATAATCAGCTATAGATGCCAGGTAGATTGTTACTAGCAATATCTGTCTTTGTCTTCATAATAAGATCAGATGCCCTAGGAGAGAACTGGCCACCTGCCTGCATATCTCTATGCTAAGAAAAACGTAATCACAAACACTTCATACCCATGGTGGCTGAACCCCGGAGCTACTTAAGGCACTACCATTCTTCTATTATTACCACAATTTTAATGTATCAGCACTTGTTATAGCGCCCCTTCAGAATGTCTACTCAGAGGCACTCCCGACTACAGCGCGGACACTGAATCGGAGTTTCATGCTGGAGCGCATGAGCAATTTTGCAAGTGAGGGACTTGCTCAGGGTTCCTACGCAGCTGCTTGAGGTGGATTTGAACCTTTCGGCTCCAAGGCACTGAACATGACCCTACACCACGACAGCCCACTGTGTCAGTTAAATGATTGAGCAATAGTTTTAAAATCTGAAAAATCAGGCTATTACTAAAAGGTAAACAACTTCCTAAAACTGGCTTTATACTTTTGTCGCATTTCAAAAACTGGCACACTGAAATCTAACTCAAAAACACCAGCCAAACCGTGAATAACTGAAGCGTATCGAACATACTCATTACTCAAGTAAATTAAAACTATACCTTGGATGCCAAGCTATCTCTTCGGCCGAGTGAATTTCTCCGGTCACTTTCCTGTTCAACGGGAATCCAATAAGAGTCCGTGGAAAACGACGAAACAGTCTTTGTCGCTTCAAGGCGAGGTCTCGTCATCGAAATCATGCTACTTCTTTCTCGTTCCAGTTCAATCATTTCAAATATCACAGCCTACATCTGAATACTTTTCCACATAAACTGCTTCCTGGTTGATCTTTTCCAAATACAAAAAACTCCACCAGTCGATGAAAATTCTAGACGACGAGGCTGCGACAGAATTTATATCCAAGGAATGACAGAATTTCAGATGCTTGTACAGAAACAGTACGTAAGTCGGCGGGAATAAAATCTAAGTAATTGAATAAAGTTCTACATTTTTCGCAAACAGAGGTGAAGAAAACTGAGTTAGACGTAGGTTCCATTTGTCATTTATATCCCATGATTGATCGTGTTTTCTCCATACACGTACAACACTCACATCACGATGAGCACCTGAATACAATGCCTGATGGTGAATCCTGCCCTGCAGCGGCCCAATCAGAATAAAGACTGACCCATTAAAACCCAGTATGACAAATGCCAAGACAGACACACACAGGGCCTGATGTGAACATCAGCCTCAGCATGGTATGTCATAACGCAGGGCTAAAGTTCCTCTACACAAACACACCAACACACACCCAACCTCCACCCCTTCACCAATCAGCCTAACTTGCTACCTGTACCGAATTCATCAGCGGCATACCTTTCTCTGGTTGGATGAAACATTTCCACTCGACTGAATGAGCCTGAAACACGTAGACTCTCTCTCTCTCTCTACCAAAATGAGGACCCATGAGCAATACGGCAACATACATACACACACACCTCTACACCCCACCCTACCCCCCTACACAGTACTCAAACCCACTCACACACGATCGCATGTTAATGTTCCGCCAAGCAAAGCGTTTATGCAACGCATCACAGGTGGGCTGCATCTACTTAACACAGGTGATGAGTAATCAGAAAACTCGTCAAGCCCCTGTCCAATATGGTCTGTCTGTCGCATACACACATCTGGCAAGTAAGTGCATAGGTCAGGCGTCATCGTGGGTTTCAGCCAGTGTCCTAAAAACTAGCACAGGATGAGGAGGATAAAAATGTATTAATTCCCTAGACAGCATATGGTAAGGTTACACAAGTTTGCATTTCTACCAGCAGAAACAGAAGGGCAGTAGTACCCGAGAGCTTTTGACACATCTGTGTTGCTGTTCCTGCATTGCTGTGGCAGTGCAATTGTTGCTGTTGCATTGTTGCTATAGTAACTAGTTGCTGCATAGTTATTGCACTGTTGGTCCTGTGTTGTTGTTGTGATGTTGCAAGTGTTGTCATGGTTGGGTGGTTGTTGTTATTATGATTATTGTTATAAAAATTATTATTATTATTATTATTAGGAATCAAACTTGTCACTACAAGTCTGTCATGAAATGAACAAGAAGGCCAGGGTCTCAATGCCTATAGCTTAGTGGGTCAGCAGATCTTTTGTGCATCTGTGGTGTAGTACCAGCATTGTGATGTTTTGACGCTAGAGTGACATGAGAAACAGACTATTCATTGTGCTCATGACAGTGCAAACAGCATACAATGTATAACAAGTATTTCACATTAGATTTTGCATTCCTCTGCTTAAGCCTTTCTAACATTCTGCTCAAACTCCACCAATCAATGAGCTAAAGACGCTACAAAACGAGCTGACCCTATATGATAATTCATATTGATCATCAATACAATTGCAAGGAGATGTTCATTGTTCAGCCAAAGTGCCTCTGGCTAAATATGTTAAAACTCAACCTTCCAAGCATCCAGAGACAAGACTCTACAACAGCAGCCACACTTAACTACCTATTAATAATAATAATAATAATAATAATAATAATAATAATAATAATAATAATTCAATAAACTCTGCTCTTCACATCCACTCTGCAGTGGTCAATGAGGCAGTTCACAGAACTTTCAGGTTGATTTAGGCAGTTCATGGTTCAATAAAAGTTATTTAATCAAGGAGTACTACAATTCATGTGTACAGCCCAAATATTTTACATAATTTATAAAGCCACAAAGCAGTGAACACCATCCATAAAAACTCAGTCACTTTGTAACCATAATGTCAGTGATGCTGGTAGACAAATCCAGTTCAGCATGGGATTAATCAGAATTAGCAGTTCACCATAGCCTCAGGAAATAGATTATAAGCTGCCCGGCATCAGACTGAAAGTTAACCTTCTGGATATTGATCCAATGATGGCTCGGATTTAGTGTGCTTTATGCATTATACACTGAACAACAGAAGCCAACACTATAATTTTTCTGAAACCAGAAACTGCATGGACTTCTATTCAGTCAGAGCGAGCAAGAAACCAGTCACATCAATTGACAAGAAAACCAGTCTACAGCTGTGAACTGAGACTAGAGTAACCAGTCACTGACACCTCATGAACTAGAGGCCAGTTTCACAACTTAGACATCTTATTTAGATGCTTAGAAAACATACGCACTTCATAATTATTGCCGTGACCAGCATGCCATGCAAAATCACACGCAGAAGATTTCAAGCAAATCTTCTCAAAGTGCACTCTAACCTATCAACAAGTACTTGAATACCTGGAACACCCACACAGAGCTCTTCAAATAGGATGAATAAGACTAACTCATGACTGTAACTTCCATGTGTTAGACCTGTACAAAATACTCAATTACGGACATAAAATCTAGCATTTTATTATGAATGCCACGAGAGGCTAATATTTACCCAAGAGTCTGCCAACCTATAAATCACAACCAGAAGTAGAACCTGATTTCCTTTGTGGATTTCCAGCTGCTTGCAATAAGCCTTAGCGCATAACAATTGGAAATTCCTCGAGAAGACAATAACCTTCTACATAGAACACAACATGGCAACAAACTTCCAAGACACTGAGGTTCTGACACTGAACAGTTTGATTTATTAAGATTCAAAAACATAGAGTACTCAGACTAATCAATCCCTAAGCTAAGTACTTAGGAAAGGGAGTACTCTCAACCCCGTTTGCTCATACCTCCATCGTGCGAAGCCGTACTTTTTCTGTGGTTGGCCCGGCAGTATTGGAATAACCTCCCTCCTGAGATGAGCCTGTTCCCTAGAGGTCACTCTCCGACACATTCTATAAGCAAATTAAACTGTTCTTTTTGGCCATGCTGGAGATGGGAGCACCTCCGCATAGTTTCCCTAAAGAGGTGCTATATAAGTACTTGAATGAATGAATAATCATGCTTTAGAAATTAGAATGCAACTCACTTGTTTGCCACCGGATTGTTCGCTGCCGACGGATGAAAGTGAGTGTCTGGCGCGTTGTACTTCGTCCTGATCACGTTCAAAATCCGACTCAATAATGAAAGTCGAATTAGAATTATCGGATGTTCTATGCCGAAAAACCTGCGGTGACGCAGACGAGGGGGTAACGTTGAAAAATTTGTCGTCTATCGATTGGTCAAAGCCATTATAGCTGCGATCAAACGGCGTGAAAGACTGGTCGGGAGTAAAATCCTTCTCCTTTTTTATGTAACGAACAACAGGACCATCTTCAATTCCAGCTAGTCTTTGCTCCAGTTGTTTCTTCGAATCCCTCAGCAAATGCACTTCCTGTTGAAGGTTTGCGATTGTTGAAGCGTAAACCGAACTCAGTGGGCGGTGGCTGCTACTGGAAGATGTCCGGCTACCGCTGACTTCTCCTCCAACGGCAGGCGACCTCTCCGGCTCGTGCCAAGAAAAATCCACTTGTTTAAGAAAAGTCAAATCGCGCTTAGGCAGCAACTGCGGGTCAACATCACTGTCAAGCGTTTTAATTATCAAAGCCGCTTTTTCCTTATGAAGTTCCAAGTCATTCTTCGCTCGTTTTAGCTCGGTAAGTTTCTCACGATGTAGTTCCCTGTTCCGTGTACGTTCCGAAGACAGGTCAGATGTCAGTTTACCTATCTGGTGCTTCAAATCATCAACTCCATGATAAGCCACGTTATTTTTTGGGGTTTGAATAGCAGATGGCATCTTTGAAGCTTCCCTTTTATATCTAATCTTAGAAGAATCCATTTTAAATTCGAACTTCAAAAAGTACACAAGGCAAACTTCGTTACAGGATTTGCAGGCGATTAAAATGTAAACAGAATTTTTTAATGCTTTAAGCTATGTTGAAAAGGCACAGATATCAAGTGAGGTAGAGTTTAAAAATACAAACGTAGCCAAGCAAACGCTCAACACTGTTTTTCCAGACAGTAAAAACGGAACCAAACTGGTCATTCGCTGTTGACTATTATGAATATTAATTTCGTTCGTCTGTACATGTCTGTACACGCAGCGCATTTGGTGATTTTGATCTTGTAAAGTGCGCCTTAAAAAGCTCCGTGAAAACAAGAAAGAAAACATTATCGCCATTCACAGCCATAGTCTTACTGAAACTTTACAACTTTTGAAAGGAAACAAAAATATTTTCGCGGATGTTCGATTGCACAGAAACGATGAGATGGTGAGCGTATAAGCAACTCTCGCAAGGTGGCCCCTTCGAGTAAACCGACCACTGTAAAAATCCCGTTTCACATATCTCCAACATTTTCAAGCAGTATTCATATAGTCGGCTATTTTCGAATTCCCTTATTGCTTATTATTCAACATTTAATGTTTCTACTCCATCTTAAACGATTAAAGGCACAAAGTTTTGATCACGAGATCCATTTCTCGGCAACTCCGAAACGAGGCCATATGGACAGTTTGTATAGCGCGTTTATTAATAGGCCTAGCGGTAACTTCACATTTTTTCGTAATTTTGAATTTAAATTAGGCCTACCACAGGAGCCTATTAATGCTATTATGCCTAGAAGAAAGCCATTATAACTGACTACGTGTCGATGCACAGACTATCCAAACGAATGAAAGCAGGGTTAATATTTTTTTTTTAAATTAGGCCTATTTGCATCGAGATTTCTCTTCCGCAAGCACCCCCTAGCCGACTCAGCTATGATGAGCATACAGTGACTTCACGGTCAGTGGTCTGGATAATGAGACGGTGAGAGAGAGAGGATTGGCCGCCGCCCTCATAATTTTATGCCGATCGAGGCCATGAAAATGAAGTCGCTAACACTTCATCTCCAGGGGCCAGGGTCATTGGCAAGCCTCCGGGCTAGCCACAAAAGATCTCATAGGCCTACGCCTGTGTTTCAATTGAAAGACTGACACGCAAATTTCTTAGACTAATGCATGCCTATAATAAACATATAACGTCTGTTTTCTGTAGACGTGACTTATCTGGGAGCGATCGGATCGATTGATCGTGAGTTATGGGCAGCGCTACATAAATGTTAAAAATAGATTATAATTTTATGGATGAAAGCAGATTATACAGCTACAATCGTTGGAACTTTGCCAAGAAAGCAAAATGACGTAGACTTAGTGATCGCGTCATCGCCATCGTCTTATTGTTGCATTTGCCTTCCGGAGAAGCCAGACAATAGCCTACGCATTGGAAATTTAAGAAAATTTTAAAATTTGAACTGTTATTCATCGAAGTTCTGCCAAATTCTGCTACAAAAACTCTTGTTCCGATCGAATATGGTGTCAGGTAACCCAAAATATGAATAATTATTTCAAAACAACGATTTTTAAAATCGAAATTTGCATTTCCAAGACTGGGCGCTCGAGTAAGCGCTATTATAGGCTACGCTCAAATCTTGAAGTAGGCCTAGTAACAGGTCTATCTTGCCTCTTTTCGACAAGATTCGGGCTTAGTTATAATAGTTATAGTAAGCGGGACCGACGAATGTTGCGGTTAGAATTTCTGGCGGTCAATGTTATGCATCGAAGTTCTGCCAAATTCTGCTACAAAAACTCGGTGGGGCGCGGTGGTCTAGTGGTGGCGTCGTTGCCTTGGAGCCGGAAGGTCCGAGGTTCGAATCCACCTCCCACGTAAGGACCTTGGGCAAGTCCTTCACTCACAATTCGTCTACCGAGTAACAGAAGGACGTAAGTAAAAAAACTTCGAATGGAGATAATTGAGTTAGTAGTTTGACACTCTGTATCAAATCAGCTTTATTTTATAAGTACGTGTTTGGTTGGTGACTAGACTTTAAAAACATGCAATTTTTAGCATACAACTTTTAATTTTAATGAAACACTCTTTAGCTGCAATATAAGTTCAGTGGCGGAGAATTCGTCCCCCCCCCCAATTCTCCTGGCCGGAGAATTGGGGGAGACGAAGGTGTGGCCAAAGGAAAGAAAAACAGTTGACCTTTTTAAAAAAAATTTTGTCCTCACGCTCAATTATTTGGGGGACGAATGCATGGGCCGTCCCCTCCCAACCACTACATTGGGGTAGGGACCGTCCCTCTGTCCCCCTAGGCCTCCGCCCATGTATAAGTCACTTACGCCCTTTTGATTGTATATCACGTCAGTATGGACAGAGACTTACGCCCTTCTATCGGCCATCCTTATCACTGTAGATACAACACTTACGCCCTTCTGTTTCTTCAGAAAATGTCTCATATGTACTTACGCCCTTCGATTACTGCATGTTACATAGGTATGCACATGTCACTTGCGCCCGTTTCTTAATCCACATCATAATATAATACCGGAAGAGCAAATAAAACAAAGAATATGAATTTTTTAGATTTCTGTCAGTTACGCCCTTCTGTTACTCGGTAGACGAATTGCTCAGCGCTTCGGCGTGAAACTCCGATGCAGTGTCCGCTCTGCATCGGGAGCGCCTCTGAGTAGAGAGAGAGCTTGAAGGGGCGCTATAACAAGTGCACATACAAACAATAATATGCATGTTAACAACAGCGCTCGCGATTGTTTCTGGGAGGGGAATCTCATTCCTGGGGAGCCCCACTCCCCCCCCACCCCCCGTAGGCCTAGATGCCTAGGTTAAACACTGATGAACTGGTGAAGTATCGGTGCTGTACTAATTTAATATGTTACACTGTTTGTTGCTGTACATTGTAGGTGGAGTGATCCGCTGAAACATTTCCTTTCGTGATCATCTGTCTTCGGGGTTGGCAGCGAATCGTCAGATGATTCGTCGTCAATCGGCAGGTGGCGGTACTTGCGATTGGAACGACATCTGTCGAACATGGCGCAACTACGAAGTTGTTGCTGTTGTTTAACGACACTGTCATATCAAGAATGACTTTAGTGTCGTCCCCCAATTTCTTTCTCCAGGCTTGGAACTGGCACTGCAGTGGTGGAGTTTCAACTACTGTAGTTGCAACACCAATGTGAGAATATCTAGAAGACTATAAAGTTCTTATGGGGAATATACGTACCAAACACGGAAATACAGTGATCATTTAACAAAGATGTAGCTAAGTGATTCAAGTCATTCCATAAATGTCTTGTTGCATTCTTTGATACCATATGTATGTATGGCTATGCTAAATCTCACTGGTGTATAATTGTGTAGTTGTGGTGATTATGTTGCCGTTCACTATCGTCGGAGTCGCAAAGATCCTTCATGAAGAAGATTCAACATCCGTCGACAGATGACGCGCTTCTCGTGGTTGGATTGACGAGCGACATCTTGCAACAGCTGTAAGTTATTAAAACCAAGATTAAGCATATCTTAGTAGTGGTCTTGGAGACTCCTATTTAAACTCAGCCACTGCATTACTCGGAGACCAACAGTCCCTGGCCCGGATGAAGAACGGTTGACACTTAATAATCTTTGTTATCACGAAGTGTCGTTAAGCTGAGGCTTCTGTTACCCCACTTCTATTACTTCAACTGAAATTACTAACACCCCACTCTGTTTCTGTGGAGAAGGTGGATTGACGATTGGGTTGCGTGTTTTCCTGGAGCACTTCTATTTCTATACGAATAGTAAGGGTCAAATGTTGGGAAGAAGCCGAAATGGATATGGAATATAAGACGAGGTGAACTTGTGGCGAGAAAGTAGGCTACTCTAATTAATAAATTACTATGAACAGATGAATAGAAGGTGAGCTTGTTGTTCTATTACAGAGACCAGAGACTTGTCCGGCAGTTTTGGCACCGTCCGTCCTGGAGACCAGAGACTTGTCCGGCAGTTTTGGCACCGTCCGTCCTGGCCGCCTGTCAGCTCTGTCGGCTCTGGCACCGTCTCCCTGACACAAGGCCCAGCTTGTACTGGTGTCGTCAGTATAGTTAATTTCATAGGCGTTTGAACTGATAGGTTTTTGGGTACCGTTGTACCATTAAGTAGCTATTAGCTCATAGGCGTTTGAACTCTAGATAGTGTAGTATTTTGGTACCGTTGTACCATTGAGTAGCTATTAGCTCATAGGCGTTTGAACTCTAGATAGTGTAGTATTTTGGTACCGTTGTACCATTAAGTAGCTATTAGCTCATAGGCGTTTGAACTCTAGATAGTGTAGTATTTTGGTACCGTTGTACCATTAAGTAAATCTTAGACCTGGCACCGTCGCTACTCTGACATCTGACATGGCGCACTGGCTGTTGGCGCAATCAACACAACTGACGATGGACGTTAACCGCTCGAAGGATGAAGTTCTTTACTCCAAGAATCAAAATTCCAGAGAGGAGCGACTTAGACAATGATCCAGTTGACCGTGGAAGCAGCTCTGGGTCAGTTTCAGTTTCTATGAATGTGCGACGTACCCGATGTAGGCCTAGTTCAGAGGCGGATACGGAAATTTTCGAAGGGAGAGGCCAACATTTTCGGTGATCTTCGCCGAAAAATTCTGATGACCTTTTTTAGTCATCCAGCCGAAATGTCAGAAAAATTAACCTTTTTGGAGTCGTCTGGTCGTAATCTCTTTTTATTATAAAACCAAATGGGGGGCCACATCCCATGCAATTTTTTTAATGGGGGCATGGCCGGATTGCCCTCTGGATCCGCCCCTGGCCTAGTTATTGGCTGCTGATAAAATCGTCGTGTGATGATATGAACGATATCGGCGCTGTATTAGGCCCTATTGTAATTCATTGGGTTTAAGATTAGGTTTAGGCTTAATGACTTAAATTACTTAGCTATAATATAAATCTTTGTTAAATGATCAATGTATTTCCGCTTTAGGTATAGGCCTAATATTATTCTCTGCGTTTCCTTCTTCGTCTAAATTAATGTTCTTGTCTCAGTGTTACCCTGGATCATTCTAAATTTCTTTTGTCTCTTTTCACTCTTTCTCGATTTACTTTCTGTCTTACTGCTGTCTTTCTTTAGTTGTTTTTTCGGCGATTACGGTGTAGGCTACATGTATGCTATTTTAATGATCACTGTATTTCCGTTTTGGGTCCTGTAAGGGGGTTCGGTACGTGACGTTTTTGGCGCCGCCGTTTTGGCGCCGCCGTTTTGGCGCCGCCGTTTTGGCGCCGCCGTTTTGGCGCCGCCGTTTTGGCGCCGCCGTTTTGGCGCCGCCGTTTTGGCGCCGCCGTTTTGGCGCCGCCGTTTTGGCGCCGCCGTTTTGGCGCCGCCGTTTTGGCGCCGCCGTTTTGGCGCCGCCGTTTTGGCGCCGCCGTTTTGGCGCCGCCGTTCTGGCGCCGCCGTTTTGAAACGTGGTGGGCCAAATGCATCAAATAATATTCTCAGTATATAATTATGCTCTTAGAATTGCCAAGGCTGAATTTGTGCATCCCATCCATTGCAGTCTTTCTGGCAGTTTTATTTTCCTTTGACTTAGTATTCTTTAAACTGACACAGTTGCATCAATTAAATATCATTAGACGTCTATTAAAACTGTAAAGCAAAGGGGAATAAATTTCGTTTGATTCGATTGAATTTGTTTTGTAGCTAACTTTATTTTGTTCTTCTAATCTTTATTCATTATTGAAGCTAGGCATCTCCACCAGAGGAGGAAGTTCCCGCCAAAGGAATGATATTTTCCACAGAAAAATTTCAGAGCTTTTTTTTACATCTACAGGGTGCGCCAAAAAAAGACCCCCAAGGTCTTTTGGCAATATCTTGGCCAAAAGTAAAAATTTCGAAATGAAATTTTACAGTCTTATAGACAATTCATATTTACACATGATGGCCAGATTTCATAAAAATATTTGGAACAGAACAAATGTTATGCCACTTTTAGGGAGGTCACCCACCGTTTTTTGACAATTCAAAAACGAAACGCAACAAAAACGAGGTTTTGTGCCAATATCTTTACCAAAAATAAGAATTTACAAATGAAGTTTTGCATGTTTAAAGACAATTCATATCTACACATGATAGCCAAATTTCATCGAAATATTTCAAACGGAACAAAAGTTATGCCACTTTTGTGGAGGCCACCCACCGTTTTTTACGATTCAAAAAAGTAACGTAACAAAAATTATAAAAAACGTGATTTTATTAAGTCTCATCTCAAATAACTGTTGCCAAATGAACTTGGTAGTGCTTCACAACTTGTGTTCGATGTGCCCACCACCAGTGCCAACACTTCTTTTGAGTCTTTTTGCAAAGTTATTGATGGACCTCTGATTGATCTAACAGATTTCTTATTTACCAATTAATATTAATTTGATTATCAACTTGCTAAGTGACTTCTCAGTGACGTGCAGCCACGCTGGAACCCTGTTTCTTTTTTGAGCAGTAATAATAATGATCATCTGGCAATATCAAGGCTATTTGATAACAATTATTTGAGATGAGACTTAATAAAATCGTGTTTTGCTGCGTTACGTCTTTGAATTGTCAAAAATTAGGGGGTGGCCTCACTAAAAGAGGTATAACTTCTGTTGTTTTGGAAATATTTTGCTGAAATCTGACCATCATATGCATATATGAATTGTCTTTAAGCCTGTAAAATTTCATTTGGAAATTCTTACTTTTGGTGAAGATATTGGCAAAAATCTTAAGAGGGGTCTTTTTTTGGGCGCACCCTGTATGTATTGCGTCACATGAACGGTTTGTCTATTATACGATTAGAGTTTGTATGTGCACTCGTTATAGCGCCCCTTCAAGCTCACTACTCGGAGGCGCTCCCGACTACAGCGCGCACACTGCATCGTAGGTTTCCATATTAAAAAATATAAATATGGGAACCTACATACATGTATATATAGTTGTCTCTGATACATGACGTTCCTGCCACAATGTCATACAGAAAATATTGACTTGAACTCCATTTTTATGTCTGTGATTTTTGGAAACTTAGTCCTGGCAAGATGCCGACTTCACTGACTTTGACTGATGAGCGTGCAACCTAGATTATTTTTTTCGGCGTCGAAGTCTTTCGACTTTTAAAGATACGTACGGCGCATGCGTACATGAAAAAACTATCAGGGTCAAAAGGTTATCACCCACTGCGCCTAACCAACCCAAAGAGAAGGAAACGAAAGCTTAAAAACAGTAGGCTACAGCATAATACTGTCAGCAACAGTCTTTATTAATAGCCCAGATGCGGGGTTCAAGTGCGTTCCATCGGTTCGACCAAGGGCTTAGGACTCCCCCTATAATATATCATATGGTTCATGCAATAGGCCTAAAGGGTTTATCTAGAAGGCAGATGTTACAGCCCGAAGTTGACAAGCAAATTCATCTGCGCGTTGATAAGAACGCTTGCTTCATGATGATGATGATGATGATACACAGATTCGGTGATAGTGGCTAAAATTGATAGTTGTTCATCCAGAACTCAAAATCTTTGCAAATGTAAAACTTGAGCCAATGTAGGCTACGTGTATAGGCTATCTATCGAGTAAGTGACTGTAAGTCAAATAAACATTTATTCATTCGTTGACACTGGAATTGACAATTCATAGGCATAGGCCAACAGATTACAGAACTGCAAAGCAATGACACTGCTTCCATAGGTGCAATCACGCTCTAAAAGTTGGAGGGGACCATAATGAATCACGTCCTAAAAGTTGGGGGGACCATAATAATAAAGCGAAGGGACCACTCAAAAGTTGGGGGACGCGTCCCGTGGGTCTCATAGGGTGGTTGCGCCTATGACTGCTTCTCGATATTATTATACAGGCCTGTACTCAGCTTAGGCGCAATCACGTCCTAAAAGTTTGGGGACCGTTCGTCGAAAGTTGAGGGGGGGACCGTACCAAGCCTCTCGAAAGTTTGGAGGACTCGTCCCGTGGGTCCCATATATGGTGGTTGCGCCTATGGTACCCAGCAAAACATGAGTCCCGCTCAATTATAGGGTCCCCTTTTTAGGTCATATCAGAAGCAATAACAACATTACAGTCATGCAAGAAATATCCATTTGTTTTAATTTAAATTGCGAAATAGTGGAACTAAAGAATGAGAAACGTAGACCTATCCAGCCTAATACAGACAATAAGAAGTAGACCTCACTCAGGCACAAACATAGGCCTAAATCGTGTTAAGGCTAACTGGCGACAGTTCACTATATAATAGTATAAAGTAGATCTATGTATAATGTACTATGTTTAAGACTTATAACAAAAAAACATTCGCAATTTTCTATTCATGGTGAGCATAAAACGTGTAAAACAGGTTTATATGTTTGTTTGTTTGTGCTCTTGTTATACTTTTATATGTCCCAATAACACCCAAAAACCTATGACTGCAGTTAGTCTGAAACTCCAGATTGCTTGAGGCTAAACTCCGACGGATCAAAATTGTAGGCTATACACAAACATTATTTTTTATCTGAATTTAAACGAATACATATAATATTATAAATTCCGAAAGCATAATACTTATCGCCAATGCGTTGTAACTTTTCAACCTGCGATTTATCAGTGAGAATAAAAAAATGAGATCCGCATCGGAAGGTCACGCGGTTCCTTTTCATCAGCATCAGCAGCAGCAGCAGCAGCAGCCGCCGCATCTTCTCCTGCGGAGGATGGAGGTACATGTATTCGCGTGCCCTACCTCTGCAGCTTCCATGCAGCTCGTGTAGTAACCATGTAAGCACACGCAGACGATCAGTCAGGCAGACAGAAAGACAGACAGTCAGGCAGACAGACAACATAATTGTCATCGTTTTAAGGCTTACGAATGGCACCAGCGCCTATACGCGTGCTCATACAGACAGACAGACAGACAGACTGAAGGACGGACAGACGGTGAGACGGATGCACGGAAAGACAGAGACAGACGGACGGAAGGATGGACAGACAGAGGCAGACATACGGATACACACACGGAAGAGCAGACATATGGATACGCGAACAGACAGACAGATATATACAGACAGACGCACGGACGGACGGACGGACGGAAAGACAAACAGAGTTAACAGACAGACAGACAGACAGACAGACAGACAGACAGACAGACAGACAGACAGACAGACAGACAGACAGACAGACAGACAGACAGACGCGTGACATTTGCAAATGGATGGACATTTAAAGATGAGGGTAAGAATAAGAAGCCCATTTGTCAGTATACTCACCATAATACTGTGTTTCTTCTTAGGCCTACTCACAGGCCTATACGAGGATGTATGTGTGTATGAGTATCTGTGTGTATGAGTGTGTGTGTGGGTGTGTGATGCTGAAGCGCACATGTGACCCACATACGTGATCACGTGCTGACCCAGTTATAATTTATATTCGTCGAAATCTAGGTGCCAATGAATATTAGTCGATCGTTCTGTCCTGCTATATATATAGGCTGACAATTGTATCAATGTATTCCATCTCGTTTACAAAACACGCGGAAGTGCTCCGCAGCAACAACAGCAGCAGCAGCAGTAGCAGCAGCAGCAGCAGTAGCAGCAGCAGCAGCAGCAGCAGTGGCGGGAACAGCCCAGCGGCTGGTGGCGCACGCTGTGAATCGCTTGCGCTAGTAAACTATTTACCCAGATATCAAGTGCGAGGCGCTAATTTAAAACAAAGCTTTTCGCGTGCACGAGTCGCGTACATGTATGTAGCCTATATAAGTGGTGCTATAACGCAATGGGACCAAGTGCATTAATGCCAGTCTGCAGAACTATGCGATTGAAAGACGAGGAGTGACATTGACAATACCAGATGGTAAAGGAAAACCTCTTCCGTGTTGAGTAGTGACTCCGACTGAAACCACTTCGGCCGCATCACCATCGTCATCATCATCCTTTTGGTTTCTATTCTTTGTCTGAGTTTTAGGTGACAATATTATTGGGATGGAGTTATACAAGAAAGATCGTTGCGTCTTGGAAATGTGCGACCTGCCTGGAAAAGACCACAATCCGATGATCTGCAAGGATGGAAAGAACGCCAGCCAAGATGAAAATCCCGCTTGGGGAAAACAGGTATACGAGACATAATTTTATAGTACCGGTACGCAAAGGCCGTTCCCGAAGTGTAAAGACGAGCGGCTATCTATCGGCCTACTGCGTAGTATAATAGGCCTACCGTTCTTTGATAAGGCCAATAAAACTATATATTTGATTTGATTTGATTTGAAGAGAGGCATGGTCAGTTTGATACTTTTATAACCACCTAATAGCATGTGTTAGCATTCGATCAGTCTGCAATGTATCCAAGTAAACTGCGCTACTGATAGCTAGCCTTAAGCAACATGATCACTATTATAATAGATTAGACTTAGAGCAAGCTTTTATAATCGCAAAGAAGTCTTAAAGCGAAATATTCTTAAAGCTCAGTTCATAAGGATCAAGAACTCGAGTGTTTGCATTCGATCCAATAATTATTGTGTATGTCCTTCTATGCAGGAATCCAATAAAAGACGCCTGTATACATGCATACTATGCTGTATGACTATTATAGACAGCTAATATATCAGATATAAACTATAATCAATTTTGACTTTAAAAATTATATGATTTTTATCGCATGTGTCACTCTGTGCCAAAATCGAGTTCTTCCGTTTTGGCGAAACACGAGAACATGAATTTTGATAATGAAAGTTTTGCTTCCTGTCAGTTTTTCGTGCTATCTAATATGGTATCCTATACCATACACATACGCCTACACATTGTACATACACATACACAAACACGCACACACGCACGGACACACACAGACCCACACACAGACACAGAAACACAAACACGCAATAAATGGCAATAAGATAGTGTGTATTTCCGTTTATCAAATAACGCTCAGATAAGACAGAAGCATATTAACACATGCATGATTGTGCCACGCTTTATTTTATCAGCATATACAAATATTCACGTTCAAAATCGCAAATAATAGTTTTCATATTCTACTGGTGCCACTAGCGGACACGTCTGTGAAATGAGTACACTGACCGTAGGCCTACACTGCAGGTGGCCAGTCGTAGCACGCACTCTTCATATACTGAGGCCAAGCAAAAAATTGTCTCATTATCTTGACTCTATATAACCATAACCATAAATTATGCCAGGTTGTATAAAAGGCTGCTCTTGTCTTCCTCTTTTAACAGAACTTCGTCACTAGTCTGGTTGCACTCTGCCAGTGCCCGTCTCAAGTCTGGATAAAGGATGAGGGCGACACTAATCATCTTTGATATGGCTGTGTCGCTAGGCAAACCACCTCTTTTAGCGATGAAATTGCTTACAATTGCTGCTATATTACCCATAATATTATAAGTACGACGCAGGGTCGTTCTTCGTGTGGGCCTTAAACTTGCTAGGCAGCTAGGGTGATGCAGCTAATTTCGTGGAAAGTTTACCTCGATGCCGCTTATTACAAACATGGAAGTAAGGAAGAGGCGTCTATACCTCACTTACTTAAGACTCATGCACTTAACTAATTTTCTCAAGCTTTAACTTAGGCCCACCTTTCCTCACTTTACTTCATAACTAAACCTAATGTTATCCATGTTCAAACTAGGCCAATATGCGGAACCGATGCACTGCATTGGCTCCCTTCCCACAGCGAATTGCCTCTGAAGTATGTGCGCTGGTCTGTTTCACCCCTTCCGTACCTCCTAGATTTGTGTAGGCCTACCAATCGATTTTGCTACTGGGCTGCTCCAATAAATATTTCATCACACATTCGCTAGATGTCGCGAGTGACCGTTGTCTTGCGCGAAAGTCTTGGAACGATTATTAGATAATTTTATGATTTAACTTCAACTTCAACTTGTTTGTTGATCCCAAAAATATCAAACAGACAATTATGCATTCATAATAGTACACAAAGTGATTAATTGCAGTTAAGAAATGCGATCGTATAGCTTAGTGTACAATCATTACTGTGTAATGTAGGGAGCAATAGGCTAAGACTTGTTACAACGCAGAAACAATGATGTTCAAGGGTTCAGTGTATAGTCGCATCATTCCGGTTTGGAGACGTAGGTCACGTGTAGGTGCCAAATTATTCAGCGAGTCAGCTGCATCACGCCTGCATGTCACTGAATGTTTCTTTTAACAAAGCTTTTTGTATCACATCGAAGGGTTCCTGGGACCAGGGGCGGATCCAGGGGGGCCAATCCGGCCATGGCCCCCCATTTAAAATTGCCATGGGACGTGGCCCCCCTTTAGGTTTGAAATTAGTATAGGAATAGTGATGTCATGGCATATTGCCCCCTTAAAGAAAATTGCATTGGACGTGGCCCCCCCCCCATTTGGGTTTCTGGTAGAGGACTAAAAAAAGGTCATCAACTTTTTTTATGCATGAAAAGTACTTTTTCCATGAACTTTTTTGGGCGACCAACGACGAACTTTTTTCCTGTCCCAAGATCAAAGATTTTTGGCCTCCCCCTTGAAAGAGTTCTGGATCCGCCACTGCCTGGGACGTGTCAACCGAGGCTGATGAAGCTGCCCTCTTCAAAGCTATAGTTAAAGGACAATGATCATGCATGTACTTCGTAAATTTCTCTCCTATATACATGCTGGCAAAAACAAGCTGCGCCCTAGACCGCATCCATTTGAACTAACCAATAAAAACAATAAAAACTTCATAACACGGATGCTATATAAAAACGTTTGTTAGCTTTATTCGCTGCTCTTTGTGCTTGTTAACTGTCGCGTTATTACAACCGTTTTTTTCTCAATAAAACGAATAAATATTATAGTCTATAAGTAATTCTGTAACAGCTACCACAGGCCGTCGTGGTCAGGGATTGCCAACTGGACTCAGACGATTCTCCAATTAGGGACATCTTCGCTGATCGGAATGGAGCAATTACTCCAGACGGAATGATGAGTGGTAAAGCCGAGGTGGAAAAGAAAAACACCGACCAGGAGGAAGAATCACTTCCAAATTCGACCAGTGGTGTTTTCTCACTTATTCCTTCTCCGTGTTCTTCTTGTCCTCATTCTCCTCACCATCCTGTTCGATCTCTTCTTACCGACGATGATGATGATGATGCTGCATCTCAGTTCGATGCTCATCGATTGGAGTTATTTCGAGATGATGAGAGTTGCAATCAGAGACCAGCGACTGGAACCACCTGGCGAAACTCATTCTACGCCAGACTGTGAGTTGAACATTAAATTTTTTCATATCATCGGATTATATACAAGGCTTTAAAGTTTATGCGATCGCTCAATGAGGAGAGAGAGGGGATGGGGAAAAAGAAAGAGAGAGCGTGTGTGACAGGGACAGAGGCAGAGTCAGAGAGACAGCAGGGAGAGGAACATAAAAGAAAAGAAAGATAGAGAGATAAAGAGAGAGAGACAGACAGACAGACAGAGAAAGAGAGAGACAGAGAGCAGACAAAAAGAAAAAGAGAGATAGAGACAGAGACAGAGTCAGAGAGAGAGGGGGAAAAGAAAAGAAAAAAGAATTAGAGATAGACAACGACAGAGATGTCGTCAGAGAGAGAGAGAGAGAGACAGACAGACAGACAGACAGACTGAAAGAAAGAGAGAAAGAGAGAGATGCGGAGAGAGGGGGAGGTAGGTAGCATAGGTGCAATCACGTCCTAAAAGTTGGGGGGGGGGACCATAATGAATCACGTCGTAAAAGTTGGGGGAAGCATAATAATAAAGTTAGGGGACCACTCAAAAGTTCTGGGGGACGCGTCCCGTGGGTCCCATATGGTGGTTGCGTCTATGGTATAGGTTGGGTGAATGACAAGGTGGGATGGAGAGGAAAGGGAGTCATCCTGTCCTTTAATCTACTCTGCGTCGAATTTCAACTTGGCATTCAGATCTATTAATCTCATGCGCGTGTCGTGTGCAGCTAACTGACAGACAGACAGACAGACAGACAGACAGACAGACAGACAGACAGACAGACAGACAGACAGACAGACAGACAGACAGACAGACGGACAGACAGACAGACAGACAGACAGAGACAGAAAGACATAGAAAGACAGAAAGACAGAGACAGACAGACAGACAGACAGAGTCGGGATTCCTTCCTGTCTTAGTCGTTAGTTTGAGTTTCTACTTCTTGCCTTATATTCTAAAACATTGATCTGGTGCATGTAGTAAACAATGCGTGCAAAAGAAATAAGCTAAACAAATACGAAACATTAATTTGTGAATTTCACGAGGCTTCGTAAATTCAGTTGGTGCATATCAATATCAGTGAAAATACTTTTATTTCTGATCTTCCTTCAACCCTCATAATAACATTTTGTGTTGGTACATGCATGGTGCTTCGTAAAGGATGCAATTGCATCATGTTGTTATTTAAAAATTACATTTTCCAGATCATTGGAGTACATAGCTTGTTCCACCGTCCTTGCGATCATCATTCCAGTTCTTGGCATTCCAGCCGTCGTCTACTCCATCCGGTCCTACAGGGCGTACAAGAGAGGCGGTCTCCAGCGGTCGAGGCATCTCAACCTCCTCGCCTTCCGGTTGATTCTCGTGGCAGGAGCGCTGCTCTGCTGTCTCGCGATGGCCAGCGGGTTCCTCGCGGCCTACCTACTCGTAAGACCGATCCAAATCGTTTCCGATGAGTCGCCTACGATGGAGACCTTTCGACAGTCCGAGCGAAACCTTTTCCAAGTTCTGGAAAGGGAACTGCTTGATGGACGGCACAACGTATCCGTGCTCGGACAGTCACGGAATCCCAGTTGCGACACGGATTTGGGTTCCGTTTCGGATGTTCCGCTGGATGATCCCAGCTGGAACCCACCGGATCCACTGGCAACCCTCGTCAGAAGGGCCGGGGTAAAAGTTCTTAAGCACACCGTCGTGCAAAAGATATCTCAAGGTTCCAGCAGTTAAACGCTGTACTGCATACAGTGCATAGAGTTCTCTGCTGCATTTCTTGATGGCATGTCAAAATTAAAATAAACTAACCTGCTGAGAACAGGATTAACAATGTCGACCGTCAGCGAACTTCACAAATCACCACCATGCAGAGTTTTATTTTCTAGGACCCTGTTGCAAGGCTTATTCTAAGAAATTTTCATAACTGCATATGTGCAGAGTTTTTCGAGGACCTGTTGCAGGGCTTATTCTAAGAAATGTTCTCAACTGCACACGAATGACACACATGTAGGCCTATAAGCTTAATATTATGGCCTTTCCCAACTGTAGTAGGCTATACACATTTTGTGTCCAGCGGCACGTTAGAATAAGCCATGCTCTGGTTGTCCCCTCTGGAGCTCTTCTTGTTTGGTTTTGGAACGTTTCGTTTCTGGGACCACATGGAGGTAAAATTTGACATATAAATAACATGCTCAATTGCTCATTGAGCCATTGTTTTAGAGAAAATCTTGACGCCACTTGCGTTCAAAGTCATTTTTTCCAACTAAATATTTGAATTTAAGGTATTCTTATTATAGATATTGAAATTAGACATATTTTCAATTAATTATACACCATAAAACGATAGCCATTGCAGGTTGGTAACACTCGTGCTTCGGCAGGTCAGACCTTCAGAGAGTGACATTGAACTGCGCATGCATATTCATGCGAAAAGACCATCGTAGGCTGATATCTGAGATTGAAAATTAAACGTTCGAAGAGTTGAATCTTAGTCAAGTGGTTGATTTTATCATTGACTATATTTTTATGATGTCTTGCATGAAGATCTGCTCTTGATTAAATATTTTTTTAAAAACTATCGTGGAATTTAAATATAGGACTGTAGCGCAGATGCATTTTTTCTAAATCGGTTATTTCGTTATTTTGACAGTTTTCACGTTGGCCTAATTGAGTGCATTTAAAATTGGATCGAAGATGGTCAAGTATAAGAAGTTCTGTAGATACTTTTTGCATGTTGACTTTGCTCATTCTGCTGAGTTCTAGCCAATCTAGCGTACTTCTAATTCCTGCCTGAGGTAGGCTACACGGACCTACCCCAGTTCAATTCTGCTAATGTTCTCTCGACTTTGTTCTTTGAAGGCCCTCGATCATAGCTATGACCATAATGGAAAACTTGAACCCGTTTGGGGCCTGGGTTATTCTTATAGGAGACCATTAAGCTGACCATTATGGTTCGAATCGAATGTGCGTGCACGTCATGTTGACCAAGACTATTATACACTGTCACTACAGTCGACTGATGTCGCATAGGCCTAGGTTATAGACCGAGAGCACTATGGGAATCATGGACTAGTCTATAGATCAGTTGAAGAGCTAGTCTTTTAGCCATGGGCGGAGTTTATCAGGGGCTAGGGGGCTTAAACCCCACAAGAAGGCCCAGATTCAGGTTTTTACCATAAAAATGGTATCTTTTCCCAGGGTTAGCCCCCCAAGTCTCCGCCCCAACCAAGTCCAAGTTGTTTTTAGCTCCCCAAGAACGGAAACCAAACTCCGCCTATGCTTGTAGCTTCAATATTCACATCAATTGTTCTAATGATAAAACTTCGTGTATAATATGCATGATCTTACTTAAACAGCTGCCACTGGTCCAGTTAGTTACTTTGGTTTAAGAAATTAAGTGGAAATGTAACTTTCCGCATGAATTGCATGTAGCCTATTTTAGGATTTTTCCTTTGCGATTATAGGCTGTAGCCTACACTGTGTACAGTCTCTATATAAGCTTCGTTGTTTACACTATTTCTTTAGATCTCTTTCAATCTCTGCGCTATAAATTTACTGGTAGACCTACACTGGGTGTCCGCTGTTTTAAAATCAATTTATTTTCTCTGGGTCTGTCGCCCTGGGAGCGGGTCTGACTGGAATGCACTCTGACAGGGAGGCGCTTTATAAATTTATACATGCAATGCAATACATTACAATACAATGCGCTACAATACAATACGCTACAAAACAATACGTACGCTACAATACAATACGCTACAATACAATGAGCTACAATACAATACTCTACAATACAATGAGCTACAATACAATACTCCCATTTTCTGTCTAAGACAGACAGGACGAGACAGACATACATGTATAGTCGTAGTGGCAGACCACTCACCACTCAACTGAACGTCCTTATTCTGAAGACAGACTGATAGACAGACAAACAAACAGCTAGACAGACCGTTAGACAGGCAGACAAACACACGGACATACATGTAGTCTGACGTGTTTTATTTGGGCTTAACATGAATACAGACCCAGACGAGAAGCTCTTCTCGGAACTCAGAGACAGACGATTGATTTGGACGTCCATGCAGATATATTGTTCATACCGTATACTTACATGAAAGGTTGCTATTATTTTTAAATGACAGTGGTCGATGAGAGGCCATTCATCTCACATGCCGCATTCCATTGAGCCAACGACGTCGTCATGCTGACCCGGTCGTCTATTATAATAGGTCATGCCATCCATCGGATACATCGTTCGTCATTGGCGAACAGCTGCTGGATATGTTGCCTTCTTTTCAATCGGTCAGCAATCTACATGTATAAGTTTCAAGTGGCAACCGATTTAGACGCCAGTGGAAGAATTAAACCATATGTCTACAAGCAGTTTATTTCTTGATCCGTTCTGATAATTAATTTTGCATCTTGCCTCATGATTATTTATGCTGTTTAGTGTTTACACAAGCACGCATTCACCAAGGAAATCAAGTGCATGTGCCTTCGAACGATAATGATCTAGTGATAGGGTCCTGTCTCTTGTAATACCGTCTATATAGACAGCTATACGAGGAAAACATTTAAACGAACGGAGTAGGCCTATCCTGTATTCCTATTGATATTGCGCCTGTTCTACGTTGCCTGCATGTAGGCTACACCGGAGAGTGGCTCTTCTGCAAAAAGTTCATAATAAAGGATGCACTGTCTTACTTAGCTCACTTTTAGATCTACTTTGTCAACCTATAGCCTACTTGAAACGCACGCAACTCTAGCCTACATATTACATAACATAGACTACTAAACCACGCAAAAACGTTCACGTGACAACTCGCAAGCGAAAGCACACGTCGTAGGCCTGTTTACAGTAGGCTACACGAATATAATATTTCGCCGGAAAACATTCTTGTTTTTCCTGCACTCATGCACGATTTCATTCTTCTGATTCACCATATACACGATCTAATTATGTTTTGAATTATACTTAAAACTGTGTTTCTATGGAAACGTCGTGCATGGCGAACGTGCGACGCTGTGTAGCACGAATGGTTAACGAGAGAAAAAAAACGAAAAAGATGAGATCGTGATGTTGTGGAGAAGAACATCTACGTTATACATATATATATATATATATACATAAAACAAGATTAGACTAAAGTCGTGATATATATATATATGTATATATATATTATATATATATCACGACTTCAGATTAATCTCGTTTTATGCGTATGATCGTCAGATTTCAATTTCGCCGAGGTTCAAATGTCAGCCACTGCTTCGATCCAGTTTCTTTCTTCTAAATTCGATTCAATTTATTTTCTGAAACTACAATTATGGCAGCGAACATTATCATGCTAACGATTAACATTTTTTGTATGTGCACTTGTTACATAGCGCCCTTTAGAGATTTTTCTACCCAGAAGCGCTCCCGACTACAGCGCGGACACAAACACAGAAGCATTCACTCAATGAATGAGGTATAAGGCTGAATCGGAGTTTCACGCCAAAGCGCTGAGCAATTGCAAGTGAAGGACTTGCCCAAGGTCCCTACGCGGAAGCGGCATGAGGTGGATTCTAACCTGCAGCCCTCCGGCTGCAAGGCAACGAACATACCCACTACACCACCATGCCCGGTTGTCAACGGGGGAATCAGAATGGATGGACTATAGGGCTAATAAGACCATGTATGGAGGAGGCCCAGTCATGGAAAAGTTTAAAACATATATATATATATATATATAGCCATAGGACTAGTAACATGTTAAGTCTGAGTAGCCTACATGTGAAGCGCAAGACTATCGAGGGTGTCAAAGGATGTTGCACTATAGTATGCACTATCAAACCCGTATAATCTTTGAGTAACAGACCCAGAGCGCAGCCGAATTTATCAGCAGCATTTTCATTATCCCATGAATAATATGATATTCTATTCATTTTATACTTATATATATAATTATATATATAATAATAATATAGATCGACGTGCATATATAATTATAGGCCTATAACCTATGTGCCCATAATTATGCCTTATTCATTGAGTGAATGCGTCTGTGTTTGTGTGTGCATGAGTGTGCGTTTATAGCCATAGACTATACGGAAAATATATTGCACACCTTCTTTAGATAAGTTTTTCATCTATAATTCACAGCTTGTATTTGTCTCTCATTTCTCACGTTTCCTCATTCAACGAAAGCCGCAGCACGCCTCCCTATACTATAGTATCCTCCGGTGAATAATCATTGCATTGAGTCTCATTAAACCTTACAAGCAAGACGCAAGACTTCTAGTCTGAGATAAACTACTGGCAAAGCGTCGTAAATAAAATATTGTATCACGGGTTGCTTGGCTAAAATAATGAGCACCCTGGGTCCGTAGGAGAACAGATAAATTTCTCTGCAACATAATAACTGCAGTCATATAAAAACCGTCCATGCCATTCCGATATTATAACAGACAACGTGGCTCTGAGACATTCTTGTAAAAACATTCAGTGACAAAAACGACTTGAGCTAAGGCCACATTCACACCGTCACGTCAGTACGACGTATATTATGCAGTAATTACTGTTGGAACCATTATTTTCTCATAAAAATGTCTGATCGTGTCTATACGGCGTTCAACGGTCATTAATGATATAATCGTCCCATTCTGAACTGGTTTAGATACATGTCTTCTGAAGAGCACTCTTCAACATGAACTGACTTCAATTGCAAGCAATAATAATATTAGGGGCCTATTATTCTCGTATTTATAGAGTGCGTCTAATGGCGGACGCTTATCATTATAATGGGTAACAAACTCCGTTCTGTCAGCAAGCACACATGGAGTCCTTATGGAAGTAATATTCCATATGAGACACGTACAGAGTCGCCCATATAATCCCATACGATTGCCCATAAAAATGCTGGCATGGCACTTCTGTATGGCTGGTCTTGGAGAATTGTAGCAGTATGACGTCGGGGGTGGCAACCGGCCAGGAAAAATTTCTGAGGGGTTCCATTTTGGGTTTTGCCTACTTGCCATTTCCACAGATGTTCCATTTCGATGGTTTATCCCAAATGGATTGTTTCAAAATAATAGAATTAGTTGTTTTTCAAAGCAAGAATTGATTATTTGGAGGAGCTGAACCTGCAATCTTCTAAATATGCCTGCGCACCGCAAAGACCTGAGTTCGAACTTTTTCAGCTATAGATCTACCACAACAGTGTTAAGAATTTATTCTCTTAACTCATTGCACGTAAGCTTATTTATGCCTACACATGTACGTACTAGAACCGTTAAGACAAAATGTCCGCCGAGGCAGGCGCTAGAGTCAACGGACCGTGTCTGTCTGAGCTTTTCTTCTGACCAATTAATTTGCGCAGATCGATGTTCGGTTGAATGACTTGGCGTTCCAATCGAGCGATTTTATCGAGTGCTGCTTAATGTTTATGTCTGAATCTCTGCTTCACGCCTGTGCCCGGCAGACGAACGTTCAACGGGGGAATTTGACGCACCACCGGTGGTTAAAAGTCCTCCGCGCTCCACCCATGGGCGGAAACCTGAGCGGAGACTTGGGGGGGGGGACGAACGAGTGGCCGAAGGAAAGACACGAGATTTTTTAGTCATCTGGCCAGAAAGTCAAGAATTTTTTTCTATTTTCACCATCAAAAAGTTGATGACGTTTTTTTAGTCTTGACGCTCAACTAGTGGAGGGGACAAATGCATGGGACGTCACCCCCAACACCTCCGTTGGGGGGACCGTTCCCACCGGTCCCCCTAGGTTTCCGCCCATGGCTCCACCAACACATCCTGCCCGTCTCAGTTTCATTGCCACACCGTCACAGGTCCTGTGCATAAAAGCAGCGGATCTCTGTGAAGAACTGATGCGGTCTGACGCGGTCCGAGGACAATAATATGGCCTGAGTCTGAAAACCAGATTTGATTTGTTGATCGATATAAACAAGAAAAGAGGTTTTATAGGCAGCGCGCGGTGATGTGTGGCGATATATTCCAGAGACAAATGTGCGGAACATGCGTGCACTAATAAGCTTAGATGTGACCCCAGTTCGAATATTCTGTCCCTAATGACATTAAGCGGAAACGCATTACTTCATGTGGGAGTAGGCTATTATATTAGTTTAATAAAAATTATTACATATCGCATCGTAATTTTTATCATCAAATGCATGATGGCATTAAGCTGTCTTCGTCGTTTTTTCAGTCGATGTAATTTTGACAACAAAACAAATGTCACTTTTGTCGTTTGATGTATTTACTATTGTCATCCAAAGCCATGTTTCTTGCAAGTTGCAACGACATTATGTCGCGACCTGATGCCAATTCAGTTGATGTAATTCTTTATTCATAACATCTCATGAATCAAAAGCATCGAATGCAAATAATATGACATCAAATGCAAATCTAGCTGCACCGATCAAACTCTGTTGTTGTTGTTGCTACTTCTTATTCTACGCGACTATGCAGCCATTTCTAGTTCGCGACATCAAAGTAACGCGTAACTGAGGCTAAAGAGTATTCCCCTACTGTTGTTTTCACGCAGCTATAATGAGTACACCGACTGTACACTATCGATGTGAGATGAGAACTCCCGCCCTCATATGCCGAGGCTAAGAAAATGAAATCATGCATGATGTTGACTCTTGAAAAACTGCTCATTTCTTTTTCAGTATACAGCATACACGCTATTGTTTACAGACTGCATTGTTGTTCTGTTGCAAAAAAGAGGCGGTATAGAGAAAAGTAGATGAGTGTGTTCTAACTTCTAAGACGGAACTCACTTTGGACAACCGTCATCAATGGCAGAATGAAGGATGGAGGACCGGAAGCACACCATGATAGACACTGTGTGGACCGGATGAATCATCAGCGTTTAAGCCAGACACCGCAGTGATTTTAAAAACGTACACAATAATCACGAGTCTACAGTGATTCTTCGCAAATTTACATAAAATTATAGACATGATACAGTGTAGACTCTACACTGTATCATGTCTATAATTTTATGTAAATTTGCGTTCACTCAACTAGGCTACATGTATAGTTAATGATAGTGAGTTGATACGTACACTAACCCCGTAGGCCTACACTGTCGGTTTGAAGATGGGACGGCGAGGAGAGAGAACTGATCAGTGGTCACACTTACCACATGAGCTTAAGCTATACCGGTATTAAGTCTCTAACTCTTCATACCCATAACTTCATGGGCTGCTCCATTTCTACAGGTATACACTGGCCTAAAGTACAATGGTAATCTTAAGCCAACATCTTAGGCAACACAACAGGTGATAGCAATATAAGACTATAGGTTACTGGCGATTCTGATTTTCAGACTAGGCTATGGATAATGATTTGTCGATCAACCAAACCTGGTCCGTCACAGAAACCTGGGTCAGCCATTCGGATTCTAATTTCTTCGCAATATCAGGAAGATCGTGACCATAATATTATTCGGCCTCTATTGAAAACGTGAAGAATCAATCAGTTTCTAAGATTCATTATTGTTCCTACAATTATTGTTCTTATAATTATTGTTCTTATATGCTGACAGTTCATATAGTTGTTCATTATTTTCCATAGGATATAAACAGCTCTATCATCCATCCACCTCCTTTATTGCTTCCATGGCTTTTGGTCCATTCTGGCATGATGATAAACGAGTTATTTTCACTCCAATTACTCTGAACTGTCCGTCTCTCTGTGTTATTAAGCCTACAACGCAGATTTATAGTATGAACTTTTGAGGGGAATGTTCTCCAACTCCTCCTACAAATTGCCTACTTAAATGCAATAAGCTTGTCACAAGCAACTACAGTATATCTTGTGTTGTTTTCTTATCAGGGTCCATTTCCGAACTACATGTAGCACGATGCTACGAACTCTGCAGGTTTTGATCCCTACTGTGACTCATTTGTAGGGATGACATACGTGACAGATTTACGTGATATAATATCGATAATTTGCTGTTTAGGCCACAAAGACTAGTCAATTTGACTAGAAAACAGAGACAGACAGACAGACAGACAGAGAGAGAGACAGAGAGAGAGAGAGAGAGAAAGAGAGAGAAAGAGAGAGAGAGAGAGGCAGAGATAGACAGAGAGACAGAGACAGAGAGACAGAGACAGAGACAGCGACAGACAGAGACAGACAGAAACAGAAGGAGACAGAAAGAAAGAAAGACAGACAAACAGAGAGAGAGAGAGAGAAAGAGAGAGATAGAGAGACAGAGACAGAGACAGACAGACAGAAAGTGAGACACTGAGGAGAGAGAGAGAGAGAGAGTGTGTGTGTGTGTGTGTGTGTTTGTGTGCGTGTGTGGTGAAAATGCGACGCATGCATATGCAACGTGACATTTTGTAAATAAGGTCATGCGATTCTATGTTTTCCACTGCAGCGACGCAATGTCATCTAACGCCACGTCTAGTTGTAAGCTTTGTCATTTCGTGCCATGCTATTAATATATCCAGCCGTGATCTGCTAAAATGTAATACGATGTGACCCAACGCTTTTGCAGATCTCTATACTTCATTCAGTAAAATAGTCGTGAGCACAAGATTAATTTCTACCACTGAATCGTGCACGAAATGATTACATCACATTAAATGTTGAAAAATTTAATTCTACATCGTCGTCCTTATATTTCTTATTTAATCTCTGGCTCACGCCGCACTCAACTACACGCTGATACAAAGTCATGTAAGCTTAGTTTAGAAGTATAAACTATTTTGATTCTGAGCATATGAAAGTCAGAGCATATTAAATTTTGATGTGTTAGTAGTGACTAGGGAAAAGTGAATCGTGAGAAGAATGGGTATAGGCCTAATGGGTAATTTTTCCACACAAATAATTGCATTTCATCCACGTTCTAGAATAATAGTCGGAGAAAAATCCGGGAAAAATACGATGGCCTTTCATGTTGAGAAAGGGTGTCGTGCTCTTGCGACATTTTCTGGCTCTGTCTGTCTGCCTATCTCTCCCCCCTCTGTCTCTGTCTCTTTCTCCCTCTCTGTCTCTTTCTCGCTCTCTGTCTGTCTCTCTCCTCTCTGTCTCTGTCTCCTTTCTCACGCTCTGTCTCTTTCTCGCTCTCTGTCTGTCTGTCTCTCTCTCACACCCACACAGTCACACACTCACTGTCTATTTTTCTCTATTTTCATTGCCCAAGTTGCTGAAGACCATCGCATTTTTCACCGTGGTCCTGTGTTATAAATAATTCTGCAGCGAATTCTTAATGAGTTTTCTTGAAGAGCCGTATTATAAGCTAAGAAGTGTGAACCTGGGATAACGCTTTTGACGTCATGAATCAGAAGGATGAGTAAAAGAAAAAGCAGAAGTAGGCTAAAAGATCTCAATTCCGTTCCAGGGCTTAGGCCTATTGCATATGAAAACTCTTGAACCTAGAAACCTATAGAACCGTATCCGATTTGAAATCTTCAAAGTTCTTTTTTCAATCGGACATCACAGATAGGCCTACCCGATTTCTATGACTCCATGGTAGGCATTCTATTTTATAGACACCATAAACTGTTTTTCACGCCAACGCATCTTTTTTCTCAAGCGTTAAAACGTTCTCTGATTTTACCGTCAAGTGCATTCAACGAGTCCTGCACAGAGGTCGCCATGGATTTACCTTTGATGAGCGTCATGAGTCCTCGAAACAGAAATCGTTTTATGGCGAAAACAAACAAAAAAAACATTTTGTGGTTTGTTTGATCGCGATAGAGTCACGTGTCAATGTTGGGTTCAGGGTTCAACCCTCCACTGTGACATAAACATGTTTTGGCGATTCTGCTCTATTGCCGCCCCAAAACGTAATACGTTAAACAGAATAGTAGGCTATACATGTATATAATTTTATAGCCTACCTGTTTTGAGTTGGAAGATCAGAGTGGATCGGCAAACGGTACAGAATATGACGAGGCTAAGAAAAATAAACCAGTAGCACTTTAAACAAAAGGTTGTCTATCGTTGTTAGTTCAAAGGACTGCTTATGCTTCATCGTCATCGTCGTCGTCATCATCATCTTTCTTTATTTGTCTTGTTCTTGTTCTTGTTCTTCTTCTCCTCCTTCATCTCCATCTTCATCGCTGTCATCATCATCATCATCATCATCATCATCATCATCATCATCATCATCATCATCATCATCATCATCTGTTTCTTATCCCATTATTCGCCTTCTGAATTGCCTAATCCACATGTAGGCCTATCTCTTCAAGTACAAGCTAATATATAAGTCTCTAATCTATCTAACCGAGTCTAATCTATTTTGTCCACACCAATTCAATTAAACTGTAGGCTAATCTATTCCAATCTGGTCTGACGCAATCTATCATGATCCGACATTATCTCTTCACTGCTGTGGAGTCAACAGTGAAAAATATCGAGAAAAGATTAAGAAAAAGCGACATAGCCTCATCATATTATTATATATTAGCCATATATGGAGCACCTATAAGCAGAGCCATGCGCCGACTTGAGAGTGTCGGCGGCGGCGCGCCGGTCATTTTTGGTCGGCGGCGGCGCGCCGACCAACAAAAATCTGCGGCGGCGCCCTCGAAATGTCGGCGTCGGCGGCGCGGCGTCGAGGGGTAAATGTTCAAGCGTCGAATATTTATCTCAAAAGTTGTTTCACAAGCAACTTATAATAAAAAAAATGCGCGTTCAGTCATTGTTTTGGCAGTTATCTGGCCTTTAATCAAAATCTTTGAGAAACAATTATTCTCAAAACAGGCGTTCATATAGAAAAATTATACAAAGACTGGATTAAAAACAACTTGACGTTTTAAAATTCAGGCCTCCAGCTTACATAACCTACTAGTAGAAGTTAAAGAACTGCTTGCGCAGTGTCGGTGCTACCTGCCTATTTTACTCTTGGCCTGCCTTATGAACCTCCAAAAATACTTTGGGATTTCTAATAACTTCTTTACACTTAATTTATTTGATCTGCCGAATGAGGCCCATTTTCTTAACGCGATCCGCTGAAATTGTGTAACGGTACGCATGCAGATTGATTGATTGATTGCTGCATACAAGTACGCATACGTACATACACCCATACATGCATACATATTATACATACATACATACATACATACATACATACATTCACACATACATACATACATACATACATACATACATACATACATACATACATACATACATACATACATACATACTTACATACATACATACATACATACATACATACATACATACATACATACATACATACATACATACATACATACATACATACATACATACATACAGTACCATTTTTGCTGCGCAATTGAAATCAAATCACAAGATGAACTAAAGTTTAAACGTTAAGCACATTTCAAAAGTCAAAACGAGGAGGTAACATCATAGGTTTCATAACATTGACACAAAATCGGCAGGAAAAATCGAAGTAGGCTACGCATGAAAAAGAATCTGCTTCGCTCTGACGCAACAATGTTTTTAGCGAAATCACGCAAGAGTTTGAAAAATTCAGCAAAAAGAAATAGACGAATCAGCGTGGCATCGGCGGTGCGCCGACAAATTTTCGGCGGCGGCGACGCCGGCGCGCCGACCCAAAAAAGTCGGCGGCGGCGGCGCCCTCAAATTGTCGGCGGCGGCGGCGCGGCGCGGCGCGGCCGACGCAGGGCTCTACCTATAAGTTGTAGAATTCCGGAAAAATTTCCGGTTGTAGAGTAAATGAGTTGTGACATGAAAACTACTATGCCATAGAAAAGCGACGTCAACGAGACCAACTTATTTCTGGGCACAAAACAATTTGGTAGCAACCGTGACTACGGCATGCATTTACAGCGCAACATTATAATGCTCTGGATATTCAAAATAATGACGTCGAAATGCCGAATAGTAGCCTCTAACAAGTTAACAACCAAGCGGAAAAAGGCAGCCACACGAAGTTTCAGTATAGAGTCGTATTTACATAGCCTACCATCATCATCCAGGGTAACATTAAGGGGAGGAGAAGTGGACTCCCCCTTCAGTCCCCAAATAGGTTCAATTCCCTAATGAGGATGGCCTTTACCTCACATTTCGTTCTGCCGTGGGCACATCTATAAACCGCGCACTCGTCATCCGCATTGCCATTATAATGGCCAGATGCGCATAGGCAAATAATAATTCGAATGCTGTAACATTAAATACCTGAACTCATGTGGGTGAGTAAGTGCGTTTTCGTGTTTATCGACGTTTTTGGCAGACCTTCTGTGAACCTCTCAGAAGGTGCTACTCAAAACGAGGTTGAAATTCTCCTCCAATCATAGGTTCTCTATATATAGGCCGATAGCGATTCGTTAATCGTTACCTGAGGCAGGGGCGGATCCAGGGGGGGCTTATCCGGCCATGGCCACTCCATTTAGGAATGCCCATGTATCGTGGCCCCCCATTTGGATTGAACATGCTGTGGAACAATGTATATATTCAACTTATATTGTACAATTTGGCCTCCCCTATTCAGAAATGCCCATGCATTGCGCCCCCCCCCCATTTGGATATGGCATGTTTTCTGGAAGTTAGAATCTGAGGATCTGAGGACTAAAAAAAGGTCATCAACTTTTTGGCGGATAAAATGGTATGTTTTTCCAAAAATTTAGACTTGAAGACTAAGAAAGGTCATCAACTTTTTTCGGCGAACGAGGACGAAAAATTTTCAAGACCCAAGGTCAACAAGAATTTCCCCTCCCCCCTTGAAGAGTTTCTGTATCCGCCCCTGACCTGAGGAATGCAACCGTGCACAAGTGCACACACGCAACCGAAAGCAAACACACGGAGAAAACGAACGGGGGTATATAGTGTTTATAATCATTGGTACCAGTGTGAGAATTGTGGAAAAAGAACTGAGGTTGGACCATTATCCACATGGAATGGGGGTGTGAAAACAGATTTTACTATATATGGGGCTCTAAGAAAGACCGGGAACTGGAACCCCTAACCTCCAGAAATGCTCACTCTGCCTGGTACGCATAGTGTTTTGCGGTTGAACGCCATTGGAGATTTTTTTGAGGGAACACACTCCCACTTTACCTAACTTTGTCTTCATGTTCTCTTCTCTTTTTTCATTATTTTTAAAAGTTTAAATACTTACTTGTTGGGCACATCCAACCAGTTTCGAGTGAGTTATAGGCCTAAGTATACGTTCGTAGGCCTACGGCTTGTTTTATTGTGCAGCAACGTAGGGCTATCGTGGGCTATCCCGGCGATTTGTATTGTTTGCACACATAAAAACACGTCGACTGCATCATTGCCCAACGGCAGATTGAAGGAAACGAATGCCAACAGACGGGATTCACGGGAATTATTGTTCGCCATGTATTAGCATTTGTCTTTGCCGGATTTCCAATACAAGACCCATGACAAGCTTCCTGCTGTTACACAGTAGCTGCCTGGATATATCTGTCTGTCTCACTGTCTGTCTGACTGTCTATCTGTCTGTCTATCTGTCTTTCTGTTTGTCTATCTATCTATTTATCTGTCTATATATCTGTCTGTCTGCCTGCCTGTCCGGCTGTCTATCTCTGTCTGTCTGCCTATCTGTCTGTTCGTCTGTCTGTGTCTGTCTGTCTATATGTATGTCTGCTTCTCTGTCCGTCTGTCTGTCTGTCTGTCTGTCTGTCTGTCTGTCTGTCTGTCTATCGCTGGTGTCATCGACTCCTCTGTCGTTTGCCGCGGGTGGTCGGAGATGGAGAGAAGAGGAGGATGAGGATGAGGATGAGGAGGAGAGAAGGAGGAGGAGAAAAGAGGAGGAGGATGAGAAGGAGGAGGAGGAGAGCCAATGACCGATGGCGACGTTGCTTCTGCCGCTGGTCGTCGTCGTCGGTAGATGGCGTCGGTGGTTGAACTTCCTTCCATCATTCGATGCAGTGCATGTTAACATTCGCTTCTGCAAATAACTGCATTGCTTTAAGACCACAGCAACGACGAACTGACCACGCAGATTCGATTTCGTTACATGAACACAGAACGGAAGAGACTCAGAACCACGGACGACGTCGGAATTCGTCTTTGTTGCAGTCGCATGAAAGAAGAATACGAGAAGACAACAAAGCGTCTCTCTCTCTCTCTCTCTCTCTCTCTCTCTCTCTCTCTCTTTGAAAAGAACATTTTTCTCTCTCTTCGGAAACTGTTGTTTGGCGGTTGTTTCTTGTCCGTCGGAAAGATCGTCTGCTGCTGTCGGTTGCAGCTGTGACGTCGACCAGTGACGTAACTGTGACGTTGGCCAGTGACGTAACTGTGACGTTGGTCTGTGACGTTACTGTGACGTTGGCCATTGACGTAACTGTGACGTTGGTCTGTGACGTAATTATTCGTTTGCCGTTGACGTCAATGTCGTCGACGGACTGTGGCGAAGGCATTTAGGTACTGAGGAGCAGGAGTTAAGTAGGTATGGGCCATTCTTAGAAAGAGACAAGAGACAGAGATAGAGAGAGAAGCTGTTTATAGAGTATTGCCCTTCAACTCTTGCACGTAGCACTGGCTTCAAACCGTGGCCAAATGTCGACTAAAGCGATGACCTTAGTGATGAGTCTATCTCTTCTTTCCGTCTGCATAAACTTCCCCGTCGATGCGAGGCGCCACCGTGCACTATCGAGGGATGACGCACAAGTGACGTCATCATGGTGGCACCGAGCATCTTCTGTAACGGAGCAAACGGTGGTCGAGCGCCCGCTGCTGCTGCTGCAGCCACCGCCGGTCCCGTCGAAGGTCCCTCTGTCAGTGACCCGTGACGAGAAATGGCAGAAGGTCTCCAGGGCAGCGGAGCGGAACGTGACGTCATGGCCCTACCGCGAACAGGTGGTCGTCGTCGAGGGTGACGTCATCCTCGGTGGTCTGATGATGGTACACGAGAGACACAACGAGCTCATCTGCGGCAAGGTCATGCCCCAGGGTGGGATCCAGGCCACAGAGGTCATGCTGTACACGATCGACTACGTCAATCGAGTCCAACTGATTCCTGGAATTCGAATCGGAGCGAGGATCAAGGACGATTGCGATCGGGACATCTATGGACTGGAACAGAGCGTCGATTTCATCAGAGGTAAGACACACACACGCACACACATACAGAGGCACACGAACACAGACACACACACACATAGGCACACGCACACACGCGCACACACACGCACACGAAACGGACACACGCACACACACACACACAAGCACGCAAACACAGAGGAACCCGAACACGGACACACATGCACACACATACACACACAGACGCACACACAGATACACACAGAGGAACACGAACACGGACACACCCACATACACAGAGGCACACGCACACGGACACACACAGACACACACACAGACGAACACGAACACGGACACACACACGCGTGCGCGCACACACAACACACAGGGATAGGCTAGCGTTTAAAACTTTTTCTTTCTCATTTATTCAGCGAAAATAATGGTTCTTTCTCCGTCGAGTTTAACTATTAAAATATAAAGATAATTGAAATATAAAGAGAATTATAATAATTATATTAAAGAGAATTGGAATATAAAGAGAATTTTAAATATAAAGAGAATTGAAACATAAATAGAATTGAAATATAAAGAGAATATGTGCGGTTGTGGAATTTAAACAAAGTAGCAGTCATTATGGTGGATTTTATAATAGTCAAAGAACCGAGTTATAAGATGTTCATTACTGCAACGTAATCTCGATAATCTCCACTGAAGCCCCTTCTTCTGCCAACCTCTTACACGATGCCTAAGCTCAGTTTTAATCATGCAGATTATTATTAATCCATTTATTTGCGACAGTCGTTAGTATCATCATGCGCATCTTTTGATTAATCTATTTCTGAATAATCCTGCATGAATCTGTACATCATCCAGAAAAAAGACGTCCATGCATGTGTAATTATCTCTGGCGTTATCAGCACAAACGATTTTTACTTGTTACATTGTTTAGACCACATTATCGGAAATCATTGGTTCTTTAAAACTTCGTTGTCATTAAGCTATATTTTACAGAACGTTGCGTTACTGAATACTGACTAGCCTACTTGTAGAGTGTATGCCCAGCTAAAAATCGACTCACTTTCACATTTTTAGCCCTATTCGAATAACGCGCGGAAGAAGTTTATTTAGGCTACACAATGTGCACATAGGCTATGCACACGCTGCTATATTTGTGCGTGTGTGTAACCTTGTATACGTGTACGTGTGCTTACGTGTGTGTATGTGTGTGCGTGTATGTGTGTGTGCGTGTATGTGTGTGTGCGTGTATGTATGTATGTATGTATGTATGTATGTATGTATGTATGTATGTATGTATGTATGTATGTATGTATGTATGTATGTATGTATGTATGTATGTATGTATGTATGTATGTATGTATGTATATTTGCATGTATGTATGCAAGTATGTATGTATGTATGTATGTATGTATGTATGTATGTATGTATGTATGCATCTATGTATCTATGTATATAAGACGATAATGCAGAGGTTATGCAGTTCGACTTTATTACGAAGAAGGCGTTTCTTCGTGATGGATGGTGAAGACAAGGAAGACAATGGAGGTTGCAGCAGCAGCAGCAGCAGCAGCAGCAGCAGCAACAGCAGTAGCAGCAGCAGCAGCAGCAGCAGCAGCAGCAGCAACAGCAGTAGCAGCAGCAGCAGCAGCAGCAGCAGCAGCAACAGCAGCAGCAGCAGCAGCAGACAGAGATGATTGATTGATTATACTCTCGAGGAAATAACCGGACCGCATCCGATCCAATGATTATGATGCTCGAATGGCAGATCGAAACTCCCTTATTTCTTATCGTCTTCTTCCTGTGGGACTTCTTTCTAGTTCTCTCCACTCCCACTTCTTCCCAATACTTCGTCTGTAATCCTCCCTTCCGACTGTACCATGATCGCCAGATTATAATTATATTCGTTGGAATAGAATCGTGGATTTTAATTGTGTCATTAATTAATTAATATCATGGATATGTCATACATTACTGTTAGTTAAGTGTTAAAGGAACAATAATATTAGATGATAGGCAATAGGACATCCATTATTAACTGTACAATGACTTTGAATGACATGCTAATCTGTGAGATCATCTTAGCTAGGGCATTGACAGCCAACTCTGATGGGCAGAGAGTTTAGAAGTCAGCTTCGCCATTGGTTAGGGCGGGAGTTAGTTATTAGCTAAGTCATATTCACTTCATATAAAAGTCAATGTAAGCTCTCATTCTGGACGGTCTGCCGCAGCCGGAGAGTTAACTAGACCGTCAGCTTTGTAATTATTATTATTATCTTTGTTAGGTTTAGGAATCATTAACCTGTTCATCATTGTTTCTAGTGTAAGTATAACTTTAGTTGATGTAGATTATTAAACGTGTAAATGTATCTCTCTCATTCAGTAGCGCTTTCATGTGCAGTGTAGTCTCCCCGTAGCATCACTAGTTAATTAATAGAGGTAGGCTAATACCTTATCTAGGGGAAGCCTGTTACCTTTAGGTAAGAGTGGGTGTGTAAAGACCCCAGTATTACAGATATACAATCGCAGCATTTAAAAAAAGTTGACGACAACACATCAAGCACATTATCATAATAAATTATAATAGTTTACTATTGACTAATATTTAGAATATTATTCTTCGTCGTCTTATTTTCATTGTTTTTCTGCTCCTAACTCGAATGGGCCCTTTAAGTCAAAGGGTTGCTGGTAACGGTATATCTAAAGGTCATAGAGTTATTAGTATTATTATCATCATCATTATCGTCATCATGATGATCATGATCATGATGATCATCATCATAACCACCACCACGACCACCACCACCACCACGACCACCACGACCACCACGACCACCACGACCACCACCACCACCACGCGATTGTTAAAACGCCATTAATTGTACTAAAGTTAAAAAGTAGGATGCTTTTTTCCACACAATGTCATGTTGCACTTGCATCAAGTCATACGTGCTAATTTCTGTACTGTAGTCTGCAGTGCGATCTACCCAATGTCATTGTTTTTGCGTTTCTATAGCATGTTCTATTTAAAAAAATCTATTTAAATCAAACACAAAGGCAATCTCCACCAAAAAAATCGCAGTTGTTCCGAGAGCAGCTGCGTTCTGGCTGATTTGATATTTTCTTCTCAAAATAGAAGCGGGTCATAAAATTGCGCTGTTTCTTTCTGACGTGGACAGGAAGCCCCATAATAATATGTTCCAAGGCCGTAGACAGGGGGTGTTTTGGGTTTTTGAACACACCCCCCCCCCAAATGGAAAATGCAGAAAGAATCTATTGCATTTACTAGCTCGGGATGCAAAAACCATGAAACAAAACTATGAAAACACCTCGCCCCCGACGAAATGAAATAATAGAATGCATTCACTAGCACATAACGAAAAAAATTAATTAAACAAAATGAGATGAATTTTCGATTTGATGACTTAAAAAAAGTCGTCAAAAATTTCCGGCGAAGAAACACCCCCCCCCCAATAAAATCCTGGCTACGGCCTTTATATGTTCAGCGCTTTAGGAAAAAAACAAGTTTTAGTCTGTTTAACCCTTTGATGACCAGCGAGTACTAAAATGCATGGAAAACATATGTAGCTGGTCGCTAAAGGGTTAAAGAAATCAATGTTATCGGATCTGGTAGGCCTATACACGCAGTTCTTACACGTCTGTCCGAAGACTCCGGGAAATAAAGGACACGGAAGTTCCTGTGTGTTTCCTGGTATACGCTGTTGTCCGTTTATTTCCAATAAAATTACGGCTATGGAGTGATCGAATTTTCTTTCCTTCGTCACAATTTGATCAAATTTCGATTCTCTCTTAATCATGCACGCAACAACTGAAAGAGTTGGTCCGGGAATACAAATTAGTCATAGATATCGTTGTGTAGGCCTTATGGGTGCGTGTCTTTGTGTGTGTGTGTGTGCGCGCGCGTGCGCGCGTGTTTATGTATGTGTAAAAAAAGTCTAGTCGCTGCATGATGCATTCAAACTTGTCTACACTGTAGAGCGTAGATAATGGATATACACAAAAACCTGCTTCTTCACGCGGAGCCTTGAGCAGTGGGAGCGCTTCTGAACGTTTCGCACTACCATAGATGCTTTACAAATGCTTAAATACAATACAATGCAATATGCATGTATTAATGTATTAATGTATTCCCTGATAGCAGCTCACGCAGTGCGTGGTCCTGCCTATGTAAACCTATGCATTGAAGAAAGCAGTTCCGCATGTACATGTATACGTGCGAAAGCATTCATGCTAAGACAGTTAGGCTAAGTGTATGCTATATGTAAGCATGCATATTTAAGTAAGTAAGTAAAGTAATTATGCGAAGGTATTTGTATGCATGAATGTACGCAAGTAAGTGTGTTGCATGTTCAAGAGTACAGATCGCCGCTTATTGGCTGGCAGTCGACATCGCTGGCTGTGATTGATGAGAGTCGTGTATTCTCGTTAAGGCAAAAGGGAAATCGTGTTGTGCCCTGCATGTCGTCTTCGTCAGCGCCCCACACCCACACAACGGAGGAATCGATTTGGCAAATCAAGACTATGTACAAACATATACATGCATATAAAATATAGGTAATATAAATATATATATACTTGTGTATGTAGCCTATAGACACTAGATTATTATATATATTTATGTATATAGAGCATAATATGCAAATGTATAATTATATATGTAAGCCCTATAATTGTATAAGCTTAGATATATGTGTAGACTGGGGATTCTTGTTACAAAGTCTCAGCTATAATCTTGAAGTCTACTGCAGCCAAAGAAACTTTACCTCAGCCGATTAATTCAAGAATGATTATAATTATTCGGTACGGAATCGAAGCAGATTCAATGACTCTGATCCATCTACATTCTGTTGATTTCACAGTGCTAACAACATTGCCACAGGATATCGTGCCGAAAGTTATATAGCGCCCTTGAGATTGTGATCTATTTGCAAGCACCCGGGGGACGCGAGACCCGGACGTTGCGAGATAAAAGTAATCTATCTAGAAGCACCTCTGGAGTGTTACCGACAGATCTGGAGAGAAACAGTAATCTATCTAGATGTACTTCTAGAGCGCCAGAGGAAGAACTTGCAATTAAATTAGTGGTCTAACCAGGTCTATTCTATTTTGTTTTACTTACAGACAATCAGAGAAGGGAATTGCCAAAAAATAGCCAATCTATTTAGAAGGCCTTCAAGAGCGCCAGAGTTACTTTGCTAGAAAATAAATAATCCCTTTAGACGTAGCCTACGACTATAAAATATATGTAGCCATTCAGAGTAAGAATTTGCTAGAAATATTTAATCTATTTAGAGGGACTCTGGAGTGTCAAAGCAGGACATAATTATAGGACTACTTTTGGTCGATAAATTTATGATGATGACCTGAGGGTCGGAGACAAGAGGCAACGACAGCAACTACCTCCATTCCTCTCTTTCCTGCGCCCGTCTGACACAGTCCACAGGTGATAGTCCGGATAAATTTATGGCTATGGTTAATTAATTAATTAATTGGTATGCTCAGAGATAATGAATGAAATGTGACGCGCAAAAGAAGCACAATTAATGAGAGAATTAAAAAAGTCGGAGGTGAAAAAATAGAATGCGGTAGATAGCTAAGAGAGGAGAAAGAGTGTAGGATGTAAGGGTAAAGGTTATGAAGAAGTGGAAGAGGATATGGTAGGGAAGAGGACTACAGGTGGACAGAAAAACAAATAGAGAACAGAAAGATCTGGAGCAACAAAAAAGGAACGGTAGAAAGAAGTGAAGAAGATCAGGAAATTAAAAAGGAAATGCTGAATAGGGAAGTAAAGGAAAAGAGGAAGCGACCAAGTAAGTGGGCAAGAATAGCAAGAAAAACAGAACTATAGTCATGACAAATCTGATAATTCAGTGCGCATGCATGACAATCTGCCTTATCAACAATTAAATGAACAATTAAATGATCCTGACTTACTCACCCAACTTCGACAGAATTAAATAAATCCAATTAAATCATAATTGGAATTAATTTTAAGACTCGGCGCAAATTAACAACCATTCTGACAATAAGTCTTCAAGTCTGTGTTTAAGTTCCATAATTTTTTGTCTGATTGCCTTTCTGTGTGTCCGGCTTTCTGTCATCTTTTGCCTGTTTTTCTGCTTGTATGTATGTCTAGCCGTCTTTGTCTGTCTGTCAATCTTTCTGCATGTCTATCTGTCTGCCAGTGTACATGTGTGCGTCTTTCGCACTTCCTTCCTTTCTTCCTTTTTTCCTCTTTCCTTCATCCTTTTATTGCTTCCTTCCCTCCTTTATTCATAAATTCCTAATTTTCTTCCTTTTTCTTCCTCTGCTGTTCAGTTACTTCCTTTTGACTTCCTTTCATTCCAACT
>OX243823.1:9217342-9243026 GCA_945859605.1 Lumbricus rubellus | reverse complement strand
GTTAGTTAAGAACGGAAGTGACGTCATGAGGCGCTGACGTCTGAATCGAATAGGAAGCTATCGACTTTAATCGAACGACTGTCACGGGCCACACGTAATAGTAATTATCAATCGAAAGAGGATGGACTGAACTTTAGACCATAAAGGACCTATCCACAGAGTCCGACGGTCTGTATTAAATGGAACTGCGAGAGGCGCGATGTCTAAATTCATTCATTCATTCATTTAAGAGATTTGTATAGCGCCTCTTTAAGAGTATCTACTCAGAAGCGCTCCCAATACAACCCCGGCGAAAGAGAACTATATATATAAATATATAATGTATTATACAATACGATACGATGGTCGAAATTAATAATTAATTCATGAGCTGCCCAGTCTATAAGAACTTACGTGTACATGTATGTACTATCACCCTTGTGGCGGTATGGCCGCGTTACGGCTCCCCATAAATTGTCATTATTATTATTATCATTAAATTTTATTATTAAAGGCACGATGGAAGAATCTTGGGTACGGTAAACTCCGATGCTGTCCGTGCTCATCTGACAGTGTGCCAGTCCCGGGCGTGTATGAATGGGGAGGGCGACGGTGTGGTCTTTGTTGTCATAAAGTGTCGTTAAACGGAAACAACTATACCGCTATTATAGTCGCCGCAGAGGGGAGTGGGGGCGGGTAAACACAAAAGCAGAACAACTCTCGCTCAAATTTATATACCTCAAAGGAATTTGACTCAAACCTCAAAGGAATTTGACTCAAACCTCAAAGGAATTTGACTCAAACCTCAAAGGAATTTGACTCAAACCTCAAAGGAATTTGACTCAAACCTCAAAGGAATTTGACTCAAACTTCAAAGGAATTTGACTCAAACCTCAAAGGAATTTGACTCAAACCTCAAAGGAATTTGACTCAAACCTCAAAGGAATTTGACTCAAACCTCAAAGGAATTTGACTCAAACCTCAAAGGAATTTGACTCAAACCTCAAAGGAATTTGACTCAAACCTCAAAGGAATTTGACTCAAACCTCAAAGGAATTTGACTCAATTTCAAACGGTAAATGGGAGTCGAACCTCAGACGCTGGGGGATCAATGTAAGAAAACAATACCAAGACTCACCAAGATTCCCCGCCACTCACCACGACACACCAAGACTCATCACGGCTCACCAGGACACACCAAGACTCGCGAAGACTCACCAAGATTTACTACCACTCACCACGACTTACCACGACTCACCACGACTCACCACGACTCACCACGACTCACCAAGACTCATCGCGGTTCATCAACACACCATGCAAGACTCACCAGGATTTACTGCCACTCACCACGACTCACCAAGTTTCACCACGTCTCACCACGACTCACCGAGACACACCGCGTCTCACGCCACCTGCCGCCCTCTTAATCTCTAGTGTCTAGATTCTAGAGTCTAGACCATCGAATGAAGGCAGACTACAATAATACATGCGCATGGTTAAAGAAGACATGATGCAGAAAATAATGAGGAGGAAACTCAGTTTATTCGGACATACACTGTGTCCGGATAAAAAGTAGCCCCCACAAACAAGTGTCATAACTCGGTCAAAACGTTTTGGATTTGTCTGAAATTTTAAACACAACAACAGTGACCATATTTACACGAGATTCCAAAGTCGTTTGCAAATATTCGCGAGTTTGTCAAATTTATGAGCGTTTGCGTTGGAGCACCGACAAATTGAACTTTCCAACATGGAAAACCTGAAAGGAAGTGAAATTCAGCTATTATGGTGCCAAAAAATGTGTTTCTTGTTCTCGGACACACGATCGTAGACGTAGTAGGTTAATAGCTATCCCGGGAGACACTCGGCTTCATATCCTGCAGCTGTAGCCGTCCAGCAGTCCAGACTTTGATCCGGAGTACATGTACTGGAAAAGCGTGTTCTTCGTTCGCGCGTAGCCGCGTATTCATGACATCGATAACCGTAGGGCGTAGGGCGCGTCTGTTTGAAGATTGGCAGTTGCTTAACCAGGTGATCATCGACAGGACCATCAAACAGTAGCGTCTAAGTTTACGGCCGTGTGTCCGTGAACAAGATGGACATTTTGAACACTATATTTAGCTGAATTTCACTTCCTTTCAGGTTTTCCATGTTGGAAAGTTCAATTTGTCGGTGCTCCAACACAAACACTTATAAATTTGACAAACTCAGGTATATTTCTAATCGGTTTTAGAATCTCGTGTAAATATGTCCGCTGTTGCTGTGTTTGGAATTTCAGACAAATCCCAAACGTTTTGACCGAGTTATGACACTTTCTTGTGGGGGCTACTTTTTAACCGGACACAGTGTATATGTACACCGTGAGTCAAAAAAGTAAGCCAAATTGTTTTTCATATATCTCTAATGCCTGATAACATATCACGCTAAAAGTTTCCAAATATTTAGATAATTGGACGAAGAATATGATTCCATAATTTCATGGGATAAAGTTGAACGGATAAAAAGATATGAATCTTTAAACTTCATATTCCGAAATTGCCGTTTACAAGCAAGTTTTTTGTCAGATTCAATGAAAAAAAAGTAAGCTAAACTGTTTTTATCGTGGACGGACAAAATGTCCCCGGACAAAATGTCCCGGACAAAATGTCCCGGACAAAATGTCTCTGGACAAAAAGTCCCCGGACAAAATGTCCCCGGAAAAAATGTCCCCGGACAAAAGTCCCCGGACAAAATGTCCCCGGACAAAATGTCCCTGGACAAAAAGTCCCCGGACAAAAAGTCCCCGGACAAAATGTCCCCGGATAAAATGTCCCGGGACAAAATGTCCCCGGATAAAATGTCCCCGGACAAAAAGTCCCCGGATAAAATGTCCCTGGACACAAAGTTCCCGGTTAAAATGTCCCGGACAAAATGTCCCCGGAAAAGTGATCCATGGTGGAGAACCCCTCGTCAATTCACGACTGCCGATCAAAGACACACGACGCCCCCGGATAGACATTAGCCACCCAGTCAATGATATCAAGTCTAGAATAACAGCAGCCAGAAAGGCTGCTCATGTGGACCGCAGTAGTGCAGATCCATCGAACACCCAGGAGCTTACGTGGGATTTGGTTCTACTGCCATAAACTGATGTGTGGAGCTGGATCGCCAACAAGTCACTGGTATCTTTGCCGCTGCTCAACACACGACCTACCAACCTTGGCGTTTTGTCACACTTTCCTCTTATTTCAGAAAGAATAGACTTGTTGTCACGTTCTACCCACTCGATCACCACGAAAGAGACAGAGTTGGACCCCGACAACGAGTTCAATAGTGTTTTCTCTCTTGCAGAAGCGATTGACCTCTAGACAGGGACTGCGATTATGGGTACGGTGAACAACCGTTGTGCACTGAAGGTAGACAGAGCCGTGACTCAGGTGGCTTCAGACGGAAAGGCTGGCTGGCGTCCATTCCGACCCGTGAACAAGTAGCGTCCGGGCCGTTTAGACCACATTATCACCCAGAATTACGGTGTTCACAGCCCTGGGAGTCCTGACACTTTGCAAAGATTACTAAGTTTCTTTTCAGTTGCCTACAAATGTTTGCTTGGTTTTACTAAAGTGATTAATTTTTTACGTTTTATAATCAGTATTATTGTATATATTTTGACACCTATTTTCTTTTATTATGTATTCGCTATTTTTGTAAGTTTCCAATCATGCCATTCGTTTGATCGGAATTTCTTTAGATTAAAACATTTAGAAAAGCACAGGGCCTAAATAGAAGGTTTATAGATCTGACAATCATGGGCGTCCGCAGGAATTTTTCTAGGGGGGCGCAAACTTTTAAATAATTGTCACATGGTCTAAATTTAATGGGTGACAGTTTTAATTGCCATATTACCACGAGAGAATCACATAGCCTACCTATACGTTATGCGCCCAAAGAAAGATATATAAGGTTCAACTTGTAGAACGAATCGATAATCACATTGGAAATCGCATTGTAACAATCACATCCAAATAATCTAAATTTATGTGCAACCATGCGAAAAATCCAGGGGGGCGCACTTGTGCCCCCTTGCGCCCCGCTGCGGACGCCCATGCTGACAATACTGACAAGTTAAGTCTTTTTGGCACAAATAACTGTTGTCAAAATACAGAGGGACTCGTGAAAGAACGTGCGAATTTATGTTCTTTAAAGGGACTATTTGTCCGGGGACATTTTGTCCGGAAACATCTTTATCCGGGGACTTTTGTCCGGGGACTTTTTGTCCCGGGACATATTATCCGGGGACATTTTATCCGGGGACTTTTTGTCCAGGAACATTTTGTCCGGGGACATTTTGTCCGGGGACATTTTGTCCTGGGACTTTTTGTCCAGGGACATTTTGTCCGGGGACTTTTTGTCCAGGGACATTTTGTTCGGGGACTTTTTGTCCAGGGACATTTTGTCCGGGACATTTTGTCCGGGACATTTTGTCCGGGGACATTTTGTCCTAGCACCGTTTTTATTATATCTCCAATGCCTGATAATTAATCATACTAAAAGTTTCCAGATATTTAGAGAATTGAACCTAGAATAGGATTCCAAAATATCATGTAATAAATTTGAACGGATAGAAAGATATGAATATTTAAACTTCATCTCCGGAAATTTCAGTTTTCAGCAAATCTGTTATGGTGTTCGCTGCAGTTGATGCCTGATAGTTCCCAATTTTGGTTTTCAGTGATCCTGGAGTAAAATTTTACGGAATATAAAGTGTGGAGCGTGCATAATTAAAGACCGAGTCTACCAGACAACAATCCATGATATAAACGATCTGAAGCAACGCTTGTTGGAAGTGTGGGATGGCCAGAGGATAATCGACGATGCTGTTGCCTAATGGCGCCAGGATTCTAGGGGGTTTGACCACCGGACGGTTGACCACCGGACGGTTGACCACCGGACGATTGACCACTGCGGACGTTTGACCATCGACCGATTGACCACCGGACGATTGACCATCGCTTGATTTTTATAAAACTTTACGACACAGACTCAATGTATCACATACTCTATTTAATTTGTAGCCTAATCGAATAATAATACTAAGTGAAATGCGAAAATATAAGCCTACTCAAGCGAATGTAAAGCGTTAATAAAAATGTGTTAAACCAAGGTTTATTTGGAATGCGTACTTAATAACTGCGATGTGTTATTTCATGTAGGCCTATATGGCTGTGCACGTAATAAGAATTAAAAGAAGCCGACGATGTTTGATATTGTTTATCTTTAGCCTACTGGCCGTAAATACGAAATTTCGCTTTCAAGCTTAGCTAAAAGCTAAGATAAAAGCTATACCAGTTTGCTTTGAAATTTTGTTAATAAATTTAAGTCACCACTAGACCGGTGGTCAATCGTCCGGTGGTCAACCGGTCGATAGTCAAACGTCCGCAGTGGTCAATCGTCCGGTGGTCAAACGTCCGGTGGTCAACCGTCCGGTGGTCAATCGTCCGCGCACCGGCGCCAGCGCCTCAAGGCTTGCGTGCAAGCTGGAGGATGACATTTTGAGCATCTTATTTAATTAAATAATCAAATCATACTGTTGGGGTCATATTGCTAGTTCAATTATCTACATATCTGGAAAATTTTAGAATGATTGAACATCAGGCATTAGAGATATGAGAAAAAGTTTGACTTACATTTTACTGAATCTGACAGAAAATTGCTTGTAAACGGCAATTTCGGCATATGAAGTTTAAAGATTCATATCTTTTTATCCGTTCAACTTTATCTCATGAAATTTTGGAATCATATTCTTGGTCCAATTCTCTAAATATTTGGAAAATTTTAGCATGATATGTTATCAGGCATTAGAGATATATGAAAAACAATTTGGCTTACTTTTTTTGACTCACGGTGTAGAATGGAGGACGACAGGAAGATAAAAAAAAGTGTGATGCTGGGAATTATGGATGGCAATGGAAGAAGGACGACCAAACAGAGAGTGGATAGATGACATCAAAGAGTGGTGTAATCAAGACATTTACAACTTAAGCAGATCTGCGCAGGACCGCGGACTTTGGACGAAAAAGATAAATGTGCATTGGACACCTACGGGTTGTTAACCCAAGGATAATGATGATGATGATGTTTAAAGCTTCATAAAATCATGTGACGTAGTTCAAGAACAAGTATAATTCAGGCAGAAAGAACTTGACCGGAAGTCTGATCTCATGACGTCACACGATCGTCTGCGTTTCTCTGACGTCGTTCATTTCAAAAGTCGTCTGCTGCATACGTCAGACACACGTCAGTCTCAGTTGTCTGAGACGTCATTCACGGACAACGAAATTAGCCATCTATACAGATGCACAAGTATATGCAATAGGGAATAAAGCAGCAAAACATTGGCACACCATGCAGCTGCCACCAGCTTGCTGTCTGATTTGAAAACTCAGAGGATACGTCGTCTGTCAAGTCTCTCATCACAAGCAGAGTCGAATATTGCGATTCTCCTGCAGAGTTTCGATATAGAAGACGAAGAACAGCTAGTGTGACTGGCGTGTCAGAGAGATGACGTGTAGACGATGCAAGGATATTGTATTGTAAGGTAAGATAGTCAGAGACAATGTTAAGCAGGGTCAGGCATGATGAAGTAAGGACACATGAGATAAACGAAGGAGTGCAATTTCAGGCACTGTAAGATACATACGGACAAAAATATATAATGTCAAACTGGTCTTAGAAACCATCGCACTGGCATCTGGATTCTGGAAAGTTAGCACATCACTCACGTATTCTTCCTGCCGCTAATGGATATCCGCTGTATCACGTTTCTTTCACGTAATAACGATTCTGCTGTCATGCGAAAATAATGCGTTGAGCTGTCGTTTAAAGCGAAATGGAAGCGGAAAAGATTTTCATCAGCAATCTGTTAGCCCTCATTTTTGTGTGTCCTGATCAGTAACTGTTGCTTGCTTAAAAATGGCAGAATAAGAAAGGCGTATAGGTCAACTTTAGCGACAATGTTTGCGGTTCAAATGTCAACAGTTAAAGCTTGACTACACCTAAGTCACTGTAATGTAAATTATGTAACGCAATGAGTAGGCTAAACTTAATTGTAACCAACGCAAACCGTTTCGCCGTCGCTGATTGTTATCAGTACCGTTCTGATTTTCATAATCAGTAAGCCGTCAAATAATTATCAGCAAGGCATCATTCTGGTAGATTGTATCTGATGACAAAAGCTCGCGAGATGTGTTTTAGTTAACCAGATGAAGACAAACCTCTGTTTATTGAACACGTGACCTACTCACTCACACTGACTGACTGACTGACTGACTGACTGACTGACTGACTGTCACCCACACCTACCCACCGACACCCACCCACCCATCCACCAACTTACTTACTCACTCACTAGGTCACTCACTCACACTCACACACACACACTCACTCACTCACCCACCCACCCACTCACTCACTCACTCACTCACTCACTCACACACACACACACACACACACACACACACATATAACCACCCAATCACTTACCAATCACTTACCCACCCCTCCAACTTGGACGTTTATGCGAAGGCCGAAGAGTATATTTAAGACCTACATTATGAAAGGCTTGCAGCTGTGTGCTATAGGCTGGGAATCGATGTGCGGAGGGTCGCTTGGGTGGGTTATAGAAAGGAGGATTGGATTTGTGGGAAGCAGTATCTCCACACCACTCTCAGCCCCTTCTCTCCCTCTCCCCACGCCCCGCATATGCATACAGTTTCCTCATCGTAAAACGGACACCGTTGAATTTCGATTACTGGCCAGATTGCTTCGGGAGTTTGGGGGACAATTAAACGCAGCTATGGAACGCGGCGAGCCTCGGTATGAGCACCGAGAGCGACGTTTACAGACGACGATCGCACACAAAAGCTGTATATATAATTATATACACTTCGAATAAGCGCCCTCTGTTCACGCGCATTTGCCACAGCGTGACTTGGCACAGTGGCGCTCCCGTGGGAGAGGAAGGAAACGAACAAGAGACACCAGTGCATGAGAATAATAGTAATTAACGGCATTGACGATAATTTCTTTCAATAAAACACCCAAGAAATTACAATGCCGACCGGATAACGGCGCTCGTTACTTCTTAGGATGCGTTGCAAAAGGAAATTATCTTCGATGACTATAACTTTACGATAAAGTTCACATCGTATACGAGGTCGACATTGTGCTTAACTTTAATTGTGAACAAGAAAACTCGGTTAGGTTGGTGTGGACACGAAATTCAAATACTCTGGTCTTGAAATGTTAGTAGATGTAATATTTGCCCTCTGGATGTCTTTTATTATTTCCTAAGGGGGGTGCTCGGTAGTACAGTGGATAGCGCGCTGGACTGTCGACTCAGCTATGATGAGTACACGGTCAGTGGATGATGAGACGGCGAGAGAGAGGGGATTGACCACCGCCTTCATATGCCAAGGCCTTGAAAATGAAGTCTTTTTTCCCCTTTGGATGTCTTTTATTATTTCCCCCTGATTCCTCCTCTTCTCCTTTGGGGTATTTTATTATTTTCCTGATGCATAATTAATTACTTAGCTACCTTTTAAGAAATCTGATATTGAAGATAAATTAAGTTTAAATGGTGCTAAAGGATAAGCTGGGGATGTACCTATTAAAAGCCACGCAGCAACCGACCTATAACATCGTTGACACTTCGCACAGGGCACAATACGATAAATCTTATGATACGCGGTGCAATGCGATTAAATCTTATCCTACGCGGTGCAATTTGTTGAAAAATCGTCCTTCACCTCTGAATCTGTCCCCAAACTTCCGGTTCTGTCCCCAAGATAAATTTTTGTCCCGAGATAGGCAATTTTACAGGACAAGAAGACGCAAATAAACTTTTTCCTAAGTTTTTTTTCCTAGGTTTTTTTTTCTAAGTTTTTTCCTAGGTTTTTTTTTCTAAGTTTTTTTCCTAGGTTTTTTTTTCTAACTTTTTTTCTAGGTTTTTTTTTCTAAGTTTTTTTCCTAGGTTTTTTTTCTAACTTTTTTTCTAACTTTTTTTCTAGGTTTTTTTTCCTAGGTTTTTTTTTCTAACTTTTTTTTCTAGGTTTTTTTTCTAGGTTTTTTTTTCCCTAGGTTTTTTTTTTTTCTAGGTTTTTTTTTTTTTTTTTTTTTCTAGGTCTTTTTTTTTATATTTTTTTTTAGTCATCCGTTCTAAAAAGTCAAGAATTTTTTTTTCTCGAATGTCTTTTTCTTCTTAGAACAGGCTGCGAATGTACATTAGAACTTGTTATTACAGCGTGTTGTTATTCATAGAGAAGTAATGATTGCACAAGGGCTGTAGTAGTAAATCAGTTTGCTAATAGTAGTAGTAAATTCACAATGACATCAAGTCCTTATTATCAATCCATGTATTGAAAGAATCATCATAGCCTAACCATTTAACCAAAGACCGATTTCCTCTTTTTCTTATAATCTTTTCTATTTTAAATGTATCTTGCGTTGTCGATTGTAACTCAGCTTCATAAAATGTCCCTTTTATTTCTTCTCCATGATAGTCAGATATTTTATAGGTTATAGGGTCTGTGTATTGGATTTGTGTTATAGTAAAAATTTCTTGTGTCCAACGATTTGTGTAGCCTTTCTCAAATGTCTTTTTCTTCTTAGAAATTCTTACTTTATCTCCTACCGAAAATTTAGGTTTAACAGTTTCAGGTACAGCGTCGCCATATAAATTCATCCACACAACCCACTCGTTTGCTTTGATGCTCGCTTTAACAGGAGTCATTTTAATGGAAGAATGTCTTGTGTTGTTGTATAAATTAACCATATTATCTAAAACATCGATATATCTCTGAGTTGAATTTGCTGTAAAATACTTGAACATTTTCTCTTTCACTGTTCTGTTAAATCTCTCTACGATACAAGATTTCTCTTCGTTCTCAGTTGAATACAACTCCATACCTAATGATTTTACCTGTTTATTATAGAATTCAGATCCCTTATCGACCCAAAGTTTTTCACCCCTTCTTTTACTCGTATTAAATATTTTAACGAAAGCATCTGCCACAGATTCTCCGCGCTTATCTTTTAACGGCTGAATAAATGCATATTTGGAAAATATATCGATGACGCTTAACAAATATTTCACACCAGAATTAAATTTAGCATAAGCCTGCATGTCAATCAAGTCAGCCGCCCAAACTTTGTCCACTCCCTGAACATAAACAACTCGCTTCCTGAACTTCCTGACTATAGGTTTATGTAATTCGTCAGCAAGCTGGTCTGTCCATCTCAGAGCTTTTTTTTCAATCCCATTCCAAAATGGGTTTTCGTTGATAAAATTGGTTTAACTATAGATCGTTCAATTCGTTCGCGGAACGAAGGATTAGGTATATTATTTAATTCATCTATCATAGCTCTGTCAGCGACGTTTCTCCCTGCTGTATCAGTATGTTTAGCATAAGCCAGGTCATGACGAAAGGCCGCTGCATCAACTCTGTCTACGGGTTTACTCCAATCTTTTGGCGTCCCATCAGGATTCAATCGCAAATCCAGTCGAGTTCCTGGACCCGTGAAAGAATGTCCTGGAAGATGCATTTCCCCTGGGTACTTTGCCCATGGAAGTTTAATATTAGAAGTAGCAGAATTGAGAGCTGAGACCAAATCACCACCTGTAGCGGTGGACATTTTAGTAAACTGAGTTTTTCTAGCGCCACATTCAACGCATATACCTCTAATCATAGGTCTGCCATTCTTACTGACAACTCGTTGAATATCTTGGGATTGAGTTTGTCGCTTACATTTTACGCAATACGAGCTGTGCTCCATTTTAATATAATATAATTAAAATGGAAGTCCAAGACCTATCGTGGAATGAAGAATCAAGTAAACGCTTTAACAGTCCTCTCCTACCAAGAAGCATCAGAGGTTTGATCGTCGGTAAGTCTCAATGCGGCAAGACAATATTACTACTTAATTTATTACTGAGACCTGGTTGGTTAGACTATGATAACTTGCAAATCTTCGGCAAAAGTTTATTTCAATCAGAATACAAGATACTTAAAAAAGCATTCGAAGAGAAATTACCAAAGGAAGCAATTATAAGACTTTTTGATAATCGAGATGAGATAATGAAATTAAATGTATCACCGACTGCTGTTGTCGAGGAGATGTCTAAAAACATGGAAAAGAAATCGGATATAGAATGCAAGTTCTTTGAAACCTCTGAAGATGTTCCAGATCCACGAGACTTAAGTCGAGATAAGAAGAATCTCATGATTTTTGATGATTTACAGTTAGAGCGACAAAATAAATGCGAATCGTATTATATAAGAGGTAGGCATAGTAATGTAGACTGCTTTTACCTAGCACAAAATTATTTCAAGCTGCCTAGACAAACTATAAGAGAGAATGCTAACTTTATATGTCTATTCCCTCAAGACCTAAAAAATATTAATCATATCTACAGCGATCATATAGGCGTAGATGATATGACTATTGAAGAATTTCGAAAACTATGCAAAACTGCGTGGGATGAAACGCATGGTTTTGTGGTTATAGACCTTACTAGTAAAACAAATAAGGGCAAGTACAGATCTGGATTAGATACATTTTACATTAAATAAAAGCAATAATAAAATGATAACAAAATTTAAGATTTTATATTCTAGGTTTAAAAATAGCTATCTAAAATGGAAACCCTTCTTGACGAGATTTTATCTAATACTCAAACGATTGCACGCAACACAGAGGCTAAAGAATCCTTTTGCATTTTGTTGAGCGAAAGGAGCACACGAATTCGAACGAAATTTAATCCACTAATCGAACTGGACAAAAGTAAAACGTATGAAATGGCCCTTGTTAATCTTGAAACTTACTACAGTTTTCCTAATATAGACGAAACAAATAATAAATTCGTATATTCGTCAGATAACGGTGTAACGTGGAAAGATTTAGACATTCCAACCGGTTGCTATGAAATCGATGACTTAAACGAATACATACAGAGAATTTTAAAGGAAGAAGGTCATGGTCAATGTATAAAGTTGCGACCAAATAACAATACTTTGAAGGCTGTTTTGGAAATTGATGAGAACTATAAAAATGATTTTAGAGTACCAAATTCAATTAGCACCGTTCTAGGATTTCAGAGTCGTGTATACTCCGAAGGATATAACGAATCCGAGCACATAGTCGAAGTAAACAGCGTGAATAGTTTACGAGTTACGAGTGATATAATAGGATCATCGTATGCTAACGGAACTACGGAGAACATAATTTATTCTTTCTTTCCATCGGTCGGGCCTGGTTACAAGACAATCGAATCTCCTCACAATCTCGTATATCTTCCAATAACGCTATACTCTATTTCATCGATGGAAACAAAACTAATAGACCAAAATGGAAAACTAATTAATTTAAGAGGTGAGGAATTGTCGATACGATTTCACATAAGAGAGGTTTAATTTAAAGTTTATATTTAATATAAGATGAGCGCTTACGCTAAGGTCAAAGTTAATATTTCTGAAGGGCAAAAAGAGAAGATTAAACGAGCTGCTCAAGTAGGAACTGGAGTGAGTATAAGACTTTCTCATGGAGACATAACTGGTGAGCATGTATTAGCTCTAAACCAGAGGCAAATCAACAAGTTAACTAAAGCGTATCAGAATGGAACTGGAGTGACAATTAAAATGGGTAAAAAGCAATTAGAAGACAATGCGAGAGTCGAAGGTGGATTTATTGGCGCTATTCTACCGTTCTTAGCAACAGCCGGAAAGTTTCTTCTGTCTAGTGTTCTTCCGAGCTTAGCCACAGGAGCCTTAACAGGATTGGGTTCTGCAGCTGGTTCCAAAATTGTCGATAAAATTAGTGGATCTTCGATCTCACATCCGATAAGTGGATCTTCGATAAGTGGATCAGGCGTGCTGTACGTTAAGAAAGGAGGAATATGCTGTAAGATAGTGCCTGCTGGGGAAGGTCTTTTTCTATCTCCGTGGAAAAAGGGTATTTCGATATCAGGTTCTGGTCTGTTTATGAAAAGAGGAACAGGATATATCAGCGGTGAAGGTCTTATACTTGGTCCCAATTCACCATTTAAAAATATTCCTATTCTTGGAATGTTACTTTAAACAATCTCTTATATAAATGTCTGGATACGGTCACCCAATACACAAATTTATCACCAAACGAAAGCCTCGTGTGAGTACGATAATTTGGTTGCCTAAAGTGGTCACTCACGCTCCTGCAAGACAACGAGCAGGCGATAGATATGAGATTTTTGCTCAGCAAGCGATAACGATTGAACCAAAGACAAATATTACAGTAGAAGTAGGCCTTGGAGTCCGAATGACCAGTGGAATGTGTCTAGTCTCTCTTAGACAGAAGTTGAAACAACTCAGACTGAGTCTTCAAGATGGTACTGTCCTAGAGGACGCAGAGGATATAATAATTACAATTCAAAACAACTCAGATTCACCAGTTACTATAAATGAAAAAGACTCAATTTGTTATGTTAATTACTACGATGCATAAATTGTACGTTTTATGTTTACGTTTTATGTTTACGTTTTATGTCTACGTTTTACGTTACGTTTTAAACATTATACTTATAATAAAAAATGTCACTACTGAAAATTAGTGATCCTGCAAAAAGAGATTTTATTATCGAAGAGTTTTTAAAAACGAAAAAAAATATTAAACAAAACTTTCTCTCTGAGAGAATAGATGATCTTGGACTTCAACGAGAATTAACGAAAATCTACAAACCAATAGTCGACTCTCAATCAGCAATTTCAAAAGAACAAAACGCTTTGCTGTCGACAATAAAAGATAACTCTGCAGCAACATCACTCGCTCTAAAATCACTTCCAGATTCGTTGAAAACTATTCAATTTCCCCAGTATCCGTCTATAGAGGCGTACGATGACGATGACCCAGTAGAAGACATTAGAAGGTTAGAATTAGGAAATATTGCAGTTGAATACCTTAAAAAATATGCTTCTGATAAAAGACTTGTGGATACAACATTCGGATTAAGATCAAGAGATGGAAAATTCTACATCGGTGACAGCGAAGCCTCAATCCAAGGAAATGATATTACAGTTGGAACCACAACTTATCAAGGAACTCCAGGATTATGGGAATTGTTAACGTTAGCTAGTCCAAACAGTTCAATTTATGATAATCGTGATCTCGTAGGAATACGCCGAGATTCTAATTAAAACGAATGCCATGAGTCAGCCAAATAAACCAAACAAACCTAAATCGTCTAGAAGTGTAAAATATGCAAAGATAATAAAACCCATATGGGACGATTACATGAAGTTAAGAGGTAAAACAGGAAGCGGAATAATTACCATTCCTTCGGATCCAAATGAATTAGTAAAACAATTAGAGTTACGATTGTATAGCTACAAAGCGGGAAATACGGGTGTAAGGAATGAAATTGTAGGTATGACGGATGAGTTACTAAGACAAAGAGTGATAACCAAAGATGAATATAAAAAATTGATGATCTAATTTAAAAATTGATGATATAGAAATGCTGGTCGTTGCGAGAAGAAGTTATAAAAAAGTACACGTTGTCGGTGGAGCAGGAATATTCGATTCCATTGCAGGATTTCTCAAGAGACTACTGACTTCGAATGCAGCCAAACAAATTGCGAGCACAGCTGTCAAAGAGATTGGGGGTGTTGCTAAGGATAAGGCGATCGACGTTGGAAAACGATTACTCAATAAGATACTTCCACCAACCACCGTTCAGCAGCCGATAACTCAGGAAACTAAAGTCATTCTAGCTAGATTACTAGGATCGAATCCAGAAATGACGGGAGGAGCTATTAGAATTCAAGATCTCGTAAAACGCTTAAACGGAGGTGGTTTGAAAATGGCAGTTTAAATTTATTTTGCTTAAGTTTATTTTCTTATTTAGGTGTAAAAATTTATTTTCTTATTTAAAAATATATGTATAATAAAATGCAATCCGATATTCTAAGATTCACAGAGCAACCATTGATCGATGAAGGTATCGAGCGATACGAATGGCACGAGTACGAACCTGTAGCGAGAACTAACCTTAACAGTTCTGGTGAAATAAGAATAAATATTGAATTACAAGACTTATACAGTCACCCAGCAGAGTCATATCTACAATTCGATGGAAGACTAATTAAAGCCGATGACACCGCATACGTTAACGCCGATTTAGTCGCTCTTACGAATAATGGGCTTATGTATCTATTCAGTCAAATATCCTATCAGTTATCTAATCAAGAAATCGAAACGCTATTTCATCCGGGTCAAGCTACAACGATGCTCGGTTTACTTACGTATCCAAACGATTTTCAGTTGACTCAAGGCTTAAATCAGCTGTGGTATAAAGACACTGGGGCGACTGCTGTTATTGCGGACAACCCCGGCTTTGCCACTAGACAACGCTTTCTCATTCAGAAACCAAACACTAAAGGAATGTTCAGCTTTATTGTTCCGTTGAAGCATATTTTCGGGTTTTGCGATGATTACGACAAGATTATTTACGGCTTTAAACAGACGCTGACTTTAGTTCGTAAAGCCGACGATGATGCAATATTCCGAGATAACGCTGCAGCTGCTGGAAAAGTTGCGATAAACAAAATTTCATGGTTTATTCCACACGTTATTCCTTCCGATATGGAACGAATGCAGTTGTATAAGACGATTGAATCGAAATTAACGTTGCCAGTTGCGTATAGAGCTCGTCAATGCGACACAATAACGGTTCCTCAGTCGACAAGTTTCAGTTGGCGTCTTAGCGTAAAAACATCACCTGAGAAACCTAGATATATCATCGTAGGATTTCAGACGGACCGTAGCGGTAATCAGGAAAGTAATCCGTCGCTATTTAATCACTGCGATCTCAAGAACATATATGTGATGATGAATCAAGAAAGATATCCAGCTGTCGATCATAACCTGTCGTTTCCTAATCAACAATTCTCCAGAGCGTACAGAGACGCGTCCTCCTTTAGTCAAAAATTCTATGGTATGGATAAGTTGATTACGCAAGGAAATATAACACCTATAGATTATAAAGAATTATATCCGCTGTTCGTGTTCGATGTAAGCAAACAATCCGAGCGTTTGAAATCTTCAGTCGTCGATATTCAGATTAAGGCTCTTTTCAATGCAGCAGTGCCAGCCGACACCGAAGCGTATGCTGTCGTAATTTCAGATAGGTTGCTGCAGTTCCAATCGGATGGACAGAAAATGAGTGTAGTGTACGGAAAATTGATTTAAAGAATACTTATATATTATGAAGCTACCAGAGCTTAGAATGTTGGCCAAGCATAACAATGTTACAGGCACTTCACATCTCAACAAACCTCAAATGATAGCTGTACTGATTGAAAAGAATATTCTTCCGACGGACTACAAGTCTGTGTCATATCGACATGACACGTTGAGTAGTATCAGGAAACAACCGAGAAGAGTAGATATTATAGATCGAGAGACTGGCGTTGTTACCTCGTATCCATCGATGTATAAAGCTGCTAAGGCCTATGGTCAGAGTGCTGGTATAATAGCTTATCATAACGGAAATGTCTGGAGAGATAGATACGAAATTAAAGTGTTTGAGAGATAGAATGATTTGCAATTAAAGTGTTCGATAAGTGGATCTTCGATCTCACAGATAAGTGGATCTTCGATCTCACATGTATTAATATTTTTGCGTGGTAAGATAAAATGGATTTAAAGAAAAGTAGTTTAAGAAACATGAACCATGTTGAACACTTGCTCGACTCGCCGGTTCCTGACATTAAGGTTCCTACGCTTACTCCCACACCTGGTAAGTACAAACCAGTAGCGCCTAAGAGAAAATACAAAAATAGGGTTAGGACAAAAATAAATGAATTTGCGGATTGGCTACTTAGTTATGTGCCTGAACGAGACAATAAAGTCGTAAATGAAAAACTGGAGTCGTTGAAGTCAACTGTTTCCAGGATATTTGATAAAATTAAAATTCGAGAAACAGCGTCGGCTATTAAAGGATTTACCAAGCAATTTAGAATAGATGGAATTAATGGAATGGATGCCTCGTCGTTTCTTAATTTCGTCAGACCGCAGGTAGTTAATCTGTTGTCGAGTAATCGCCAGACAAAGACTAATTTAGTTCTTACTTGTAATATGGAACGAGTAGATATGAAATCGGGAATAGTTAATTCTGAGGATATACCATTCGTTTCCAGGGCAGAAGTTATTTTAGAAGCAACCGACTTGAATGAAATATACAGCAGAAAGAAGGATAAAATCATGGAGTCTATTGCTAGTTTTCAGATGCAAGGAAGTAATTGGAGATTTAAAGCTGTTGTAAAATTAGATATAAATACGGTAAAATATACCCCCTTAAGAGGTAGTTCTTACATTCCACTTCCCAGCTTCTTAGCTAATAAAAAGGCTATTATAAATATGAAAAACGACGACGAAGAATGTTTCAAATGGTGTATCACTAGAGCTTTGAATCCGGTTGTAAAAAATCCGGAAAAAATAACGAAAGCTTTGAAAGAACAATCGAAAAAACTTAATTGGAGTGGTATTGAGTTTCCGGTAGCGACTCATGCTAATGTGATAGGTAAATTTGAGAGAAATAATAATATTAGTGTTAATATATTTGGTTACGAAAAACATGTCTATCCGCTTTATCTGTCTAACTGTGAAAGCGATATTTGTGTAGATCTTTTGCTTATATCTGATGGAGAAAAAAAACATTATTGCTGGATAAAGAATTTTAACCGATTGATGACGTTCCGAACAGCAAATTCGCATTATTCAGCGCACTATTGTAAAAGGTGTATGAATGGTTTCACAACGACAGAAGCGCTTAACAACCATGATGAGTACTGCAAACACCATAACGCACAAAAAATAGAAATGCCAGAACCAGAAACTATGTTAAGTTTTAAAAATTATAACAATTCTATGAGGGTTCCGTTTATAGTCTACGCAGATTTTGAGTCTTTTGTAAAACCGATCGATACATGCCAACCAAATCCAGAGTTGTCGTACACTAATAAATATCAAAAGCATATTCCTAGCTCCTTTTGTTACCACATAAAATGTTTCGACGATAGTGTATATTCTCAAGATCCTGTGACGTTTACGGCTGAAAGCGAAGATGATGATGTTGGTCAAATATTTGTAGATAAACTAGAAGAGAATATAAAACAAATATATAATCAATTTAAATTCCCTAAGAAGATGATATTTACAGAAGAGGACAAGAAGTGTTTTGATGGAGCTACTATATGCCATATCTGTGAAAAACCGTTGGGCGAAGACCGAGTGAGAGATCACTGTCATCTTAGCGGTAAATTTAGAGGGGCTGCTCATAACATTTGTAATGTAAACTATAAAGTCCCCAAGTTTTTCCCTGTAGTGTTTCATAATCTTTCCGGGTACGATTGTCATCTGTTCATTAAGAAACTGAGAGGTAATAATGGAGAGAAAATTAATTGCATACCTAATAACGAGGAAAAGTATATATCTTTTAGCAGAGAGGTCGTTGTTGATAAGTTTGTAAATAAAGAGGGAAAAGAGATTACCGTCAAGCGCGAATTGCGCTTTATCGACAGTTTTAAATTTATGGCTTCTAGTCTTGATGCTTTATCGAGGAACCTAAGCAAAGACCAGTGTAAAAATATTGGGAAACGATATACTGGAAAGAAGCTCGATCTTTTGCTGAGAAAAGGCATATATCCTTATGACTACGTCGATTCATTTACTACCTTTAATGAAACCGAACTACCACCAAAATCCGCATTCTATTCTAAGCTAAATGATTCGAATATTAGCGATGAAGACTACGAGCATGCAAAAACGGTATGGAAGGAATTTGGATGCAAAACATTCAGAGAATATCACGATTTATACAACGTTTCGGATGTTCTGTTACTTGCCGATGTTTTCGAAAACTTTAGAGATGTGTGTATGAAGAACTATACGCTTGACCCTGCATGGTATTTTACATCTCCTGGTTTAGCCTGGGATGCCGCTTTAAAATTGACAGGCGTGAAATTGGAGTTATTGAATGATTATGATATGATTCTGATGCTTAGGCAAGGGATGAGAGGAGGAGTGAGCACAATATCAAATCGTTACGGGAAAGCGAATAATAAATATATGAGCGATTTCAATAGTAACGAAAATTCTACATTTATTACTTACCTGGATGCGAATAATCTATATGGATGGGCTATGATCAAAAATTTACCTACTCACGGGTTCAAATGGATGAACGAAGATGAATTAAATAATTGGAGAAGTATTCCATGCATATTGGAAGTTGATTTGGAATATCCTAAAGAGTTACACGACCTGCATAACGATTTTCCGTTAGCCCCCGAAAGCATTGAGATTAACAAAGTCAAAAAGTTAATTCCAAACTTAAACCATAAAAAGAAGTATGTGCTGCATTACGATAATCTGAAGCTGTATGAGAGCTTGGGTTTGAAAATAACAAAAGTGCATAGAGGTGTACTATTCGAAGAAAGTGATTGGTTGAAAAAGTATATCGATTTAAATACAGCTCTTAGAACGAAAGCTACTAATGACTTTGAGAAAGACTTTTTCAAGTTAATGAATAACAGTGTCTTTGGAAAAACTTGTGAGAACATTGAAAATCGTGTTGATGTAGAGTTAGTGTGTCAAGAGGAGAGGGCTATTGAACTAGCCGCTAAACCTAATTATGAGAGATGTACTATTTTCGATGAAAATCTAATAGCCGTTCACATGAAAAAAACTAAATTGTACTATAATAAACCTATATATCTTGGCATGTGTATATTAGACTTGAGCAAAACGTTGATGTATGAATTTCATTACAATTACATCAAGGATAAATACGGAAATAGAGCTAAATTATTATTTACCGATACAGATTCTTTTACATACGAAATTAAAACTGAAGACTTTTACTCAGATATCGCAGGCGATATTAAGACTCGATTCGACACGAGTGAATACCCGAGAGATCATCCATCTGGTATTGAGGTTGGAGTAAATAAAAAAGTTATTGGAATGTTCAAGGATGAAGCTAGTGGGAAACAGATAAAAGAATTTATTGGACTCAGAGCAAAGTTGTATTCTTATAAGATGGCTGCTGGAGATGAGCACAAGAAATGTAAAGGTATTAAGAAGAATGTTGTCCAGAAAACTATTACTCACGAAGATTATAAAGACTGTTTATTTACTAAAAAAGAACAACAACGAACGATGAATGTTATTAGATCTTATCATCACGATATTTATACAGAAGAAATTAATAAAGTTGCATTATCTGCAGATGACGATAAACGGGTAATAATGGAGGATGGAATTCATACTTTGGCATATGGTCACTACTCGTTGAAAATTTTTAATTAATGTTTATATTAAATAAATGAGCGTCAAACAAATCGATGTTTGTGGAGTAGTGCTACCGAATATTGCTTTATCGAATGTGGATCTAATCGAAGCGGCTAAGAAACTAAACATCAATAATTTTAGAGGAGTATTTCTCAGAGACGAGCTGCCGAAGAAACCTGGACGGAATGAGTGTGGGATATTGAATCTAGATGGTTCTAATGGGACAGGCTCGCACTGGTGCGCTTTCTTAAAGAGCGGTAATGAGAAAATATATTTCGATAGTTACGGCCTTCCTCCCCCTCTGGAACTGATAAAGTATTTACGCCGTCCAGTGTTATATAACAGTGAGCGAATACAACCCGATAACGAAGTATTTTGTGGTCATTTGTGTCTGTATGTGACGAAGATGGTGGGTGATGGAATGAATTTCCAAGAAGTTATAAACGGCTTGCATTAAAAATTATTATATATAAATATATATATATAATGCCTGTCGATAAATTCGGTCACACCGCTGCTGGAGGAACATCACGAAGAGTAATCGCTGGAGGTGTAACTCTTAGTCAAATAAATGCTAATTTTCTTCGATGTGATGGAGCAAATCTGCCGACTGGAAATTTAAAAATGAATGGACATGTGATAAAAGGTCTCCCAGTAACGAATACTTCGACAGCAGGAATGGATGAAGCTTTAAGTAGGGGACAAGCTATTGATTTGATAAAGAATCACGATGACTCTCCGTCCAACGATAATCATTTGACGAATAAGAAATACGTTGATGCATCGAAGGTGTCTAAGACTGGTGATACAATGGCTGGCGACTTGTTCTTAAACGTTGGCTCCGATCGTCTGCGTTCAATGGGTTGTAAGGACTTGAGAGGAGAAAATAAAGAATTCACTATTTTCTTAGGTAGTATACGAAATAAACTACAATGTTCGTTAAACAATCCTATTACATTACAATCGATGGATGGATTTCGTTTTAGAATAAACAATGAAATCATGTTAGAGATGGTTAAGTCACTCGATGGCACTCCTCCGTCTAAAATAAATGTGTATAAGTCCATCTTTATGCATGATGCTTACATTACAGGACTACACGAACCCAACAACGCCAGCGATGCAGCTACGAAGCAGTATGTAGATTCTATCTCAATCGGTCCCGCGCTTAGCATTCATTCTTTAACTTGGCAATTCTTAATCGCTAAAACTCACACAAGAGTTACTTTCGATAGTGTAAGATTCAAAACCGATGGTGTCATAAGTGCGGGACTGACCCGTTTCACTCCCGGTAAAGCCGGATACTATTTCGTTTCGACGTACATAGAATTTGGTAACAGTAGTACCGCTCCTGGTAACGTCTACCTGTATAGAAATGGGGCGAATTACATGCAAATTGCGGGCGGAGGGGGAACGGGAGCTGCGTTTAACAATTCAACCGGTAGTTGCATAATTTTCGTAACCAATACCGATTTTCTCGAGATATTCGCTTATTCGCACATCGCACTAAATATATTAGCTAGAGACTTTTCGGCAGTATTCTTACGACCTTAATTTTTAACTGGTTTTAACTGGTTTATTAGCTGATATTTTCTTCAATGGAAAACACCCCCCAGCTTATCCTTTAGCGCCATTTTAACTTAATTTATTTTCAATATCAGGCTTCTTAAAAAATAGCTAAGTAATTAATTATGCATCAGGAAAATAATAAAAGACCCCAAAAAAGAAGAGGAGGAATCAGGAAATAATAAAAGACCTCTTGGTTGACAGTTCAGCGCGCTAACCACTGTACTACCGAGCACCCCCCTCAGGAAATAATAAAAGACATCCAGAGGGCAAATATTACATCTACTAATGTTGGCAAACTTGAGCATCATAGCCTACATCTGTTAGGTTGCCATGCAATACGTATCTTTCTGAAGTTTACAAAGGCGCTTCATAAATGAACAGATACACGCAAAAGGTGCCCATCGTTTGTGCGGATGACGTTGATGTTGACGTCACTCATTTTTCTAATTTGGATAAAAGTAAAAGAAACTTCATGGCCATTAATAGTAGTAGGCCTAGCTGTTGAACTACACAATACAGAGGAATAATTTTCAAGTCTTTTTCGAAACAATCGATAGATGGGCTATCATTGAAAGTCATGTTCTCACCATCAACAATAATAGATGTAGAGTTCATCTTCTTCATTCGTCCTGGGAATTTACACGCGCCATGCAGTCCAAGTATTAGTCTGCACAGTTAAAATGGAATCAGACTCTGGCAATTATTTATTGATTAGACCAATGTCACAATAAACCTGGTTTTCAACAGCATCGTGTTTTCTTTACAAAATACACAGCCAAACGAGCGCTTTTTCTTTTCACCAAGAGCACCAAACGACCAGAATCTGGCGTCAAAAATTGAGATCAGACAAAAAAAACATCCGCGGCTGTCTAACTGCCATTAGCTTTGCAATATAACGCGAGTAGCCTATAAGCCGCAGAAAATGTTCCGTGTATAAGTCGCGCTAACGTTAACTGGATCGCGTGTCATTCGACTAAGAAAGGCTGACACCGCCTTTCTTATGCAACTCGGTTGACTGCTTGACGACGCTTAATATGCGATCAATTCTAATGCACGTCTGTGTTTTTGGTCTATGTTGTCATCGGTATACAGTGCAGCTGATGTCAAAGCTTCAATGCCCCAAGGGGTGCAGCTGCCCTCAACTGTCGTTAAAGGGTCAGTTTAGATACATGTATAATTGTATATTATAGGTTACACCTTGTTCGTGTTGCACGTCGTCGACTATCTATAGCCGTGCAGTTGCCTGCACACATGCACGCACGCGTTAGCTGGCATTTCCGTAGTTCAGGTTTTTAACTGTACGTGCTTAGCCCAATTAATTATGGTAAAACGTTCTGAGCCATCATCGGTAGGCATAACTGGGCATAGCAGGCTAAGCGGAAGCCGTGTTTATCAACCTCGCTAGTCACACCTACTTATATAATGTTTGTGCACATCTACGTGTAGGCTACATGTAGGCCCTTGTAGGGCCTACATAGGCGTAGGTAGCGCAACCTGCCCCTCAAATTACAGTTTACTAGTAGATGATTTAAGTCATTATGCTCGTTAAAAATTTAGTTGTTTATTAATAATTTTTTAGGATAGTTGATGCCTATTCATTAGATCTATATGTATCTAAATATATGATATTCTTTTATATATTTATATTTAGGCCCATATGGGGTTAGAGAAATCGATTCTTCACATATCCTCTCCACCATCATAATTTGCCCTGAGAAATATTGAATGCTTTTCCAAACAGAACAATAATTCTTTTCTAAAACACGCGGCGTATTCAATTCACTTTTTACAGTTTGACCATTCTGCGGTTGGACGTAATATGGCCAACATTAGTGTCATTGTAATGTTGCAGCAGCTTCTCTTGCTGCTGTTTAAACCTCTGAATGATTTTCATTGAGGCAGTAGAGTACCACATAAATTAGCCGAGAAATAATACTTAATTATTTTTCATCCATTTGTTATCCTTCATTCTTTCTATTCACAACTGCAGTACAGCTGACGTGGGAAAAGTAGATAGATGGCGGAAGAGATTTCGACAGCTGTTATACCCGTCGCTCTAAAGCTGTTGTTGCCTTCGTATACCCTACGTGAAACAACCTCGATTCCACGTTCAAAGGCAGTCGTGCGTTATACAATGATGTCTTCCGTTCCCTCGTGTACTGTCTCCCACGTCGGCGCCATCTTAATCTGTTCCGTCTCCCACTGCTGCACAGAGTTGTTCCGCGTTCCTATTCAGAAGAAGACTGCGTTACTGTTTTCCGCTTCCCACACACACGCACACACACACATCCACACCCACCCCCCACACACACAAACACACACCTACTCACACGCGCACACACACACACGCACGCACACCCTCACATGCCGCGGTGCATTATGGTCAACTCACCAACAGGTGTGCTCGGTTCTATGGTTGGCGCCAGAGACGGTCTGGAGTTCTGCTGGTGGCACAACACGTGTTCTTCAGAGACATTGTTGAGCAACAATTCCTATTTGGAGGATTTATTTTCTTCCTCATTCTATCAGTCATTCTCAATTCTCACCGAGGTCTTTGTTTCTAGAGCGCCAACTGTCTGACTGACGTATGTATGTTTGTAAGTATGTAAGTATGCATGTATGTATGTATGTATGTATGTATGTATGTCAGTGATTTCCAACCTGTGCGCCGCGGCACACTAGTGTGCCGCGAGAACTTTGCAGGTGTACCGCGGGAAAATTCTAAAATGTTATTAATTAATTATGATTCAAAGCAAAACATCCGAAAGCATCATTACTGCAACATCAAAACTTAAGTCAGTTGGTCTTAATCTCTCATACTGTACCAGGTTAAGATCTCCAATCCTATGATTGTTTTCCCACGGTCATTGAATCTCTGTCAAAAAAGAAAGTTGCACCTAAAATACTAAACACATTGATAGACCTACAACCAGCACTACAGCATTAGGCCTACTTCCATTCCCTTGCAATCGACAATTTGTGCGGAGTTTGGTTTCCGTTTTGAGGGGGACTAAAAACTTGGGCTTTATTTGAGGCGAAGACTCAAATTTTTCCTCGACCCAAAAAGTTGATGTTTTTTGTGGGTATGATTGTCGTATCTGGAGCCTATTTCAATTTGATCTGCTGACTGACTAGACTCACTAGCGTAGGCTATTATTTAGATAAGAGGAACTTTAAACTTAGAATATTATTAAATAATAGTGACAAATAGATTAAAAAATTGATAATTATAATTAAGTGTGCCGCGAAATTTTTTATTCCTTCTTTGTGTGCCGCAAGCCAAAAAAGGTTGAGAATCACTGATGTATGTAATATACTTATATACGCTGTTGTGTGCATGTATGTATGTATGCATGGTGGATGCACCTGTGCGTACGTATGTGTGCTGTACGTATGGTGAATACATACGTGCAGGCTAAATATATCTCGTGTTATTTATGACAATCCTGTTGAAGTCTCATAAAATAAAGTCCCTAAATCTTGAGATTGGCGACATGCAATGTCATGCATTTAATGAGACTTTTCTTAGATAGTTAAGACGAAGCCTGACACCAAAAGGATCTGTTGGCTTAGATTTCGAAGTCTTTAGACAACTGGCGGTGGCTATGCACAAACACACACACACACACAGACAAAGGAACAAAGACAATGTTATATGAGACGCGACGAGACAAAGGCAGAAGACGAACAAAGAGAGCTAACATATTATGCCAACCTTGACCTTCTCCTCAACGCTAGGAGTCGAATCGCTTTGCAAGTCCAATATTCATGGATA
>OX243823.1:8942342-9212342 GCA_945859605.1 Lumbricus rubellus | reverse complement strand
AAGAAAAGATTATATGTATTCGTTAGGGAAAGGTTTATTCCAACACCGGTCTCAGTATACACGGAATGTCGCTCATGATTAATTCGTCGAGTCCAGATATGGTGCGCGAAGAATATTGAATCCATAAATAATTACATGGGATGCGCTGACTGGAAGGATCGATTTAGTATAGACGCGGAAGAGGAGAAAGAGAGGAAGGGGAGGAGGAAGAGGAGGAAGAGGAGGAAGAGAGGAGGAAGAGCGGAAGAGGAGGAAGAGAGGAAGGGGAGGAGGAAGAGGAGGAAGAGGAGGAAGAGAGGAGGAAGAGAGGAGGAAGAGGAGGAAGAGGAGGAAGAGAGGAGGAAGAGGAAGAGAGGAGGAAGAGAGGAGGAAGAGAGGAAGGGGAGGAGGAAGAGGAGGAAGAGAGGAGGAAGAGAGGAAGAGGAGGAAGAGAGGAAGGGGAGGAGGAAGAGGAGGAAGAGAGGAGGAAGAGAGGAAGAGGTGGAAGAGAGGAAGGGGAGGAGGAATGTCAAGGAATGAAATACGGCCTCTGAATGCATGGTGAGTGGTGCTGCTGTCTTGCCTGGAAGAAGAAGCCATAAAACTGAGGAGATAGTTTTCGTCGGTTGCAGAAACCACGGAAGAGTTCTGTTTTATTCCATGTCAAACTGACCTATAGATAACTCGATCTACAGCAGCTGGAGAAGAAGGTCTGTCGGTTTTGTCGGAAGAGATGCTTCCACTGTTGCTACTCCGTTCCTGTCATGGCGTCATGGGCGCCCACACATCGGATGGTCTTGCTCCCAGGAAATGGAACGCCTGCGTTTTTAACTGTACTACTTTTGGTTCTAAACAAAATTCTTCGCACTGAAGCATACTACTGATTTATGGGGAATATTCAATATCGATTCACGAATGATTAGATTGGTATCCGTGCAATCAGCCGTGTCGAATACCCTCTTCAAAAACTGCTTTTACATTAATTTTCTCCTTCATTTCTTTTCAGCCTGCAGAAGAAAGGCTATTAAGAAGAGAACAGGGCTTTTTAAAGGTTATGATAGATCAATGGAAAAAGTTTTTTTAAAGGAAATCTTAGAACTTCAAAACTCTCTCTCTTCCATTCCTACCTTTCATGGCAAATTACTCCCAGTATAGATTACAATGGCTTCTTTTAAGATTTTGTTTAGCTGCATAGAAGTGCTTCTACAACTGCACAAAACCATTTAGAACTGCCCGTTTTGTGTATAACTGCTCGCTAGAAAAATTCCTGGAAGAGAAGATTAGAAGGAGGAAGAAGAGGAAGGTGGGAAGAGGACAGGGAGAGGCAAAGGAAGAAGAAGAAGAAGAAGAAGAAGAAGAAGAAGAAGAAGAAGAAGAAGAAGAAGAAGAAGAAGAAGAAGAAGAAGAAGAAGAAGAAGAAGAAGAAGAAGAAGAAGAAGAAGAAGAAGAAGAAGAAGAAGAAGAAGAAGAAGAAGAAGAAGAAGAAGAAGAAGAAGAAGAAGAAGAAGAAGAAGAAGAAGAAGACAAGGATGTAGTGATGACGACAACGATAGAAGGGAAAGTGAAGTAGAAAAGGGCAATGATGACGAAGAAGGAGGAAGAGAAGAAGAGGACGTGTTCACGATGATGATGATGATGATGATGACGACGACGACGATGGTGATGATGATGATGATGATGATGACGACGACGAGAAGACTAAGAGGAGAAAGGAGGATGGCAAAAGCGGTGGAGGAGACTGGAGGAGGTTGAAGTGGATTACTTGGACAGCCTTGAAGATTGTATGTAGGCCCTATATATTATATATATATATATATATAGGATCCGCTTATTTTAAAATAAATATGTATATAAATTATTATAGGATCAATGTATTTCTAAAAACAACAGGCAAAACGCTGTAAACCGACATCAACAAATTTGACTTAGTACCTGCTACCTGCATGTATAACATTGTATATAATTATTATAATTATGTTCGAGTTTGTTAATGCTTGTTTTAAAAAAATAGAATTCTTGGGCGATGTTCATCGAGTCTTTATTGGAAAAGGTGAAATTGTGAGACCTCTACCGGATGTTATAATGGATCTCGCTGCATGGAGACATTGCAGAGGGCACGCAGAGGTCACAGAGGGCATGGAGTTCGCTTCTCGGGTCCAAACATCACGGCGTGAAAAACAGAGAAGGGAAGAGGAAGAGAAGAAGAATATGGGAACTTGAGGAAGGAAACTGGAACTGTTTGGACTTTGCAGAGGATATGAGGAAGAAGAAGAAGACACTAATGGGATCGACTGTGTTTTCCATGCAAGCAAGCATCTGCCTCTTTCTCTCCAGTTCTTTCAACAGAAAGTCAATTGAGATGGACGAAAACGGAGATGTATGTCTAAATATAGAAGCTGTGTGCATATATATTTTAATTTTTTATATATACGCATATATTATATAGACATATATATATATATATATATATATATATATATACCGTAAACAATAAAATAATAGCCCTTCAAATGTACTTGTATGTATACATGTACAATACATACATCTTTATAAAGCATGACAGTTTTGAAATAAATCTGCTCTCTCTCATCAGCTTCCAAACATCACGTATAATATACTAAGCGACCTGTTGACCTATTGACCATTTGCTTTATATAGCGCCCGTTCCTTAAACATTCTTCTCCGTTCTTCTCCTTTGGTTCGCTTGAATCGTCCCCGATGGACCAATGGACCATCTTCGTTGGGCATATATATTATTATATTATATATATAGGTCATATATATATGGGTATATATATATATATATATGATACATCGTTAGTGTGGATGAATTATTCATCGTGTATATATATATATATACATACATTGTATACGGTCATCATCGCTGCAGAACAGAGAACCAGCGGCTGAGCATAATAATAATATACCACGAAGCACAGCAGGACACGATACATCCATCATTCGTCGTAATTGCAGCAGAAGGAATTCTCAAGGACACCAATCTGAATTGTTAGCAAATGAGAAAGAAGAATTGTTAGCAAATGAGAAAGAACTGATCGATTTATGTAAATATTAATCATGCACGTTACACGTTCACGTATACTTTATATACAAGCTGAGTTTCTGGTGTACGCTTCTGGTTCCTGGTTTCCCCGTTCGCGAACTGCTATCCGACAGCGTCGTTCATTCTCTGTCGCTGGCCCTAAAACCTGGAATGGCCTCCTAAGGTACACTGCGCTAAGTTCCAAGCGGTCACTCCACTCTGTTCCTTAAAAAACCTCAAAACTGTCTTATTTAGATGTGGTTGGGCCGGGAGCGCTTCTAAGTATCTTATCTTGAACAGGCGCTGTATACAATTTTCTTTAAAAAATAATTAAAACATGAATTATACAGAAGATAATTCAAAGGAAATGTAGCATCATTCGGTCACATAATCTTATGCAGATTGAATAATGATCGGATGACCATTTCCAAACAAAAGAGGATGGCTCCCACTCCCATAATGAATGGTTGGACGATATGGTTGAGTGGTGTGCAACATCACTCCAGAAGATGAGCCACATCGCTCTGGACAGACAATGGTGAAAGAACTTTGTGAAAATGGCGTCGGACACTTAAGGGCGATGAGCCCACAGTATATATGATGATGATGACGATGACGACGACGACGATGACAATGACGACGATGACGATGACAATGATGACGATGACGACGACGACGATGATGATGATGATGATGATGACGATTATGACGATGACGACGACGACGATGATGATGACGATGATGATGATGACGACGATGATGATGATGATGATGACGACGACGACGACAACGACAAATTGTATGTACATCGCATGTTTGATCAGGTTTTAGATTGGATCATAAATATATAAATAACTTTGCAGCTGAGAATGCAAAGAAATCAGCTGCATGGACCGATCTAGATTCTAGATAGGCGCGAATGTAGATGCCGACATGCATTTCTTGGCACATGCAGTTCATGATGACTGTACGACATACATGTACAATTGTACATGTAGGCTATATTTCAAGCGCGTAAAATGCCACCGTGCAAAATTGAAGTGAACAACTGGCTGTAGAATGCAGTAAATAAATGTGTGCACAGATGTGTGTGTGTGTGTGTGTGTGTGTGTGTAAACTTTAGATGTGTACATAGGCTAAACTTTGAACATGTGCACTTCTGAGCTTTAAATGTGTGCGCTTTCAAACTTTGGAAGTCAATATCAAAACTCTATAGTCGTACTTTATTGCAATCACCGAATGCCATTAATTTTAGACAGAATTGTCATCAACAAACAAAACAATTCATGGAAAATTAGACGACTAGTGAACCAGCATGATCCTGAAAACTTTTATAGCGCATTTTTGCTCATTGCTCAGACAGCAGCGATCCGATGAATGAAACAGCATTGCAGCTGCATTCCTAAATGAAAAGCAGACGATTGGAGCAGAAGCTTCTGCATTGAATCTCTTTCTAAGCTTTAGGATTCAATCTCTGTGCAATAATTGAAGTCGGTCAATTAGATCGTCAGTCATTGGATTCGACTTCTTCTCTGTCGCAGTGTGCCTTCTCGTTTCGATGCTGTGCAGACCCTTAATTCGAGTTGACTCGCATCGACTGGGGTGGGGGGGGGGGGGGGGGAGGGGAGAAGGAGATAAACAGACAAAGACAAAGAGAGAGAAAGACATAGAGACGGAGAGACAGGACTAGATAGATGGCGAGAGAGACAGACAGACAGACAGAAAGACAAGGCAGAGAGACAGACAGATAGAGACAAAGACAGAGAGACAGGACTAGATAGATAGCGAGTAGCGAGACAGACATACAAAAACAGGCAGACAGATAGATAGAGAGACAGAGAGAGACAGACAGACAGAGACATATAGGAAAACAGAGACAGAGACAGTTGCAGAGATAGAGACAGACAACTGGACAGAGTGGAGTCTGTTCGGGGTCTGGACATCTTATTCTCTTCGTAATGCAATAACACTGTGTGTATCTGCTGCTATTAGACCTATGTAGGATAACATATTCGCCTGACCTCTGACCTTTGAACGTTCACGTAATTCACATATCACCTTTGAACGTTTACATATTAATCTACCGTTCTGTAGGCTAAAGTTTCAATTATGACTTCGTAAAATCCACGCAGATTCATATCATGTCAGTACCATTTTGGGGTCTATACTTGCTTTCAAACCCAGACTGTCAGTGCAGTATAGTACGCCTAATATTCCTTTTTCTACCACATTGTTGCGTATTCAGACATAAAATTTTATAAATTGCCTCTATACGATGAACCGTTTAGAGGCGGCCTCATTGCGCAAGACCACGAAAGAAGGAATAGGTTTTTGCGAAAAGTAAAGAATAAGAGGCAGATGCCAGGAAGAATAATTTAAAGTGTGAGTAGATTGAGACAGTGCATTCAAAAGAGAGGGGCAACAATTAACGCAAAGGACCGGAACTGAGCCATTGCTGTTCCAGCAAGAAGAACTGAAGATCAACTCTGTTTGAGGAGTTGAAGTGGACGGTGCGAGGAGGCCAGGACTTTTTCTAGCGTGCAGTTGAACACAAAATGTGCAGTTCTAAATGGATTTTGTTCAGTCTTAGAAATGCTTCTGTGTAGTTCAAACTAGTAACAAAAGGGTAATTGTTGTCCTCCGATTGGGAGAAATTTACCATGGAGGATGTGAAGGAAAAGAAATGATTGTGCAGTTCTAGAAATTTATGAAAAAGCCATGGAGGGAACTGGAGGAGGTCGGCGTGCTATTATAATCGCCAGCTATTTCAGGGGAAAGAACCCGCTGTGACGATTTTGAATTTAATGCTGCAAGGAGAAGCCAGTGTTGTTGCTCAAACATCAAGGTACAGGAACATGGGAGTGGCGTGGCAGGCGTGCTATTAGTTTGACCATCGCATTTTAGGACCGACTGCAGAGATGAAAGACTTATAAGGTAAGAATATGAAGTCGTTGGTTGGTAAGAATGCCTATGGGCTTTCCTGCTTTTCTGCGTCCTCAATCGCGTTTTATGTGTCTGCTAGTCTGTGTGTCTGTGTAGATATGTGTCTATATGTATCTGTGTGTTTGTCTGTCTGACCATCTACATGCCTGTAGTTGTGTTTGTTTCTTCTGGCCTGTCATTTGCCTCCTCTGGCTTTCTTCTGAGGAAGGACGACGATTGCGCAAATTTTGCTGCTATTCAAAGACTTCAATGCCTAATAGATGACATTTACCGGAGAGACGACTGATGCCTCCTGCTAATACTGATGCTGCTGCTGCTGCTGCTGCTGCTGATGCCTGCTGCTGCTGATGATGCCTGCTGCTGCTGACGTTGCAGCTGGTGGTGGTGATGCCGCTGAGGTTGATGCTGATGAGATGTGACAGAATCATCACATGTGGTCAGACTGCATGCCATGGCGCACCACACGACTCGACCAAGGGGATTTACTGATCTTACAGACGGGTAGAAGATTACAGGTCTATAGAGACATGCCTACACTACAGTCTCCATGTTTTTCGTCTGTCTATTTGTATGTCTGTTTTCTTGTCTGTCGTTCTACATCTGTCTGTTTCTTTTAAGTTTGTTGAGGTAGGTTCAGAGTGAGAAATAAGAATTATAGAAAAATAACTGAATGCGTCAGATCAAGGTGGAGCGGAGGCGTGAAAAAAGACTTTCCTATGGGGGCCCGAAAAAATAGTAGGGGTTGAACCCCCACTCCGCAATTCTCACTCCGGGCTTGTTAATCTATTCCACTGTTCTCATATTTATTTCTTTTCTTCTATTCCTTCCCATTTCCATTCGAACGTTTGTCCCTTCGTGATACTCTTATTAGATCCGAGTCCTCCTCCACACAAGTCTTTCTTGGGAGATGTTCTGTTCTCAGCCATCCTCGATCCGAGGGTTGGCCCGCAGCATCATGCACAATTTTCTTCCAACGCTTCCTGTCCTCCGTCAGTCTGATCATTTCTCCCAGTGTTCTCCCAATAATCTCGGGAGACGACTAAAGAGGAAAGCATGTGCATGCGGCGTCTAAATATAGTCACGAGACGGAGTCATGTTAGCAAATACTGTATTTCCGTCACATGGTTTCCGGTGTCTGACGCAAAGCCGTAAACCTCGTGTCTGGAAAATTTGTGATTTGGTTCTAATTTTCTGATTGGCCAGTTATACTGTCTTGAGATGCATGCATCATGGCAGAGTAATTGCAAATATAATGCAATTTTAATCATTGCAATTTATATAGCGCCGTCAATATGAGCTACTAATAGGAATCTACGATGCATATAGCACTGTCAACTGTTGGCGTGTAGCATGTACGCCCTTGAGCCGTCACAAAATCACAGTCTTCTTAAATGCCGTGGAGGCGTAGACATAGTATTACAGTGTCATACACTCTTATCATCAGTCTTTCATGTACAATGATAGGCTATGCGTAATCATGCAGCAGTCGTTAAAAATTTGCAGTGTAGGTGGATAATAATTTAATTACAATGTAATTGATTGTGCCAATGTCTAGGCCAGCAGTAATGGCAGGCAGCTGCCATATACTTAGTTCTACGTGAGTGCCATATGCTTAGTTCTATACGTGAGTGCGCGTGTACGCAATTGGTGACTCTCCGTTTGTCTGTGCGTAAGCTTATACTCTCAGAAGCGACGCCACCATAGGTCGCGGCCGGTGACCTGCCAATTTTACTCTTGACCTGCCTTGGGACCTCCATGCATTCTTTGAAATGTTTAATATTTTCTTTACATTTTACTTCTTCAACCTGCTGAATTACTGCTTCCCTTAATTGATTCTGACGCGGTCTGCTGAAATTGTATATATATATCTTGAGCCGCCACTGTTTACTTTGTTACTTTACGTAGGCCTAATGGACTACAGCAGCTGCTGTAAGGTAATATTAAGCATCATAGACTAGCGCAGGAAATGCACTTTGTGAGCTTCGAAAAATGCGCTAAATAAAGTGTCCAAAATTCAAATACATACATCGTCATCTCCATGACACGCTCTCTCCTCCTGCTTATCACGTTTATTATTCTTTCTCTCCATATCTGCTCCTCCTTCTCCGCCCGTTTCTTCTCCGCTTCCTCGAAGCCTATTCTCCTAGCTCTCAGTTTTCTACGATCAGGTTTCTACTTTTCATCTCCACATAATATCACATCTTCTTTGTAGCCGTGTCCTATTCAGTTGAGCAGTCGCCGTCCATAGCCTATTCAATCTATTCCTAATAATTCTGATCATATATATCCTACCACTAGATCTCATCTTACACCGTCAGAATGTTCGTCTTAGTTATCCTATAAGCTTTGATTGTGGTTCAGTGCTGTCAGGTCGGGAGCGCCTCTGTGGAGTTTCACTGAAGTGGCGCTATATAAATTCACAATTGCGATTACTTTATCCTCTCTGATAACAACTTTAGTCATTAGCTTCTTAATTAAATTAACAGTGAGTGAGTAAGCTGCATTACGTAAAAAATGATTCAAATCGATATCCACTTGATATAATTATTACGGTATCACAGCAAATAATAATTGTTCGGGGGCGTTGCCAGAAAGTATTTATGGCGCCCATTTCTGGGCTTATTCCAATAATTATTGATATGATAGCAAAGTACACAGAATTAGTTAATTGAATTCCGAAACTATTTTTTGTTCGGGGTTTGAACATGCAAACACTTCCTTAGATACCACAATGCATGTAGCCTAATACATGTAGCCTATGATGTAGGTCTATAATTTGCTACGCCGTTTAAATGTATAGGCCTATAGACTATTTGCAAACACCCACACAAAATATCATAATCAGAGTTTATATTTCGACGCTATGTTACTGACTTGTAGTAAATTATTGATTACAAAAGTTTACAGTTAATAGTTGACTGTATTTGATAACAGCCTGCACCTAGACAATGAACTGATTAAATACTTGCGTAATAAACAAACATTTTGCATTTATGTATTCGGTGTACGACAAGGTTTAGGCCTTAGACTAACAAACCGTGCGTGCACACATACTAGGCTATATTATAGGACTGAGCGTTGGGATCAGTTGGACTACACACTTCCAAGACCAGTAAGTAGTAGGCCAGCAATAATTCAGTCATTAATACAACAATCAATGTCGGATGGACCTATGTTTTCAATCGGTATAATTAATTATAGTCCGGTGAACGATGTTTGGTTGCGGTGGAATAGGGGACTACGGTCAAATTCGGATCGCAATGATATCCTCCTCCGTTTCCGAATATACGATCGTGATCATAAAATAAGTCATGAAATAAGAAAGACGCCGAAGACATAACCAGCGTTGTAGCGGCGACTGTCAACTGTTATCTATAGAGCGCTGTTTTCCAACAACAAATCTTCTACAGGCCAGCATCTACCATACCTTACATTAAACGAATAATATACCTGCATTAATTAATCTCCCTTTGGAAAAGTTTATGAGAAGTGATGCGACCAATTACTACGCCGTGGCAACTATAATTATTATCGCCGAAGTCTGGCCTCAATGTAACTGGCCAATCGGTAGTAAATGGACATGATAATCCAGTAGAATACGATGTAATTGACGAGGCAGACGGCGCAGAATAGCCGGGCGTCAACCTCGACGACGTACTGACCTCCTTCGGCCCTCCTCGAGGACAGGATGGACGCCTTGTGAGCCGCTTCGAAGGATTGCCAGAGGTATGTTCGGAGACAGGAGGCACCGTACGAGATGAGGTTCGTGACGATGGTGAAGACGAGGTCCATGATCAACGTCGAAGTTAGTAACGAAACTTTCCTCTTGTTCCGCTAGGAATTGTTGTTAGGCGCTGTTACAAAAACGCCGTGTCCTGTACGCTGCACGTGAAGTCTACAGGAAAGAACATAAGAACACTTTGGTCGGTTAAAAAATAAAAAGCTGTCGTATCAAGTTTTGTTTGTTTGTATGTGTACTTGTCATAGCGCCCCTTCAAGCTGTCTACTCAGAGGCGCTCCCGACTGCAGCGCGGACACTGATTCAGAGTTTCACGCAGAAAGCAATTGCGAGTGGTGGACTTGTCCAAGATCCCTACGCGGCGACTTGAGATGGATTCGAGCCTGCAACCCTCCGGTTGCAAGACAACGAACATACCCACAACACCACCGCGCCCCACAAAGTGATGGGATCATGAGCGTAGACTTCTGTTGCTGTCTCTGAGTGCCTGGGTTTTTCACTCGAGAAAATATTATATTCTACATTGCCATAGGCCCTATTGGTCACACTACTATGTCACTTTTGAACTTAAAAACTGCCTTATTTAGCCTTGACTGGGAGCGCTTCTGAAAAAATTGCCTTGAATTTGCGCTATATAAAAATACATGTAACAGCAGCAATATTGGAGCTTTAAGTAGGCCTATACGTGTAGGCCTAACGCACAGTTAATTGCTTGCTTGTCATGCTATGTGTTGCAGCCTGCAGGCCTCTTGCGACTAACAACGCAGAGTTCGATAGAAATGGGCCTAGTTAGAAACTGTCAGATCAAGCGAATCTGGCATTTATCTTGTAGGCCTACTTAAACTCATAAAGTTGTGAGAAAAACTCTGAAACTTTAAACCTAAGGTCAGAATAATTCTTTTGGGTGCAAGACAACCACATAACTGTTTCTCTGGGCGCATTGTCACCCAAGGCACCGAGGGACGAGTTAGTTAACGAAATCATAATTAATGAGTCACTTCAATTTCAATTGATAATTAAATCAATTTAAATGACGATATCGCATCGCTTACATTCGTGACACAGTGGATTGTGACATGTTTATTAGTGTTTATAAATGTTTAGATACAATACAATACCATACAATACAATACAACACAACACAATACAATACAACACAATACAATACAACACAATACAATGTCCGACATCAATCGTCTCCGGTTTTTCTGTCTTATACCCGGTGTTCCATTCGAAACTAAAGGTTTATGTTTTTACAAGAATTCCTACTCTGACTCATCTGATCCTCCGCCGAATTAACGAATTAATGAATGAGTGATTGAATGATTGAAAGGTTAAATGAATGAATGAATGAATGAATGAATGAAAGAATGATTGAATGATTGATTGACTGATTTTATTTGATTGACTGATTGATTGATTAATCACCATTTCTTCAGCATTCCATGTCGATTGGTTTCAGAGAAGCACAAAAGTTTTCAGGTGACACTGAAATTAATTTTCTCCAGAAAGTCAGATGTTGATTATATCATTAATCGTTTCTATTCTATTAAAAATAAAACTTACTTAGTATATCGAGCAGTTATAAAATGAATAGCAAACAAAGAACTATTGTTGTCCGTTTCAGTAGAATTTATTAAGATGAGAATTAATAAAATCCTAGGACGTAATAATTGAAAAACGTGTGACGTAATAGATTAAGAACGGATTCATTATTTATAATTAAAAATAAGGTTTGTTTATACGCTTTTGTGTGCTATGATTTGATGTGATCATGTGGCTTTCTTTGTCAGATACGGAACGTCTGTATTATAGGCTATCGGTACGCTTAAATTAACTAGCTTATGCTTCAACTTAAATTAAGCATGAAACAAGTGTAAGAAAGAGTTAATTTAATAAGAAATTACCCACTACAAACCAATTATTACAATAATTGTAGTCGAATTTAACTGTTGGCAACCATGTAAGGCATTCAACCAGTCCAGTCCCACTGCTCCGAGCAAGGGCGGATACAGAAACTTTGGACGGGGGGGGGGAAATTTCTTGACACCTTGGCTTGGGAGAAAAAAATCGCATCCGCCAAAAAAGTTGATGACTTTTTTTCAGTCATCTTGCCAAAATTTTGGGAAAATCATACCATTTCATCATTTCATCCGCTAAAAAAGTTGATGACTTTTTTTTTTTTAGTCTTCCGGCCAAAATTTTGGGAAAATCATACCATTTCAGCAGCCGCTGAAACCAAATGGGAGAGGGGCCACGATACATGGCATTTCTAAATGGTGGGGGGGGGCATGGCCGGATTGGCCACCCCTGGCTCCGAGTCTGCTCGTTTAACCAACGTTGCTGAACAGAAGGTTGAGTTGACCACCGGAATGGTAACGGGAAGCGATCCCGCATCCTTCCACTCTTCGTGCCAAAGTATTACCCTGTCGAATTAAGTCCGCCACTGCTCATAATTCGGTAGTGCCAGTCCCAAGTCTGGATAAAGGAGGAGGAAACACTAATCATTCTTGATATGACACATTATCATAGTTTAAAATAATGTGACCCGTCACCACGAAATCAGTCGTTTGAGCGAGTGTAATGCGAGTTCATAGACATGCTGCTGGGGTTTGGAGGGAGAAAGACTTGTTCCTTTCTGCTGCTGGTCAGTGGTCATCAACACAGAATGCCCTTTCCATCCATCACTATAGAACAGAAGACAGAAGTTTTCCCCATCTTTGACTCTAGTTGCAAGCCGCGACCTGTCTCTACAAACACTAATCAGTCTTCTGCGTGCGTTGGAAGAGCAATATCACGGACCGTATGATGACAGGCTCTACCAAGCCTAACATCAAGGGGCAGATGATATAGGAAAAGACATATAGCTAGGCTGAAATTGTCTCTTTAATCAATGGCATGACCATTGACTCAGACCTTTTGTATTCTCAGCAGAGAGTATTTTCATTCTGATCGACTCGCTTGATATGCCGTGACCTTCTCTCAGCAAATCCATCCAATTACATGCGTATAGGCCTATAGCAAAGAGTGTATTTAACGCGGAATAATACGTAGGCTTATGCGCTCGTTCTAAGCTTTTTGTGCCCTTCATTAGTCAAAAACCACAGCTGCATGCACCCAACATTCGATCATTGTTCATGGGGTTGAGGCAATTTCTTGTGCAGCGATTGGAAAATCCTTTGGAATGGATGAGAGACGCGAATGAGAAGATTTCTCAACACTGGCAAACCACAAACCAATCGTCTGCGTTGAATGCATGGTGAAATTGAGAAGTAAGCCAGGCATGATTGAAAATCTCAATCAAATGTCATCCTCATTCTCCTCCTCCACCCGCCCTCCTCCACCCACCAACCTCCTCCTACCCACCTCCTCCTCCTGCCATCCTCCTTCTCCTCCTCGAGCCCTCCTACTCTCCTCCTCCTCCTCCTGCTCCTCCTCCTTACCCTCGAGCCCTTCTACTCTAATCCTCCTCCCGTTCCTCCTCCTTCCCTCGAGCCCTCCCGCCCGCTTCTTCCTCCTCCTCTTCTTCCTTCTCCTCCTCCATCCGCCTATACTCTTGCCTCCTCTAATCGTCCTTCATCACTTGAATCTCCTTCTTCCATTCCCCGATTCTGTCGGACTATAGTCCGCTTCCGCCAAGAAATCCATTTGTTTTCCGGTTGACTCGGCTCCTTCAACGTCTTTCCAGATTGTAAGCTATTGACCCAGTGTGAATTTCTATAGCGCCTGCATCTGCATCTGCATCTGCATCTGCATCTGTGCTGCTTCCAGGCTTTGCGTAGACTGCTGAACTGGTGGTTTCCTTTGTGGTGTGTGTCATCTTAGAATCGATCTTAGTATCGATCATCTTAGGATCTATCTTAGAACGGTAGAAGAAATGATTCCAGATAGCAATGTTCAACATTCGCCAGATATTAATCAGGGTAAAAGTTCAAGACGAGAAACTATCACGTATACGAATAATAAAGCAGCATCCACTGCGTATAGGCCTATGTAAGATAATGGGCGCGGTGGCATAGTGGGTATGTTCGTTGCGTTGCAGCCGGTAGGTTGCAGGTTCGAATCCACATCAAGGCGCCGTGTAGAGACCTTGGGAAAGTCCTTCACTCGCAATTGCTCAGCGCCTCGGCGTGAAACTTCGATGCAGTGCTCGCGCTGTAGGCGGGAGCTTGAAGGGGCCCTATAACAAGTGCGCAAAAAACAAACAAGCAAATAAGTGGGCTAAAATATTGTCCACGCAGCGCTTTACTAGTTCATGTTGAAATGTAAAAGGTGAAATATTAGGACAAGAAGATTTAAAAGAATTAGACTAAAACTGAACTTTGGAGAAACCAAAATCGTGCACGCAACAGCAGAATGGTGTAATGAATTACATCGAGTAAATCCTTAAAACTTTAATTTTCCGGGTCTTCATGCTTCTTCGTACTGCTTGTGCATCCTTCTTCTATTTTCTCTGTTCTGCGTGTTTCTCTTTCTGGGGCGGAAACCTGGACGGAGACTTGGGGGTGGGGTGGGACAAACGAGTGTGGCCGAAGGAAAGACGCGAAACTTTTTGGGGATCTGGTCGAAAAGTGAAGAAAAATTTATATTTTCGCCGCCAAAAAGTTGATGACCTTCTTTTTTTAGTCATTTCGCCCAAAAAAGTCCGGAAAGTCACGAAAATTTTCTATTTTCGCCCCCAAATTCTGGGGAAATTTTTATATTTTTCACTGGCATAAAATAATTGTAGGCCTATGCCCTTTATTTCTCATCACGCTCAATTATTGGGGGGGGGGTGACCAATGCGTGGGCCGTTCCCCCCAACACTTTTATTGGGAGGACCGTCCCCCCTGTTTCCCCCTAGGTTTTCGCCAATGTCTCTTTGAAGACCTGTACCTCTTCCTCTTCTTCTTACTCTTCTCAATCATCAGCATAAACTTCATCATCAACACCAGCAACAACGACGTCATCATCATCATCGTCATCACCGACATGATTTTTACTTCCTCTTCATCTCTTCTTCCTCATCTTCTTCTTTTCCTTCCTATTCCTCTTCGTCCTTCTCTTGCTCCTCCTCCACCTATTTCATACTTTTTTGTGCTTCTCTTTCTCCTTCATCTTAGCATCAGAATCGTTTTCTTTTCGTCCTTCTCATCTTGTCACGACGATCAAAATTGATCATTTCTTCATTTCAGCTTAATACGTAATTATACGTGCCAATGTGCAGCTGTGTGCTCTGCAATCGCACCGGTCTTAATTAATCGTTCTCATCTCTTCCTCTTATGATCTTATCATTTATTAATTGCACATCTCTTTGTACTCTCTGTCTCTGTTTCTGTCTCTGTATTCGTCTCTGTCTTTGTCTTTGTCTCTGTCTCTGTTTGTCTGTCTGTCTCTCTCTTCCATCCCCTCTCTTCCTCTCTGTTTCACTGTCTCTATCTCTGTTTCTGTCTCTCTGTTTCTCTGTTCCTTTCTGTCTGTCTGTCTCTCTGTCTGTCTCTCTCTCTGTCTCTCTCTGTGTGTGTCTCTCTCTCTGTCTGGCTGTTTCTCTCTTCTGCGGCTGACACCGACCTCCACTTTACAAGTCTAATATATAATGACCTTGTGTCTATGCGTCCACAGAAATCCCCACAAATCCACAGACAAAAGAAACACTATTTAGCGTATAATTATTTAAATACTCGGCTGCTGGTTAGTATTGATCATAATGGTTGACTACAGTGATATTAACAGTAGGAACAGCTACAATCGAAAGCCGATATATTTCTAAATAAACAAAATTGGTAATTATTTTCCGTTACAGTGACCTCTGACATTATTGATTCGCAATACAAGTTGGTGGTCTTGCCATCAAACTGGCATCATTTTATAGCGCATAATTATTGATTCGCAATACAAGTTGGTGGTCTTGCCATCAAACTGGCATCATTTTATAGCGCAAGCATCTAGCGTACGAGTTCGTAGATGACATAAGGTCCGTCCGTGCTTTCAGTAGAAAGAATCCATGAGTTCAGTAGTGTTACTTTCGATGGCCAGAGTCACAGGGACCAAGGTCCTCAACCGGTAGGTTCACGCGGCCGCCGCAGCGTCGACATCGTCGGGCTGGAAGTATTCCTCGAAGTTGATGTCGTGGTAGAGTTCGAGGTCGTAGGCACTGCACGAACAGTTCACTCATCAGAAGTGCGATGCCGATGAAGGCAGCAGCGATGGTGAACCAGAAGACGCAGATGAAAATGGTGTAGAGTACGTCCATGTTGATTGCGTATAGCTATTATAGGTTCCGATCTCTTGTGTTGGTTGTTCCACTACGGTTCAGATGTTGAGCCGAGTTCTGTGCATTGCTTGCGAAGTCTGTACAGGAAAGAATACGTTTAAGCAATCAATCAGTCAATCAATCATTTATTTTGAAACCAATAAAAATTTACAGTTATAGCCTACAATTGCAAATCACATATTCAACGGGGAATGGCCACAAGGATAGGCACTGCAGGGATCTTTAGTGATCACTGATTAGTGAAGTAGGATAACATTCCATCGGTTGGCCTAATTAACGAAATCTTGTGACTGGAATGGACTTTGCAGCCGAAACATTTGGTCAATAATTAGGCTATTATAGTCTTATAATCACTCATATTACATGTATGTCTTTGGTAAATAGGGCCATCTGGCGGGATCATTTCCTTCGGGTAACCTATTATGACTTAGCCTACTAACATACGCGGTAATGATTGTGGCCTACACTATAGACCATAATTATATGCTATCAACATTACTGTGAACTGCGAATATATATATATATATATAATTTTCTGTTTTGTATCGATAAACAGATTAAATTGAAATGAATTAAGAAATGTCGACAGCCTACAGATAAATTTAAAAAATAGGCCTACCGGCTACAACCTGTTAGGTATTCGCTAAGAAACTGCCGCTTATAAATGGCAGAATTATTGAAGCGCTGAGTTGCATTTGCTAGACTTTGCAAGAGGCAGCTCTTTACAGCTGCCAGAAGTTAGCGCAGGCCTGTACATGTACATGTAGGTATCGCCTCATGTGCATACAAAAATTCAGTTCACTACACCCATGTGTCGCGAGCCTGGAAACAAGTTGGAGACACATCTCTTCATACTTTTGCAGACCATCACTTAGTCTCTTACTTAAGATCTATTCGGAAGAGCAATATGACGGGACGTGAGGTACCTGTAATTTCCTTGACTACATTAAATTTGAAGTAGCCTACCACTTATAATGTACCATAACACTAAAATGAAGACCATTCTACAATTCTACAATAGAGATGAGTCTGATGAAATTAGGCCAATGCACTCTTGCAATAACTTGATAAGAGGTACATTGTCAGGCGTCGTGAGGGTCCGTATATATAATCATCAGGTTAGGCGTCGTGAGGGTCCGTATATATAATCATCAGGTTAGGCGTCGCGAGGGTCCGTTAGGGTTAGGGACTTAGGGTTAGTGTCGTCATTAGAATCTGTCCAAAGATACTGCACGCACACACGGTCCCCGATACTGCAATTACATCCGGGGATATTTCCTTTTAAGGGCATGCATCTTTCGGCTTAGTTATAGTAAGGCTTACTATAACAATGCATGCATCTTTCTTACCATTTGGTCAGCATTCCCTGATCATAGCCTAGATGTCTACGGCGATTGTTAAAGTGTTAAAGTGCAAGTGAACAGCCAGGCATAAAAGTATTGCTGGGTTCGAGTAAACATTAAACTGAATTCGATGGCAGATATTATTCGATGTCACGTATTCGTCTTTCTTGGTCCAGTTTCTAAAGATGATAATATAGACCGAATGTTGCAGCTACGTAATTGTTTGGAAACGGGTGACGTAATAAACTATGATGCATCCATAGATATAATAAACGTAATAAACATCTATTTTTAGCCTACTCTATGCGTTTGCAACTGAATAGAAAATATACAATAGACTAAAATATAAAAATAAACATAAAGTCATTAATAAAGCTAATGCTTGTGGTCTAACCTACGCAGAATGCGAAATTCCGCGGGCCTATGTCCGACAGAAAACAAAAGTTGTCTTTTCCATAATAACCATTAATTTGCTTAATAAACTCTCTGTCATGTTGCTGCCAATTTTCTTGTCTGTTTGTCTGGTCTTCTCATTCACTGCTCGCTCAGTAGGCTACAGCTGTCGGTCTTCCTTTCAATTTCACACGTAGCGCCTGCATTCTTCAGCGAGCCTAAGCCTATCAAACTGGTCGTGTCTGTCTTGGCCGAGTTAGAGCCATCGATTGCAATACTGTGCAAAATTACATCGGTCCACACAAGTTACTGCTTAAAATATTATACGGTAGGCCTACTATTAAACTTTACTTTTTGACACAGAAGAATCGGTGAGCAGTGGAGCACGGCGCACGTCTTACGGCTGTGGAAAACTCCTACAATGTCTTATTGTAGTAGTATTGGAGCCTATAAATTAATTAATTAATTATTTTTATTTGTCTGTTAATTCATTCAAGCATTTAAAGTCATGTCAACTGATCACACATTATTATCGTGGTAGGCTACATTGTGCTGATGAACATTTCGTGCGTCGTAGACCTTTACATGAACCACCATGCCCTCTATAGCTGCAGGCCACGTACATGTAACCAACCTGATTTGGACAAATACGAAATCGAGGTTTAGAGATGACGTCATCTTACGCTGCGTACGGCCCCCAATGCAATACTCACTACTACAAGAATCTTATGTACCTCCGACGGCACTCATGCAAATGCGACTGCAGTTGGGGTGGGGGTGGGGGGTGGTACGGTGACCATCTCTATACGTACTACTATAAAATCCGACCAGTCTCAATACGCCTCAAGTCTTTGACACGAGCTCAGGACCGATTTGATTTCCGTTCGCACTGACGTGGCTGGCTCTATCATTATTAAAAGAGGGTTTAAACCGCATCACGACGACTCTCTCTCTCTATTATTCAGTGCTCCTGGATGCAATTTACTTCAACTGGACAGGCCAAGATCTTTCCATTAAGACAGTTCAGTGGAGGAATCTTTTGGACAGGCAGAGACGATGAGGTCGCAGAGAAGCCATCCAATGCCGCCCCGCGCTCCTAAGCTCTTTAGGTCTATACTAGCGCGCCTCTGATCCTCCTCTACCCACTAGATATGTAATTACTGCTAGAATTGATAGGCAACTGACTGCACGCAGTAATCAACATTATCGAATAGGAGAGCTGTAGGCTAGGTCTGACTTTTTACATTGAGTCGTCTGTCAGAACCCAATCTTGGCTGGTCATTTAAAAAGTTCCCTTCGAGGATTTCGCTGGTTTAATAATGCATGCACACGCTGAATCCATCTGAACTTTAAAAAGAGGAGGAGGAGGAGGAGGAGGAGGAAGATAGTTAGGGTTCATATAATTTGCGTTATCTAATTAGTTGTCACTTTGATTATTGCCGGATTAATTTGTGATACTTTATGTAACTTTTTCCTGCCTTGTATCTTAGTGTGCTTGATGCTTATGGACCAATAAAAATTGATTGATTGAGTGATTGATTGAAGATGAGACAACAGAAGTGAATTAACCCTTTCGGACCCAATGACTCAACTTTGTAGCCTATTTAATTAACTAGAACTCGTAATTTCTGTTCACCAAACCGTTGAAACAACGCCGCATGAGGCTATCATCATTCTGGAATCGTAACTGTAATTGTAACTGTAATTGTTACTGTAGGCTAATTGTAATCTGACATTTGCAGGGCTCCACTCCAACAAAATATATATCAGTGACGCTCAGGCATTGCCCAGTAGATCAGTGCTGTTTGGTCATTTTTGACTGATTAAGTCTTGCGTGTTTCTTGGCAGCTGGACTTTCGGGCTTTAATAAATAATTATAGAAGAGTTATTAATCCTCAGTGGCAGTTTAGTCCGAACCAATGTCACGAGGCAATACCTCTGCTTCTCCGATAACTGCATTATGAAAGTTGGACTAACGTTATTAGGCCCCTATACCTTCTTCAAAACAAATTTCTTTGTTAGAAACTTATCTTCAATTATATGCCTATCTGTAGCGAATAAACGCTCCTTAACAAACGAATCAATTAACTAATAACCTGTGTAATTATTAATACTAAGTAACAGTTAAGCTAGACAATTAATTGGCGTATTTAATAGATAATTAATAAATTGAATTGTGGCATTAGCGAATATAACAGTAGAAATCACAAACACAAATGCGCTACAAAAATCAGTCAACGCTTGAGGAGGCACGAAAACAGCGTTTCGCGCAGCAGACGATCGTCAACACTGTGAGCAGCCGAAGAGTCACGTGGTCTGATTCGGGCATGAGATTCTGAAAAGAATGGCAGACATTTTGCGATTTGTCAACCAAAAACGTTAATTCAGAATGCGCCGATGACATTTATTTGAGTGTGAAAAACGGGACTTATTGTACGTTTATTCCACTGCTGATCTGTAAATCCTAGGGAACGTAGTACCTGGGTTAGATAGAAATGTTCGAAGTTTAAGTCGGACTGTAATAGCGAACAAAGTCAATTTTCGCTCGGCATCGATCTTGGGATCGAGAAGACATTGCGAGAACCAGTTGCGATTGGAGTTTCGAAGTAACGAGAAGAAGTGGTGATTCGACGACGAAGCAGAAGTGAAGAAGACGTGTGAGTAGCCAGTGCTCACAGAAGAACGAAGACGACGCGGTGGTGAAACGGCGACCGAGGGCAGCCAGGGAGAAGCGACCTTTCTTCCCATCTTTCCTTCCAATCCAGTTTCCCTGTGTCAAGAACAAGGACCTCATCATCTACTCAAGAAGGGAACTCTTGAGGAAGCTAAGCACCTTATAATATTTTAGTAGATAAATACGCCACAATAGGTAGTTAGGGTATTGAATATTATTTACTGTTGAATGTTGATATTTATAATATACATCAAAAATGAAATACAGCTTGTTCTTGTTGTAGGTCAATTCTAGTAATCATTCTTGATCACCCATTACGAATCCCTGAGTTTATAAAGCGTCTAGGGTAAGACCTGGTATGCGACAGTATGGGGACTCAGATTCCGGGATTTTAGTCAGCTTAAAAACTGATCTAATTGAACATTAATGACACTAGAAACAGCATAGAACAATATTGCTAGTATATTGATTTTTTGGATGTAAAGCTGAACTGATAGAGACTTGCATTTTAGAACTGTAGAGTGTATTTTAAAGAGTCCACAGCGACTGATAAATTGAATTGATTTCTGTGTTCAGAAATTATATAGCGCATTTTTTGCCTATATTTTGCTCTTCTTAGAATTTTACAGTCGCATACCAGGTCTTACCCTAGACGCTTTATAAACTCAGGGATTCGTAATGGGTGATCAAGAATGATTACTAGAATTGACCTACAACAAGAACAAGCTGTATTTCATTTTTGATGTATATTATAAATATCAACATTCAACAGTAAATAATATTCAATACCCTAACTACCTATTGTGGCGTATTTATCTACTAAAATATTATAAGGTGCTTAGCTTCCTCAAGAGTTCCCTTCTTGAGTAGATGATGAGGTCCTTGTTCTTGACACAGGGAAACTGGATTGGAAGGAAAGATGGGAAGAAAGGTCGCTTCTCCCTGGCTGCCCTCGGTCGCCGTTTCACCACCGCGTCGTCTTCGTTCTTCTGTGAGCACTGGCTACTCACACGTCTTCTTCACTTCTGCTTCGTCGTCGAATCACCACTTCTTCTCGTTACTTCGAAACTCCAATCGCAACTGGTTCTCGCAATGTCTTCTCGATCCCAAGATCGATGCCGAGCGAAAATTGACTTTGTTCGCTATTACAGTCCGACTTAAACTTCGAACATTTCTATCTAACCCAGGTACTACGTTCCCTAGGATTTACAGATCAGCAGTGGAATAAACGTACAATAAGTCCCGTTTTTCACACTCAAATAAATGTCATCGGCGCATTCTGAATTAACGTTTTTGGTTGACAAATCGCAAAATGTCTGCCATTCTTTTCAGAATCTCATGCCCGAATCAGACCACGTGACTCTTCGGCTGCTCACAGTGTTGACGATCGTCTGCTGCGCGAAACGCTGTTTTCGTGCCTCCTCAAGCGTTGACTGATTTTTGTAGCGCATTTGTGTTTGTGATTTCTACTGTTATATTCGCTAATGCCACAATTCAATTTATTAATTATCTATTAAATACGCCAATTAATTGTCTAGCTTAACTGTTACTTAGTATTAATAATTACACAGGTTATTAGTTAGTTGATTCGTTTGTTAAGGAGCGTTTATTCGCTACACTATCTACATTCTAGAGGAAGGCGGTGCAAACATTGTCATATGTTACAAAGGGAAATAGAAAGATATGGACAAAAGTGGGAAGAGAAGGGGAGGGACAAAGCTCTTCTTCTCTTCTGCACTACACCACACCCTTGTGCACCTCTCGTGTACCTCTCGTGTACCTCTCGTGTACCTCTTGTGTACCTCTCCCTGCGAACTTTTTCAGACTATTCTGCTTCCGCCAAGAAGTCCATTTGTCTTGTCGCTAATTCTACAGTAATTATTTTTCAGTCACCTTTTCTGACCAGGCGCTAATGATCAGGGCGGATGATTTCTCTAGCGCCTGTATAATAATTGATGCGCTGTCCGTGCACGTTTAGCGCATGCATCCGATCCGGTTGGGCTTCAATTCTTACGTGTGCCATCTCAGAATCGATCTTAGACGTTCGCCGAAAGAGGCACGCAGCCCAGCGTTCTTCAGGGCTATTATTCAAGAGAAGAAAATATGTATGTCACATAGGAATTAATTCATCATTAGAAACATTATCCTCGCACGCATGGAAATGGACTAATCGTCCACGAAAGGCTTCATTAGAGCACGCTGAGGTGTCGAATGCAAAAGAGGATTCAAGAAGTAGGAGGAAAGCTATAAGCAGCAAGATAGAGAACATGAAATAAAAGATGTAACGCAAATGATCGTTGATTTTTGCATGCAATATATTCATGCTGTCTTCTAAGTATTTTTTGTTTAGGCCTACATCTTTTCCCTCTCTCTCTCTTCTTAGAATTCTCAGTTTCTTGCAAACGCCACCTCTTTATGGCTTTAAGCTCATTTCCCTCCTTTTCAACTTCCTCGTATTAAATCTTTGCCATTGCTCCAATTTAATTTTCCAAGAAAAACCGTTGACACCATTGGAAAGAACAAAAACATTTTAAGTTTAGCAATTAGCGCATGTTACTAAATTCTGTTGAAAAATCTATTAAGTAGCTCCTGAATAGGCGCTATATAAATGCTCTGAATGAATGAATTAAGTTTGTATGGTTCGTGCGATGAAGGTAATTTTCAACTGGCGATTTCTCGATAAAACAATTTCTCAAAATGTTAAGACTCTATAGCTTTACAAATTCATAACTATCTCATTTCAGAAGATATAAATATCCTGTTTTATCAAATTTATCAACTGTTTCTGTTGTATCTAAAGCAAAATTAAACTCATTTTATGAAATCTCCGACTTCATCATCATCAGCAGCAGCATCAGCATCGTCGTCATCGTCATCGTCATCGTCATCATCATCATCATCATCATCATCATCATCATCATCATCATCATCATCATCAGCGTCGTCATCGTCATCGTCATCGTCATCGCCATCGTCATCGTCGCCGTCGCCGTCGTCGTCATCGTCATCGTCATCATCATCGTCGTTGTCCAATTTTTATTTTTCTACGTCTACTTCCTTCACTCGTTTTCTTTTTCCTCTTTTCCATTTCCATTTAATCCTTTCCATCATCTTCTTGTCTCCCTCTCTAAGTTCTCGTCCTTCTACCATCGTTTCCTAATTTCCACTTTCTCGCAATATTTCTTCGGTGTAATCTAACTGTGCGCCCGTCTTCAATCGCTTCGTCATCCTTACTATTCCTCCTCTCCTCCCATATCTTCTCATATAAATCATCTTTGCACTGTTACTATACTGCTGTCATACATTATCCTGAAAGGAAGGGTCAATCCGGTTTCAACGGGGGTCCATACGACCCTTTTGAATTGTTCCTTTGACTTGTGCATTAATCAATTGAAAGTTATTGAGTTCACATTGATTGCTGTTATTTTTGTCTTTGGTTGAGCTCTACCTATAAACGGCTACTACTACTACACGCATCTTTAAATCCTCTGTAAGATGTCTAGAATTTCCGTATTAATTAATGATTGTATATCGTGCACATCTCTCAGATGTAGGGGTAGCGCGGCCATATTCTATTTCTTCGTTCTTCGTGATGGTGAAAAAATAGATAGTTGAATGAAATACAGAATGAATCTTCATACTAGGCTAAATGAAATCATTCTTAAGATCTGGCTAAGATCTTCCAATTCCACTGCATGTGCTGCTTATTCCTATTCAAGCTCAGCCTAAACACAGCAGACTTCAACCCATGTTTTCCAAGTTGTTTCTGTCTCAATTGAGTCAGAGAGGGGATGGGATTGAGATTCTGTCAATAAAACCAGCCGTGTTGTTTTCAACAGCATCGGTCGAGCTGTGGATGAATAATAAAAGGGAAGACACGCGCGGGTCTTGAATGGCTCTGAGACATACACATTGATTTGAAAAAATTCCAAAGAGAGCAGATAAACCTGGAGCGTATTACAATCCCTGGTTATTGCTTATTTTCAGTGGTGTAGTCCAAAAAAATGAAGTGGGGGGAACGCCTGGAAATTGAAGTAGCAACTGTCAAAAAAGTGCAATCTTGCAAGAATTTTGCATAGTGTGTGCGCTGCTATTTTTGAAACTGTTGAATGTAAAAAATAACCAAAAAATTTATAAATGTAATTATGTAAATTTACATTATACATAGGAACTTAAGAATGTGTTATTTGTAACATATTGTATTCAAGTATTCAAACAGTTTCCATACCTGTACATATAGTACAGGCTAAAAAAATGAAATGCTGCAAAATAGTGAGGGATCGCGTTCCCTCCCTGGAAAAAGGTGGGGGAACGGCGTTCCCCCGCGTTCCCCCTCCACTACACAGTTATTTTTATTTTCCCCACGATGTTTATTTACAGTGATAGTGTGAGTACGTAGACCACGATTGCACACGACAGCTAAGATATTAACCAAAAATATCGAACTGTTAAAATTGTCCATTAATTAAAAGTTATAACGACATTTTGGATTTTGCTGATTCGCGATGCGCGTAGGTATTGGCATTAAACTGGCATCACTGCAGCGTGCTCCCAATCTGAGTAGGGTTTGAGTGTGCTTGCCACTTAGCCTCTCTGCTTTCAAGGCCAGGATAAATAATTATTTACGAGTTCAATTATTGTCTCCGCCTATTGTCAGAGGAATCAATGTTTTAAATCAACATATTCCGAAGGACATGGCGGGGAGGCGTTGAGATTAAATCTAGAGGCCGTCGTCGTCGTCGTCGATTTTTATTCCCTTTGATGAATAGTAGCACGGCGTCGAGGCAATCCTCGATTAGCATCATGAAGATCGAGACGATAATGAAGAAGATAACGAAGAGAACGACTTTGAGCAGATCCATTTCGTCGATCCTAATTACGATCTCTAAGAGCATAATTAGCCTACCAGCTGAGACGAAGACGCCGCCGTACGTTACATGGAAATCTACAAGAAAGAATACAATGATCGGTGAAAGATAGAACGAATCACGTGACCTAATCACCTGACCCTTTCACCATGACCTTTGACCCTGACCTAGACTGTGCTCATACCCTAAGTTAGGCTACTACTTATTTGCCCCACTGCAACTTTCATCGATAATTATTAAGACAAAATGATATTATTGCTTGCCCTTATCTTTCACAAAATTAATTGGTCTACACATTTACACGGTGTCCCAATTGAAGTGAGCCCCTTTTTGTTTTGGCGATATATCTGTTAATACTAAATGAAACTCTATAACATTTTGCAGCGTGAAAGAGGGATAAATTATGAATGTTTCCTGAAAATTTGATCCAATTCTACGAACAGAGTCCGAAGTTATGCACCTTCAAATTTGGGCAACGGAAAGTTTAAGTTTCCAACATGTAAAAGATAGGAAATTAGTGTTTGCAACTGCAAGCCTTACTTTCTAAATTAATAAATATGACGTCATATTTCCTTCATTTCCATGTTATGGGACAATAATAAAATGGTTTTCAGCAAAGATGACTTGAGTTTAATAAAAAATTTAATAGAAGAAAAACATTACGGTGCAAAAGGTTTTTAAGGGTTTTTAAAGGAATTTCCTAACAGAAACTGGCCCATCGCAGCCTTATGAAACTCGCACACGTGACGTTGACCAGTGACCACTTCAAACAGCGAAATGTGGAAGAATGGAATCGTTTTGATCTAGTGATTTTTGAAAATGCAATCAATGAATGGCGAAAGCACCTTAGAGCATGCATTCGAGCTAATGGAGGACAGTTTGAACATCAGCTTTGAAGAACAGCGCTAACACTAATTTCCTATCTTTTACATGTTGGAAACTTGAAATTTTCGTTGCCCAAATTTGAACATGCATAACTTCGGACTCTGTTCGTCGAATTGAATCAAATTTTTAGGAAACATTGATAATTTATTCCTCTTGCATTCTCTGAAATTTTATAGAGATTCATTTAGAATTAACAGATATATCGCCAAAACAAAAAGGGGCTCACTTTAATTGGGACACCGTGTAGACTGCATTAAACACTGGTTTCATAGCTGCTTTGGAAGAGTTGGAAGAGCGATAGGCCTATCACGGGCCGTAAAATGCTTGGATGCCAGTTAGGCCTATATCCAGAGTCTACTATATATGCTGCCACAAAAAATCTAGAAAGGAAGACCACCATGTAATAGAAATGAGTCTGAAAATTTAGGCCAAGTCAGTCATGCCGAGGGCTCCATTGTTTTGCTGTAGAAAACATAGGTTATTACTGAGGTGTTTTCTCAATACTGGAAGAAATTAATCTTCTTACCATTTCTTTAGCAGTCCATAACATAGATGTAGATGTCCACGGCGGTTGGTTCAAGAGCAAAAAAGTCTGGCGTCTACGTATTTCTTGGATTCGAATAAAAATGAAACTAAATCAGTTTACACATATGAAACAGCGAGCTTCGTGGTCTTTTGAAGCGCGTATAGGCCTACTATATCTTAAGAAAACATTGTCGTAGTATAAAAATTAAACTAGATCAGTTTACACATACTGTATGAAGCAGCGAGCTTCGTGGTCTTTTAAAGCGCGTATCTTAAGAAAACATTGTCGTAGTATAAAAATTAAACTAGATCAGTTTACACATACTGTATGAAGCAGCGAGCTTCGTGGTCTTTTAAAGCGCGTATCTTAAGAAAACATTGTCGTAGTATAAAAATTAAACTAGATCAGTTTACACATTATGAAACATCGAGCTTCGTGGTCTTTTAAAGCGCTGCATAACTTAAGAAAACATTGTCGTGGTATAAAAATTAAACTAGATCAGTTTACACATTATGAAACATCGAGCTTCGTGGTCTTTTAAAGCGCTGCATAACTTAAGAAAACATTGTCGTAGTATAAAAATTAAACTAGATCAGTTTACACATAGGCCTATTATATGAAACAGCGAGCTTCGTGGTCTTTTAAAGCGCGTATCTTAAGAAAAACATTGTCGCAGTAGCGTAATAATTGGAAACGAGTGACGTAACAGACTAGAAAAAGCAGACAAAAATGGACAATGGACTGTCAAAACTCAGTAGCAATAGTAGGCCTAAGTTGAATGTGAAGCTGCCCGACAGGTATACAGCGAAATATTAGCTGTGTTATACATGTAGCATTGTAGCTAATATTTCGCTGTAAGTAGAGAAGGACTAAGAGCGACAGGACAAAGGAAGGCTTATCCCCGGATTATCCCTAATGGGCCACGCCCCCTGCCACGCCCCCATTGTCTAATAATCCCTTAATGGTCTATTATCGTAATTATCTATTATACTAATTGTACATTAATTAATTATTCTACTAATCCACAGTACTAATGACCTGCTAATTATCTATTACCTTATAGGTCTAATGACTTGTTAATTATCTATTACCATAATCCACCGCTATAATACAGGGCTATTACCATAATCCCCGGGCCGCCGCGCTGGGCCGCCGCACTAATCCCCCGGGCCGCCGCACTAATCCGCCGAGGCACCGGTATTATCCGCCGCGGTACCGGACTTATCCGCCGCGGGGTCGGCCTTATCCGCCGCGGAACCAGCCTTATCCGCCACTAGCGCAACTGTACTGACTTCCACGACATCTCTCCCTCCTCCTCTCCCTCCCCTCCCCCTCTCTCTCTTCCTCTCCCTATCTGTCAATCAAACTCAAACCAACAATCCTTACATCAGCCAACATATGAGTAATTATGGCCAAGCAATTGTTGCATTCAACCGCCGTGCATACGCCTCAGGGCACAACCGTCTCCACTGAAGCGCCGACCGCCAACTTCACAATAGACCAGACGACTTGAAAGAGGACCAATTATTAGTAAGCAATGCCCCATTCAGCCGAACAGTAGACGCCCTCAGGCCATAACCGACGGTATTCATCAGTCGCCGCAATCTCCTTCTCCATACCCACGTCCTCCTATGCTCCTCCTCCTCTGTCCGCTCCTCATCCTACTCCTCCTCCATCTCCTCCTTTCTCTCTCCTCCTCCATCACCTCCACATTCTTCACCTCTTCCTCCTTTCTCTCTCCTCTTTCAACTCAACAGCCTTCACCTCTTCCTCCTTTCTCTCTCATCAACATTCAAATCCACCTTCTTAACCTCTTCCTCCTTTCCCTCTCCCCCTCCTTCGTCTTGACCTCTTCCTCCTTTCTCTCTCCTCTACAGACAACTCAACCTTCTTAACCTCTTCCTCCCCTACAAATCCTCAAGCGACTTCTCATTATCCAACATAATTTTAAACTAAAATCTTGAGGAACTTCGAAAATTTTGGCTTGTAGTGTTATGTACTTAGAAATTTTTCACTAAAATCTTGAAGAACGCAGAAAATTTTGATTTGTAGTGTGACGAACTTAGAATCATTTCTTTAAAATCTTTATGAACTTCAACAATTTTGGTTTCTTGTGTGACATACTTAGAAATTTTTCACTAAAATCTTGAAGAACGTAAAATTTTTGGGCTTGCAGTGTGTTGAACTTAGAAATTTTAGCTCTTGCAGTGTGTTGAACTTCGAAAATTTTGACTTGTAGTGTGATGTACTTAGAAATTTTTCACTAAAATCTTGAAGAACGTAGAAAATTTTGGTTTGTAGTGCGACGAACGTAAAAATTTTAACTAAAATCTTGTTGGACTTTGAAATTTCGGACTTGCTGCGTGTTGAACGTAGAAATTTTAACTAAAAGCTCGTTGCACTTTGAAATTTCGGACTTGTTATGTGTTGAACTTAGAAATTTTGCCTCTTGCAGCGTTGGACTTAGAAATTTTGGCTAGAATCTTTTCATTTAAATCTTTATGAACTTCAACAATTTTGGTTTCTTGTGTGACATACTTAGAATTTTTTTTTCACTAAAATCTTGAATTTTTAACTAAAATTTTATCAAACATAGAAAATTTTAGCTCTTGTAGTAACGAGCTTAGAAATTTTAACTAAAATCTTGTCGGACTTAGAAGTTTCAATCTTGTATTGTGTCAGGCGTAGAAAATTTGGTCTTCTAGTGTGTCGGACCTACAAAATTTTGGCTCTTGCAATTTTGGCCTTAGAAATTTTAGCTTGTAGTGTGACGAACTTAGACATATTTATCTAAAATCTTGAATTTTTTACCTAAAATTTTGCCAAACCTAGAAAATGTTAACTCTTGCAAGAAAATTTTATTATTGTAGTGTGTTGGACTTAGAAATTTGATCTTGCAGTGTGTTGAACTTAGAAAATTTCGGACTTGTTGTGTGTTGGACTTACAAATTCTTCATTCAGTGTGTTGAACGTAGAAAATGTCAAGCGTATAATGTGTTCGAACTTAAAAATTTTGATCTTGCAGTGTGTTGAACTTAGAAAATTTCAATCTTGTAGTGTGTCAGACTTAGAAATTGTTAATTCAGTGTGTTCGAGCTTAGAAAATATTTTGGCTCTTGCAATTTTGGCCTTAGAAATTTTAGCTTGTAGTGTGACGAACTTAGGCATATTTATCTAAAATCTTGAATTTTTTACCTAAAATTTTGCCAAACCTAGAAAATGTTAACTCTTGTAAGAAAATTTTATTATTGTAGTGTGTTGGACTTAGAAATTTGATCTTGCAGTGTGTTGAACTTAGAAAATTTCGGACTTGTTGTGTGTTGGACTTACAAATTCTTCATTCAGTGTGTTGAACGTAGAAAATGTCAAGCGTATAATGTGTTCGAACTTAAAAATTTTGATCTTGCAGTGTGTTGAACTTAGAAAATTTCAATCTTGTAGTGTGTCTGACTTAGAAATTGTTCATTCAGTGTGTTCGAGCTTAGAAAATTTCGATTGAGCAGTGTATAAGTCTTAGAAATTTTGGTTGTGTAAGAAATTTTAGCTCTTGCAATGCACTGAACTTAGAAAATTTCAATCGTACAAGGCGTTCGGGCTTAGAAATTTTGATCTTGCAGTGTGTGGAACTTAGAAAATTTCAATATTGCTGTGTGTCGGACTTAGAAATTGTTCATTCAGTGTGTTGAACTTAGAAAATTTCAATCGTACAGCGTGCTGAACTTAGAAATTTTGATCTTGCAGTGTGTTGGACTTAAAAAATTTCGAACTTGTAATGGGTCTGACTTATACAATTTTGTTCTTGTAGTGTTTCGGACTTAGAAATTTTTCCAATCAGTGTTGTCGAACTTATAAATATAAATTTTTTATTCTGTGTGTTGAACTTAGAAAATTTCGAACGTGTTGTGTGTAAGTCTTAGAAATTTTGATCTTGTAGTGTGTCGAACTTAGAAAATGTTTCATCTCGCGGACACAGACGTGTTAGCATAGTTGTGTAGACATACAAGCTTTGTAATTTTCGAATCTTTTCAAAGTAAGACACGAACTTTTGCAATGCATGTTGAGCGAAGTAGGTGACGAGAATTGATGTGTGGAGAGCAAATTTTTAATTTTAAGGAATCGAAGTGTGTAATATTTGCAATATGCCAAACAAATTTTGATAAATTTCGAACAATGGTGAGTGAAGTAATGCAACTTAGAGGTTCAAACAACGCATTAGAAGGCTTTTTAGGATTGAGTGTGTTAAGTTGGTGAAGTAAAGGGGTGGGAGAGAAGTACATATCCTTAAGTTTGTGGAAACAAAGGCATGCAGTATTAATTTTGTGAAATACCAACAAATTTTGGTAGAGTACGTTTAATGACGAGCGAAGAAATGCAACTTAGGCTTACAAGCAGCAAGCTACACGCCTGTTTAGGTGTGAGAGTGGTAAGTTGGTTATGTGCAGGGGTGGGGAGGAAGTCCAATTCTTAAACTTTGTGAAAGCAAGGCGTTCAATAATTGTGCTGTGTCAGCAATTTTAGTAAAGTACGAAAATTAACACACAAAGAAACACGAATTAGGGTTACGAGCGGTGAATTGCAAGTCGTATAGGGGCAACAGACGCGCACAACTTAGCAGAAATCTGCTTTCGTCAACTCTGAAAACGCTAAGTCCGAATTTTTCACCATGCAAACATCGACCGACAACCCCTTCGAGCGGTGCGGTGGAGGCGACGGCGGGCGACCCGTCCCTCACGGACGTCCTCGGACCCTGCGGCGTGGTGACGTCGAGACCCGCTTTCCCAATCGATCCTGCTTTGGCTCGTATGAAGTTAAAGACTCGTGCGTATTGCTGGTGAAGGAAATTTTTGAAAGAGCTGTGTCGGGGCGCATTCGACTTTAACTTCTACGTGCCAAAGCCTGATCTAATTGGGAAAGCGGATCTCGTCGTCTCCTCGCCGCAGGGACCGTGGTCGTCCGTGAGGGACGGGTCGCCCGCCGTCGCCTCCACCGCACCGCTCGAAGGGGTTGTCGGTCGATGTTTGCATGGTGAAAAATTCGGACTTAGCGTTTTCAGAGTTGACGAAAGCAGATTTCTGCTAAGTTGTGCGCGTCTGTTGCCCCTATACGACTTGCAATTCACCGCTCGTAACCCTAATTCGTGTTTCTTTGTGTGTTAATTTTCGTACTTTACTAAAATTGCTGACACAGCACAATTATTGAACGCCTTGCTTTCACAAAGTTTAAGAATTGGACTTCCTCCCCACCCCTGCACATAACCAACTTACCACTCTCACACCTAAACAGGCGTGTAGCTTGCTGCTTGTAAGCCTAAGTTGCATTTCTTCGCTCGTCATTAAACGTACTCTACCAAAATTTGTTGGTATTTCACAAAATTAATACTGCATGCCTTTGTTTCCACAAACTTAAGGATATGTACTTCTCTCCCACCCCTTTACTTCACCAACTTAACACACTCAATCCTAAAAAGCCTTCTAATGCGTTGTTTGAACCTCTAAGTTGCATTACTTCACTCACCATTGTTCGAAATTTATCAAAATTTGTTTGGCATATTGCAAATATTACACACTTCGATTCCTTAAAATTAAAAATTTGCTCTCCACACATCAATTCTCGTCACTTACTTCGCTCAACATGCATTGCAAAAGTTCGTGTCTTACTTTGAAAAGATTCGAAAATTACAAAGCTTGTATGTCTACACAACTATGCTAACACGTCTGTGTCCGCGAGATGAAACATTTTCTAAGTTCGACACACTACAAGATCAAAATTTCTAAGACTTACACACAACACGTTCGAAATTTTCTAAGTTCAACACACAGAATAAAAAATTTATATTTATAAGTTCGACAACACTGATTGGAAAAATTTCTAAGTCCGAAACACTACAAGAACAAAATTGTATAAGTCAGACCCATTACAAGTTCGAAATTTTTTAAGTCCAACACACTGCAAGATCAAAATTTCTAAGTTCAGCACGCTGTACGATTGAAATTTTCTAAGTTCAACACACTTAATGAACAATTTCTAAGTCCGACACACAGCAATATTGAAATTTTCTAAGTTCCACACACTGCAAGATCAAAATTTCTAAGCCCGAACGCCTTGTACGATTGAAATTTTCTAAGTTCAGTACATTGCAAGAGCTAAAATTTCTTACACAACCAAAATTTCTAAGACTTATACACTGCTCAATCGAAATTTTCTAAGCTCGAACACACTGAATGAACAATTTCTAAGTCTGACACACTACAAGATTGAAATTTTCTAAGTTCAACACACTGCAAGATCAAAATTTTTAAGTTCGAACACATTATACGCTTGACATTTTCTACGTTCAACACACTGAATGAAGAATTTGTAAGTCCAACACACAACAAGTCCGAAATTTTCTAAGTTCAACACACTGCAAGATCAAATTTCTAAGTCCAACACACTACAATAATAAAAATTTTCTTACAAGAGTTAACATTTTCTAGGTTTGGCAAAATTTTAGGTAAAAAATTCAAGATTTTAGATAAATATGCCTAAGTTCGTCACACTACAAGCTAAAATTTCTAAGGCCAAAATTGCAAGAGCCAAAATATTTTCTAAGCTCGAACACACTGAATTAACAATTTCTAAGTCTGACACACTACAAGATTGAAATTTTCTAAGTTCAACACACTGCAAGATCAAAATTTTTAAGTTCGAACACATTATACGCTTGACATTTTCTATGTTCAACACACTGAATGAAGAATTTGTAAGTCCAACACACAACAAGTCCGAAATTTTCTAAGTTCAACACACTGCAAGATCAAATTTCTAAGTCCAACACACTACAATAATAAAAATTTCTTGCAAGAGTTAACATTTTCTAGGTTTGGCAAAATTTTAGGTAAAAAATTCAAGATTTTAGATAAATATGTCTAAGTTCGTCACACTACAAGCTAAAATTTCTAAGGCCAAAATTGCAAGAGCCAAAATTTTGTAGGTCCGACACACTAGAAGACCAAATTTTCTACGCCTGACACAATACAAGATTGAAACTTCTAAGTCCGACAAGATTTTAGTTAAAATTTCTAAGCTCGTTACTACAAGAGCTAAAATTTTCTATGTTTGATAAAATTTTAGTTAAAAATTCAAGATTTTAGTGAAAAAAAAATTCTAAGTATGTCACACAAGAAACCAAAATTGTTGAAGTTCATAAAGATTTAAATGAAAAGATTCTAGCCAAAATTTCTAAGTCCAACGCTGCAAGAGGCAAAATTTCTAAGTTCAACACATAACAAGTCCGAAATTTCAAAGTGCAACGAGCTTTTAGTTAAAATTTCTACGTTCAACACGCAGCAAGTCCGAAATTTCAAAGTCCAACAAGATTTTAGTTAAAATTTTTACGTTCGTCGCACTACAAACCAAAATTTTCTACGTTCTTCAAGATTTTAGTGAAAAATTTCTAAGTACATCACACTACAAGTCAAAATTTTCGAAGTTCAACACACTGCAAGAGCTAAAATTTCTAAGTTCAACACACTGCAAGCCCAAAAATTTTACGTTCTTCAATATTTTAGTGAAAAATTTCTAAGTATGTCACACAAGAAACCAAAATTGTTGAAGTTCATAAAGATTTTAAAGAAATGATTCTAAGTTCGTCACACTACAAATCAAAATTTTCTGCGTTCTTCAAGATTTTAGTGAAAAATTTCTAAGTACATAACACTACAAGCCAAAATTTTCGAAGTTCCTCAAGATTTTAGTTTAAAATTATGTTGGATAATGAGAAGTCGCTTGAGGATTTGTAGGGGAGGAAGAGGTTAAGAAGGTTGAGTTGTCTGTAGAGGAGAGAGAAAGGAGGAAGAGGTCAAGACGAAGGAGGGGGAGAGGGAAAGGAGGAAGAGGTTAAGAAGGTGGATTTGAATGTTGATGAGAGAGAAAGGAGGAAGAGGTGAAGGCTGTTGAGTTGAAAGAGGAGAGAGAAAGGAGGAAGAGGTGAAGAATGTGGAGGTGATGGAGGAGGAGAGAGAAAGGAGGAGATGGAGGAGGAGTAGGATGAGGAGCGGACAGAGGAGGAGGAGCATAGGAGGACGTGGGTATGGAGAAGGAGATTGCGGCGACTGATGAATACCGTCGGTTATGGCCTGAGGGCGTCTACTGTTCGGCTGAATGGGGCATTGCTTACTAATAATTGGTCCTCTTTCAAGTCGTCTGGTCTATTGTGAAGTTGGCGGTCGGCGCTTCAGTGGAGACGGTTGTGCCCTGAGGCGTATGCACGGCGGTTGAATGCAACAATTGCTTGGCCATAATTACTCATATGTTGGCTGATGTAAGGATTGTTGGTTTGAGTTTGATTGACAGATAGGGAGAGGAAGAGAGAGAGGGGGAGGGGAGGGAGAGGAGGAGGGAGAGATGTCGTGGAAGTCAGTACAGTTGCGCTAGTGGCGGATAAGGCTGGTTCCGCGGCGGATAAGGCCGACCCCGCGGCGGATAAGTCCGGTACCGCGGCGGATAATACCGGTGCCTCGGCGGATTAGTGCGGCGGCCCGGGGGATTAGTGCGGCGGCCCAGCGCGGCGGCCCGGGGATTATGGTAATAGCCCTGTATTATAGCGGTGGATTATGGTAATAGATAATTAACAAGTCATTAGACCTATAAGGTAATAGATAATTAGCAGGTCATTAGTACTGTGGATTAGTAGAATAATTAATTAATGTACAATTAGTATAATAGATAATTACGATAATAGACCATTAAGGGATTATTAGACAATGGGGGCGTGGCAGGGGGCGTGGCCCATTAGGGATAATCCGGGGATAAGCCTTCCTTTGTCCTGTCGCTCTTAGTCCTTCTCTACTGCTGTATATACGTATAAACTTACCTGTCGCCTAATTTGCTCTTTCTGCTCTCAAACACTGTTCGCTCGTTGCTTAAATAACTCTGTCGACTTTCAAACATAGGCTTTCTGGCAAAATTTCCGATGAACATACCACAATAATTCTATACTTTTAAATCTGATTAGATCTATTTTTACTACATCAATACTGCGCTGTCAAATTATTATTCCGACGTGGAAATTTTGCATAGACCTATGCACATTCAGGCCTAATTAAGGGCTGTCGAGTTTTCTGGGAAATGGTACCTGTAAACTTAGTCACTATAGTTTTTCTGGAGTAACGGTAGGCATATAGCCTAGTTGTGAACAACACCTTTCAAATATTTCTGGGGAGAAATGGGAGAAATGTCATTCCTGGCCCAATCCTGGGGTGGAACTTTGCCTCAGACCCGTCTAGATAAAGCGCTGACCGATGGCATCCATGCTGTTCTTGTCGCCGTTGTGTCAGTGGGGCAGATTGCGCCAATCACATCAGCAATGTTTTTATGAACAGCAAAGGGTCACTCTATAGTATACGGACGAACGAGGAAAAAAGAGGATTTGCGTAGCCGTAGGTTTTAAATGGCCGACAGTCTCATAGGCCTTCGCCTATTCGCAAAATTCTATAGAGAGCAGATAAACCTGGAGCGTAGTTCAATGCTCGGTTTTCGGCTGTTTTCTATTTCGCCAACGATGTCTATTTCCAGTGATAGTGGGAGTTAAAAGGTAGCCTACGATTTCAAACGAGCGCTAAGATATCAGTTATGTGATGAATAATCATCACATAACTGATATCTTAGCGCTCGCCTAATTAGCCTATTGGTAGGCCTAATAGAAGTCCATTGATTGAAACGACATTTTATATATTATTGATTCGCCGTGCGAGTAGGTCTTCGCATTAAACTGGTATCACTGCTTGCTCCCAACCGAGTTCTCAGTTCGTATACTTCACTTGAGACCTCCCTGCTTTCAAGACCAGTAGAAAGAGTTCATGACTTCAGTCATTGTTCCCGACGACTACAGAACTGTCACTGTGACCAATGTCACGGGGACCAATGTCACGGGGGACCAATGTCACGGGGAAAAATGTCACGGGGACCAATGTTTTCAATCCATATATTCCGATGGAGTAGGTGAGGAGGAAGCTGTAGTATTAGAGGCTGCGGAGGTATTTGAGGCTGCTGCTGCTGTGGCGGTGAAACTTGCAGCACAACGACACATAATATCGTCAGTGCGAGGCCAGCGCAGAGTAGAAACAATAAAATAAAAACGCAGATCGAAACGATGATTGAGACGATGATGAAGACGATGGATAGTAACAAGTGCATCTTGATCTTGTTGTGGTCCGACTACGATTCAGTCGGCTGAGACGAAAACTCCGCCGTACTGCGTTACATGGGAAATCTACAAGAAAGAATACAATGGAATACATTAGAATAGGCTACATTCTAAGATAGAATGAACCACGTGACCAAATTTCCTTGACCTTTTTACCTTGACCTTTGATCTTGACCTATGACCCTGACTAGATTGTGCTCATAGCCTCAGTTAGGCTTCTACTACTCATGTGCCCCACTTCAACTTTCATTGATTATTATTATTAAAACAAATCTTATTTGCGTTATTTTTTAAACACATTTTTACACGTTTAAACTGCATTTCCGATGAACACGAATACTTAAATCAGCTTATCCTCATTGCTCAAGAACGTCATGAAGTCCAGACTGAAGACTATTAATTATAGGGCATGATTATCAGAAATGGTTACAAATGGCACAGTCACACCAAGCAAAAGAAATTCAACTACTGAATTTTTATGCCGTTTAGTGTTTACCGTGTTTTAATAAAAATGTTCAAGGAACAAATAATTTTGATATTTGACATTTTCAAAGTTGAAAGATAGCACAGGAGAGAAGCAATTCTTTTGCACAGAAGTAATATTCGAACGAGTATGATATTAACTGGATACTAGACTCATTATAATAATTTATGATAGCGTCATTATGTATTGCTATAGGAAATTATATCATCATATAATTATTTCAATGAAAATTCAAAAAGTTTAGCCCACATTATGGGAATGACGTCTCCCCAAACTTCTCAATGCAGGGCACTGCGCACACGCGGCGATCGTCCTTCTGGCGCTCATTACCCCCTGATTACCCAGAGGAGCTTAGGCCTACAGATAGATGCCAGTTAGCCTATATCCAGAGATGTGTGCAGCCTACAGTATATATATATATATATATAATATATATATAATATATAATATACAGTAGCCTACTACTACAAAATTGAAGAACGAAGACAGTAATGTAGGCCTAAAAGAAATGAATTTGAAAAATTAGGTCAATACTGAAAATGAATACATATTCGAGATGTGTGATGAATAATTTCCGAAGAAATGCATCTTCTTACCATTTCTTCATCAGTCCATGACATACATGTAGATGTCCATCCACGGCGGTTGGTTCAAGTGCAAGAAAGTCTGACGTCTAAGTATTTCTTGAATTCGAATAAAACGAAACTAAATTCAATTCGCAGACGTGACAAAACGAAGCCATTCAGCTTTTCATCAGTAAACTTTTATCAAATTACTAAGACAATAAATTTGCAGCGACGCAATAATTAATTATTCTGGAAACGAGATGACGTAATAAACTAGCAAATAGACAATGAATGAGTGAATGAATGAATGAATGAATGAATGAATGAATGAATGAGTGTGTGAGTGAATGAATGAATGAATGAATGAATGGATGAATGAATGAATGAACGAATGGAGGAATGAATGAATGTATGAATGAATGAATGAATGAATGAATGTGTGAGTGAGTGAATGAATGTATATGAATGAATGAATGTGTGAGGGAATGAATAAATGAGTGAATGAATGAATGAATGTGTGAGTGAATGAATGAGTGAATGAATGTATATGAATGAATGAATGTGTGAGGGAATGAATAAATGAGTGAATGAATGAATGAATGTGTGAGTGAATGAATGAGTGAATGAATGAATGAACACACTTTTATTGTTCACCAAAGCAGTTCATCCAGTTCATTCAGCGACAATGTGTAAAAACACAAAACAGAACTTAAATTGCCCAGAAGTAATAACACTATAAGCCAACCTAGAAGTCTCTGTTTAAAATACCAGTAATTGTGGTTAATTATGGTTAATTATGGTTAAATTTTGGCGTACGTCTTCTACATGTATATCTGAATTAACAAATGCAATTTATAACGAGGAGATTAGGCCTATGTAAAGTTTATGTAAAAAAACCAGTTTCTATAGAGATAAATGGACGATTATCCTAGGTTTGAAATCTGATGGTTAGTTTTACTGAGTTAAAAAATTGATGCATTGATGTTTAATACGATATATTTTGTTTGATGGATTTTGTCACCGGTTTAGGTAAGTTTCTTCTCGACGAGTCCGGCGCTCAGCTTCGAAGATCGCTTTCCTTACTTCATGCGAACGATTCCATCGGACAAGAACCAGGCGGAAGTGATGGTCAGTCTGGTCAAGCTGTTCAACTGGACATACGTGTCCATCGTATACGAGGAATCAAGCTATGGACAAATGGTCAGTACTCTTAGGCTTACGAATTATTACATACAGCATAGCTGTACACTATTGGCCTTGGACTGTGGTCCCCGATAATAATATTAAGAGTAATGCACAACATTGTGTGGGGCGCGGTGGTGTAGTGGTGGCGTCGTTGCCTTGAAGCCGGAAGGTTCGAATCCACCCTCAAACCACGTAAAGACCTTGGGCAAGTCCTTCACTCACAATTGCTCAGCGCTTCGGCGTGAAACTCCGATGCAGTGTCCGCTCTGCATCGGGAGCGCCTCTGAGTAGCGAGCTTGAAGGGGCGCTATAACAAGTGCACATACATGCATACATACATACATACATACATACATACATACATACATACATACATACATACATACATACATACATACATACATACATACATACATACATACATACATACATACATGTACATACATACATACATACATACATACATACATACATACATACATACATACATACATACATACATACATACATACATAAGCATAATATATATACATATATATAATTTTGATACACAGACATTGTGCATCTCTAATCTTACAATGTAAACGTTTTGCGCTGTATATGTATTATGTATATGAATATGCATATGTATATGTATGTACATAGCGTGTTTAGTCGATAAGCACTGTGCTTAATCTAGAGGCTATAAATAATATATGTATAACACTTGATGCATATACAATAATTGTAGGCCTACGTAGTACGTACTGATGCTTGAGTTTAATCAAATTTTAGGCTTGTTTACGGTTACGCATGTATTCACGCGTGACTGATCATGTCTTCCGAGGCAACTGATGATGTTAAGCTCTGTTGACTTCATGCATTTGTTTAGGGTTGAGCTGTTGGCGCTATATATAATCTTCGCTTCACATAAATGACTTTCATGGTTGAATAGACACGGCGTTCAATCGACCAAATCATCGCTTTAGGGACAAAGACAGGACCACACAATAGCACAACGTGTATCTTTAAAGGGAGAGTGATGAAATACGGTGCCCTCTATCCGCACTGTGGTCGACTGGTTTGGTAGACGCAATCTTGTATTCAACCCAGGGTTCGATTCCGACCTGTCGTCTGAAAATGACTTATATACCGTTATTTAACTCCACCACTGGTTGCACTCTGCCAGTGCCAGTCCCAAGCCTGGATAAAGGAGGAGGGCGCCGCTAATGGTCTTTGTTACCACTTTGTCCGAATTTGTTTTGACGAATTTCATTATTGCGTCGAATGTATTTGTTTAGCGCGACAATCCTGATAAATTTGATTTGAATCCATTTGCGCTGCATCATCGACTGGCCCGTGTTATTTTCGTCTGTTACTTTACGATGTGCAGCAGGGGTTTTTTAAGGAATTTTCACTGCTGGGGATATTTGGGAAAAGGGCATTTTTGAACAGTTATTTTTGGGTAAAGGCACGTTGACACATTATCAGATAAACTTAGAAGACAACGCATATCCGCTTAAAAGAACAATAAAAAATACACGTATAAGAGCATTAATTATACGACTTAAGTTCACTTAACTGAATTTAGATGATGTACCACTACCAATGTAACAGTCTACCAACTAGAAAAAATGGCCTTCTTTTCTGAAAAATTTCTGGACAAAATCTCGCTTTGAATAACTGTCAACATTTGGTTCACGTTCTCTGCGATTCCTACTTGAAAGGAAATGAACAATGGCCATTCTGGGATCATAGAGTGCAGTTCCCACTCCATTTAATGCGATCTGAAGTCGTGCATTGATTGTGTTCCAGTTGACAATTCACTCACATCAAAGGGCAACATAGATTCACGTTTCCCTGCAAAACGATTTTTAACGAAATATACTTAAAGTTCTACATCGCCAGGCAAATCTGAACCTTTTTAAACTGCAGGCCACATCAGTATTAAGTAATAATAATAAGTAGCTAATAATTTATTCATTTCATTACAATATCGAGGCTCTATTATTAAAGCTAGTATTTAATGTGATAATTTAATTTAGTAGTCAATCAATCAATCAATTTTCGTTTAATATACATGCTGACAAAAACGCAAAATGTTAAAGAAAAGTAGGTCTACAACTACAGTACTATGAAATTTTGATGTTTAAATAGTACCAAATACTTTTATAAAGTGTCAGCAAAATAAAATTTTTGTTAAGCATGCTGGCTCTAACATTTGACATCTTTCACCAAGTGCCTCTGATACATGTGGACTACTTTACCTGGATATGGTCCATTTTCATCAGCTGAAGCTTCCTAAGAGCGCCATCTCTGCAGGTCATTATGTCACAAAGAATAAGGTCATCTCTCTGAAATTGTTTCTGTAATGTTTGGTATACATCCAAGATATCACCCATTACAGCAGACATCCAAATTTGTCTGTCACTCCAGGTCTTGGTGAAACCTCGCGCTTCAGTCATATACGTCTCGGACGTCTCCTGTCGAAATTGGCCAAACAAATCTGAAAGCTTTTGGCATTTCTTCGCGCTATCCAGAAGCAAATCTGCTTTGCGTTTTTTAGTCCTTTCGGTGCTCGGCATGCTTGTAATTTTTCCAATATTGTTTGTTGTGTATTGTTAGGCCTATATCGTAAACTTGCAAAATGCATAGCCATATAAGTTAAGCGTCAAATTCGACACGACTCATTGATGACCATTGAAGGGCATTGAAATGTAAATTATTAAGATATCTTCTGTGGTTTATATCAAACATTAACATTGAGTATTATCGATGACGTCACTGGCGTGTTTGTAAGGGTTCCCAAGTTATCAGACTATAACAGTTTATTAAACTTTATTCAGTTAACTGTTAACTGTTCACTACAACTTCAACTTGTGTGATTAAAGATAAAAAGGGCAAAATTCACTGGTGGGGAAAAGGGCAAGGACTGGTGGGGAATGAGAGAGGGCTGGTGGGGATTTTCCCCACCAGTTAACATGCTAAAAAATGCCCTGATGTGCAGGGTTACAGCGAGGTGGAAGAGTTGCTGAAGAAGGAGGGCATCTGTATCGCTGTGACGGAAAAATTGATCAAGGATTCTGGAGTTGCAGTTGATTCGATCTACGAAAAGATTGTCGAACGACTCAAGTCTCGGTCAATGGCAAGAGGTATAGAGCTGTTGATTGTGCTGTTAATGGTGCTGTTAATGGTGCTGTTGTTAATGGTGTTATTGATGGTGCTGTTGATGGTGTTGTTAATAGTGCTGTTAATGGTGATGTTAATGGTGATGTTAATGGTGTTGTTAATGGGGCTGTTAATGGTGCTGTTGTTAATGGTGTTATTGATTGTGCTGTTAATGGTGCTGTTAATGGTGCTGTTGTTAATGGTGTTATTGATGGTGCTGTTGATGGTGTTGTTAATAGTGCTGTTAATGGTGATGTTAATGGTGATGTTAATGGTGTTGTTAATGGTGCTGTTAATGGTGCTGTTGTTAATGGTGCTGTTAACATTGCTGTTAATGGGGCTGTTAATGATGCTGTTAAGGGTGCTGTTGTTAATGGTGTTGTTAATGGTGCTGTTAATGGTGCTGTTAATGGTGCTGTTATTGGTGTTGGTAGTGCTGTTAATAGCGCTGTTCTTGCAGATGATGTTTTGTAGCCGTCATGGTGTTGTCTCTTAATTGCGTTGCTGTTCTGTAGCTATGCTTCTACAGCTGCTTATTTGTATGTGTTAGCTGCCTTTCCTTTGCTTCAGTAGCGGTTTCGGCGTCTGTTTTGATTTCGCTTGTGAATATACTACTGTCCATGGTTTGCTTCTGCAGATGCTGTTTATTATTATCCTATTTTATTTATTTTTCGCATTTGCTATAGTGCTCCTTCAAGCTACCTGCTCAGAGGCGCTCCCGACTGGAGCACGGACATTGCATCGAAGTTTTACGCCGAAGCGCACGAGCAATAATTATTGCAAGTGAAGGACTTGCCGAAGGTCCCTACGCGGCGGCTAAAGGTGGATTCGAATCTGGAACCTTCCGGCTCCAGGGCACCGAATCCACCACTACACCATGCACCGATATAATTATGTCTATGTAGCTGTTCTGGTGTTGCACGCATTTCTCTCCTGTTGTTTCAGTTGACGTTTCGTGCGTTTTTATGCCGCATTCTGAATCTGTGCAGAACTGTAGAACCTACATAATTATAGGCCTAGGTCTAGGTCTACAGCGGCTGAATGCTCGGATAAACGATCGACATAACGTCGGTCGGCAGGGGATAATTTTTGTGTCGTTCGCTATAATCTTTAACATTGAGGAAAATGAATGATCACGCACTCAATGCACGTAGCACTTTTCAGCGTCATCAAGGGCTTTGTGCATCGGGGACGAGCGGGTTTATATAGCGCCGGATCACGAAAGGCCGTCGCTTATTTTGATCGATGAGGACCGCGGACATATACGTCATGGGGTCACGTCACTGCGTATAAGTCTCTGAGCAGCAAGGCTTTCGAGTGTATAGTTCCAATCGTATGGAAAGCGACCACTGCCGACATATAGTGCTTTTCCTCGCCGCTAGAGGCGCGCCTGATGCGTGGATCTGGCCGTTTATGTAACGGGAGCTTTTTCGTTCTAAGACACTGGCGTTATTATTTCACGAAACGGTAACCATAGAGATGGTTCCCGAAGTTGTTTATGAGACCCAAGTTTCACGCAACGTTGGACAATGGTTCCATCGGTATTGTTGTGTGCACTCGTACGTCAAAAAAGCTTTTGCTTGATGCTGGACAGAAATTAATCTAGCGAAAATTCTCGTATCGTTTGGCTAAACGCCCCCACACCGCTAGGCTACATGCTGTAAATTCTTATTTATGCTCCGCGTCTTAATGTTCACGCATAGGCAACATTAGTTGCAGCATTCAGCAACCACCATCTTAACTTAAGAAGAATTCCTGCACTCTGTTGATTTAGATGTACATGAAGGGTGCTTTCACTATCACGGTTGCTTGGTTACAGCGAAATAGGCTGTAGAGTATAGGCTCTATAGACCATCGGGCAAAGTATTTCATCTGTCTGTGAAATAGCCGACCACCCTTGACTTCATCTACCATGCAGGGTTCAACTCGTGTTTCTGATTCTTTGAATAAAAACACAAGAAATGTCAACAGAAACGACTGAAGAAACAGAAACGCGTGCAACATCAGAAGATAATTATAACCTACTTCTGCATAGGCCTATATAATTATGTTGTTTATTCTGTATAGCTGTTCTGACTCAGATCGACTACAAAAACGGCGTATGCAGACACATTATTTTCATAGGCCTATAATTATTGTCCTATACATTTTTTGTCTTTTTGTCTTTGGTCTTTCCCGAAAAATCTGACGACTTTCTAGTCTTTCTCACAAAAACTTATAAAAACCGTGGTGTCAACTATGGTTATTTGCCATGGCCGGATTCACCCCCCCCCTCCCATTCGCTTCTGGATTCACGAAGCCTTTTTATCCTGGTGTGTTTTTTGCAATCATTTCAAGCATCGCAGGACTCAACAAATGAACCCCATTTCGCGCGAATGATTGCCTCCAAAGATTCGCAAAAATTCAATGTTTATATATACATTATATATATAATATTATATGTGTATATAACATTATACAAACACACGCAAATACACAGACACACTCACGCACAACCACGCAGACACACACACACACACGGGCACACACCCACAATATCTATGATCATAATTAAAGGCGAGAAACCGACTGATGGCTTGAGGCAGTGGCTTCTTCTTCTGCTTCTTTGATCAACAGGTGTCATCGTATTTGGGTCGGATCAAGAGGTCGGTGACCTGATGCGTGCCATACACAGAGCAAATCTTTCCGGTTACTTCAGCTGGATTGGAAGCGACGGGTGGGGAGGAAGGACGATCGTCTCCAATGGCAACGAAGCCCAGGTATCCATCCATCCATCTGTCCACCCATTCATCCAACCAACCAACCATCCATCCGTCAATCCATTTATCCATCCATCCATCCGTCCATCCATCCAACCATACATCCATCCATCCACCCATCCATCCATCCATCCATCCATCCATCCACCATCTAACCATCCATCCATCTATTCATCCATTCGTTCATCCATCCATCCAACCATCCATCCATTGATTCATTCATTCATTCATTCAGAGCATTTATATAGCGCCCCTTCAAGAAACTACTCAGAGGCGCTCCCAGCCCAACCACGAACAAAGAAAAAAGACTTGAGGGACTTGTAGAACGCAGCCGGATGGACCACAAGTAGTGAGCGAAGCGTAACCGGGAGGTCGTTCCAAACAGTAGGCCCCACGACCGAGAAAGCACGGCGCTGCTTAATAGCCAAGCGAGCCCGCGGGACCAGAAGCTCACCTTTAGACGAAGAGCGAAGTACACGACGCGCTGCAACGTCAGAGACTGGACAGCACAGATCACGCAAGTATGATGGAGCACAGCCAAGGACACAGCGAGAGACCACAGCAGCAATGCGGTATGAGATCCGCTGGGACACAGGCAGCCAGTGCAGCACATCACGCATATAGGCAGAGACAGGCGCAAATTTAGGAAGCCGCCCAATAAGGCGAGCAGCTGAGCGCAAGACGCGATCAAGTCGCCCCAGGACCCCAAGGGGAAGACCAACAAGTAGGGAACAACAGTTGTCGATTCGACTTGTAACAAAGGCGTGGACAAGGACGACGACCGCATCGTGAGAGAGAGAACGGGAGACCACCCGGAGCTGACGAAGCTGGTAATAGGCACTCCTCGCAACCAAGTTCACATGCTGGGACAGAGTAAGTTCAGAATCGAGAGTGAGACCCAGATCACGAACTGTGAGGGAAAAGGTGATATGAGGAAAGAGCAGAGCAAGTTGAGAAAGGTCAATGCCCTGGAGTTGTCTACGGCCACCCAACCAAATAAATTGCGTTTTGGAGGGGTTTAAGAGTAGCCGATTGGAGGCCATCCAAAGAGAGAGAACATCCATTTTCACACACATCTGGCTGACAGCGGCCACCGCATCAACCGAATAAGTATGAATGTAGGCCTGCACATCATCGGCAAATAGCTGGTGCAGAAGGCCCTGAGATGTCAGTAAGGAGCAGATATCAGCAGTATAGAGAAGATAGAGCAGCGGTCCCAAAACGGAACCCTGGGGCACCCCGAGAGGGGCAGGGACCCAAGCAGACCTGGACGACCCAAGAACTACACAGTTAGAGCGGTCAGTTAAGAAGGATGTGAGCCAGTCAAGAGGCTGGTCCACTAAGCCGAAAGAAGTGAAGAGGCGCTGCAAGAGAATTGAGTGGTCCACGGAGTCAAATGCAGAGCTTACATCAAAAAGAGCAAGGAGAGTGACTTGACCCCGGTCAACTGCGCTATAGAAGTCTGACAAAAGTCGAAGCAGTAGAGTCTCCGTGGAATGATTCCGACGGAAACCCGACTGCTGCGACGGAATCAAATCATTTGCATCCAAATAAGTAATTAGCTGATTTGCAACAATGCGTTCGAGTAATTTAGATAAAAAGGTAACATTTGCAATAGGGCGATAGTTAGCAGGATCGCTTTGATCTAAACCATCGCGCTTCAGAACGGGGAGGATAACAGAACATTTCTGCGAGGCGGGTAGGCACGTCTCACGAATCGAACTGTTGCATAGAAGAGTAAGGAAGGGAAGTAGATCCTCGATTAGTTCCTGAACGAGAAATGTCGGTGCAGGATCCAGCTCACACGTCTTGGCGGCAGAGGAGAGGATGAGTCGACGCAGCTCCTCGCTCGAAATCTCCTGGAGTGCAGAAAGCCGATGCTCGGTGGTAGAGAACGTAGGCGGTGGCGATTCGTCGGTGGAACTCCGAATGGAAGAAATCTTGGCGGAGAATCGTTGCAAGAACACTTCCGCAGAGAACGACGGAGGAGACTCCGACTGACGACCACCTCTCGAACGACCAAGTAGGCCGTTGAAAGTGGTCCAGAGTCTCTTCGGCTCCTTAGACTGGCGAGTGATGATGGTCTCCCAGTATTCACGTTCTCTGGCACGGTACGACGTGTGCATTTCTCTTACGAACCGCACCCACGAGGCCCGATCAGCAGGAGAACGTGTTCTCATCCAGATTCTCTCGAGTCTTCTTGCCTGCCGTCGGAGCTTCCGGCATTCTGCGTCAAACCACGGAGAAGACGGGCGGTAGCGCGACTGGACGTTGCGTACAGGTAGAAAGGCGTCTAGGAGACCAGACAACGCTGTCTCGTAAGAGCTGAACAGCTCTGACGTAGAGAGATCGGCAGATGACTGAAGATCAGCGAAGAGGGGATTGATCCCACCATCCATCCATCCATCTATCCATGTATCCATCCATCCATCCATCCATTGATCTTACCATCCATCCAACCAACCATCCATCCATTTATCCAACCAACCATCCATTCATTCATCCAACCAACCATCCATCCGTTCAACCATTCATCCATATATCCATCCATCTATATATCCATCCATTAATCCATTCATCCACTCATCCATCCGTCAATCCATTCATCCATCCATCTATCCATTCATCCATCAATCCATCCATTCATCCACCCATCCATCCATTTATCCAACGAGCCATCCATCCATCTATCCATCCATCCAACCATCCAACCACCGCCCGTCATCTCCAATGTACTGTTGGTGGATACAATTTCGCTGTAACAACACGCAATGTAGAAAACACGGCACGCAACCTCCATCCATCAGAACACATGCATCCCTATTCCCCCCCCCCCCCCACTAGAAGCAGTTACTGAAACGGGAATGCCCACTGACCACTATTGGTCCAGTTTCGTATTGTGAAGGATGTGTCCGGTCGCCAATGCATTTTGGAGCGGTGTTGATGACCACCAACAACATTCTTGCGTCCTACGTGTGCCGGAATAATTATATCTTCGAGAATGACGCACAGCGTTAAGATATAATTATTTGAAGCAGTTTGGCAGTTCTTCAACTCAGGTCAAACATTACATACATATGTACAAGAGCAGGGCAGAGAAGAGGAGGAGGCAGGGTGAGAATTGCCAGGGGGTTGGGGGGGGGGGTTCAACCCCCAGTCTTTCTTAGAGCCCCATGTTAAAGTATGTTTTTCATACCCCAAATTCAAGTTTATCATAGGCCAACCTCCCAGTTATTTCTCCACAATTCTCATACTGGGAGGAGGAAGAAGAAAGATGGGGAAATAGGGATGGGGAATGGAGTGCGGTGTGTGGGGCATGGTCATCACCATTTTTGTAGGAAAAACTAGCTACGGTCTTGGTCGCAAACAGTGCTTGAAGGGTAAAACAAAATGCCCGGACGCCCCTCACCTTTTCAGGTGTGCTGTTCAAATAAGTGGCAGGACGGCATAGAGATTTTAGAATAACTTAAGTTCCTGGACGCCGTCCATGACTGTCCTGCCACACACTTTAAGCCCTGGTCGAAACTACCATCATGCTCAATCAATCGATCAGAATTTATATAGCGCCCCTTCAAGATCACTAATCAGAGGCTAACCGTAATGCGTCAGCTTCACTATCATTAACGTCATAGTGATTACACCCATCACTACTACTACTACATCGTCATCAGTGTTGCATAGTCCTCGCCATCATCATTCTTCTTGAAAGCTATCAAATCGACATCATAATTTATCGCTAGATGTCGGGCGATGAAGTCCATGTTCATTGATGTTAAGTTAATCTGCCTCCTTCAATTGACACACACACACGCACACACACACACAGCTTCAATGTAATTCGCTGTTGATTGAGTAGATTTTCAACAGCGAGTCGACTCTATTGGCTGCTCGATTTATATCCGGTCGACATGGGCGCCCGCACATAGGGGCAAGGGGGGCACTTGCCTCCTCTGGAAAATTGAAACCTATTTTTCTCACTATTACTTTTGAAGTTTATAACAAATTTCTTCGCATTAGAGAATTTAAAAACCTACTTTTTACTAATACTTTTCGATTTTTTAAACAAATTTTCTTCCAAAAAGAAACAATTCATATTAGGAATTTTAAAAAGTGAAACGGAGAACTTTACATCAAGAAACCTCTGCGAAAAATACCCATGCATGTTCTTAACTCCACGCTTTGCATTTTTTTTACCTCCTGCTAAAAAAATGTTAACGTTGACCATCGTGTTTTGCCCCCTCCTGCAAACATTTCTGCAGGCGCCCATGCCGGTCGACTCTATTGGCTACTCGATTTATATCCGGTCGACTCGATAGGCCCTACTCGATTTATATCCGGTCGACTCTATTGGCTACTCGATTTATATCCGGTCGACTCTATTGGCTACTCGATTTATATCCGGTCGACTCTATTGGCTACTCGATTTATATCCGGTCGACTCTATTGGCTCTACTCGATTTATATCCGGTCGACTCTATAGTCCCTACTCGAGTTATATCCGACGTTCATGTCACGCCACATTCGTCTTTCACCAGTCTTGTTATTTTTTCTTAAGTGTTCTTTGCGTTTCTCGCGTTTTTGAAGCGTATTCTAAAACCAATAACCGCTGTCGGAACGTTATTTAATTTGTCGCCATGTAACTGGCTGAGAATGGTTTCCATTATTTTGAATGTTGTCGATTTCTTAAGCTAACATACGGTAGGTCCTATTATAGGTCTTACGTGCGCATTTGAGATGGCGAAATGACGAGACTAGTACATGTAACAGTCCACAGCCTATTATTATTATGTGTTCATTGACCACAGCGGAGTGACTTCGATACCAATAATATCATATGCCTGTGTCACGATATGAAGTCTGCAGTAATGCAGTATAGGCTACTGTGGAGTGTCTCGAAGATTGAAATAGTGTCTCCCCATCACCCGTCGTTTCATTTCAGTTTCGTTTCACATGTGCACATATTTCATGTTGTTGCTACTGATGGCCAACACACACCCAACTATAGTTTACAATAATGTTAGAATATATATATATCCACCGGATTTATTGTCATCGTTGTCGTTGTTATTATTATCATCCATCATCATCATCATCATCATCATCATCATCATCATCATCATCATCATCATCATCATCATCATCATCATCATCATCATCATCATCATCATCAGATCATCATCATCAGATCATCATCGTCATCGTCATCGTCATCGTCATCGTCGTCGTCGTCGTCATCGTCATCGTCATCATCATCATCATCATCATCATCATCTTCATCAATCATCAACAGCAGCAACAACGTTGACAACAACGTTGGCAACAACAACAACAACAACAAAATAACCGTCGTAATAATAATTCAAGGCAGTATTATCATCAACGTCGTCGTCGTGCTGAGGTTATTATTCCCACTACTTATCTTAAATCAAAGATGAAGGCTACCGACGACGACGACGACCATGATTATAGCAGACGATAAGACGCAGAGCAGAGAGCGGGAAAAAACAGATGGGAATAAGAAGAATTCCTTTGCGCGAAACCATGCATATAGGAAGAAGACCTTCGACATTATAGAGACACAAGCTGCTTATATATAATATAGATATAATATTTATAACGGTTATAACATTTAAAAAGCTTATATATTCATATATATATATATATATATTTATATATATATTTATGTATATGTACATATATATATATACTTACACACATATATATTTACTACTGTAGGCTATACATAATTACAATCACAACTTGCATGTCGTAACAAGGGCGCCTCGCAAGAATGTACAACGAAATATATATAATAAAAATATATATTATATATATATATCCATATATAGGCCTATATAAGTATAATGTATATCGGTCTTGCTACAAAACAGCCAACACTGCAGATGATGAATAAAGAAGCTCAATCATGCAGGAGAGCAACAAATATGGAAGAACGGCTGAAGGAGAAGGATCGAGCGGATCAAGGAGGAGGAGGAGGATGGGCAAAAGGATGAGCGACAGAGGAATGTGGAAGGAGAATTGAACATGGGAAGCTGCTGCATGAGAGTAGTATTAGGAAAGAGTATCGAGGAATAAAGGCGGCGCTCCGCGGTTACAGGGATAGTCAGAGGATGGAAGCTGCGCACGGTCGGCGAAGTGTCACGTCACTAGCTAATCCGGATATGACGTAAAATATCATCGCAAACAGCATCCTATATATATATATATATATATATATATATATATGCTGTTGTCAATGATATTTATTTTTATAAATATAGGCCTAATCCTATTATATATTAAATGACCTGCAGACGGCTTTTATTTCGGCTCCTCTTCTTTGTCATCTCATCTGGCTTACTTTCCTATCCCCGTCTTCTTCTTCTTCTTCTTCTTCTATTTCTTTTTAATCTTCTTTCTTTGATCTTCTTGTTCTGGCTCGCCCCTGCTCATATCTTGGCTTCTTCTTTCTCGTTTCCTTCTTCCGCTCCTCCTTCTCTCCTCTTCCTCTTCTTTTTCCTCCTCGTCTTCTTTTTTCTCCTCTTCCTCCGCTTCTTCTTCTACTTCTTTTTCTTCTTACTCTTCTTCTTCTTCTTGCTCTTCTTCTTCGTTTTTTCTTCGTCTTTTCCCTCCTATTCTTCTAATTTGTGTGTACCTACTTTTGTTATTTTTTATATTTCTTGTTGACTTGCCTCGATATAGCGCATCTGCTGCATATGTAGGCTAGGCCTAACCTATTATGCACTGCCTTACCAGATCGGCTATAAGGGCTGCAGATCTGCTTAGCTGTGTTACATGTATATAGAAATGCCATTCTTACTAATTACCGTATTATAATCCCTACGCACATATAAAATTATATTATGCAGGTGGAAGGGGCCATCACAGTTCAACCGTACGCTGAACCAGTGGAGGAATTCGAAGAATACTTTCTTGGTCTGACTCCGGAGAAGAACGAACGAAATCCGTGGTTCATCGAATACTGGGAGGACTACTTCCAGTGTCGTGTCAAAGGAAGTCTGGAAACGCCCTTCAACCAAAACTACAGCCATCTCTGCGACAGAAGTCTTCGTCAGACGAAACAAAATGGCTACCAACCGGAAGCCCAGCTTCAGTTTGTCAGCGACGCCGTCTTGGCCTTCGCCCACGCTCTCAAGGTACGTGACGTGAAGTTTTATAGCGCATTACCGTAGCAGTGATTTTATTATGAAATTCGCATAAATTCCATTTATGTCCAAAACTGTCGTTAGATCATTCGTCTGTGTATCACTGGATACACTACGCTCCTCAGACACGTAGCCTACATATTAAATAAGCTGATATTTATTCGAAGGCCATCCTTATTTTTCTGTACTGGAACTAGGACTAATAAAAGAACCATACTATTCCTTCGTAGAAGGCGAAATAGCAACTTCCGCGAAACTTTCCACTTCGCGTAACTTCAAAGATGAAGTTGGAAAAAAGCGTTGAAAACCACTGGTTTGGCGTTGTCTCCTTGGCTGTGCTCTGACTTATCTGTGTGAACTCTGCTGTCCAGTATCTTTTGTCCTTTCTCGCAGAGCCCTTCGCTCTGCCTCTAGCGGTAAGCTTTTGGTCCCGCGTGTTGAAACATCAACCTGTCAGCGTCGTTCTTTCTCAGTTGTAGGTCCTTCTGTCTGGAATAGTCTCCCGTTGCAGATGCGCCTGCTGCCTAGGGTCGACTCGTCAGTGTTCTACAAGCTCCTTAAAACCTTTTTGTTTCACCGTGGTTGGACTGGGAGCGCTTCTGAGTGGATTTCTTGAAGATGCGCTATATAAATTCTTGAAATGAATGAATGAATGAATGTTGCAGAGAGAAATCCCCAGACGTGTAGGCCTAAGACATGCGCATTTCTACTAATGAAAGAAGACGAGGTTCGTGACACGTAGGCCTACGGCATCTCCATCATCTTATAATGACAGAGCTATAGGCCTAGGTCTAGCCTAACATGCCTATTGGCCTATCGACCTAGTAGGCATGCTGACGTTAGACTATAAAGAAACGACGTGTAGGCCTAAACCCAATGCTTCTTCAATCTGCCAATATATAGCCATTTGAGAGACGAATCCATGAAGTATAGGCCTATATAGCGCTATATGAACAGGCGTCATGATAATTACATGTATATACCCGATCACATAATAAAAATAGTATTATTATAGAATCCACATGTAGGCTTACATGCAAACAGAATGTCATAATTAGCCTATAATCTACGCGTGTTTTCTGTACTGGAACCAGGACTAGGCATAATAAAAGAACCATACTATTGCGGTCTGTCAACCGGATTGTTTCAATAAAGAGAATATTATTATTATTATTATTATTATTATTATTATTATTTTTTTTTTTTTTTTTTTTTTTTTTGCCTCGAGGTATACAGGATCCCTCGGGGACTTATCTAGCGCCTAACATAAAATCAAAGTCTGGAACGGCCCTACTCATCTTCTGTTTCTTGGTCGGCGAAAGTGCCCCTAAAGGCCACAGCATTATAGCGTTGCATCATGAGTGAGATTCGTTGGAACAAAAATGTTGTCTCCCGTGGGTCCCCCGTTACAGCGCTTAGCTTTCGTCCCAGGTCCGAGAGGAATGATAATCCTTCGCTGTTGATCGGACCCATTGTCTCTGTTATTATTATTATTATTATTATAGAATTTTTTTTTGCCCCGAGGTAGGCCTATACAGGATGCCTCAGGGACTTATCTGATATTATTATTATTATTATTATTATTATTATTATTATTATTATTATTATTATTATTATTATTATTATTATTATTATTATTATTATTATTATTATTATTATTATCATCATTATTATTATTATTATTTCTTCGTAGAAAGCGAAATAGTAACTTCCGCGAAACTTTCCATTTCGTCTAACTTCAAAGACGAATGTTGCAGAGAGAAATCCCCAGACGTAGTCCTAAGACATGCGCATTTCTACTAATGAAAGAACACGAGGTTCGTGACACGTAGGCTACAGCATTTCCATCATCTGGTAACCCCTCCTCCTCATTTTCTTTCCTCAAAACTTATTTCTTCTCTCGTGGCCTTGCGCACTGGGAGCGCCTCTGAACGATTCACCCTAGTGGAGGCGCTTTATAAATGTTTTAATACAATACGATACGATAATGACAGAGCTAGGCTATAGGTCTAGGCCTATATGCAGTCTATCGGCCTATCGACCTAGTAGGCTAGGCCTATTGGCATTAGACTATAAAGAGACGACAAGTAGGCCTAGGCCCAATTAATGCTTCTTCTATCTGCCAACAGTCATTTGAGAGGCGAATTTATGAAGCATATAGCGCTATATAAACAGGCTTCCCGCTACCCTCCCAAAAGTCCACTCAACCTTCCAATCGGCAGAATGACATTGGTAAATTGAGTTGCAGGACGCGCTGAGCGCCCTGTTGGCTGCCAACAGTTAACTTAGACTTCTGTAATAATATTCTCGATCATATGTATCATGCTATGAATAATTTGTAGGCCTAATCATTCTGAGGCGTGTCAATTCGAAATTAAACAGAGATTTTTATGTTGGTCTGGAACCTCATCTCTGATGATTGGCTCTTTTTTATGTGGCGCCACAATACAATTTGCAATGAACATTACAATTACCATTACCAACACATAGCATACACCCAGTGGTACATTGCCATGAACAAAGTAATAACTCAGTAATTTTTCTAGAACCTTTTATCGTCCATTTATTCGTTTTATTCATGTTTCTAATAATAATTATTATTTATATGAACAACACATTGTATACACGCAGTGCCAAAAATTCGCGTCTCTGACAGCAATTATAGCTAAAATCGGAACGTCGTCGTCGTAAAGAGCGTTGAATGATGATGGCAGTGCGATAGCAGCAGCTGCGGCCCTTTGTCTTCCTCATCCTCATTGTTCTGCTTATCCGAATTCGAGATGTTCCCTGCGACGATTGTGGGGTGGGGGGTGGGGTGGGGCTGGATGGTGGTGGTGCGAGTGGCCAACAAAAACAACAGCAACGAGAGTGACTTTTGGGAGCACTCATTCCTTGCTTCGCCAACGCACAAACACAACTCGGTGTGTCTGTGACTGTGTATGGCCTACCCTGCCACTCTGGATGGATGTGTCTGGGTTTGTTACAAAATCTTGGCATCACTTATGACTTCTGCACTCAACAACCATGCAGTCACTAATTATGACCTCGTAAAATTGTCATTTTCAATGTCTTTCCTGTGTTCTAGTCCGTCCGTCCGTCCACCCGTCTGCCCACCCGTCTGTTCGTCCGTTTCGTCTATGTAGGCCTACTTCCTTTTGTTCCTCTCCATGTAGGCCTATCCCTGTATCTCTATTCGTCGGTGTTTATTTTGTTTTGGGGATTTTTCGTTTTGCAGTTAGGCCTACCTGTCCATCTGCCCCATCCATCTTTACCTTTAATTGTCTGTTCACGAGTCTAGCTGTGTGTTGTTCAGTATCTCTGTCTATCTCTGCCTGCCTGTCTCTTCGTCCGTCTACTTATCCGTCGATGTGTTTGTGTTTGTTTACCATTCGGCTCAATCCTTCCGAAGTGAAGTCCCTACAGGAAACGAATTCGTCCCCAGCCATCGTATCCTTTTAAGGCTAATTCCGTCTCTTTAAATACGAAGAGACTTTTAGAAAAGCCACATCAACGGAGGATTTAAAAAGCTCCGGATTTCCTGAGAACTATTCAGAGGAGAAAAGCTTCACGTCGCGCGACAAAGCCACCGTAAACCATTATGACAAAAGTGGAAAACAAGTATAGGCCCACTGCGCGGCGCCTGCGACTGAAATAATAATGCACTAAAGTCTTAAAACGTCTTTCCGAGTGGAAATTTAAAGGCTTCCATTTCCGCCAGGAACAGCTTATTTAAATTAACGTATTACACGCATTTCAATTCCGTTTCATAAAGTCGCATCTTTTATTTAATCTGTAAGCTATAGGCTACGTCCATATTTCGACGCCTGCTGCATAGGAGAGTGATTCTATAGGTCTGGAGGCACCCTATAAATGAACAATAGGCAAATAAACATACGTCGGATATAATTAATATATCGGATTAATCGAATCCCAAACCTATTGGGTGTATAATAGGCTTGTATTTAGGTTCTGAATGACTTATATAAATATTATGTGGGCACGGTGGTGTAGCGGTGGTTCGGTGCCTCGGATCCGGAGGGTTCCAGGTTCGAATTCACCTCAAGCCGCCGCGTAGGGACATATAGGGGAGAGTGCTCCAAGATGCCCACGCTAACGAAAATTGCTATTTTCTTCTGTATGGATTCTAAGAGAAGAACATGTCTGACCCGAATGCAAAGAGTAATCATTAAGGAAGCAGTGACAGCAAGTATAGAACATAATTCAATAAGATCATTTGTGTAAATTTTAAAAAGTAGACCCCTCCAAACTGGGCGTCTTAGGAACCCTATACTACAAGACGCCCATAGGATGGGCATCTTGGAGCAATGGAAATTGACTAAAACAAGTGGTATTGTAATCATGCATTTTTAGACTAAACCAATAAACTGCATGACAGCTAAACAAATTTAACCAAGAATAAAAGATCGTAAAGCTACAAAGCAAATCAAAACACGAGAAGCAAAAACTCCAATCTCATGTTGTAGGTCATTATTGTCATTTTCACCTTAAACACAGGCTAACGAAAAGACACATACAAATCTCTTGGATATTTATCAATCTGTAGGCCTACATTCTTCATTACACCAACTCTTGTATACAATTCCTGCATTAGGCTATATCCATTTCTTCTTCAATAAACACTGGCAAATTTGTAGACTCAGAATATTGAAGAGCAGAAGGTGGTGTCATGGTAGGCACCAATTCTTGGCCACTTCCTAGTGGCATCCAAGACGCTCATGGGCATCTTGTAATCTATATGCTTAGCATACATCCAAGACGCCCATGGGCTTCTTGTAATCTCTATGCTTCCTATGCATTCAGGATGCCCATGGGCTTCTTGTAATTTTCGAGTCCTTCTCTATTGACGCTATTTTATTTAACGAGGTCAATGTTTACGAGTTAGATAAAACCATTAAAACAACTATAAATGAATACAAAATAAACGTTGAAGTGCACGAATTTTTACTGCATAAGGCTAAATAGAAAATTAGAAAGATTCGTGAATGTGTACTTACGCAAAAGGGGTGAAAATTTAGAAAATTGATTTATCGCGTCAATATCTCGAATACTGAAACATTACTGTTATGGAAGGTTCACAAGATGTCGCTGCATGCAATGAGACAACTAAAATACGAATTTATGTCTGTTTATCCGTTTTAAAGGGGGTGGGCGTCTTATTCACCCTGGGCATCTTGTAGCACTCTCCCCTATGCTGCTTCACGTTGGGTATCCAAGGGTGTCGTCCACTACGCTCTGCTTAAAAGGGAGTCAGTTTCTTTTGCTCGTTCTGCTACCATGACGAATCGAGCCTTTTCTGTTCTGTAGTTGGCCCAGTGGTTTGAAATGGCCTCCCTTTAGAGCTACGCCTGCACCCTGGGACTCTACCAGGACCCTTCCTTACCAAACTTAAAACTGTTCTTTTTGGGACGCTGGAGTCGGGAGCGCCTCTGAGTAGTTTTCTCTTGAAGGGCGCTGTATAAATTTTCGAATGAATGAATGAATGATTAAAATTAGGCTTATAGCCTGTCGTCTGATTTGGTTACAGAACATGCACGACGACTATTGTGGAGTCCATCATTTTGGTCTCTGTCCTGAAATGGATCCATACAACGGAGCACTACTTAAAGAATATCTGCTCAATGTCAACTTTACAGGTGAGTGGAAACGTCAAATGGATCTTTTAGGGAAGGGACAACGAGTTCAGTTCTTTTAGGGGCAGAGAAACTTTTTATGGGGGAGAGCCGATCAGTTCAGCGACATATGCACTTTTTTTTATTAGGCTACCTATTATTACTTCGAAGTGTTTTCAAATGATGTTCTATAGGCCCATGTCCGATTGTGCGTTTGCAAGTGGAGTAATAAAGAAAATACTTACTTACTTTATTGCGACAGTAGTCTAGGCTAGGCTATAATTATATGCTATACATTGGCTTCTTAATTAGATGAATGCCGACTGGTCCTGTCGATCTGCTTCCAAAGAACTACAATTTAGAAATGCTGACATTTTTTACGTTCATGCGACGACCATCAATTGTTGTCTTTTACACGGGGAAAATGCAACTTGTGCATCGTACATGTATATGCTATTTTATGTAATACAATAGACCTACAATCCACCAATAATATTGGACTAGCCTACATTCAGGTCCGAAATCAGCTTCGAAATATGGGAGGCCCGCTACTAATGGAAAACTGCACCTTTGGAAGTGTGCACCCTAACTTCCCTGCAGTGCATAGTCTATATAGGGCCTTATAGGCCCATAGGGTTCGACCATCACAATATTTAGGCAGGATGAGAATTGGGAAAGGGGTTGTAGTGATGAACTGCCTCAATATTAGCTAAGGCAGCCGCAGTATTCTCATCAATTAATTTAATTCACGCACATGCATATTGGAACACGATGGGCAATCGGTTAGAGCTCTTGTCGTAATTGTAAAATGTCCATTAAGCTAATGCTTTGTTAATGATGAGTAAACGAACGAAACCTGATCGATCACTGTCACGATGCTCTGTCTATGCCATGCATCTAAAGACTGATCGACGACCCCTACAAGGTTCCCATCCATTGTCATTGCTTTACGGCACAGTAGTGGGGAGAGTACCTATTCGAGCACAGCGTGAGGTAGTTAATTGAACCCCACAATCCATTTTTATGCTTGGCTAATACATAATGCATTGTGGCGTTTAATAAAGGATAAAACTATAAAAACTGAACTACTATAGCCTATAAGTCTTACATATTGGAATGAATGAATGAATAAACAAATAATATGGAACAAAAATTAAACTCATAAGTCTATAGAATATTGAACATTCCATAACTCTTTTAAGGTTGCATTTTCTGATACAAGAATGGGCCTACTAATAGTAGGCCCCTAGATAAGAAATAAATAGATGAACAATAACGCAATTGATAGGCCTATAATCAAAAGAACAGGAATGTCCTGAAGTAAGCCAAGAAGGCAAAATAATCTATTACGCTAAACTTTTAGCGAGTATGCATGCATTCTCTAAGAGACAACAGAAATCATACACAACGGACGCGAATTCGGCATGTCCGTTAAGTAGACTACCATGCAGCTAGCCTACCTTCCAGGGGCGCAACCAGAACATTTTGCTGGGGGGTGCTCACAATGTTATTGCAAGCACCGAAGGAGCGAAGCACCGAGTGTCGAAAATTCCCTACCCCCCCCCCCCCACCCCCACCCCAACAAAAAACTCATCGGATTTGGACAAATTGCGTGGGTCACCTTTTGGCCCTGGGGGGTGCTCAAGCACCCCCCAGCACCCCCCTAGTTGCGCCACTGCTACCTTCGCAAAGTCGACAATAAATTACTTATCAATTTTGTTTCAACGGAGTCTGGGTTGCAGGGTCTAGGTTTTTTGTTATATAGCCTGTTTGAAAATCGCTTTATGTTTTATGCAACTGAACTTAAAAGTTTTAAAGACGAGGAAATAAAAATACAGAAATATAAAGTAAACAAAATTATATTTTTTAATAGGCAATAGAAAAGATTGTGGCGGTTTATATAGAAATGGTTTATATAAATGATGGCTGGTTATTTTATAGGATTGTCGAAGAAACCGTTTCAGTTCCTGGCGAATGGAGACGCACCACCAAGATATCGGATCCTTAACTTTCGACAGAAGACACCTGGAAAATACACGTGGAACACGGTTGGACTCTTCGAGAACATGACACTCACGGTTCGAAACCCAACTCTTCCTGGAAGAAAGTCGTTGGGAAAGAAAATTAAATTAGAGAAATTACAGCTCAGTGGAGCAAAATAAGCCAGAAACGTGCATTTTTGCTCCCTCTCTAGACATGCAGCTTCCGATTCTTCGAGAGCGTGGCAACCGCAAGTTTCCATACTTTGGCGAGCGCAGTAAAAATGATCTAATGTGATAAATCTATGACATTAATATCTACATGCTAAAACACAGCAGTCTATAACTCTATACCCTTGATTCTAATGCAACTCTAATCCATTTCTTGACGCGCCGAGTTCAAATCCGCAATTTGGTTGCATGTATAAAACCGGCCACCAATCCAAATAGGCCTACGTGCGAGATAGGAATTAGGAATAGGCCTACTGAAGACGCCATCGCAGTCCCTATAACAGTACCGGTAGCCTATATCACGCTGAATGCCAATCAGGGCTGAAAGTGAGCCGGGTCGGTCCGGGTCTGGGACCCGGCATCGATTTTCGAGACCTGCTGTTGCCGGGTCTCAACCGGGTCGCAAAACAGGCCGTCAGATGCCAAAAGTAGGTAAAAATGGTAGGATTTTCGGTAATTTTGGTCAAATGACTATTGGAAAAACGACGTCCGAAACATTTATTGCCCAAAGGCGTGCTCCTCCGCCAAAGTGAGACCCGGCAACTTTTCAAAACCACTTTCAGCTCTGATGCCAATGAATTATAAACTTGAGTCGATTATGCTAAAATATGTGAATCATGGACACCCGCATAAGGTTTTTGCAGGGCCGGGTCACTGTTGACTTTTTTAGTGAGAGCTTGAAGATGCAAAGCAGGGCTTTTTAAACGCGCAGTTGAACACAATATGTGCAGTTCTAAATTGATTTGGGTAGTTGTAGAAGCACTTAATTATGTAGTCTACAGTTAAAACTAGTGAAAAAGGTCATTGTCTTCCGATTGCAAGTAATTTACCATAGAGTATGGGAAGAGGAAGAAGTTGTGCAGTTCTAAAAATTCCTTAAAAACAGCCCTGATGCAAAACAAGAGATTGAAACATGGGTAGCCTATAGCTATTTCTCATGAGAGGTTTCTAAATGTAGGCCTAAATTTCTCAGTTGTTTCACTCTGTGTATTAGGCCTATATATTATAGTAGGCCCAAATTATTTAGTTGTTTAAACTTAATCTTGACAGGTGAACATGACGGATCTCCAGTTCACCGTCAACCAATCGACCCACCCAGAGTCCATCTGCAGCAGACCTTGCTCCTTCAACCAGGCGCGTCACAACGTCGAAGGCGACCAATGCTGCTGGACGTGCGTCAACTGCTCCAAGTACCAGTACCTACCGACACCACTCGACTGCGTTCTCTGTCCGCTGGGCAGCCTACCAAGCCCCCAGCTGCGGACCTGTCTCCCCATCCCAGAGAAGTACCTGACGAACGACAACTACGCCGTCATCGTCGCAAAGGTGTTGGCTGGACTGGGTGAGGTCGTAACGATCTTCATCATCTGTCTGTTCATCAAGTACCGCGACACTCCGGTCGCCAAGGCTTCCGGTCGCGAGCTGAGCTTCGTGCTGCTCGGCGGGGTCCTCATCTGCTACGACATGACCTTCATCATCGTCGCTCCTCCCTCGGACGCCGTCTGCGGCGCCCAGAAGTTCGGCATCGGGCTCAGCTTTACCGTCTGCTACTCGGCTCTCCTCGTCAAGACGAATCGGATCGCGAGGATATTCCGCGCAGGTCGACGCACCATCCGACGTCCCAAGTTCATCAGTCCACGCTCCCAGCTGTTTATCTGCTTCGCCATCATCTCCATCCAAGTCCTCATCGGAGTTACGTGGCTGATCCTCACCCCACCGGCAGCCGTGCACTACCACCCGACGCACGAGGACAACCAGGTCGTCTGCCTGGACGCCATCGGGTCGTCGTACGCCGTCGGGTTCGCTTTCCCCATCCTTCTCATCGTAGTGTGTACGTACTACGCCGTGCTGACGCGGAAGATACCGGAAGCGTTCAACGAGTCGCAGCACATCGGTTTCACGATGTACACAACGTGTGTCATATGGTTGGCGTTCGTTCCAATCTACTTCAGCACCGCCAACAATGTATTCATCCGTCTCGTTACGATGAGTCTATCGATCAGCCTGAGCGCAACCGTGTCGCTCGCCTGTCTCTTTGCGCCGAAGGTCTACCTGATGATCGTTCACCCGGAACGCAATGTGCGGCAGACCATGATGGCCAGGGCGAATGTCGTCACGACCACACTAAACGTCAACTCGTCGTCACTCAAGCGTGTCGATTCCGGTACGTGGTCGAATAACTCTACTGAATTTATACAGCCCCGATTTGCCATTCATCAAAGGTGTAGTGGTGGCGTCGTTGCCTTGGAGCCGGAAGGTTCGAGGTTCGAATCCACCTCGCCGCGTAAGGACCTTGGGCAAGTCCTTCACTCACAACTGCTCAGCGCTTCGGCGTGAGACTCCGATGCAGTGTCCGCTCTGCATTCGGGAGCGCCTGTGAGTAGATAGAGCTTGAAGGGGTGCTATAAAAAGTGCACATACATTACATGCTAGGCTGGTATTAAAGTGTCTTCACGTACCCGATTGTCTCTTGATAACCAACTCCGCCACTGGTTGCTCTCTGCCAGTGTCAGTCCCACACCTGGATAAAGGAGGAGGGCGACACTAATCGTCCCTGATCTGGCAGTGTCGTTAAACATGTAACAAGCCGATTGTCTCTTTATTTTTAATTTTTTCGCCACGCATGTTTTTCAACAACTACTAATTATATAATTATTCCTATTTTACTTAAAAGTTACCGAATTTAGTCAAAATTTGTTAAGGTATCATACCCTTTATCGTCGTCCTTAGCGGTTCACCAATATTTTTACCCTTATCGCTGTTTGGCATTGTTTCTTTGTTGAAGATTGTACAACAATTTGTTTTGTTGATGTTGAAGGTGAGATCGAAATGAAGCAACGTCTGAACCCATCTGTATCTATGAGCAGCGGACTGTGTCCGTTAGCATCGACAGCAACACAAACATCACAAGTCAACTGCTACAGCATCAGTACCCAGACCGCATCAATAGAAGTCGACGTAGAAGATGCTTAAGCAGCATATCTCTGATTAAACATCTCTCTATGTGGTAATAAACAGTGGAGCCCTGCATGCTTTTTCCAAGCTTGTGATATAGCAACTCGGCTTGTAATGGACATTGGACAGTAAAGCACTCATGATGTGGTAAACCACATGATTCTCTCATGCTGTCATGATGTGCTGCATCAAGTGAATCTCTTGTGCCATGGTAAACCTAATGATTCTACCATGGTGTCATGATGTGCTACACCAAGTGAATCTCATGCCATGGTAAACCAAATGATTCTACCATGGTGTCATGATGTGCTACACCTAGCGAGTCTCATGCCATGGTCAACCAAAATGATTCTACCATGCTGTCATGATGTGCTACACCACCAAGTGAATCTCATGCCATGGTAAACCAAATGATTCTACCATGCTGTCATGATGTGCTACACCTCCAAGTGAATCTCATGCCATGGTAAACCAAATGACTCTACCATGCTGTCATGATGTGCTACACCCCCAAGTGAATCTCATGCCATGGTAAACCAAATGATTCTACAATGGTGTTATGATGTGCTACACCACCAAGTGAATCTCATGCCATGGTCAACCAAATAATTCTACCATGCTGTCATGATGTGCTACACCACCAAGTGAATCTCATGCTATGGTAAACCAAATGATTCTACCATGGTGTTATGATGTGCTACACCACCAAGTGAATCTCATGCCATGGTAAACCAAATGATTCTACCATGCTGTCATGATGTGCTACACCCCCAAGTGAATCTCATGCCATGGTAAACCAAATGATTCTACCATGGTGTCATGATGTGCTACACCACCAAGTGAATCTCATGCCATGGTAAACCAAATGATTCTACAATGGTGTCATGATGTGCTACACCACCAAGTGAATCTCATGCCATGGTAAACCAAATGATTCTACCATGGTGTCATGATGTGCTACACCACCAAGTGAATCTCATGCCATGGTAAACCAAATGATTCTACCATGCTGTCATGATGTGCTACACCCCCAAGTGAATCTCATGCCATGGTAAACCAAATGATTCTACCATGGTGTCATGATGTGCTACACCACCAAGTGAATCTCATGCCATGGTAAACCAAATGATTCTACCATGCTGTCATGATGTGCTACACCCCCAAGTGAATCTCATGCCATGGTAAACCAAATGATTCTACAATGGTGTCATGATGTGCTACACCACCAAGTGAATCTCATGCCATGGTAAACCAAATGATTCTACCATGCTGTCATGATGTGCTACACCTCCAAGTGAATCTCATGCCATGGTCAACCAAATGATTCTACAATGGTGTTATGATGTGCTACACCAAGTGAATCTCATGCCATGGTAAACCAAATGATTCTACCATGGTGTTATGATATGCTACACCACCAAGTGAATCTCATGCCATGGTAAACCAAATGATTCTACCATGCTGTCATGATGTGCTACACCCCCAAGTGAATCTCATGCCATGGTAAACCAAATGATTCTACCATGGTGTCATGATGTGCTACACCACCAAGTGAATCTCATGCCATGGTAAACCAAATGATTCTACCATGCTGTCATGATGTGCTACACCCCCAAGTGAATCTCATGCCATGGTAAACCAAATGATTCTACCATGGTGTCATGATGTGCTACACCACCAAGTGAATCTCATGCCATGGTAAACCAAATGATTCTACCATGCTGTCATGATGTGCTACACCCCCAAGTGAATCTCATGCCATGGTAAACCAAATGATTCTACAATGGTGTCATGATGTGCTACACCCCCAAGTGAATCTCATGCCATGGTAAACCAAATGATTCTACCATGCTGTCAAGATGTGCTACACCACCAAGTGAATCTCACGCCATGGTAAACCAAATGATTCTACCATGCTGTCATGATGTGCTACACCCCCAAGTGAATCTCATGCCATGGTAAACCAAATGATTCTACCATGCTGTCATGATGTGCTACACCACCAAGTGAATCTCATGCCATGGTAAACCAAATGATTCTACAATGGTGTCATGATGTGCTACACCACCAAGTGAATCTCATGCCATGGTAAACCAAATGATTCTACAATGGTGTCATGATGTGCTACACCCCCAAGTGAATCTCATGCCATGGTAAACCAAATGATTCTACAATGGTGTCATGATGTGCTACACCCCCAAGTGAATCTCATGCCATGGTAAACCAAATGATTCTACCATGGTGTCATGATGTGCTACACCACCAAGTGAATCTCATGCCATGGTAAACCAAATGATTCTACCATGCTGTCATGATGTGCTACACCCCCAAGTGAATCTCATGCCATGGTAAACCAAATGATTCTACCATGGTGTCATGATGTGCTACACCACCAAGTGAATCTCATGCCATGGTAAACCAAATGATTCTACCATGCTGTCATGATGTGCTACACCCCCAAGTGAATCTCATGCCATGGTAAACCAAATGATTCTACAATGGTGTCATGATGTGCTACACCACCAAGTGAATCTCATGCCATGGTAAACCAAATGATTCTACCATGCTGTCATGATGTGCTACACCTCCAAGTGAATCTCATGCCATGGTCAACCAAATGATTCTACAATGGTGTTATGATGTGCTACACCAAGTGAATCTCATGCCATGGTAAACCAAATGATTCTACCATGGTGTTATGATATGCTACACCACCAAGTGAATCTCATGCCATGGTAAACCAAATGATTCTACAATGGTGTTATGATGTGCTACACCACCAATCGAATCTCATGCCATGGTCAACCAAATCATTCTACCATACTGTCATGATGTGCTACACCACCAAGTGAATCTTATGTCATGGTCAACCAAATGATTCTCTCATGGTGTCATGAGGCGGTAAATCAATGGACCCTCGACAGTGGTCATGACGCATTTGACATAATAATTAACTGAGTCTCTCATGCAGCATGTAGCATGATGTGGTATATCAACTGAGCTCTCAAGCCATCATGAATGTGATTGTTTCAATAGAGCCTCCTATGTTAAATATAGAAAGCTCGTTTCATGTTGCCATGATGCCATCTATCACGATGTGGTCGTCAGCATGCTCAGCGTTTCATGCTGACTTGATATGGAATCAACTATGGCAAAACCACGATGTCATGTTCGATACACAAAGCATTTTGTGATGATGACAAAGACTTCATACCACTGTGCAGTCAAGCCTTTGTCACTCGCACACGCAGCTATGAGAACAGTTCGTATTCCAAAACTGCAGCATCGCGGCAAAGTGCAAAAGGAAAATTTTCTGCAAAAATATTTGATCGATTATATTTGTGAGCAAAAGAATTAACCGCCAACCAGCCACGATTTAAAAGCCACTGAAAAACATTTAGTTATCATAATTATTTTAATGTTATTAACACATTTCTTGTAAGTTGTACATCCGTTAAAGGTGCTCTATTCTACAATGCAAGCATATACACAAACATAATGACACAGGACAAGTGTCAAGCTACAAGCTCCGAAGCTACAACATTGGGTATATTCTGAACACACTCATTTCAAACCGTGCACACTATGTTTTGGGTGAACAGTTTACTCTAAATGTACTCTAAACAGTTACAAATTCACTTGTTACCGGGCAAACACAATACGAGGCATGACCATGGTCACCCATATGTTAACATATACAAAAGCATTGCAGAATATACCACAATTTTGGCAGATCAGAACATAAACTGTCCATTAGAAAGCTCAAACTGAACCAATTTTTTCTGAAACAATGTCCTATTTTTCTCAACAAAGTTTACAACAAGAAACAGAACTTAAGATCCTGTCAATACCTAAACATTTCTGCCACAGATATAATTTCTTTGCAGCTAACAGCAAAAGTTGCAAACAAAATCTTAGAACAACCGTTGAGTATTTCATAAGTGTCTGAAATGTGCTCGATAAATGCGACGAAAACCTGTTCCCGCAGACATGACATAATTTCAGAAACACTGGTACCATTATTGGCCTAAACCACTGCGCATTAGATAAGATTTGCAGCTATTTACACATACATGTACAGGGCTGAAAGTGGTTTGGAAAAGTTGCCGGGTGTGACTTTGGCAGACGAGCCGATGACTTTGACCCAAAATTTCCTGACGACCTTTTTTTTAGTCTTTCACCCAAAATTTCTGAAAATCTTACCATTTTTACCTGCTTTTTGACATCTGACGACATCTTTTTTTTTAAAAGTCATTCACAACCGATTTTAGGGTTCCTTTGTGTTCATGTGTTTACTGTTAAACAAGCGCCCCGCAGGCCACCGCTGAGACCAGGCAACAGCAAGTCACGAAAATCAATGATGGATTACAGACCCGATCCGACACGGCTTGCTTTCAGCCCTATACATGCATTTGATATCTTGACATTGTTCTTTCATATATCAGTAAAATCCAAAATTGAAACATTTTCAGTATTATCATTTTGATCAGTATTAAAAAATCATTTCATAGATGAACTGACCTTTGTGAATTTAGTACACACCCTAATAAAAAAACTTACTAACACAATATTATAATAATTTTGTACCTGAGACAGACTTGCAACTGCATCATATTTTGTAAACTTTTAACTAACTGATCTTAGAACTGCATTTTACAGGTTCTTAGTCTACTTAGGGCAGCGGTTCCCAACCCGTGGCCCGCGGGCCAAAAGTGGCCCGCGAGGCCTAAGAAAATGGCCCTCGCCTATCAAATAATTAACAAAAATATATGAAAAAATGACAATTTGGACAAGATAGAACACATAATTGCTTTCTATTACAAATTATTCTATTTTGGCGTCTATAAATAACATCAAACATTCTTCTTGAATCAATTATAACAATTTTATATGATTTTAGGTAGTTAAATGTTAGCCTTGTGGCCCCCTAATGTCCTTAAACTAAGAAAAAGTGGCCCTCGTTTCCTCCAACTTAGAAAAAGTGGCCCTGAAGGCAAAAAAGGTTGGGAACCACTGACTTAGGGCAACACATTAATATCAAGATGCATTGCATTTATCCTTAAGAAATGAAAACTGAATGAAACAGAATATATCTGGTAAATCTGACCCCACAGCTGGGATGATCTGCAAAAGGTCGTTTGGCAACACACCCAGCTGGAGAAATATCAGCAAACAAAAACCGAGCAAACAGCAAAAAAGTTCCAAGACAAACTCCACCTCTCAACAGCTCTCAGATTAACAGCACACTTCTGAAAGAATCCACATTACAAGACATAATCTCATGAAAAGGAAACACTTGATGTGGCACTCAATGCTGTTTGTATAAATACTACGGTATTTGATCTGCTTTCTTACTAAAACTTCTACTTAATCCCTGTAGCACGGACCAATGACAGATCTCCATTCCTTCTGCTGCAGATGTCTTGATGTGCAAAACCTCTTTCACTCGAATTATACACAAGGTTTGATCAACATAGAATGTTCTGACTGTCTTGATCAGATATAACTGTTTCGTGGGACTACATTGTTTGTACACCAAAATGCGGCAAGCAGATGGTATACATTAAAGAACACATACTTAATATGGCGCCTTATGTACCTAACGAAAGTCAAATAAAAATAACATTATGATGAGGTGTGCTGTAATCAGCTAATCAAGCAATAAACCTATATAGTATATAACTATATACTGATATTTAACCTACTGGCGCTAAGAGAGGCGGCAAGAGAGAGGAAACACTGGAGAGGATACATCGTGACTGTCGCCAGAGCTCCAAGTGCTGACAGCACCACGTGATGATATTTAGGCCTACTCTTGTATTAACCAAATAGATAGGCTATTCCAGTATTCCTATAATAATAACTTTCAAGGTTCAGTCTACCAGTGGAACAAAACTGTTTCTCAATTAAAATAAAAAAGAGTAATTATTAATTTGAGTGGTAAGGGTTAAAGAGACGAAAATAAATTAACAAAAGACCACATTTATGTCAAATAGATATAGATATATATATTTCCAGCAGCATCACTCAAGGCACACCATGCCCAACAGCCACGGCTCAACTATTGCTTTCTGACGGTCAACTGGCGAAAATTCAGCAACTCAAAATACCAATCTTGTACGATATCGAAATACGTTATTAAAATAAATGGTGGTATATAAATGACGCTGTATAACTGTGACAATGCTCATCAGCTTTGAAACAAAACTCCATCTCCGAAAAAATCAGAAGTTCCAGCAACGGCACAAGAGTTTGAGTCACAGCACACATCCCGAATTCTATTCCAGTCACTCAGTGAATAGGACGCATGGAAATTCCCCATAAATCTACGCTCGTTCTTCCATAAAGTCAATCTGGTTAGTATTGAGTTCCACCCGCAAGGATATACGTCCTGGTTGGAAACGCAGAAGCACTCAGGACTGTTCGCTGGAGAGACGAGATCGTCGGCTGAGGAATTTCTTCAGAGTCCATTCCTTGTGGTTGAGCAGGAACGGACCGTTGTGAACGAAGAGAACCGTCATGTTGTCGTTGTACTCGAGGTCCGGCAACAGCTGAGAATCAATCACATATTTAAGAGAACATTCACATAAAAGGAACATTCACATAAAGAGAACGTTCACATAAAAGGAACATTCACATAAAAAAGAAACATTCACATAATTTTAGGAACATTCACATAAAAGGAACATTCACATAAAAGGAACATTCACATAATTTTAGGAACATTCATATAAAAGGAAATTCACATAATTTTAGGAAAATTCACATAATGTAGAAATTCACATAAAATTCATGTAAAAGGAAATTCACGTAATCATTCGTGTAAAAGAAACATGAGCATAGCCAGTCCTCTCCCTCACCGCCTCATCTTCCCACTGACAGCCTCCGTACTCAGTATAGCTGAGTTAGTTAAGTATGGGACAAATGTTGAACCAAATTTCTGCTCTGTCAGCTCATAAGGCAGTCACCAGAACTACGGAAATAACGTTCAGTATTAAATTAAATTGTAGCAATAAAATGAAGAAACGTTGAATTACCTTTGGTGTTAGAAGGAAGTACTGTGACGTTTGATCGCGTGTTGCTGTTTTGACGACCAACTCGAATACTAATCTCTCGTTAATCGGATCCATTCCCTATGAATAAATTAATCAATTAATTAATCATTTCAATCGCTAAAACTTCACAAATGAAGAGGCGCTATGCAAATGCATTTAACGAAATAAAACAAAGAAATTCAATCGATTATTTGATCAAAGTTAAATTTATGAGACTAAACGCTTAATTTTATAAATCAGTGCCAGTCCTAACTTTTATAGTGAGGTGTGGTGGTGCAGTGGGTATATTTTTTACCGTGCAGCCGAAGGGTCCCAGGTTCGAATCCACCTCAAGCCGCAGTGTTGGGACCTTGAGCAAGTCCTTCACTCGCAATTGCTTGGGCGCTTCAGCATGAAGCTCCGATACAGTGTCTGTGCTGCAGTAGGGTGCGCCTCTGAGTAGAGAGATTGAAGGAGTGCTATAGACATGGAGAAATAAAATAAAAGTTCAGTATTTAACTGAAGACAACATAACATACCTGGTTGATTTCATCAACGCATCTAAACGGACAGACGGTGAGTTCCTGAAGCGACATTATGTAGAGAACCGTTGAAACGCTGCGCTCTCCTCCGCTCTGGTGAAAAGCATTGAGCTCTCGGAGTTGCTCAGAATCACGGAACTTCACCAGTATGCACACACCGTATTTTTCATAATCCTCCTGTTAAGTATATGCAAAACATAACATCAACGGTGATCTAAAATAGAGGTTTAAAACTCTAATTGCACACTAAATACTATACACTACAGTTCTATCACACACTCGCGAAACACTAATAAATTTGCAACATCTCATGTTTCCATGCAAATAATCATTTGAAGATTCAAGTCAAAAATTTCATCAAACACACTCTTCCAGTTCAGTATCATGACAGATATAAATAAATATGCTAACACAGTGAAGCTAGAGGCAGTTTAGAAATGTAAGGATGTAAAATTCTCTTAACCTTTTAATGCTGAGATAATAGTAAATGGTATGGGAAATCCTATACCCTCCGGCATTAAACCCTTATTTGATAGAAAAGCGTTGTATGGTTGACCAACGCACATACCGGATTATCTGGAATTTTGAGATTGACTTCTCCAGCGCACTTCATAAGTCGGAAGAATTCAGCAAACTTAACGTTGATTCGGTCGATGAGAGATTGAAGCGGGGCAATCCAACGTTCTTTCACTTTCTCCACTTCTTTCTTATGATCTTCCAGCTGCTTCCTAAGCGCCGCCACATCCCTCTCCAGCGCAGCTATCAGCTCCTTCCGACTGTTGTAGTCACGGACAACCTATATGAAATCACAACATTTCTGTCTCAGATGTTGTCAGTAATTGCTTTTACCCAAGCAATATAAAGTAAGTACACATTTATATATTTTATTATTATCTTTGTAGTACCTCTCCATGTTGGGAATGCATATATTATTTATTATTCAATATGTGAAGGTACTCAATTCAAGGAACCTATTTCAGTGTAAATTAACAAGAAATAATAATATGTATTAACAATACAATTAATAATCCAATGGATGACATCTTAAGAGTAAGGTGAAATTGAATAACATTGTTGCCATCTTGCACCACCAAAACACATAGATCTGAATATTGCGTGTACACTGTACAGGCAAGGGGTATTACCCATAACTACAATAATTCCAAAAATGCTTTAAAAAATGCTTAAAAACAAACATTTGGAGACATCGATCAACTCACGCTATCATCAACGGCCATCATGCAGTCGATTTTCGCCTGCAGCTGATGTATGCAAGTGTCAATCTCGTCTATCGTGCTCGGAAGAAGTTTGAAAGACTGAAATGAAAAGCAACCATGTAATCAATTAATTAATTAATTAATTGAAAAAACTTGCAATAAAAGCAAGGCAGCCACATGGAAAAAATTAACACTAAGTCTTGTAAAAACGAACCCCTAATACTTTAATGACGAGATTGTACACTAAGAGTGCCTGGGATGCCAATGCAGTTCACTATTCAAGTTTTAAATTAAAAAAGTATGATCAAGGTGCCAAAGCACAAACCAAGACATAATTGTAATTGTACAGCACCACATTGGTACTTAGTCAATACAAAATCAGTCAGACTTGTATACAGGTTTGGTTCTACATCTAAAAAACATACAATTCAAATACGGCAATTTTTAAGCAGCAATTCAACAAAATGGCTACTTTCCATTACAGCATATCTTTATAGGATTTTCAAATCGGACATATTTAATCTGCACATTAAAATGTGGTTCTGGGATATCTACAATGCTCAGAAATTCGTTTGAAATTTACCTAAACCTCGTGACTTATATGTGCCAAGATACATGATGACCCCCGTGTGCACCATGCCACTGAAGACATCTTAGAATCACATCCTTGATAGTGTTCGCATGCAAAAAAACAACTTATATTGTTTAAACGGTAGACTGAAATGTCAAAGGAAACAATTCAAACAAGATTAATGAAAAACTATTCTAATTTACACAAGTATTTGACAATTTAACAATCATGCCAAACTTATCATTCAACTTTCAAGAAACTATTCGAAAGAAGATCTTACATTTTGTAGATGTTCTGGAAGGTTCTCCGTTTCCTGAATGTGTGATCCTCTCTGTGCTTCCATCAGCAATTTTCTCGCTGACAGTTTGACTTGTTCAACACGCTCAGAGACGAGGGAGAACTCATTCTGAAGATAAATTCAATTCGTTAGGAAACTACTGTTACTGCATGTGTTACTACGAAAAAGGCGGCAGAAAATATGTATGGTTTACAAGAGTTAAAGAAATGGTTTATTATTGTGCAGTCATATATTATATATATATTATATAATCATAAATTTTCTGTTTGTCACAAGGCAAGATGGTGACCAAGTAGTTACCTTTAGTAAGTCTATCAATTATAGACCGATATGCTGACTGTTGACCCAAGCTTGTGTTTTGGTGCATGATAGTCTTCTGCATTAGAGACCAGCACTACAGAATACTCCTTTTTAGCACTTTTGACGAGTTCCTCAAATGCATCATAAATAGTCCACATAAAAAATTCATCAAAGTAATACTAATTAGTAATCTTTCGTCAGTGCCAATAGCAAATTTAAATCATTATTGCCCCGGAAAAGCTCTCAAAACCAAGTTAGAAACAAGTTTACAACTGATTGCTTCTTTAGCATCAGCTAACAATTGACTTTTAACTTGTAGGTTTACTCAACCGTTCTACTCTAGTCTTAAGTCCGTTCTCTTTAGCCAGGATTGGGTCGGGAGCGCTTCCGAGTAGATGGCCTTGCAAGGGGGTGCTATATAATTCTCTGAAATGAATGACTTTTGAGACTTACCTCGAGTGCCTGTAAACTGCTCTCTTTCTCCCTCATTTCATTCATCATAGCACTGGACTGTCGCACAAGCCCAACATGACGCAAACTAAAACGCACCCTCTCCACGCTTAGATTAACCTTCCTCTGTAAATAAAACACAACAACCAACCAATTAGAAGTTCCCTCTGTCTTGCCATCAAAAAGGAAAAAATATAGTTATCATTAATTTTAATCATCAATTAACTTTAAAGAATTTTATCAGGCTACACATCATTTTTTTATCTTGGCACACTTGCATTAAAACAATGATTCAGCAATACTGAAAAGGACTCTGAAGATTCTGTAGTCTACCAAATTTTAAGTGTGCAAGTCAACTCCATGACAGCAAGAACAGTTTTTACAATGTTACCTGGATAACAAAGATGTTAATATCATCGCAAAATATTCATCACAATATAAATTAATTTATATACGCACCAACAACTAAAGTGAAAAAGATGATCAGTTGTCAAAATTCCTGACAAAATAATCAAAGGAATAATCAACTCAACTATTACAGATAAAAATTGATGAAATACAGCCCACTGGCGCATCAGAGGAATGAATTGAACTTAAAAATGAACAGACCGATGAATGGACAGACCTGTGTATGTTCCCGAAGAGCCTGTAGAAATTCACATTTCTTGCCTTCAACCTTCTTCTTTTTCTCAGCAGCCAGACTCTCCTCTTTTTTGAGATCAACTGCCTCTGAGTCCAATCTCTTAATGCTACAAAATGAACAACAAATAATAATAATCATCAATCTTCATACTTAATTATCATATAAAATAAAATCTTGTTATCCTCTTCATGTAATATAAAAGACAATATATCTGAACTGTAATTACATCAGAATATATTCAAGACTGTTTAAAGTAGATCAGTGGAGAAACATTCACCTGTGAATAGAGTCTATTCTGCAAGAGTAGCCGTATAAATTTCCAGATACGATTCAAAGGCTAAGATTTCGGTTGTTCGTTTAAATATGTATCACTGTTTTTGAGAGGTAAATCATAAGACATCATGTAGGCAAATACATAGACAAGTACGGTAAATCTAATCTATACAGAGAAACACAGAGAGTGGCATGTTAGTACAGATCATGTAACCATACATAATACACGTAAAATATTATAATATATACAAATACACACATAAATACATATGTATATTGTATAGTTGTATACACGCAAGCAAGCATGAATCACAAGTTATGGTTATGGTTTAAAAAAAACTTCAGCAAAAAGTCACCACATGCATTGATAAGAGGAACCCAAGAGATCCACAAGGTTTGTTAGTGACAAAGACTGAAATGATACAAGGCTCACATAGTTCCGAAGAATCGAATCCCTGGACAAAATGAAAGAGCTACATAGGAAATGGACTGATTAATTTGACAAGAGTTAAACATTCGTCAGAGACCTATCTTCTTTCACTCCAATCTTCTGAAGCATCGTCCTCTTCTCGTTCTTCTTCTCAAACAGACGTTTCTAAATAGATTTAAAAATCATATAACTTCAACCCTCATTATAAATAGTCATAAAACTGCTTCAATGAAAAGGCTGCACATGTTGTGCTAAATACTGCCATTTTGACTGTACATTCCGAGTCACTCCAAATCAGTAAGTTTAGCTTTCTACTAACATCATGATTTGAAAAATGATTAGCTCTTGGTTTTAATGCAAAAAAATTATCTGTGCAACTATAATTCTGTACACTAACCTAATTCTTTTTAGTTCTACTGATTTTAAACTACATAAAAGTTTTCAGGTCAATATCGATATATTGATAACCGTTTCAATTAGTATACACCACATGAATATGAAGCTGGTACCAAATAATCTTATCCGAGACTGAAATTCTACCCATGAGTTGATTCGAGATTCGACTCGACTACAAAATTGTTATTTTCAGGTCACTATGAGATACTTCTAATTGGAATCTCGAAAAATTGAGCAATGCATAGCCTTTGAAATTGAGCAATGTGCATAGCCTTTGAAATTGAGCAATGCATAGCCTTTGAAATTGAGCAATGCATAGCCTTTGAAATTGAGCAATGCATAGCCTTTGAAATTGAGCAATGCATAGCCTTTGAAATTGAGCAATGCATAGCCTTTGAAATTGAGCAATGCATAGCCTTTGAAATTGAGCAATGCATAGCCTTTGAAATTGAGCAATGTGTATTACCTTCAACGGAAGAACTTACCTTTTCATCCCGCAGTTGGTTCATATTTGTCTCCAGATCTTTGTACTGGCTTTGACACTGCTTGTATGCTTGCTCTTTCTCCTGCTGCTGCTCTTGTTTTATCTGATTTCAAACGCAACAAAAAAACCAAATGTATCGTATGTTTGTCTGCCCAACAGAATGCCGTAACAAAAACTGGAGATTTACTAGGAAAAGCTAGAAATAAAAAATTGGGACATAACTAACTTCAGTCAAAATCTACCAAAATCAGCCAAATTACTCAAAACTTTAAAAAATGAGCATTTTTTTAAACGTCCAATGCACAAGTCACTACAGAAAAATTCAAATCAAATGCATAATCATTATTATTTGGACAAAATTCGTATTGAAGAACGCAGTCTACGTTACCTGAAGCTGGTGCTTTAAGTTTCTTTCCTTCTGCTGATCCCCGGCAATTGTCAACAGCGATGGATCCCTGAATCATCAAAAATACAAATATGAAAACTGTGATGGATCCCTGAATCATCAAAAATACAAATATGAAAACTGTGATGGATCCCTGAATCATCAAAAATACAAATATGAAAACTGTGATGGATCCCTGAATCATCAAAAATACAAATATGAAAACTGTGATGGATCCCTGAATCATCAAAAATACAAATATGAAAACTGTGATGGATCCCTGAATCATCAAAAATACAAATATGAAAATTGTGATGGATCCCTGAATTAATTATCAAAAATACAAAATATGAAAACTGCAAGCAACGAATTTCTATTTGACATTGCACTTGCGCAGACGATCTAGATAAACAACGTATTATTTCGAAACTCAAATCGACAAAACAAGAAATCTCAAATTCAACTGTTTAGAAAGTATTCAACCACAAAGTGTCTCAGACTCGAAAGCAATATAAAAACGAGAAAGCCAATGTCGCTGCATTTGTTTGTTTGTTTGTTTGTTTGTATGTGCACTTGTTATAGCGCCCCTTCAAGCTCTCTCTCACTACTCAGAGGCGCTCCCGATGCAGAGCGGACACTGCATCGGAGTTTCACGCCGAAGCGCTGAGCAATTGCGAGTGAAGGACTTGCCCAAGGTCCTTACGCGGCGAGGTGGATTCGAACCCCGAACCTTCCGGCTTCAAGGCAACGACGCCACCACTAGACCACCGCGCCCCACGCATAAGCAACACAAGCTGATAGAATGTGTGTAGTGACGCAGCATAGCTGCCACTAAGAAACAAAAAGCGTCTATATATTGCATGCGATAATTTAACAAAAATTCTAAGCCTTATAAAATTTATCAGATCGCTAGATGCCTTTCATATTGAAGTGCAGCGTTATATCTAATTGAGCAGCTCCGTTAATTTAATCCGACAAGATGCTTTTTAATTAACGAGTAGTATAGTAATAAGCAATATAGTTATGCGTACAAAGTACTTACCGCAGTTCGTGAGAACGAGATGACGACTGTCCAGTGTATTTTGACTTACGGATGGAATACTAAAATTTTAGCAGTTCAACAGAATGTAGTACATAACTGGAATTCAATACTAAAATAAGAAATGCTGGGTACATCTAACGACTTTAAAAACCCTCATTTCCTTACCAGCACTCTATAATGAAAGAAATTATAAATTCAGTAAGTATATGTGTACAATATATTCATAAAAAATAACACATTCCTTGAAAACCAGATATCTACAGTAATAACTGGATACCAAAATCTGATTTATTTAAATCAGCAAGACCATGTAAAATGTCTATGTATCAAGCTCAAAGGCTAGAATAGATCATACATTGCACATCCTATGGTAGACTATTGGTAGTTCATATTCATAAAAGGTCAGTTTGTGGTTGAAATACCCTTAGTTAATGCGTTTGATCAAATAAAGATATTTCCAAACCTCAAGTAAATTAAACACAGTTTAGAGAAGGGTGAGATAAAGTTCAGCACAGCTAACAACGATGTTGAAAGTTACAGCTGAAGAAAGCATACTTCGTGATCCAGCGTGTACATGAGGTTCAGCTCAGGACAGTCTTTGATCACTTGGCCGATGTTGTCCTTCGTGAACTTGTTTCCAACAGGTATCGAATGAACGTGGTACATCAAGCACAGATACCTCATGACCGGTTCCGGGCAGGTGAACAGCTCACGCAGATAACTGTAGAACTGGAATCGCCTGCAATGGTAATTGCCAATTTATATAGCACAACTTCACGGTAGACTCATCCAATGTGCTCTCGACATAACACAATGAAATCGCGTTAAAATAAAACGGTCTATAAGCATGGTTGCAGAAAGGAGAGTCTGAGGAGCTCAAGTTGCATCTTTCAAGACAACTTATTGCAGAAGAATGGGCTGACCAGTGACCACAGTAAGCTGACACGTAGAGTTATTGACAACAAAGCAGCTAATGCAACTATCAACAATTATTGTTACTGATAAACCCTTTTTGATGAACGTATATGCCTTTTAAGTTATAGTGAAAACAATTTATATGGTGCCACAACACGGCCATGCTGCTACAAGGCGCCTTACAAAGCAGTTAATATCCTTTGGTATTAAATTTCAAATAAATATACGGCTCAGCTTTTGAAACATTTCATTCAGTTTCGGCTTGTTTCAGAAAAATTTGCGATGAGATCAATGAAAATTAATTACTGTTCGCTGAATCGTGACCATGATCCCTCAGATCATTCGATTCAGATCATTCGCTGAAGCGTGACCTTACCTCAGATCATTCGCTGAAGCATGACCTTACCTCCGATCATTTGCTGAATCACAACCTTACCTCCGATCATTCGCTGAATCACGACCTTACCTCCGATCATTTGCTGAATCACGACCTTACCTCAGATCATTCGCTGAAGCATGACCTTACCTCAGATCATTCGCTGAACCATGACCTTACCCATACTGATTGATTGGAAATCGCGGTTGGAAGGAATCGGCTGGTTGCTGCGGCATCATGACAACGTTGACCTTCAACTTCTGTCCGTCTCGTAGATGATGGATGAACAAATCTAAGTCGTCACTGTCCTCGCAAATAAACGCTCGTAGATCTCTGAACGCAATTCTCGACTCGACGTACTTCGCGTGCAGCGGACTCTTAACGTCGATCTAATTTGGATAAAAAAGTGAAAAATTGAAGACTTTGATAACTCACTGAGCTAGATTCTCTGTGAAATGAGCATTTGTCCTTAATTATTAATTAATATTAATATTAAATACTACTAATAAATTACGACAATTTATACGTTGCTGCAACACTGCCACGGCACTACAAGGGCAAGTTAAAAAGCAGCGAAAGTGCCCCTATCACTATTATTATCACTATTAATATCACTATTATTATTATTATTATTACTAAATTATAACACACAGAACTGCAGCTTGACTCCTAAACCTAGGGTCGGTAAACTAACCGTCAAAATCATCGGTTCGTGTATTGTGGATTTGAAGAGTTTCTTATTTTCACGCAGCCACATAACGGCCGAGTACGTGTCACGATGAACGCGGTTCAGGTTGTTAAGTCGCAGTTTACTGACATCTTGCAGACGTCCCAGTTGCTCTTTCAATACTGTTAAAACGAAGAAAACGTTTGCAAAACATAATTGTCTAGAACCAGATAGGAACTGAGGTTAATTACGCAACGAGTTAACCTAAATCCAGCACTGCAAAATGTACAATTGGTTAATTAGAATTTGTAAAGTACAAGTTACACACGTACAACAACACTGGAAACATGCTTCTAAACTGTAAAAGCATAAGTATTCTGTTGGGTAGATCTTTGGAATCAACTTCAACAAGGGTGAACTGATGCAATGCTTGTGTTAACCACCAGCATAAATGTCAGTCCGCATATTTACATTGCGTGCAAATTTATTCAAAACATACCTTTCACTTACTATGGCTCATCCTGATGTCTTTACAGGAACAAGTTTTTATCTTTGATGGATCAAAATGCTTTAAAAAGCATTTAATTGAAATTACCAGTTAAATATACAAAATTATACACGTAGAAGAGAATCAACAACTTGAAGATTACCTCTTAGTCCTTCGACGATTTCCGTCACCTCCTGTCGTATTCCGTCTCCGTGCCGCAGAACCTGCGACATGCTGCCATTTACCACTCGCATGTCTTCACTGACACGCTCGATTTCCGGCTATAATACAAACAGGCGGAGAAGTAAATTGACTAGCTTCGTAAATTCAAAAGTTTTTAACAAAATCAAATACAGTATATTCCCAGCCATATGTGAGAAAGAACAAAAAAATTGCAGTTTAGATAACTGAATCAATAAAAAACCTGCAAAATGTTGCAAATGGTTTCAATAAATAGTTACATAAATATAGCTGTGCATTTGTGACTTAATAATTATCTGCTTCTTTGTAAAATGTATGTAATGATCGTTGTATAAAATGTAATTCATGTGTCCATGTCAGATGCAAATAAAAGCTACTTACTAACTTGCTCACTTATCATAAAAAAGAGCACTTCAATTACGGAAACTCTGCTTAGTGTTCACTGCATGAAGTGCTATATAAATTTCTAGATACAATACAATACACCACAATACAATACAATACTCACCTGAACATCTGGTTGCTGATCCAAGGCAGTCATCTCCAACTTAAGGACGTTGAGTTGTTTGTACAACTCCTTCAGTTTGTGCAAGCGATTCGCTTCGTCTTGTTTCTTGGCTGCCAACTCGTGGTCAATCTCTTGCAGCTTTTCGACAGAAAAAAACAGATTGAATTCAGCAATCAGTAGTAAAAGAAATCACAATTTCAAAGCATTTTCAGAGATCAGCACATTAACCCTTTACCAGTTCATTTTTAAATTTTAAGCCTGTTTTCAGCGGATATCCTCGGGGCAAATGGGTAAAAGATTAAGAAAGGTAGGCGATTCAAAGCATAAACATAAGGCAGTAATACCTTCTCTTCAATTTCTTCGAGTGACGTCAGGGCCTGAGTGCCTAGCGAAGAACATCTGCGGATTTCAGTCATCTGCAACAGAACGACATCAAAAACTACTAATAAACAAGTCAAGTAAAACATGTTCAGGTAGTAGCAAGTAGAGGTCACAGGAGGTTCGTCTTCATCCAGCTCTGCCTATCAATATCTAAATCGTTTAACCTTTTTGTTACTTCTGCCCGTGGTAACTGCTGTATTGCAAAAACCTTTAAAAAAATTCTATCCCGGTGACGCGCCGAGATAGGTACGGGGGCATGTTTTGATATCCCGGCGCGGTGCCGAGACATGCATTGAAAAGGTTAATCTAATTTTTCTGGTTGTGCCATAGCTTAATAAAACATGAAAAGGGCAAACAACAAAAACGGTCATCAGAAATGTTGTTAACTTGCAAACCATCAATGAATACGAAGAAGAGTCATCCTAGGTAAGTATGTTTCTCTCCAAGTCTCCATAGCTGAAAAGAAAAATTCTACCTGGGGGGAACACAACACGAACTCTCTACAAGCACTACCCTCTGGAGCCACCTTTCACTGACCACCACTATTCAACTGTGTGAATTAGGATGTATTTCTCAACATTGTATGATATTTTTAACTACACTATGGATGGTAAAGGGTTAAATTTACCTGTTGAGAAATCTGCTGCGACAGTTGCTGGGCCTGTTTTTGTACGTCACTGCAACGTTGTTTCAGCGGATCATGAAGCGCTTTCGTCGAATCCAACGTGTGTTTAACTTTCTTCTTTTCGTTCTTCAGTCGTTCAAATTCCATTCTACGCTCTTCATATAACTGAAAGTTAAAGAGAAAGCTGAACTACAAGTTTGATACACTGATCAAGCATCTTTAAACGATTGCTTAGGTTTTGAATCGCATAAGTATCCTATGATACCATGCAAAGAAATGTGCACAATAGTAATGCTAGGTGCAAAGCAGTGAAGTTTACGACATAACTCTCAGAGACCTGCTATTTCAAAACTGCGATGTTGTGCCAAAGAAGGATACAGTTATATTGTTTAAAACCATAAGAATTCAATTTTTGCTTGCTCATTTTAATTTAAGACTGCTGGTTTTTATACGCTGCATTTAAATCATACCATTAGTATTTTTTAAAAGCAGTTCCACATGAGTTTTGTTGGAAAGTCTGAGATTCTTAAAACTGTATCTTCTGGATTGCCAGCTGTAAAAAGTTCTGATTTATTGCCCCAAAGTTAACTGGAAACAATCGATCGTTATTAATTATCTTTTAAATTTCATAATCTCAAGCAAATTACAGATCTGTCATTTAACATACCATTGAATCGCTGCCTTCAATTGATTGGCATACATGGTAAGTTACCAAATGGCTTAATTATTCATGTAATGCAAAAGTTAAATTTTCCCACTCATTACTGTTACTCACCACCCACGGTCTTTTCATTTTGTAGATTTCCAGCTTCTCTCGTTCTCTTTCGCGTTCCTCATTAACCCTCACATCATCTTCAAGTCGTACGTTGTGTCCCACTTCTCTTTCCAGACGCTCACATTTCTTCTCAAGCTCCTGTTCGTAATTACGCTGTTTGTCGCAGGCTTTGTTTAGGCTCATGTGGTCCTCATATAACTGCATGTCGATCTTCAAATAAAGAAAATAATCCGATTGTGTATAGCAGACATTTTTTAACTACATGGCAGTCATACAAGAAACCAGTGCAGGGAAATTTTAATTCTCTGCAGGGCAAAATTCTGACAACCTTGTGGCAGGGAAATGACCGAGACAAATGTTTTTTGGAAAAGCATTTGTGTACTGATATACAGGTCAACTAATTGTTAACTAAAATACTGGTCTAGTACCTTGCTCATAAGTGCTGTAATATGCCGAGCAAATTTCTGCCCAGGGTAACGGCCTCTGTTGTCATAGACCCTGGTCAAATCGGATCCATCCAACTAATTGTTAACAATAACCCTATCATCACAAACGCTAAATATGTTTTCAAAAATTAGAAAACATCAGAACAATATTGGCAGCCACCATAATTTTTCGAAGAATGTTCTATTCATAGAAAGAAGTAAGAGCATCACATGGTGTCATTAGCAATTACATCTGTTCTTTTGAAACCTGGATATTTATCAACTTCGTTTAGAGGGCAAAGTGAACGGTAGTACATGTAGTTGAGTTCGGCTAACGATTTCTGAATAAGTAGCGAGATTTGCACAGCGTATGAGATTGACATAAACCAGTAGCCACGAAAAACCATTGCTGTCTGATTTTAATCTTCTTATTGGTTTTCACATCTAGCAGTGAAATAAACAAAAAGACAACTTTGTGCAACGAAAACACTTTTCCATAGTCAAACAACAGAATAAATTTCAAATAAACTAAGAAATTGTTTTAACATAAGACTGAGAGATGCATATCTCATTAACCCTTTCCCGCTGGACAGGTTAATGTTATGTACCGTTTTTTCGGTGTTCTGCAGTAGTTCCTGTTGCGTCATCTTTGCAAAATCAGAAACTTTGTCTTGCGGAAGGAACTGACACAAGTTCCCGATCTGAATTTTCATTGTACCTACTAATTCCTCAACCTGAAATAAAAATCAAATTAAGAAATCAATTGCTCCCATCAGTGACAGATTTATAAGCTTTTTTATTTCTCATCCTTTGTAGCCAAGGACTCAGACAAAATTAATAAAACTACAACAGCACTGTGGTTATAACAAAATCAGTGGCATAATTATGACTAAGGAATGTTCTTTCATTCTTTCCAGGAATTAATATATACAGCATTCCTTCAAGAAGTCTGCTCAGAGGTGCTCCCAGCCTAACCATACTAAAAAGTATAGATTTTAAGCGACTTACAGAATACAGACATATTTTTCTGAGGCAGCAAATGCAGCTCTATAGGAGGCCCATTCCAACTGAACCAAAGCTCTATTGGAGACCCATTCCAAATGGGCCCAATAATCAAAAAGGTTTTCAATGTAAAGTACAAATACAAAGCCTTTTAAAACTAATACAAAACAATGCGCATGAGTTTCCGCCAGCACGTCTAAATATCAGCATAATAATAAAATAATAATAATAATAATAATATCATAAATATAATAAAAGGCAAAAAACTTACATTTTTCTGTGAGCTTGGCTGTCCATTCACGAACCAAGCAGAAGTGCTGCCGGTCGATCGACTTATCTCTCGTCGTATAACGAACGGCGCCAGACCAGGATTGTGTCTAAATAATTTGCAGACAAAAAACACGATCTTCAAATAAACAGTCAAGTTCAAACAAGAACTCCTGCATAGTGTTGAGTCTTTATTAAAAACACATTTATATAGCACTAGTCCATTAAGGGGGCTTTCCCTTATACCTCAGTACCTTGTATCTCCTTTTAGATTCTTATGTGCTATCAATCTAAATATGTACATCATTTCTCGAGCACAGCTGTGATTTAAAACCTGACAATTGTAGGAGCTTGATATCACACAAAAAGCAGATTTAATATCAGACAATTTATCTGCAGTTGAAAGCATCACAGAGAATGGCAAAACTATGCATTAAGTTAATTCAAACAAAGCATAAATGGGACAATGACCAGTTACTTCAGAGACAATGTTCATTCATTCATTCATTTCGAGAATTTATATAGCGCCTCTTCAAGAAACCTACTCAGAGGCACTCCCAGCCCAGCCACGGCTAAAAAAATAGGTTTTGAGCGACTTATAAAAAGTAACCAATAAAGACCTTAACAACAAATACAGAACATCTTCTTACAGTTCAACCTCAATGACCGCTTTCTGGTGACCATGTTTTATGTAGTCGACTACAGATGTCGCTCGGCCGAGTATACTCGGCTTTCCAGCCAAACCGAGACAAATGCCACAAACGATGGTCGACTTTCCTGTGCCATTCGGACCGACAATGACGTTCAGATGTGGACCCGGATAGAACTCCACATTAGAGTAGGTTCTAAAATACAGAGAAGTAAACATTAAAAACACCTTCAGAATTTTACAATATTACAAGAAACTTTACTACCTTAATATTCCTAATATTATGAAGACAAGTTGCTGTAACAGAAAGTAACATGAGGAGAGACATTTATCAGGATTCTTCACATTGCTGTACGAGTCTGGAATTAAATTTCTTTATACAGTGGCGTAGTTAAGGGAGGGGGTTTGAGGATAACGCCCCCCCCCCCCCCCATTGGCTTAGGAAAAATGTTTTTTAAGGTTATTTGTCCAATTATATAAGAAAAACAATCATCATTGCTGTAAAACGGAAAGCTGAAAGAGCGATCAAAATATTTCTACAACCAGTAGCAGTTGGATGAGATATAGAAATATGCCATAGATCTATAGTAAAAGTAGAAGCTGAATTTGCAAAAAACATGGTAAAACGTCTTAAACAATTTTGACGCTAAACGACGTTTACTAAAAGATCGCATATCCCCGGAGTCTACTTAAATGTTTAAGAGAACATTTTGACTGTTCAAAATAGATCTACCAATCCGGTCCTTTCGGGTTATTAGAAACACCGTGGTAGCTTGATGCAGTCAAAGAAAAAGCCCTAACTCACACAAAGTTTTCGAAAAACAGTCGCTTAATTGCTCCCTTTTCGAATGCACTCGCAGGGGTTTTCTGCAGCGATGTCTGTCCATTTTCATGGATGCTGTTATGTTTTTCGTTATTATGCTCTTTCAACTTTCGTTTCCCTCCAGAAGCCATGTTGTAAATAGTGCCACATAATGACTAATCAAGCTTAGTGAGAGAATTGCCAACTTATGTAGCGCTATTACACAATTCATCGGGCATTGCTTCAGCACGTCAATCGTCACTGGCAAATGACAAAAAATTATTCTATTTTCATTAGCAGAAATTGCGTGCGGAGCTGAAATACCGCTCGGACGATGACCTAATACCCCTCCATTGGCCACTAAATTTTGGATAGGCCTTTTTTCTCAGATAGGCTAGGCCTAGGCTTAATACACTTTTTTGAAGATCGTCGATTGCCTTCGCCCAAATCACTTTGTTTGCTTAATTATTTTTCCATTTCCCTGTAACCTATCGTTCTTTTTAGGTCTAAGCCTATAGCCGTTGAAGAATCAGTGAAAATCTAACTTATATATATATATATATAAGAACTGAACCCTTCATTACAGATGCGCCTGCTAGGCCTACCTAAGCTTGACTCATGATCACTCGTCAGTATTCTACAAGCTCCTTAAAAATTTTGTTTCATCGTGGTTGGATTGGGAGCGCTTCCGAGTAGGCCTATATTTTCTTAAAGGGGGTTATATAGGCCTAAATCCAATTCTTGAAATGAATGAATGAGTGAACCAAACAACGCCGAGTGCAGGACTAGGCATAAAATTATAGGTTAATAATTACTATGTTAGGCCTATGGCTATAGGCTACATATACAAGCAATTATTGAAGCATGGACGTTGGATCAATCGTTGCCAGCTAGATAGACCTACTCTCCCATCTATGGTCGAGACAGCCATTCATTCGCCAGATGGCGTTAGTAGCATGATTGGTAGGACCAGAGCCTTCAGTAATAGAAGGCTCTGGGTAGGACGTGATGGTCACCTTTCAATAGGCCTAATGCTAACAAACGGTTAAATTCGAACCATCATAACTTTGAATATAATCCGTTCATACCATGAATTGTAATCATAATTTGGTTTGTCAGGTTTATTTTATTTTTGCTGCATAGGCTACGGCCGTAGCCTAACCGGTCTACCAGAAATCTCGCACGGCACACTGTAGTGTGACACGGTACGGCGGCTATGGCCTACATAGTTTGAGATAGGCATAGGCCTACACTGGGTTTGGCCTACTGAAACAATTAAGCCGAATTTAATTGATTAAGATTTTAACGATGAATGATTTAAATGGTTAGAATCTACAGTCCTATTATATATACATAAATGCAGCAATTAATTTAGGCCATTAGGCCTAAACAATTAGGTCTAATTAATTTATTTGGTTTTTCATTCGTGTAGACATTCACTCGTATTACATAATATGCATGTAGACTACATTGCACAACAATGCAATGATTGCAATCTATTGTAATGCCTATGATTTGGATTGGATACCCAGCATCAAAAGTCACGAGCAATTAACTTAATTTTAGTGTTCTTTTCAATCGATGAATGGTCGAATTCGTCCACGAATAACATCAATCTGATCATCATTTGCCTGCTTGCATGCAAATCCAACAAGCGATCGTAAAAGACACAATTTATAGATCTCTGTTTTATTGTAAACGAGCAGGCAAAGGGTTAATTAATTTGACTGCCAGTGGAAACGCGATGTCATAAAACGCGTTACATCAACTGAGTCAATAATAATCGATTGGAGACAAAACGTCGCAGTTCAAAAAGCGCGGGAGAAATCGGACCACTAGACAAAGTCTAGTAAACTAAACGCTGATAGGCGTATACCTCTCACGGTGCTGATGCTGAAGATGCTGATGCTGAAGATGCTGCTGCTGCCTCCATCATTGAAGATAATAGTTGTCATTATCTGAGTTGCTCGTGGTTGCTGCTGGCACACACACACACACACACACACACACACACACACACACACACACACACACACACACACACACACACACACACACACACACACACACACACGTACACACACACACACACGTACACACACACACGTACACACACACGCGCGCACACACGCACACACACACCACACTCACATACACGCACACACACACACGCACACGCATACACACACACTCACATTCACACACGCACACACCAACACACAAACACACACACACACACACCAACACGCACACACGCACACACACGCACGCACACTCACACACACAAACAAAACACACACACGCGCGCGCACACACACACACACACACACAATCACACGCACACACACACACACACACATCCGCCGCCGCTGCCGTCGCCATCTCCGAAATGATGGGGACGGCGTCCGTACAACCTCCCATCTCGAGCCACTCAGCGAATTGCGCTCAGCGGCTCGCGACTCACGCTCCAGCGGCTACTTCTCCCGACCGTCCGTCCCTCCGTCCGTCCGTCTCTTCGTCCATCACCGTTTCCCGATCGATTTGGTCCCGCAGTCTCGGCCGCCCGTCCGTCCGTCGGTCGGTCGGTCGGTGGACGGCGGCCAACGGCAACGCCACTGACCTCGCTAATGTCCGGTCTAAACGCAGCGGAGGCACCGCAGAGGGACCTACGCTACTCCTCTTCTACTCCTCTTCCTTCTCTTCCTACTCCTACTCCTACTCCAAGTCATCCGTGCTCCGTAAGAAGAAATCCGCACTCCGAGTATTGGGGAAAAGACTAAGCTCCATCCCCTCGATCTTCTTCCACTTCTTCATCTTCTTCCGCTTCTTCATCGTCGTCGATCTGAACGACTCGTGAACCGGAAATAGAATGGGAATTCTGCTTTCCACTTCTTGCTTTTCCGACGACTTACCGAGAAGTGCGTTAGTCTCTCGTCGTCGTCTTTGAACGAGGATTTGGAACTTTCGGAAATGACGTCTGCAGTGTCGTCGTTTCTCGTCATTGGTTTCGTGACGGTTCTTCTCATTGGCACGGTGACTTCGGGTAAGTGTAATTATTACATTACATTACATTAATAATAGGTAATATTAGGCCTACATTACATTATATCTTCGTTTGTTAAATCCTGATCGAGTGACAAACCGTAATCAGTGCACATGACAATTGGGATGAATAATAAACATAAAATGAGAGTTAGCCAGAAGCTATCGTCTACACATGCATTGAGCTGAAAAGAGAGCTGATCATGGAATGTTTTTTGATCATGGAATGTTTTTTTTATCGTGAAATGTAGCCTAATTACTTTGTAGCAGAAGAGTTTTACGATCTCCTCGAGCAGTTGCGTGATAGCTGGCTTAAGCCTTAAAGGCCTGAGTCAATGACATCCTTGGACTTAAGTGAACAGTCGAGTATAGCCTATATGTACATCAGAGAAAATATCGAATGTCGATGCACTCAATGCTCCGACTAAATAATGCTCTCAAACATCCAGCAGATCAACGCACATATATACACGGTGTTCCGATAAAACTGAACCTCTACAGTAAATAAAGAAATTAACACCAAACATGCAAAAATATTAATGAGAATAAAACTATTTTATTCCCAACTATAAACTTAACTAGTCTTTATAATTATACCCTATTCCAGTTAAAACTTGAAGTCATTTAAAATGTTTCAAACAGCGTATACAGCGACTGAAGTATAACGGAGGTCAACAAGCATGCAGGCTAGGTTTGAGCGATCAAGGCAGTTGTTGATGCGCTAGCCTGCAAACTTGGTAGGCCTACATTTAAAATAGCATAGACCTTAATCCCGTGTACTATAAAGTCTGGTCTGTGATTCAAGAAAAAGTTTACGAGAAAAGGTACGCGATGTACGTCATCGTATGAGACAGGAATGGACGAATTTGATAAAGCTGTAATCGATTCAGCAATAAGTCAGTGGTGAGCTCGTCTTTGAGCGTGTGTTGAGGCTGAAGGAGGGAGTTTTGAACACACAGTTTAACTAACAAATAATAGTTATCTGGTTCTGTGGTTCATGTCCTGTAAGCTAAAGTTTTTTCACGTTTTACTAAAATATACAAATTATTACATCAATTATTGCAGCAATAGTATAGATGTTCGGTTTTTCGGAACACCGTGTGTATTATAATATACATAGCCTATATACATAGGTTTGTGTGTTTGACTGTTTGTGCGTGCATTGTATCGTATACTGTATTGTATTTAATCGTTACCGTAATATAAAGTGCCTCTAGTGAGGTAACCGCTTAACCGCTAAGAGGCGCTCCCAGTGCGCAAGGCCCCGTGAGACGAAGTAGGTTTTGTGAAGAGACAAGGTGTGTGTGTCGCCGTACTATGGATCATGGAAAGGGTAAACACCAGCGGGGCAAACACAGGCGCACATGTTTAGACTCGTTAAGCACGCATATATGTCTACGCACACACAAGCACACAAACAATCTATATATAATATTATATATAATTATATATTATAGTAACGAATATATTTTGCCATACGAACGGTGAGAAGCGTTCAAAATAATTTCTCTCGACGTTAACGACCTCTGTCGCCATAAGATCCTAAACTCTGCCATGGATCACCGAATATATATATATAGCCTATATAGGCATATATATATAGGTATATATATATATGTTGCATATCTACTCTCACACTGTGTAACAGTATGTATATAGGCTTATATATATATATATATAATTATATATATATAGATATATATATATATATATTATACATGGTGTAAGAGTAGATATGCAAATATATAAATACTCGGAGGCTATAGGGAAATAAAAGTGAGATACAAGCGAACTGCATCACTTTCAATTGGTATGCGTGTGCGGTCTGTCCATTTTCCCGCCATATTCCGAGTCGGCTAATATATCTGTCGTCGTCGATTTATGTGTACACTCACATACGTATGCTCCTCGGTACCACATTCCATCATGGCGGCGCTCACGATCATAGGCGTACGAGGCGGGGGTGCAGGGGGGGCAATTGCCCCCCCAGATTCGGGCAAATTTGGTGGTTTTTTCGGGCAAACACAGACCCAAACGAGTCGACGACTAAAAAATTAAAAAAAATAAAAAGGTCGTCAACTTTCGGGCAAGTCTGGTTTTTCGGGCAAAAATAGTCGCGGACGACTAAAAAAAAAACTTTTTGGCCGGATAAATTTTTCGGGCAGAACTTCAATCTTTGCCCCCCCCCACTTCTGAAACCTCCCGTACGCCTATGCTCACGATAGTCACCCCCCTCCACTCACTCGTCCGCCAGTCTGCATGCGATCTTCCACGAAATCCTCTCTTTCTCCAGCCTCTCCATTCTCCCTCTGGTTGTCCTCTTCCATCTGTGCATCCTTCCTTCCTCTCTTTGTGTTCGTCAGTCTATATCCACGCGTCCATAAAAACGTCGTATACCGTGTGCAATTAATTTCTTAATGGGTCTATAAATAGGTTTACGTCGGTCAGTGACGTCATCGTAGGTTATCTCCTGCAAATATATATATATATATGTATATATATATATTATACGTTGAAAGGCTATTAACACAGAGTACATATAACTCCTGCATATATATATATATATTATAACGTTGAAAGGCTATTAACACGGAGTACATATAATGGAAGTATGAGTGTTGTTTCGAGTCTTAAACTTATATAGCGCCAGAAGTACCATGAACCAATCGATGACTCTATCTTAAAGGACATTATGTCTAATGCACAATTTCAATGCGAGTGAGCGTTTATAAGAGGAGGAGGTTCTCTAATCAACAAAGATCTATATAAATAGGTGTATTGTCTTGTTGTCCAGACCTGAGACCTCAAGACCAAGACCTAGAAGAAGACTTTGAGACCTCAGGACCATAGAGGCGTCGTCTTGAGCTTCTCAGTCTCTCTCTCCATCTGTTTAGGAAACGCCTGAAGACCATACTATTTGTTAGGGGAAGTGCTAACTAGGGTCGGGAGCGCTACTGAATCTGTGAGCGGCGCTATATAAATGTTCAATTACAATTGCAATTACAATTACATAGACCAAGACTTTTAAAACACGAACTCGTGTGGACTCGAGACCAAGACTTTGGTCTCGAGGACAACGCAGCTGCATAATTATGACTGTTGTCATTAAATTTTGCATATAAAATTTGGCCTATGACTTTATCTGAACGTTCAGCTTACATGTATACTTAGACCTACACACAGAACCATACAACGGTGGTTTGTGCTCCCCTCCCACAGAAACCTGATTGAATCAGGTTTCTGGGGAGGGGAGCTGATTCCCCCCCTCCCCAAGCAGGGCACTAGATTAAACACTGCTCAAGAGTTGGCCGCGTTCGAGTGCGCTGCGTAATATTTTCGAATAATAATTAATTAATTATTTTAAGACAGCAACGTGATATTTATTACAGTGCGATTATTTTTAGGATAATAGAATTATAGGTAGGCCTATTATAATAACGCATAATATACAACCGTGTAATAGGCCCCTATCCTGTAAGCTTATCTTGTATAATATATTAATTATATGAAATTTATTAATTTATCTATTACCTGGATTGTATAACGATTACGTTGAGCCACTTAAAAGTAGCGGTGCTAGGGGCTTGGGGGGGTTAAGCCCCCCCAAAGGTCATCCATTTTTTTCATGCAAAAATAAAATATTTAGACGATTAGCCCCCTCCAGTCAACCAGATGACTAAAAAAAGGCTGTAAAAATTTTGTCGAATGAAAATGGAAAATTTCCTCAGTGAGTTCAGCCCCCTCCTAAAAAAACTGAAATTCTGGCGCCCCAACCGACCACTTACAGTTCTGAAGCTAAAATTAGTTGTTTCAAGGATCATCTAGACTATAGATGCACAACACGAATACCATGCATACACAACTCAACTCAGCCATCAGACACACATACGCACACGCACTCACACACACACACGCACACAAACACACACACACACACACCTACACACACGCACACACACACCACACACACACCACACACACGCACGCACACACACGCACGCACACAACCAAAAACCTCTATAATTATGTATACGTTGGCTACTCTTGTCCGTTCATCCATCTTCGACGTCCTCTCTAATCAACTATCATCGTTCAACTTCCGTTCTATAAGATGACCACCGGCTCTTTGTCCCCAGCTGCTGCTGCTGCTGCTGCTGCTGCTGCTGCAGATCTGCCTCCGCATCCGGGCCTTCACACGTACACAAGTGGGATGGACAATCAAAGCCGCCAATTTTCATCAACATCTCCAACGCCATCTGGTGCCATGGACTGCATGGACGAACCTTTCGGACCACCGCTCTCTCTCTCTCTCTCTCTCTCTCTCTCTCTCTCTCTCTCTCTCTCTCTCTCTCTCTCTCTCTCTTTCTCTCTCTCTCTCTCTGTCTGTCTCTCTCTCTGTCTCTCTCTCTGTCCGTCTCTGTCTCTGTCTCTGTCTCTGTCTCTGTCTCTGTCTCTGTCTCTGTCTCTGTCTCTGTCTCTGTCTCTGTCTCTGTCTCTCTCTCTCTCTCTCTCTCACTCTCTCTCACTCACTCACTCCGAGTCGATTACACCGTCGCAGACTCACCGACCTGCAGCTGTCCATTCTGACCATGCAGTGTGAAAAGAGTGTTTTTCCACGCGGTTTCCTTCTGCATATAAAATGTGATTTTTCTGTCTTACGAATCGTGCGGCTGACTATTATAAGATTTACTCCATGCGTAATCGTAATCGTAATCGTAAACTCCAGATTTGTATCATTGTATGATCATCGGATTTCGGTATTTTTACATACACGCACGCACACGCACTCACGCACCCATACACACGCGCGCGCACACGCACATGCACACAAACACACATGCACACAAACACAGAAGCACACGTGCACACATACACACCCATAAAGACCTACGCACGCCCACACACACCGAATCAACAATGTTCATGGCAATTTCACAGATGACACATTTTATCACAATTCACTGAGTTTTCCTGATTCTCTTGACAAAATAATGTGTGTTCCCTGAGGGTCACCCCCAAAGTATGTCCCACCGCGCGTATATGCGGCAGCGTCACATCATCTACGTTTTCCAGTTGCAATGTGTCACGGATATAAACTTTACGGATATAAACTTTACGGAAATAAACTTTCGCAATTTTGGAGGAGTGTGGACTGTGTGGGTTTGTGTGTTGCGTGACGGTAAACCTCAGTAAACGGTAAATTTTATCTACGTCACATAAAAGATGCGCCAGAGAGCCTATAGCTGTTGCCTTCTGCATTGACTACTGCAGTTACTGACAGTATATATATTGAAGGCTATAGCCAAGCTTAAACTTGCCAGTAAAACCATATCAAGCTCGCAGGAGCCATGCACTGAAAAATCCCACGTAGTATAAATAATACCGGCAAATGAAACTGTAGGCTATATATACTTGCATGTGCTTCCATCAGCAATCTATGCATATATAAGGAGAGAGAAAGAGAAAGAGAGAGAGAGACAGTGACAGAGACAGAAACAGAAACAGATACAGAGACAATGACAGTTAAGATAGATAGATAGATAGACAGACAGACAGAGACAGAGAGACAGACATTGTCAGAGACAAAGAGACAGAGACAGAGACAGAGACAGAGACAGAGATACAGACATTGACAGAGACAAAGAGACAGAGCGACGGAGACAGAGACAGAGAAACAGAGAAAGAGACGCGTGTAATGGATATGCTATCGCAATATCGCAATTGCCAAGCAGACTAAGTTAGAAATATACATTTGATTCGTTCAAGCATTAATTGAGAAATCTGTCCATCCGGGTCTTAGCTAACTCCTCCTTCTCCTTCTCCTTCTCCTCCTACACCTACTTCTCCTTCTTCTTCTCCTCCTACTCCTCCTCCTGCTACTCCTCTTCCTCTTCCTGCTCCTCCTACTTCTCCTCCTTCTTCTCCTCCTTCTTCTCCTCCTCCTCCTACTTCTCCTTCTCCTCCACCTTCTCCTCCTCTTCCTATATATCTTCTTCCTCATCTTTCTCCTCTTCGTTTCATCTGCTCTTTCTCTTCCTCCGGCTTCTGTTCACAACGATGAGTGCAGTTCACTATGGTTGGAAATGAACCTGACGACGGTGAACGTGTGAGGGAGAAAAACAAGATGGAGACAGAGGAATCGAATGAAGAGCAAGAGGAATAGATGGAGGAAGGAAAAGAAGAAAGAAGAGAAGCTGAGGAAAGGGGAAAGAAGTAGAAGGCGAAGAAGGGGAGAGAGAGAGGGAGGGAGGAAGGGAGGGAGAGGGATGGGGAGAGGGAGAGAGGTATAGAGAGGAGGAGGAGGACAAACCTTTCGGCGTATAATCATCAACTTAAAAAGTTAATTAATTAGTGCGACTTTGCTAGATTCACGAGGAGAAGTAGGTTCTAGTAGGAGAAGAAGAGTATTAAATGAAGCAAGAGAAAACGAGTCACATCGAGGAGTAGGAAGACGAGGCAGAATAGTACGCCAAAGATAATCAGTCGAGGTGAGAGGATGTTGAGAAGAAAAAGAGAAAAGGAATGTGAAAAAGTGGAAGATGCAAGGAAAAATAATTGGGGTAAGCAAAGTACGGCAAGGGGTAGAAAATGAAAAGTAAAGGTAGTAAGAAGAAGAGAAGGTAGGTAGGTAGGTAGGTAGGTAGGCAGACAGAAAAAACAGACAGACAGGCAAGCAGTCAGACACACAGATAGATACGGAGACAGACAGACAGCTACGGAGACAGAGACAGAGACATAGCCAGAGGGGTGAGACACACACACACACACCGATAGGATGTATTTCCACAGAGCAGGAATGCAAGATAAATATTGAAGATGAGGAGATAGGGCAAGCAGGGAGTGAGGGACGAGCAGGAAGGCGGAAATAAGGAGTGGGTTAATTCCACGGAGCATTACCCCAGCCACGGTCTGCCTACTTCCATCGGTGGATCCTGCACGGAACCCATGGATCCGGATCGACCGATTCCAACCCATCCGTGGGACCATCACCCTCTGACCTCCATCCGCCGACCACCGAACACGCAATGCACATGCCGACGTACGCACGAACGGTCGGAAAAACGAACTGTATATTATGATGGCTCCATATAAATGGATGCACGAACATGGGCGATTGAGAATAATATATCGGTTCAGTAACTGTAGAAGAATCCGTTAAAAATAAATAAATTACAGCAAGGGGCTAGAGGAAGTATTACACAAAGGATGGGTTTCCCTTGATCTTCAATATACTTCTCGTTAGACTGCTTCCCTGCCACGCACTACAATTTTATAGCGCCACAACCATCTTGCCCCCTCCGCCATCTTGCCCCGGCTTACCCTATTCACAAAAGGTTTTTCTGTGTAACTCTTCACATCAAAAGGCGGTTCAGTAAGCAGGCGGCTGACGACGTCAAATTAACGACGCGGTTGAAAAAGGTCTTCAAACGCTTTCGGAAGAAGGACAAAAAATATACAAGTTCCGCGAATGCCCAACGGTGCAGAGAATTTTAACTTTTAATTGAAACCAGCAGGAACATCGGGACAGAAATTCCTCAGTGATACAGAGACTTGTGGAACGGGTTGGATGACAGCACTGTCTCAGTGGACACAGTCCCAGCGTTCGAGAAGAAGTTACATACATGTACGAAAATTTGGCTATGATGGACAAATTGGACAATTGTCTGTGTATTCCATGTTAATATGCAGTGGTTCTAACATCTTCTGAATCACTTTCTGCTACGTTTAACAATCGTAATCGTAATCGTAAACTCCTAATTTCTAAAGCGCCTCTAGAAAGCCAAGCGTGGGGCACCGGCTTATTCACGAGCGCTGCGTGGAGTCAAAAGGGTTGTCCGTAAGAGTAGTCCATGGTGGTCCGGGTCGAGTTTCCGTAAACAACAAGGCAATGAAAGTAACGACATGAATCCTGAAATGTGTAAGTCTCTTAATTTATTCGACGGTGAATTCATAGTCAGCGAGAAGTTTTTAGTCGTCCATTTGAACGTAACCCACGCTTTCCATTATTATTTAAGCTTATACACACGTACAATAATTGACAAGACATTGTCACGCATCCTTACAGCAACTGGAGCTGCGTTCCGTGAACCAACATATTCATTTGCCACTGCCGGTACAGTTGTCTGTGTGCCCGCGTGTGTGTATGTGCAGGTGTATGTGCACTTGTTATAGCGCCCATTCAAGCTCTCTCTACTCAGAGGCGCTCCCGAATGCAACGCGGATACTGCATCGGAGTTTCACGCCGAAGCGCCGAGCAATTGTGAATGAAGGACTTGCCCAAGGTCCTTACGCGGCAAGGTGGATTTGAACCTCGAACTTTCCGGATGCAAGGCAACGAGGACACCCACTACACCACCGCGCCCCTGTGTGTAGGTGTATGGGTGTGTACATGTGTGTGTGTGGGTGTGTGTGGTTGGGTGTGTAATTGTCCTTGAGAGTCTTCATGTGTGTGATTAAGTGTTCATAAAAATGTTTAGCCGCTTCGCACTTGGAGTTCATCTCGTCTTTGTATTGTTCATTTGCATATTGGCATCATTCGCCAGCATCAGCAACCGTAGCATCATCGATGGTATAGAGGCAGTATAGCGGTCGCCATGGTCACGGTTTCGTGCTTAGTCTTAGTCCAGTCTTACTCAGAGAAATCATGAGAAAGAAAATCACAAGCAACCGCAACATCATTAAGAAGTAGAGCAACAGGAAATTTGGACGAGGAGGAGAAGAAGAAGAAGGAGGAGGATGAGAAGAAGAAGAAGAAGAAGAAGAAGAAGAATAAGGCGGAGAAGGAGAAGGAGGAGGAGGAGGAGAAGAAAAAGAAGAAGAAGGCTGAGGATGAGAAGAAGAAGGAGGAGGAGAAGAAGAGGAAGAAGAAGAAGGAGGAGGAGAAGAAGAAGAGAAAGAATAAGAATGAGGAAGAGGAAAGAAGAAAGAGGAAGAGAAGGATGAATAAGTGGAGAAAGAGGAGCAAGAGGAGAAGGAGAAGTTATGTAGCCGGAGCAACGGGAAGAAGAAGTAGAGGAAGATGTGAACAAGAATAACAAGAACAAGAAGAACTAGAGAAACAAGCAGCAGATGAAGAGGAGGAAGAAGAAGAAGAAGAAGAAGAAGCAGCAGCAAGAGAACAGGAAAAGAACACGAGCAGGAAAAAGAAGAGGAGGAGGAAGAAGCAGTAAAACGAAAATGGAAGAAGCAGAAGTGGGATGAGAAGAAGATGAAGAATGGGAAGAGAAGAAGAAGAAGCCAAAGGACGGAGGAAGAAAGAGATGATTGAGGAGAAAGAAAGAGGGGGAGGATAAGAACAATATAATAGGGAGGATGTGCGTAGGATGAAATTAGTGATGACTACCAAGGAAAAAAGACAGAGAAAGAAGAGAAGAATGGACGAGACATTGGAGAAGCAGGAGAAGGACACGAGGAGGAAGAGGCGGAGAAGGACACGAGAACTAGGAAGAGAAAGAAGAGGTGGAGAAGGAGAAGGAGGAGCAAGAGGAGGAGGAGGAAGAGGAGGAAAGATAATGAAGATAATACATGTGGAATGAGAAGAAGGTAACCGAGAATGAAAGGGATGGAAACTGTCAGGGACATTAGGCCGATGCCTGTGTTCAGTCCACGCGACTCAACGCCTCGACTAATTAGAACATGACTCCCACATGAGATGCGTTCTGCTGCAGTTGCTGTAGTACGGCTACATGTACAATTGTACATGTATTGTATGTGTCCTCGGTGTCGACAGGTACAGGATTGTCTCATCAATCTATGTATATGGCATTCGTTCGTTCGTTCGTTCATCCGTTCGATCATTCATTCATTCATTCATTCATTCATTCATTCAATTCAACAATTCATTCACTCATTCACTCATTCATTCATTCATTCATTCATTCCTTCATTCATTCATCCATTCATTCATTCATTCTATTAACTTGTGTAGCGCCCTTCAAGAAACCTAGCCTACTCAGGAGCGCTGCCAGCCCAGCTAGTTAAAGCAAAACAAGAAAGACTTGAGAGATTTATAAAACAAAGTTTGATTGGTCAAATGTAATAAATGCAGCTTTGAATGGAGGTCATTCCAGATGGACCACTCTAGCTACAATCGAGAAAGCTCGACGTTTTCTGGCAGCTAAGCGAGCTAGAAGTTGTCTCTTCATAGCAGAGTATAATATGTATTTGGTTCACATAATACATAAGAAAGCTGTTTAGGTGCTTTGCATATCATATTATTGCAGTATCCGGTTTATACGTATTTGGTTCAGAGGGACTTTCGAGGATTTCCGATGATGGCCTTCAGTGCGTATAATATAGGAGACCTCGGGGGAATCTTCTTAAGCGACGTCCTCAATGCCTGGCAATCTTCAAAGACAGGGACGGATTCCGCCCTATACCCCACCCTATACACCCACACTAATTTTTTAAATTGCCTATTAGGGGTCGTCCATAAAGATGCCACGCAATTTTTAACGATTTTCAACCCCTCTTCCTCGTCACGAGTCAGCACAAAAGTCATATGATATATAGTAATTATACCTTCTGCCCCTCCCGTAGGTGCGTGACGTCATTTATGGACGGTCCCTCATATAGCTCGGTGGGTCAGTGGTCCCTGCATCTTTGAAACCCTATGGTAGGGGCGTATACATGCACATTCTTTCGTATATATATACTCTCCAAAGTTCTAAAGCACCACTCGAAAGTCAAACGCAGGGCACCATCTTATTCACGAGCGTTGAATTGTCGACAAGGATCATGCAGCTGCTGCCGCTGCTGCTCTTATGCTTCGCGGTTCAGCGTTGAAGCATTGCCTGCTATGAGTACATGTACATGTAAGCTTATATGCTGATGCCTCTCTGCCTTGGCAACGATAGGATCATATGAAGCAGAGAAAGCGCAGCAGCGACATTGGATTGCCGTCTGTTTGCTAATTTTGTCGCTTGTTCTCGAACGTCTGCATCGTCGTCTTGTCACTGATACAGCCAGATGTACACTGTCGTACAGTGTTACAGTAGGATACACTGACAATCTAATGAATCCGTGCACGGTTACGTGTACATACGCATGGGTACGAATGAGTGGAACTTTAGTGTATAGTGCATACTGAGTGTATGTAATATACGCCTGCATGTGGAAGTATTTTCTTAGTTCATTTCGTGTAGGCCTATATATTCTTACACGCGTGTGCAGTTGCATAGCATAATTATGTGTGCAACTTTTATGTCTACTCTACACACATATAGACCTACATGTACATACACATACAATCATACATATACATATACATATACTTATACATATACATACATACACACATACATACATACATACATACATACATACATACATACATACATACATACATACATACATACATACATACATACATACATACATACATACATACATACATACATAGTATACATGCTTACATGTACATACATACGTACTCGCATACATATCTACATGCAATGCATGCATGCATATTTATTTAGGCATACATACATTGTACATACACATTTACATACTTAATTGTAGACATATTTACAGTCACAAATAACTGCATTGCATAGGTCTAAATGCACATTATATATACAAACATGCATAAATGCATGCATACATATAAGATGCATAACACAGACATTCGTGCATAGATATATATATATATACTTACATAAGACATACATTGTATACACGCACTAACATACATGCCCACAAAATCTTACCAGCCTATTTAGCATATAAAACGGCAACAGGTAACCTATATGTATACGCAGTCTTCTTTTTTTATCGGTCGTCTGTAAAGGCCAATGTTGTCAGCAAATCGGGGATTATTATTCTCCAGCCATCCATCTACTTTCGATTCCTGCTTCTCTCGTGTCAAAAGTAATCTGCAACCTTTTTTTCATCTGCTCTTATCAGGGGCGGATTCAGGAGGTCAATCCGGCCAAGGCCTCCATTTAGAGATTTGCATAGAAGTTGCCCCACCATCAGCAATTGAGGCTTTCAATTCACGTGGCTGGAAAAGGTAAGCGGAGAGAAAAAGTACACTTGACTAAAAAAAAGGTCATCCGATTTCAAAGTTGCCAGAGTTGTGTACATTTTATGGGAGAAAGACTAAAAACCGTCGTCAGATTTGGAGGAAAAGACCAAAGTCAAAAATGTTCCCCTCCTTCCAAACTTTCTGTATCTGACACTGACTCTTCATTCATTCATTCCGAAAACTTATATAGCGCCTCTTCAAGAAGTCTACTCAGAGGCGCTCCCAGCACAGCCACGGCTAAAAAGATAGGTCTTAAGAAGACTCTTGTACAGTGTGACACGTGTGATGATTCTCGATACATGTCTTCTGAACAGAAAGCGAGATCAGTTGATCAGGAAAATGGCAACGAACGGAACAGCTGCGTGGGATTTATGCGGCCAGCAGAAATACAAGAAGAAATACAAACAGCAGCTAACATGCAGCATATGCTTGAAAGAGCTTAAAAACTGAAAGACCAACGGAAGGAAGACAGGTAGACCTATTAGAACCCGTGGGAAAAGAAGAAACACAGTGAAAGAACAAGATTAGGCTTATACAATGCAGACTGCATGCAGGATACATCTTAACAGTATACTGACTCACTAGAGAAATCAGAGGGAAACTGCAGTGAGACAAAAACAATTGGATAAAACAACAGTATAGGCTGTATATAAAAAAAGCTCAAGAAGCTTTAAAGATAAATAGAATGCATACAATCAATGCATGCAGAAAGTATTATAGGCCTATAATAATACGATAAGACCACTTATTGGATAATAATTTTTTAGCTTAAAAGATGCATCATCACTCAAAGACGCAAATGGAAGATGTATGGTAGACGAGACATTTAATCAGAAACGATAGAACACATATATCAAACAGTTATATAGGCTACTAAATGTTGGCGCATGCATAGCGACCCAGAAGTGTCCATAAAAAACACAAAACTACACAAAATGAAACTGATAATTTCCCATTTACAAGCTTCTGTGAAAAATACCCACGTTCGTAATTTCCCGCATTGCATTTTCAAGCTCTTCCTATAACAAAATTAATCCTGACCATTCGATTGTTCCCCCCCCCCCACCCCCCACCCCCATTCCAAACCTGCAAGAATACCTGCGGGCGCACGTGCTGAATGCAATGCCGGAGTTCGATAACTATATCACGTTCATCCTCCTCGTAATGAGACTAATGCACTTATATAGCGCCTAGTTAGGCGCTCGCAAAGTGTAATAGTGGCCGATTATTAGTCATGCTACGTTGATCATTTCTCCATCGTTATCTTCAGCTTATTATCATTATCGTCGTCGTTATCATTATCGTCGTCGTCGTTATCATTATCGTCGTCATTATCATTATCGTCGTCACCGTCGTTATGGTAACCGTTATGGCGACGATTATTTTCTCCGCAATCGTCGTCGTTACTATGTGAACGAGAACATATTGTTATGTAGAACGAGAACATATTGCTATGTGAACGAGAACATATTGTTATGTAGAAGCGTTAAAAGGGATTCTGTTTAAACACGACCAATGGACAAGACATGCACGATAAAAGACGATGCCCGCGAGATGAACACACTGCAGTCTATTAGACTATAATTATACTGCTCGAGGGGGGGGGGGGGTGCTCGATAGTACAGCGGTTAGCGCGCTGGACTGTCGACCGAAAGGTCGGGGGTTCAAATCCCCGCCGGGGCAGAAATTTGCAACGAGATTTCTGTTCCACAAGCACCCCCTAGCCGACTCAGCTATGATGAGTACACTGACCTCACGGTCAGTGGATGATGAGACGGCGAGGGAGAGGATTGGCCACCGCCCTCATATGCCGAGGCCTTGAAAATGAAGGCGCTAACACTTCATCCCCATTGGCTAGCCCTCCGGGCTAGCTAGACGGGATATCATCATCATCATACTGCTCGAGAACTTTACGAACCCATCTAAACTAGATTTATCAGACAATTATAGGACTAAATGTTAGTGTCGGTGACACTGCCACAGCTGCAGGCATGATGCAAGTCTTGGTAAAAAAAACACGAAAACAATCGTTGCCTATAATCTGTTTGTAGTCCTGACATAAGACTACTCAAATTCTTGCCCATGCATGCAGCCGCATCATGAAATAAAAAAGAAAATTGATGGAACAAACTGAAAATCAACGATTTAAATTTATAAGATTAATCGGTGAAGTGAACGTTAAATTCTCAATCCTTACATACATATAGGGCATATAGATATTACACATACAAATATCATATGTATGCATTGCATGTATTGTATATTGTATATATAATTAGCCTACATATGTGTATGTGTGCATGCGTATGTGTGCGTGCATGCATGTGTTTATATGTCTGTGTGTCTGTGTGTGTGTGCTCATAGCAATATGTGGCTGCGTGTGTTTGTATAGTATAGGCCTATACGTGTGCTTATGCATACATGTGTTTTTGCTCACTGCTCCTTGTAGTATTACCTTTTCCGTGCCTGTGTGTGTTTGTGTGTATGTTGGCATTTCTTGTCCTCACGATGCTTCTAAACGAACAGCAACGTATACATATATGCATATATAAATATATGATTATAGAGTCTTATATAATCATAATTATATAATTTATATATAATGCTCTTAGGTAGAATTATATATATATATTATATATTATATATATATACTAGTCGTTCGATGACGGATTCCGATACATGCATCAGCTGAGTTGACATGCAGAGCATGTATGTATATACACCGTGAGTCAAAAAAAAGTAAGCCAAATTGTTTTTCATATATCTCTAATGCCTGATAACATATCATGCTAAAATTTTCCAACTATTTAGAGAATTGGACCAAGAATATGATTCCAAAATTTCATGAGATAAAGTTCAACGGATAAAAAGATATGAATCTTTAAACTTCATATGCCGAAATTGCCGTTTACAAGCAATTTTCTGTCAGATTCAGTAAAATGTAAGTCAAACTTTTTCTCATATCTCTAATGCCTGATGATCAATCATTCTAAAATTTTCCAGATATGTAGATAATTGAACTAGCAATATGACCCCAACAGTATGATTTGATTATTTAATTAAATAAGATGCTCAAAATGTCATCCTTCAGCTTGCACGCAAGCCTTGAGGCGCAGGCGCCATTAGGCAACAGCATCGTCGATTATCCTCTGGTCCAGGCCATCCCACACTTCCAACAAGCGTTGCTTCAGATCGTTTATATTATGGATTGTTGTCTGGTAGACTCGGTCTTTCATTATGCACGCTCCACACTTTATATTCCGTAAAATTTTACTCCAGGATCACTGAAGACCAAAATTGGGAATTATCAGGCATCAAAACTGCAGCGAACACCATAACAGATTTGCTGAAAACTGAAATTTCGGAGATGAAGTTCAAATATTCATATCTTTCTATCCGTTCAAATCTATTCCATGATATTTTGGAATCCTATTCTAGGTTCAATTATCTAAATATCTGGAAAGTTTTAGTATGATTAATTAGCTGGCATTGGAGATATAATAAAAACAGTTTAGCTTACTTTTTATTGAATCTGACATTAAAAATTGCTTGTAAACGGCAATTTCGGCATATGAAGTTTAAAGATTTATATCTTTTTATTCGTTCAATTTTATCCCATGAAATTTTGGAATCATATTCTTCGTCCAATTCTCTATATATTTGGAAAATTTTAGCGTGATATGTTATCAGGCATTAGAGATATATGAAAAACAATTTGGCTTACTTTTTTTTGACTCACGGTGTATATTATGTATATGTATATATGTATATAGTACGCCGATGAATAAAACAGAGGCGCCACATAATGAATGGAAAAGGTTTCCAGACGTTGTTGGTAAAATGTCCAACGCCATGACGCAATAAGCATCACCAGACAATGCCTCCTCTTCCTTCTCCTCCTCCTCTTCCTCCTTCTCCTCCTCCTCCTCTTCCTCCTTCTCCTCCTCGACCTCCTCCTCTTCCTTCACCTCCTCCTCTTCCTTCACCTCCTCCTCTTCCTCCTCCACCTTCTCTTCCTCCTCCTCCTCCTCCTCTTCCTCCTCCTCCTTCTCTTCCTCCTCCTCCTCCTGCTCCTTTTGCTCCTCCTCCTTCTCCTCCTCCTGCTCCTCCTCTCTTTTCTATATACACGTCTTCCCTTTGGCACCCGCAGGTTCACGATGCCACAACAGACAATAATTAATTGACTGCCTGCATGGCAACTCTATTGTCTTGGAAAATAGCACTGTATATGAACAGAAGCCAGACATGCAGATCATCACATCAGTGTTATAGAGGTCATTGTCTTGTGTGTGTGTGTGTGTGTGTGCATACGTGTGTGTGCGTGTGTGCACATGTGTGTATGTTTGTGTTTGTGTGTGTGTGTGTTTGTGTGTTTGTGTGTGTTCGTGTGTGTTTGTGTGTGTGTGTGTGAGATCTGTGTGTGTATGTGTGTGCATGTGTTTGTGTGTTTGTGTGTGTGTCTGTGTGTGTGTGTGTGCGTGTGTGTGTGTATACACGAATGACCCTGTCTTACAAGGTGCAGTGGCCGAGCGACTAGCGCATCTGCAATTCGTCTGCATGATGAGGGTTCTGATCCTCGGTCCATGCATCATGTCACCTGCAAAAAAAACATGCAGTCGTGTATATAAATATATATATATATATATATGTGTGTGTGTGTATATATATATGTATATATATATATATACAGCGCTGTTGAAATGTGCGTTAACACCGAGGTCATCATCCGCAATGAACTCAAAGGGTCAACACATGCATAACATATCTATACATTACATATATGCATTACATATATACATGTGTATACATAAAATATACATATGTATATACAAATACAAATACATATATAAATTATATATACACACAAAATACATACATATTACATGTATATATAATATGTATGTATGTTGTATAATATGCATTTGTGTTTGTATATGCATATGTATATTATGTTTATGTATATATATATATATATATATATATATGTATAGAATATATTATATATAAGTATATATAGGTCTATAGGAACACACACCATAATTATATAGCGCCGCCTGATCTGCATCCATTGCTGCTGTTCGTCGCCTTCTTCTCTATCATTGATCACGTGACGGATTGTTCGCTTAAAGCGGAACTTCCGGTGGCGCGATGTCCAACCGACGACGACGACGATGATGACGACGACGACGATGATGATGACGACGACGATGATGACTACGATGACGTACATGTACCTTGGTTCATGAACTCTGAACTCTCAACCTCGTGTGATCTGTCATCCATTGGATAGCAGGAGCAGGAGGAGGAGCAGGAAGAGGAGGAAGAGGAGAAGGAAGAGGAGGAGGAGGAGGAGGAGGAGCAGGAGGAAGAGGAAAAGGAAGAGGAGGAGCAGCAGCAAAAAAGGGGTGAGGAGGAGAAAGAGGAAGAGGAGAAGGAGCAGGAGGAGAAGGAGAGGGAGAAAGAGGAGAAGGAGGAGGAGGAAAAGGAGGAGGAGGAGGAGGAGCAGTAGCAGGAGGAATTCATTTCTTGGACATCGCGTGTCTGCATGCGTGTATACGAACAGACCGTCATCGATTCTTCTGGCTGCTGTCTATGGATATATCTATGGCTGAGGTTTACTGACGAAAGTTCTCTTCTGCAATGACATTTAGCATCGCTCTAAAGGCAGAGGGAGGAAGGAAGGAGGGACAGACAGCGCTTAAAAGACACGATATTAAAATGTCTCGATAACCAAATGACCATCCAACCCATGAGCATGAGCCAGCCTTCTTCAGCCAGCCAGCAAACCAGTCAAAAATCAGCCAAAATCAGCCAACCAGCCAGTGATCCAAACGAGTCAGCAAACCCCTCAATCAACCAGCAAAACGGTGCAGACCAGCCAGTCAACCAACTATAGTCAGCTGATGTACGTATATAGAATGAGACTTAACACACCTGAGTCTTTAAGCAGCCGCTGCTGTGTATGCGCCATTTATTTAGACATTCAGATGTTTTGTTTGAGAATGCGTTAGGTTAGCCTTTTGAACCCGACGGGCCGGTTTTCTGGCCCGTTATCCATAGAGTTACGGGAGCTCCGGGTTAAAAGGGTTAATTCCAAGTCGACCTGATTGATGCGAACGAGATTAAACTCCGGCTGCTGTGAATGTAAAACAAAATCTGAGAGCTAAGCAGTCGTCGCCATGCGTGTGACTGAATGACCTATATACTGAAAGTCGTATGTAGGCCTACATGTATGAAGGACCTATGTTATGTATGAATGTATGCATGTATGCATGCATGCATGCATACATACATGCATACATACATACATAAATACATACATACATACATACATACATACATACATACATACATACATACATACATACATACATACAATGTCATACATACATACATACATACATACATACATACATACATATTGTATTGTTTTGTATTAAAACATATATAAAGCGCCTCTACTAGGGTGAACCGTTCAGAGGCGCTCCCAGTGCGCAAGGCCACGAGAGAAGAAATAAGTTCTGAGGAAAGAAAATGAGGAGGAGGGATTACCAGTTAGAAGTTGAGACCGATTAGATGGAGACAGAATATTCCAAAGGGAGGGGGCCAATTGATGCAAAGGATCGGGACTGAGCCATAGTCGTTCTAGTAGAAGGAACTAAAAGATCAAAACTATTTGAAGAGCGGAGTGGGCGATGTGAGGAGGCTGAAAGCGGTCGGTGAATTTCATTTGCCAGATATTTCGGGGCAAGACCCCGTTGTGCTTTAGAGACCACGATGAGAATTTTAAACTTAATGCGCGCAGTTAGAGGAAGCCAATGGAGTTGTTCAAACATGAAAGTAGAAATAATATTTTTATGCGAATAACATGGAAGGCGTGCAATTATGCCAATTAATCTGGCGGCAGCATTTAGGACCGACTGTAAAGGTGAAAGACGAACCTTAGGCACACCAATTAAAAGAGAATTACAGTAATCAATTCGGGTAACAAATACTATGATTATGTAATATGTATTATGACGTAACAATTGCGATTGTTTCCTGCAGGCAGATAATTCATTTTGCGTTTTTAACTGGTCGCAATGCCACTAGAGCAGCGGTTCCCAACCCGGGGCCCGCGGGCCAAACGTGGCCCGCAGAGCCTCAAAAATGGCCCTCCAGGCCTCAGAAATGACCATCATCTCTCAAAGAATTAATAAAAATATATGAAAAATGACAATTTGGACAGGATAGAACATAATTATTTTCTATTACAAGTTATTTTATTTTTGACTCTATAAATAACATAAAACATTCTATTTCGAATCAACTATACCAATTTGTATATGCTTTTAGTTAATTAAATTTGAGCTTTATGGACCCTAAATACCCCCAATGTCCTTTAACTTAGAAAAGGTGGCCCGTGTGCCTTTCAACTTAGAAAAAGTGGCCCTTAGTCAAAAAAGGTTGGGAACCACTGCACTAGAGGGTCTTTCTTAATGGTGCTCTATAAATGCCATATTGTAACACAGTCTACCAATGAAATGCTTTGTTGTGAGGAGCGAATGCATATAATAACAGGCGCTCACACAGCCGAACGGCTTCAACTGTTGTATTATAGACTCCACTGAGTCATAATACGTTCGGTGAAACTGTTTAGAGATTAAGTTCTAGCGATGTCAACGACCTCTCATGGTTGAAGATGTCGTTAAACAACGGATCCGAGCAGCTGAGGCTTGACTTTCAATAACTTTATCCGACATTCGGACGGCTTGGTGAGTCGCTAAACACTAGGATTTGGCGATCGGTGTGGGGGCATGCCGGACCGAGCTTCGACTACCAGGACATCCCGTTGTTTCGTCCACAACGGACCCGCCACATGACAACTGTTGGTCACGGATGAAAATGGGTGGGCCCAAGTAGACTTAGCTAATGTTAGGATGTTAGGGTACAGATCGCGCATTCGGCAAACTTTAGATCTTTTCAAATGCTGTACCATTATAGACGATATCAAGGTCCTTTATACAAGTCGACGTTGTCCGGGGACGAAACTTTATTGGCATACAAATACCCGCGGACTGTCTTTCCGGAGGACGTCCGGAAGTGCATGGCGGTCGAGGTGAGGCTGTGTACTCTGTACTGATGGGGCTGCCATCGTCCACCCAAGGCCAAGGCAACTGTCCTTACTATAGACGACCTCTCAGATTCCCTTTCCTCCGCCTGGAGAGGCCTTAAGCCCGTCATACGAGAGGCTTTCTATACTGTCCGATCACTATGATCTGCTAATTCAAAGACTTTCAGCGGAGCGCTGAGTCCTTAATAAAAAAATCTGTCTCTGTAACTCCATAACAGATACTAAGAAGATTTTCAATGAAAGACTACTCAATGTACTCATACATGTAACAATAGGTCTATAAACAGTTACGTGGCTGGTTTGTTTAAAATTGTAAATGCATTTTGGTTGGTATTAGATGGGCCACTTTAGGTGTTCCCTACGTGTCCCAGATTGTATGAACTGAATAGTCTCCATAATTATTTGCATGCACCGGCAGGGCAGCAACACAATCACAAAACACAATAACCAACGCGCTGATTATTATTATTATTATTATTATTATTATTATTATTATTATTATTATTATTATTATTATTATTATTATTATTATTATTATTTTTATTATTATTATTATTATTATTATTATTTTTATTATTATTATTATTATTATTATTATTATTATTATTATTATTACAATGCAATTAATGCTATAAGAGGTTACTATGGCAATTTACATTGTATACGTATAGCCTCTTTCTTCCAAATCGGGCATAGTGTTAGATAAAGAACCCGTGAAAGCCACAGCGTTAAAAGCTGAATGAAAATTGACAACAGTACTGGTCTTTGGAAGAGAAGCGACGTCAGAAGAAATAAGTTCTGAGGAAAGAAAATGAGGAGGAGAGATTACCAGTTAGAAGTTGAGACCGATTAGATGGAGACAGAGTATTCCAAGGAGAGGAGCATAAGTGCATACATGCACACATGCACACATGCACACATGCACACACGCACACATGCACACACGTACACACGCACACATGGACACATGCATACATACATACATACATACATACATATAACATACATACATACATACATACATACATACATACATACATACATACATACATACATACATACATGCATACATACATACATACATACATACATACATACATACATACATACATACATACATACATACATACATACATACATACATACATACATACATACATACATGCGTAAAGCGTGCAAAAACCTCCACGTGTATAAAACTGTATACACCAACGGCGCGATGGCCAAGTTGGAGCCGTATTGGATTGTTTGCGTCAATGTTGTGTTTAGAATGGGCGAGATAAGCTTAGTCTAATGGCGATTGCTCGATCAGTCGGTCGGTCTTGCCATGGGTTGGGGCTGAGATGGGCAGGGATGGGGTAGGGATTGGTTGGGGCCGACTGTGCATTCGAACGTAAATTATTAAGGTCCGTTGTTGTGCGGCGAAGAAAATGGTCTTCGTAATTCGTCGAAGCGAAATCTCGTCGAATGAAGGCAGTCCATCTAATCAGCCATGCGACGAAGAAGACGTCTTATACTTCTTCTTTTTTCAAATCATTCTGCGACACATCTCAGTATTAGCTGCACACATACGCACGCACACACGCACACACGCACACACATGCATGCACACACACAGTCGCACACACACAGTCACACACGCACATGCACATACATGCACACGCGCACACACACGCACACGCACACACACACGCACACATAGGCACACACGCACGCGCACACACACACGCACACACACACACGTGCACACATGCGAGCACGCACTCACGCACATATACACACACACGTGCACACATGAGAGCACGCACGCACGCACGTAAACCGACACGCATATGCACACAGTCATGCTCAAGACGACATCGTTTAGTACAAGACTGCCTCTCATGAAATTATCACGAGGCGGCGCTATACAAGTTGTCTGTGATTGCAATTAATTATTTGACAACCACACCCATACAAACACACACGCACATAATTCTAAAAATGGCCGTGGTTTTGGATATAATTGAACACCGCAGTTTTTATGCATCCATGGGTTATATAAATTATAACTACAAACACAATACTATTATTTCCATAGCCCTCTCAAAAGTGTCCATAGATTCATGTAGGCCAATAAATGGGCGGGTGCCTGTATGCACATATTAAATTATACATGCCATTGTGTACACATTATAGTAGCTATATATTTGTATAAATGAGTGTACATATATATATATATATATATATATATATATATGTATATGATTGCATGCATGTATGTGACTGTGTAGACCTATACAATATGCTTGCATGCATGCATGCATGTATCATGTATGCATGTACAATATGGACATACACATACATGCATACACTTCATATACTACGATCTATATAATTATGATTGTGGCTGTGCTTATATAGCACCTTTGCCGACCTCACCAAGGCGTCTATATAGAAAGCCCATAATTATACGGCGGCGACCTAAGCCTCCGTGAGTCTATATTAGGCCGCGTAAGCCCGATATATTGGAGACGTTGTAAAGAATAGATATGGTAACAATGGGTCTGTTCTTTTGACGGGCATCAATCGCCGACCAGTCATCATAGTGGCGCAGCGTTGCCACTCTGAAAAATAAAAAAACCAAGTTGGTCGGTCGAAAAACCCGAGAAAACCCAAGTTGCCCAAATCTTCCGAAATTTTCAAAATTTTCGTCCGAAAAATTTCTGACGACCTTTTTTTTAGTCGTCCGGCAAATCTTTAGGAAATGTCGAAAAATTTCCTGTTCGCAAGCAAAAAACCCAAGATTTGCCCGAAAAACCCAAGTTTTTCACGAAAAAAACCCATTTCCCAAGTTCGAAAGAAAAAACCCAAGATTTTTTGCGCCGAAAAAAACCGAAGAAAAAACCCAAGTTCCTCGCAAAAAAACCCATTTCCCAAGTTCGGATTAAAAAAACCAAGATCTTGTGAAAAAACCCAAGGAGTGGCAACGCTGTAGTGGCGTATGCTTGCGGTGGCCACGCTAAGCCGCAGCTAATCGATCATCTAAGGCGACGGCGACGGTGGCGGTGGTGCCCTGCTTGGGGCTGGGGATGTGAGGGGGGAACACGTCGTCCATCAATAATAATCCTCTGAGATGTGGTTGCCGTCATCTCGAGGATCTTTTCGGCTGAAGTACCCGAACGAAAGAATCAGTCCATGCAAAAGGACAGCAGCTCTGCACAATGGACATGCTATAGATGACAGAGAGAAATAGACAGACAGAGAGATAGACAGACAGACGGACGGACGGACAGATGACAGAGAAGAGAGAGACAGACAGACAGACAGACCAATAGACAGACAAGCAGATGGACGGACAAACAGACGGACGGACAGACAGACGGACGGACGGACAGACAGATAGCCCGACGGACAGACAGACAGACAGAGAAGAGAGACAGACAGACAGACAGAGACGGACGGACAGACAGACAAGCAGATAGACCGACAAAACAGAAAGCTAAAGACGGACACACACACACACACACAGCGAATGACAGTGATGCACACATACACGCACACCAAACACAGGCATACATGTATGCTCAGACAGACAGACATGCATCATAAACAAACATGCAAATCATGCATACATGCATGCATGCATGCATGCTTGGATGCATACATAAACCTATATGGTGGATCCGACAGCTGTTAGTAGGTAGGACAATAATAATAATTATAATATGTTTTAATTTAAATTTAAACAATCCATGTGCATATTTTCAAACCGGAACTAAAGGGCTTTGCAATGCATTTCTAACGAACAACCTTCTCCTCAGAACTCTCAATCGGGTAGCACATCGCTTGGCTTTGAAGGATAATTATACAGTTTATACACTGACATAAAGACAAATATACACTTATACAGTCTATGACTATATATAAATAAATATATAAATATATAAAAATATATATTATATAGCCGTATCGGCTACTGTACAGTGTACAAAAAGATACAATGCGAAGGGTCAATGCAAGTTGATATGCCATGCAACCTGGCTTGTGCTACTCATAGGTCAACTACATCGTGAAAAGAAACATATTGCAAACCTGCATGCTCAGCATCTTCGATATCAACTCTTGACAGGCTATGATAGCTGGCGCTATACAAATAAAACCAAATGATGCTGTTATGTTGCAGGTGTTCGCAGAGAGAAGAAGCAACGTGTCCCTGCTACAACAACAACTACAACAACTACAACAACAACAGCAGCAGAACACGGAGGAGGAGGAGGAGGAGGGACAGGGGGAGTGGCTGCTGATGAGGAACAGTCTCTTCGACCTGGTTTCCGAAGAGCCCCTCAGAACGTCAGTGTCAGTCCGGGGGATAAGGCCCTCCTCAGGTGCCGCGTCGAAAACCTCGGAGCCAAAACGGTAGATATAATTATTATAGGCTACATATCTCGCTTATGCAGACATGTCTGCAGGCAGTCTTACGGACACATACGAGTCTGCCCGTATGTCTGTCTGTCTCTCTTTCTGTCTGTCTCTCTGTCTGTCTTTCGGTCTGTCTTTCGGTCTGTCGATCATTTGGTCTGTCTTCCTTTCTGTCCGTCGGACCTTCGGTCTGTCTGCCTGTCTGCCTCTCTTTCTGTCTGCTTGTCTGTCCGTCTTGTTGTCTTCCCTCTTGTACTCGTGGCATAGAAGACATACAGTGAAACAAGCAGATAGCCGTCTGTTTATTTATATGTCTGTCTATCTGTCTCATTGTCTGTCTTCTGTCTGTCTGTCTGTCTGTCTCGTTGTCTGTCTTCTGTCTGTCTTCTGTCTGTCTGTCTATCTGCCTGTCTTCTGTCTGTCTTCTGTCTGTCTCGTTGTCTTCTGTCTGTCTCGTTGTCTTCTCCCTGAAGCCTTAGCCTTTTGTTCTTTATGCACCTAATAACGTGTGGTCCTCAAGTGACAAATCCATGGTCGACTCAACCGTCGACTAGAGTGCAGTTAAGTTCATTAAGCGAAAGTTCGTTTGCAAGCAAATATTACTCAGATTATTGGAAAGGTCTCAGCTGGCGGTCTTTCGCACACACGCAGCGCCTATACGGTCAATGGATATCCGTCCAGTATTACAGACACTTACATGATAGAGGGAGACAGACAGACAGAGAGACAGACAGACAGGGAAACAGAGAGACAGACAGACAGAAAGACAGACAGACAGAGAGGAGAGAGACAGACAGAGAGGAGAGAGACAGACAGAAAGGCAATTAGATAGAGATACAGAGAGACAGACAGAGACAGACTGTCTCTCTGACAGACAGAGACAGACAGAGACAGACAGACAGACAGAGAGGAGAGACGGACAGAGAGACACAGACGCAGAGACACAGAGACAAAGATAGACAGAGAGAGAGAAAGACACAGCCAGACATACAGAGAAACAAACAGACAGACAAACATACACAGATAATTTATAGACAGACAGAGGAAGACAGATATAAATTATACTGCCTTCATTTGTGTCATAAGACTCAGATAATAATAATAATAATAATAATAATAATAATAATAAGAGGCCGTGCAGGTTTTATAGAATCCATAAAAGTCGAATAACCTCCCCCCCTTCCATCGATCGGTTGACCTTGGTTGACCTTCTGCGCAGACTAACAATCCGAGAGATTATATAGCGCCAATTTAACATCACCTCCAACCCTGGATCCGCCGCCATTGCAATAATCTCACCCTATACGAGTATTATATGTACGTACAGAGAGTTGCATAGAGATTCCATTCGCCTGGAGACAAATGTTAACAAGAAGTGCGTCAATACTGAGATATTATACACACCGGAACTATTGTTAGATTAATATACATGTACATTGTACATGTTCATGTATAATTATATATTTTCGTATATGATGCAATTAATATTGTATAATTATTTTTTATGTAGGCCTACATATAAATATTTTGTTGCATTGCCGAAGGAAGTGCATGTCACACCTAAATTTATTTTCGACAATTTTTGCGTTACTTGATGTGCAATTTTGGAATTCTATCTGGGTATACCGTCAGCAATTATGTAACTATTATAATAGGCATATTTGCGCACAGCATAGCATATATGTACATGTATACGTAGTGTAATGGTTGGTTCGGTGCATTGGAGAAGGGTTCGAATCCACCTCAAGCCACCGCGTTGGGACCTTTAGCAAGTCCTACTCGCAACTGCTCGTGCGCTTCGGCGTAAAATTCCGATGCAGTGTCCACGCTGCAGTCAGGAGCGCCTCTGAGTAGAGAGCTTGAAGGGGCGCTATAACAAGTGCACATACAAACATATTGAATTTACATTGCATATACAATAAAACTATGGCGATCTCACCTTCAGATATGGTCAGTTTCAAATACTGACGGTGGTATGAATCAATTGTCTCCAGGTGACGTGGCGTCGTTCCGGCGATGTCCATCCATTGACCATTGGCCAGTCGACGTTTGTGGCTGACAGCAGGGTGTCCGTCGAATATGTCCAGCGGGTGGGCGAGTGGAACCTCATCATCCGGGACATTAGACCGCTGGACGACGGTGTCTACCAATGCCAGATCAACATGAAGGATGACCACAACTACCACACCGTCTACCTACAGGTCAAAGGTAATTAATTAAGTCGTCTTTGCACAGTTACCAATATTGCCATAATTAATAATTTATTATTATTTTGTTTGTATGTGCACTTGTTATAGCGCCCCTCCAAGCTCTCTTTACTCAGAGGTGCTCCCGAATGCAGAGCGGACACTGTGTCAGAATTTCACGCCGAAGTGCTGAGCAATTGTGAGTGAAGGACTTGCTCAAGGTCCTTACGCGGCGAGGTGGATTCGAACCTCGAACCTTTCGGCTTCAAGGCAACGACGCCACCACTACACCACCGCGTCCCACAACTTATTAGTTTGTATTAATACTGCATGAGTAATTCATGTAACACGACCAAGCGGTCGTTGCACAAGCAGGCCGGGTCTGTCTGTATGCTTGTCTGTTTGTCTGTCTCCCCGTTTGTCTTCTGTCGTCTGTCCGTCGGTATATCATTATGTCATCCTTGCAGTCTTGGTTCCATGTTCCCCATCCATGGCTTTCGGCTTTTCACTACTCTATGAATTCAAAGCTTACAAGAATAAGCTTAGTGACCATGAGTCTAGTTGAAGATTTTCGAAAATGTCGGCGTCAAACAAATTAAAGCTGTTAAAACAGAGAGACCACCTCGACACCGTTGATACATGTAGCTATAGACGAATTGATATCCGCAAGAAGCATATCTGGAATTGGCATTGTTGAGAAGCCTGGTGGGGGACTTCGTGGTATGCCTAATTATAATTATAGCCTAGCGTTCTTCTAAGCTAGAAAGGTCTATTTTAAGGTATACGCTGCTTTCTTCACTGCTTTAGATACTGACTTGTTAGAGACGCTTTCACGTCCGAATAATTATGATGAGCTTGCCATTATATTCACGATATCGAACTCTGCGTGAACTCCGAGACCCGATTAATATTCCTCATGTGGGCATCCATGGCACCTGCACAGTGCACATAGGGGCACGATGGGCTCTTCTTCTTCGATATTTGACGCCTTTTTGAAACTGCATTTTTTCATAATTTTTTAAAATAAATTTCTTATCTCTAAAGTGCTAATGATGCTAATTATAATACACAACGTGAACAGGCTATTAGAGAATTACCGTTATGAACCTCTTTGAAAATTATTACATAAATTCTCACAGGGGCGGATCCAGGGGGGGCCAATCCGGCCATGGCCCCCCCCCCATTTCAAATCTCCATGGGACGTGGCCCCCCCCCCCATCCATGACGCCCACAAGATTTTTTGCATGGTTCAGTCATGTCCAGGAGAATTAATATTTAAATAAAGGTCGTTAAAATCTAAGCCTCTCACACAATCACATTAAATATTATTATTATTATTATTATTATTATTATTATTATTATTATTATTATTATTATTATTATTATAGGAATGTAATTTTTAGTTTTCGATGAAGATTTCAAAGATCAATTTCAGTTATTATTATTATTATTTAATTTTATTATTATTATTATTATTATTATTATTTATTGTTTATTATAATATTGACTCTTTATTTAGCGCACCTTCAAGGTAATTTACTCAGAAGCTATCCCGGTCTAACGGTAACGTGTCTTAATAAAACGCAAAGAAAAGAAACAATCTTTCAACAGTATCCGATTATGATTTATGTCTTTTATGGCATAGCCTACAGTGTAGCCTATGCTATTCGTGTATATATTCACAGTAAGATGTTAAAATATTAGCACTAGCAACACTTGCAACTAAAAACAAATAACTATTAATCAGGAGCGGATCTAGGGGAGCCAATCCGGCCATAGCCACATTTGAAATTTTAACATAACTTGGCCCCCCCCTCATTACTCAATGTGTCGTATGAAAGAAGGTTTTAGCACCACATCTTCATTAAATACTTCTTCAGTAATTAAGACTTTTATTTCATGTCCTGCTGATTCTCTTTCAACAGTGAAGTACACACCATGCTGAATATATAGGCAACATTTTCAGTTTGTAGTGCTAAAGCCGAAAGAGCTTTCTCCAAAGTAGAGCAAACGTTAGCTAATAATTACTATACTTCAGAACACAATGTCAGAAGACCGACTAAATGTTCTAACGATGTTTCGGACTGTAGACTCATTGTGAAATAATACAGAGCTTTTTAACGTGCAGTTCTACACAAAATGTGCAGTTCTAAATGGATTTGTGCAGTTGTAAAAGCATTTTTGTGCAGTTAAAAAATAATTTGAAATTTTGTTGTCTTCCGATTTGGAATAATACGCCCCTTTAAACAGACATTTACAGAAGCCTATAGTTACTGTAGGCCTATTGCAACTTTTGTGATTGAAGTTTGTAACTGCACTTTGAAACCCAGCCTAACTAAACCAATAACCCATTTTACGACTCTGCTTAGAGTAGAACAACTGAGTGGAAGGAAAAGTGTGCCCACTCGTGGATGTAGGCATTGTAGGGCCTAACACATGAAATAAACCCATGGAAACACCATCCGAAATAGAAAATGTAAAAAATAATATAATATTAATCACTAGCACATAAAGGGAAAAAATGAAATTAGGCGAAAGATACTAAGAAAGCCGTTTCTTATGACTTAAAAATGGTCTTCAGAAATTTTGACGACTAAAAAAAGGTTCAGAAATTTTGAAAACTAAAAAAGTTGTCTTCAGAAATTTTGACGACTAAAATAAGGTGTCTTTAAAAATTTTGATGACTAAACAAAGGTGTAGACATTTTTATGACCAAAAAAGGTGTTTTAAAGAATTTTTACAAGTAAAAAAGGTGTCATCAGAAATTTTGACAACTAAAAAAGGTGTCTTTAGAAATTTTGATGACTAAACAAAGGTGTCTTCAGACATTCTTACGACTAAAAAGGTGTTTTCAGAAATTTTGACAACTAAAAAAAGGTGTCTTCAGAAACTTTGACAACTAGAAAAAGAGGTCTTTGGAAATTTTGACACCTAAGCAAAGGTGTCTTCAGAAATTTTGACGACTAAAATAAGGTGTCTTCAGAAATTTTGATGATTAAACAAAGGTGTCTTCAGACATTTTGATGATTAAACAAAGGTGTCTTCAGACATTTTTGCGACTAAACAAAGGTGTCTTCAGACATTTTTACAACTAAAAAGTTGTGTTAAAAACTTTTGACGACTAGAAAATTTCTTAAGAAATTCTCCGCCAAAGAAACACACTCCGAAATCAAATCCTGGCTACGGCCTTGGAGGCTGGTTGGAAGTTGTGCAGTTCTAAAAATTCATTTAAAAAGCCTTGAAATAATACCAGATAACAAGCACATATATCCAGTTATTTTTTAATTTAGACATCTCCAGGGAGGGCACAAGTTTTTCCACAGAAATGAAATTTTTCACCCAGAGAAACATGTTATAATATACCTTGAATCTTTGATGTTATTTACTCTTATGATCATGATTATGATATTATTATTCACTGTTATAAACAATTATATGATAATATTATCATTTTACAATAGGTATACCTTACTGTTAAACTTTGTACAGATGCTATTTTGTACAACTATATGACTTCTTTCCAGAGCTATCTGTTACATTTCAAGCTGTAAAATTTCAGCATTTTGTTTGATGAACAGTTAGTAAAACAACAGCTTCTGGCTTCCAATTCTGGTAGTTTGGTAGTTCTTTCTTGGTTTGTCAGCATTTAAGTAGTGGAGTGCAATTTCATTAAGATGACAGCTTAAAATGCTGCCATTGCAGTGCGGAATTTAAAAAAATTTCTGGTTGGGGAGGGGCTCATCCCCCTCCCCAAACCCCTCCCCCTTTCCCCCAACCTCTCGGCGCTACGCGCCTCGCCGATCGGCCTTCGGCCGCTCGTCCACCACCTCCCCATTTGGCCCCCCCATTTCAACCTTCTGGATCCGCCACTGAATTCTCAGCTTCTTGCCAAAGAATGTAATCATGACCATTACTTTTCCATCTGCCACAATAGTTGCGGGCGCCCTTGTGGTCACCGTCCGAAAACCAACACACGTGCGCTTTTCGTATAAAAACAAAAACAAATTACTCGCGCAAATACTTAACGCACGCCAAATGTTGTATCGAACGTCTAGAGAAGTAATTTTGTTTTTAAAAATGCATAGGGCCTATATTAACTGTACGGCTCTCATTATTTTCTTCAGCCTCACATCACTCCTTTAATTATACTCTTTCTCATCCTCCCACATGCGTGTTACCCCATGCACACTACTGAAATGGGAGAACACCGCTTCCCCACCAATCTGTCTGATTTACAGTAATTTCCTTATTATCGGAAATCAACAAATAACGGCACCAATTTTCTGTCCAAAACCTTAAACCTTCCGCTTCATCTTCTTCTTCCTATTTCATCTTCCTCCTCCTCCTCCTCCTCCTCCTCCTCCTCCTCCTTCTCCTTTATCCTCCGCCACTATTAGGCTATCTTCTTCTTCCTCCTCCTCCTCCTCCTCCTTCACTTTCATCCTCTCCATCATCTTTCTTCTTCTCACTCATTCTCCTCCCTCATCGTTTTTCGTCGTTCTCCTCCTCCTCCTTCATCTTTCAAATCCTCCTCTCCTCCTCTTCTTCCTCCTCCTCTTCCTCCTTCTCCTCTTCCTCCTCCTCCTCCTTCTCCTCCTTCTCTTCTTCCTCTTCCTTCTTCTCCTCCACCATCTCCTCCTTCTCTCCTTCCTTCTCTTATTCTTCCTCCTCCTCCACCTCCTCCTCTTCCTTCTCCTTTGCCTCGTCTTCTCCTGCTGCTGTTGCAGTCGGGCATTTTCCGATCTCTGCTTAAACGAGCTTAGCGTACAGTACACCACAGCAGCAGCAGCAGCAGCAGCAGCAGCAGACGTTGATGAAAGAAGCCGCCAGACATGATTATGTGGCGCCTCTATCCGCAGCAGCGGTCTCTTTCTGCTGTGCCGCCTCCTCCGCCAACGTCATCGCCAACGTCATCGTCGTCGTCATCGTCATCGTCATCGTCATCGTCCCAAACCCCAATTACTGGTGACTCCAAACATCTCCTCCTCCTCCTCCTCCTCCTCCTCATCAGCTGCTCTCAGTTCCTAAATCATCTCAGAGATGACTACGACATAATCATCCGGCGAAGATGACAAATGGCGCCTCGGACTGCGCATGACAGAAAAACAGGCAGAGAGACAGAAGACAGAAGATAGAGAGACAGCAGGCAGACAGACAGACAGACAGACAGGCCGACAGACAGACAGACAGGCAGGCAGGCAGGCAGACAGACAGACAGGCCGACAGACAGACAGGCAGACAGAAGGGCAGACAGACCAGACACAGTGTCACACAGACATACTTATAGATAGACACACAGAATAACAGACAAAAAGACAGTGAATACAAAGCTATAGACAGACAAATCCGCAAAAAAGCATCGACGACATGCATAGAGACAGACGCAGAAAGTCAAAAAAAATAACCTGAATACAAAGATAAAGACACGAGCATAAAGACAGAGAGAGAGACAGACAGACAGACAGACACACTCCACAGTAAAAGACAGATTAACGACGAACACGTAAGAAGACAAACACACATTATAAACACGCACACACACACAAACACACAGACAACACAAAGATTATTAGGAAGACACAGGCATCCAGAAAGACAGACAGACAGACAGACGGACAGAGGAAGGGAAAGAGAGGGACAGAATGAAACAATCAACTTAAGCGCTGACCTGAGGTCGCGACCCACAAGAAATTTAGTGAAGAAAGACCACTCATAATTATATTATCAGTGATTTGAACTCAAATAAATAGGCAATAATGTGATAATGCATAATTATATATATCAAATTTACTCTAATATATATATATATATATATATATATATATATATATATATATTTATATGTATGTATGCATATGTATGTATGTATGCATATGTATGCATATATGCATATGTATGTATGTATGTATGTATGTATGTATGTATGTATGTATGTATGTATGTATGACTTTGTATGTATGTATGTATGTATGTATGTATGTATGTATGTATGTATGTATGTATGTATGTATGTATGTACGTATGTACGTATGTACGTATGTACGTATGTACGTATGTACGTATGTACGCATGTACGCATGTACGCATGTACGTATGCATGCATGTATGCATGTATGTATGCATGTATGTATGCATCTGTATGTATGCATCTGTATGTATGCATCTGTATGTATGCATCTGTATGTACATGTATCTGTATGTACATGTATCTGTATGTATGATATCCATGCACAATTACACATGCACATTGTATGCACGTATGTACGTATGTACGTATGTACGCATGTACGCATGTACGTACGCATGTACGTATGCATGCATGTATGCATGTATGTATGCATGCATGTATGCATGTATGTATGCATGTATGTATGCATCTGTATGTATCTGTATGTATGATATTCATGCACAATTACACATGCACATTGTACGCACCTGTAACATGTTTACACTAAGGCAACATCTCGGTGTAATAAACGTACACACTACTAACCGTTGTGTATGCCTATAAATCGTTGTGTGTTGCATCGCATTCGGTGAATGTATCCAGCGCCTGCGACAGAAGAAACTACTCAGATCCACTCCCTTGTGGGTCCTTGGACAACGGCGGCGACGACGACGACCTGTCGTTGGATTAACTAAGCTCAGACATCAACACAAAGAGAGTGGGTGAGGGGTGGGGGATGGAGGAGCAACGCAAGCATAGTTCTTAAGGCAGGCAGGAAGGTATTATGTGGGAGAAAGAAAGGACAAAAGAATCGCATTATTGTTCTACAACCGATCCATCCATCCATCCATCCTACCGTCCGTCCATACATAGTCTACATACATACATACATGCATGCATACATACATACATACATACATACATACATACATACATACATACATACATACATACATACATACATACATACATACATACATACATACATACATACATACATACATACATACATACATACATACATACATACATACATACATACATACATACATACATACGTACATACGTACATACATACATACGTACATACGTACATACGTACATACGTACATACGTACATACGTACATACGTACATACGTACATACGTACGTATGTACGTGCATACGTACACCGGGTACACCCGTACGTCCGTCCGTCTGTCCGTCCGTCCCCCACCCACCCACTCATCCACCAACCCATAAATTCACCAACCCATCCATCTACTCACCCACCCATCAACCCAACCACCTATCCATCCATCCACCCATCAATTCACCAACTCATCCACCCACCCATCCACCCATCCACCCACCCACCCACCCACCTATCTCTCTATCCGCCATCTACCCACCCGCCCATCTCACCCGTTCACCCCTTCATCCATCTCTCCACCCACCCACCCACCCACCCACATCCATCTACCCACCCTCATCCACCCATCCATCCATCGTTGTTTTAAACTGTAGCCGTGCAGGTGCGAGGCACAGCGTTGGTCTCCCGCGGTGACACCATCCAGCTCGTCTGCAACGCCACTGGTCGACCAGACCCTCCTCGCAACGTCGAGTGGTACAAGGACAATCGACTGATCGAGTCGGACGCCGGCGGGGGACTGATCATCACGAAGAAGGTTGAGACGGCGATGCTCGTCAGCGTCCTTGCCATCCGTCGTAGCAGGCTGTCCGACGCGGGGCACTACTTCTGCCGCAGCTCAGCCAACGAAGTCGGACAGATTCACGTCACCGTCGTCAACGGTTAGCCACACCCTAGCATCGAACTCTGCTCAATAATAATTATTATGCATTAACACAAACATAATTATATATATATATATATATATATTTGCATACATACCTATCTTATTGCTTACTTACTTACTTATTTACTTACTTACTTACTTTTTACTTACTTATTTACTTACTTACTTACTTACTTACTTATTTACTTACTTACTTACTTTTTACTTCCTTATTTACTTTCTTACTTTTTACTTACTTATTTACTTACTTACTTTTTACTTACTTACTTACTTTCTTTTTTACTTACATACTTACTTCTTACTTACATGTACGTAGCCTACGTATTACGTAAATGCGTGCATATATGGATGCATGCATACATTATGCAGAACCGTGCCTTCTCGGTGGCAGGACCCTCAACCTGGAATGGTCTTCCTTTGACATTCCACTCCGTACATGTATATAAAAATCATTGTAGGGCTTTCCTCTCTCATCCTAAGACAGTTTCATTTGGCCGCGCTGAGGTTGGGAGCGCCTCTGAGTAGCCCCCTTGAAGAGATGGATGTTGAGATGGATGAGCTAAAATTAGTGACCGATGAAAGAAGAAATAGGGCAACTCCTTGAGGAAAGGAAGTTAGAGTCTGCTAGAGGTTGATGCCGTAGGGGAAGGCAGGAAGAGAGACGGTTAGGACAACAACGACGAAGGGACTCCGTGACCATGAAGAGAGAAAATTACCAGCTGCAACAGAGGCAGAAATCTGGAGCTGGAAGAGAGGAAATGAGATGCTGAAACGGAAGAAAACAGAGACATTTATGCCGGGGGCGGGGGGTTAGGACGCATAGAGAGTGCTGAAAAATAGAACAAGGTCTTCGTCGAAAAACCGACAATTTTTAGACGGCATAATTTGTCAGTACGAGAATTGTGGAAAAATAGCCTACGGTATCTAAGGAGTCCGACGTTGATTTATGTGGAGTTGGTATTTGCAAAGTAGACTTTACTATGGGACCCTATAATTATAAGAAAGACTATATAAAATTATAGAGGTTGAATCCCCTCAACCCTCCGGCAATTCTCGCCCTGGATAGCATCAGCGCTCAAACTAGTACAAAATTTGTACTCTCATTTAATGAGGTCTATCATATGAATCTGCAGTTGAACATTTTGTCGGCATTCGCCACAGATACAAAAATATATTTGCATTTCTGAAACAGAATAGGAATGCCCTCTGGCATAGGCAACCAACAGAACGTAGAAAATGTCTGATCGAATTGCCAATAATTGATTGATGAGTGCATGACTTCGTTTGCATAATTTTTTGAACTGCACAACCTTATTCTCTGCCTTCCAATCATCAATGGTAAATTATTCCCAATCGGAAGACAATGAACAATTTTAACTGGGCCTATTATTAACCGCAGAAGAATGCTTTTACAGCTGCACAAATAGGCCTATAGGCCTACATTTAGAATTGCACTGTTTGTGTAAGCTGCCAGGGAAGACTGTATAGGTAGGCCTATAGGCCGTCAATTATAGACTATGAATAGGCTGTCAATATCTGCTCATCCATCTATAATGATCGGCCTACGTCACATATTCATTTATACCACATGATTATTATAGACTTCGAACGTCAATACCGGCATAGGCGTACGAGGCGGGGGTGCAGGGGGGGCAATTGCCCCCCCAAATTCGGGCAAGTTTGGTGGTTTTTTCGGGCAAAAAGTCGCGAACAACTAACAAAAAAAAAAAAAAAAAAAGGTCGTCAAGTTTCGAGCAAGTCTGGTTTTTCGGGCAAAAAAGTCGCGGACGACTAAAAAAAAAAAAAAAAAAAAAGGTCGTCAAGTTTCGGGCAAATCGGGTTTTTCGGGCAAAAATAGTCGCGGGCGACCAACTTTTTGGCCGGATAAATTTTTCGGGCAGAAGTTCAATCTTTGCCCCCCCACTTCTGAAACCTCCCGTACGCCTATGAATACCGGTCTCGGTTTTTTGGGCCTGCTTAATAGGCTACAGACTAAAACGGTTCAAACCTGTTTTTGGTTTTAATTAAAGCACGTTTCTGTTTCTTTCAGATTCGAACAGCCGACGAGGTGAGCAAGTATACATGCTGGTATACCATGTCTGTGTAGGCGCAGCGTCTGTAGCCTAGGTCTATATCTACAGCAGCTTAGATGTAGGCCTAAATGAAAATGTAGGCCCACACGACTTTATATAGCCTGACCTTACAATTATGGTTTCAATACTTTAACTCTTACCCTGTCTCATCTGATCCTCCACCCTCCAATTCCCGGCACAGACGACACCCGCCTTAATAGCTGTTCCACCCCTCTGATCCTATGGTAACTCGACCCGGACTACTCTCACGGACAACCTTTCTGACAACGCAGCGCTCGTGAATAAGCTGGTGCCCCGCGCTTGGCTTTCAAATAGCGCTTTAGAAATTTGGAGATTACGATTACGAATACTTCTGATTTTACAATTGAGGCTCTATCCTCTATTCACAGTGGGCCCCGAAGTCTTACCCCGTCCGTAGGCTACGTACGTCCTGCGTGAAATAACTATAGGACGGTCTATAGGCCAGGACTAGAACTATAGGGCTAGCCTACTGTTTATAGGCCTACAATAACATTCATGTGCAGTTAGCTAGCCTCTCAATATCAACGCAATAGCCTAATTGTATTCTAGGCCTTCGGATAAAAGGGAGTATAGCAAAATGCCTAAACATAGGGCACGAGGAGGAAGAGGACCAAAGTATCGACCATTAGGGCCTATAGGGTCAACCGGGGGGTTATGGACCCCTTAAGCCTTTTGGCTATTATCGGCTTAATTTTAAATAAAGATTATAATGTGAATATTCTATTTCAAAGTACTCTAGGAGAGGTACTTGGAACGTTATTAAAAGCTGGAAAATATAAACAGGTTTTTGTGAAAAATTCGAAAATATAATTTTTGTTTTGTGTCCATATCACCCCGGGATTGGGGGGATATGGACATGGGGTGTCCATATCACCCCCTAATGTCGATATCATCCAAAAGCACCTGATTGATATGAAAGTTATTAAGAAACATTAAACAGTCATTAAATTTATTAGAACATTGGTAACTAGAACAAAAGGCAACACTTTGTGTCAATCTCTGAAGACACGGACATGGATGCTGGCCCTGGGAAATCTTCAGGTTCGTTGAGTAGCGTAGACATGGGATATAGATCCAATGCCATCGCCGGTACATTAAGCTGCCCAAACATAGGGGATTTACCAGATGGCTCTTCCTGTAGACCTACATTGAGTGGCACATAATTATGATGAATCCAGTGCCTCATCCGGTAAGTTCAGCAAAACTGACAGATGATGGTCCCAGTGGCTCCTCTGGTATACCACATAAGACATAGGATTGATCCGGTGCCATCACGGTACATCAAGATGCCCAGACATCGGGGGATAGGTTATACCAGATCTCTTCCTGCACTGTACGTAGGTCTACATTGAGTGGCACATACGATGGATCCAGCGCATCCCTGGCACACCTGCTAATTTGGCATTGTCTAAAGACCACTGAACCCTAACGTGTCTATTTTGGAACTCTCGTAGCATTGTTTGCAATAATTAGCCTATGATAAAAAAAGCAATTAAACTATAGGCCCATACCAACAGCAGTAAATCTGTCTAAAACATTCCTTATGTAGGCCTAAAAAACAGCTTGGGAGGTATGGACATTCAGCCGGGGTGATATGGACAGTGTCCATATTACCCCGGTGTCTCAGTGTCCATATCACCCCAATAGCAATGGTATATCGGATCGTTGCTTTCTCACGTTTAGGAAGCTCATGACGTGAAATAAAAGACTCATATACAATGTCAAATAGCCTATATTTAAAACTGCCAACTTCAAAATTTTTTCTCAAAAAGGCACATTTTTATATAATTTTTTGAATCAGGGTTAGCTATTTTATAGAAATCGGATAATTTGAAAAACAACGCGTATAAATCTGATTTTTACCATTGCAACATCAGTTTATAGTTGAAAGGTGAAGGACGAATATGCATAGAGCTATAAACAGACTAGAGTTTATTATATTATCATATTAAGCTGTAGAAGAGGGGTGGCCATAACACCCAGGGTGTCCATAACACCCCGGGTGACCCTACTATAGGCCTAGATGTCACACCGCATGCACCCAAGCAAAGGCAGGGCCGTTTAAGAAATTTTGGGGCCCTAGGCACAAACTCTAATTCTAAACCTACAATGTAGGCTAACTAGTCACTCTCATCTAGTTGAGTTCCCTCCTCTGTGGGGAGGGGGGAATCAAGGATTTTGGGGACGGAGAACGAGTGTATGCGGGTCGGCCGGAAAATTTTGAATTTTTACATTGCATTTTAACTTTTAAGCTACCATCTTAACAAAATTTCTAAACTATTGCAGTGCTGACATAAATAGTCTAAGACTATTCAGCAGCAGGTACATGTAAATCAATATATATATATATAATTATATATGCATTATTATATATTATGTTTATGTATCAGAACATTGTTTCGCATCAGCAGGTACATATTATGTTGCAATTATAATAATTTCTTTATCAGTTTCCACAATGTAATGGTAGCATTGCAAGCTGCGATCCTAACAAAAATTACTATATTATTTCAGTGCTGACAAAAAGAGTGGTTGAAAATTTCTTAAAACGGCCCTGATAACTGCAGACAGATAGTCTATACCCGACTTTCTTGCACTGGAATTAGCTTATTCCCGTTGCTCAAAAAGGTCCTACATTGCTGACAGGAGACAGATATCAGAATAGTTACAAATGTTACACAAACCAAGGAAGAATTACCAAAATCGGGAAGCCATGTAGGCCTAGTAGACTAATGATGCTATATCACTAAGTATTAGTTGTACAAAAAATTAATATTAACAGTAAACTATACTCATTGTAATAGTATCATATATTATATTAGTAAATTTTATATTGTAATCACATATAATGTAATATCAGGGTAGGCCTATAAGAGCTCGGGTATAGCACTAATGTAAACGGCAACTAAAAACTATTATTTGTTCAAATGTCTGGGTATACTCACTTCTAGGACCTAGGTGGAGCTCCCCATGAAGATGTCTAGATTAAACACTGAACGTAATCCGATTTCCGCTTCAATCTCTGTCTCAGATAATTACACATGTAGAGTATTGCATTCATGCCTTCTCTGTGAATGTGTGCCATTTTGTTACATTTGTTAATAATAATTATAGTACAATACTGCTGACACAGCAATACATAGCAATATTTGTGCTAAAAGTGTAAAATAAATGTCAGTTTACCATACATCAAAGTTCGTATAACATGTTGGTCATTTGTTATGTAATGTAGTCTTATTTTGGATCGCCGTGGGGCCCCCCTGTTGCGCGGGGCCCTAGGCCCGTGCCTCGCGTGCCTAGGCGTTAAAACGGCTCTGAGCAAAGGTCACGTGAAAATTAAGATTTTTAGGTCTACTATTATTGTTCCTATAAGAAGGGTTTGTTGTCTATGTACTATTATTATTAAATTATTATTACTCATTAGATGATTAGACCCATTAGTAGGCCTATTGTTATTGGTACCGGTTGGCCTAAGTTGTGCTCTGTCACTCTGTGGAGACGTAGGCCTAGCACGGTAGCCTAGTCCTATGTATCAGAAGTGTCAGGTCAAGTTAAAGTCCTAGCAGTACTTAACCATAGCCTAAGCTTTAAATATAGCCTACTCAAAGAATCAATTCATTGTCTGGTAAGTCAAGGAATCAATTCATTGTCTGATAAGTCACGGAATCAATTAGGGCCATTCTAGACTGGTTTTTAAACAAGTAGTTACTAACTAGTTAGTAATAAAGTGCCTGAGGGATCCTAAATACCTCGGGGCATAAAAAATTCATTGTCTGAAGAGTCAAGGAATCAATTCATTGTCTGATAAGTCAAAGAATCAATTCATTGTCTGATAAGTCTATCATTTCGCAGGAACGTCTTCAGCCGAAAAGATAACGAGTGGTGCTTTAGCCGCAAGTCATCTCGCGGTCACTTCCGTCCGCTCTGGTCTTCCGTACATCTGCTGTCTGCTCGTTTCTACAACCGTCGGATGGAACGTTCGGTCAGTCTATAGGATTCGAACGGCCATCGTAGACATCCTGCCTACCTGACGACGACGACGAAATAAACAGTATTATTAAAGAGATAGTACGACGAATGTCAAAACCAGATGCCTTCTTCATCACAAATCCGTTGACTATAGTTGTTCAGCGTTTCAACAAAATCAACACAGCGTTCCATTGATTCTTCCATCTAAACATCGGCTCTGAAGAGAAATTGTAAGGCGCTATGAAGACCTATTTCGATGCAAGGGTCTTTTACGACCCTATTGGGTCTATGCACGTATAGGCCCCTATGCCGGGATTGTGCACTCTGCAAGTGCATTAGGCCTAGAGCCGTTCTGGTTTCGATAAAATAGGCATAGTGTCCCACACACAGCTCTAGAACGGCTGCTAAGACCTTCATAAAAAGCTAGGCCTACTACAAGTCCCTCGGTCTTCTACGCGGCTTGGCGATTCTACCTCTCTGTTTCAGGACCCACTGCATGGAACAGTCTTCAAGACCATGCAGAGGCGGATACAGAAACTTTGGACGGGGGTGGGGTGGGGCAAAAATTCTTGACCTTGGGTCTGGAAAATTTCTCTTTTGTATCCGCTAAAATGTTGATGACCTTTTTTTAGTCGTCTGGAAAAAATTTCGGGAGAAGTATACCGTTATTGTTCGGAAGCTTGTTGAAACCAAATGGGGGAGGGGGCCACGATACATGGACAATGGACATTTCTAAATGGGGGGGGGGGCACGGCCGGATTGGCCTCTGAGACCATGTGAGGAACTTTGTATGCATTTAAATCACAGCTCAAGATCTTTTGAAGCATGTCTGGCACGAAGAGCGCATGGCCGCTGGATCGTTTTCTGCTACCCTCACAAAGATCGTCTCAGCCTTCAATTCGGCAGATGGCGTTGGTAACCTGGGCAGTAGGACGTGATGTGCGCCTTGCATGGCTGCCATAAGTTAAAATTGACGCCTGTAATAACTTGTGATCATCCGTTCATACAATGAATTGTGATCATGCTGTGTTGTGTCAGTTTGAAATTCAATGAAGATTATTATTATTATTTATCGTAGGATTGCCATTGACATTTTGAACTGGTGTACAGCAAAAAGAACAGATGAGTGGGTGCGCACAGAAATTGGTATCGATATGGATGAGTCGTTACAACAAACAGTGCTAAGAAGAAAGTTGGTTTTCTTTGGACATGTTATGCGTTCAAATGGTTTGGAGAAAGATATGATGCTGGCATGCGGAGAGGGAAGGAGAAAACAAGGGCGACCAAGGAAAAGGTGGTTGGACGATGTTCAAGAAACAACAGGAATGAATCTGGAACAACTAAGAGAAGCGACATCAGAAAGAAAGCAATGGAGAAGGCTGGCCTTAACGATCGCTAGAGTTCAACGAACTGACAGCACAAGGTGACAAGGTGTACAGCAAAATTTTACGGCGATGTCGTCCTATCATTACTAGTCATATTTCCTGAGGTTCAAATTCTACCTTGCCTGCATTTACTAAACATGAAAAAATGACTGCTGTTAATACCTGCCCAGTTTTCCGATCCCAGACACTTTAACAACGAACATGTAGGCCTACTAAGTGATTGGGACATCATTGCAGTCGGTCATTAAAGGGTTAACCTTACCATAATCTTCTCTTCGTCTTAGGCTGTTTCTAGTTAAAATTTACCTGTTTTTACTCCTAGGCCCCGAATTTTCTCTTATTTTTGCACACAAGGGACTACAAAAATTGAAAGCTTTCATATGGGAAATTTTTGAACCACAAAATCTCATTAAATGCAATGTAATGTAAATCATCGAGAATTTTTCAGCGCCCACAAAAGCTACGTCAGGGAGACCAGCTTATTCACAGGCGCTATTTTAAATAGGCCTCTGAATTGGACTCCATATTGGGAGAATGCAGTATGATTTTAAATCAGCATAAAAATAAATTATGATCTTGTCGCCTACTACATGCTGGAGTTGGATGTTCGGCATTCTAAACATGATCGTAAATAGTCTAAAAAAGCAAGTCTTCATAAAATTATGAATTGCCATAAAATCAGTGCATACACATTTTATTCGTAAAGTTGTATATAAAATAAAATCGATTCTGGAATTATTGGTCAATATAATAATGATGACGCAAAGTTCTGCAGTGGTATACATGCATGCATGATACTATATGTATGCATATGCAGCATAGAGGCAGCTACACACTAAAGACTAATCAAAATGACCCACATCATATAAATCTCACGTAGATGCAGCTTAGGATGTGGAAGACAAGTAAGCAGAGAGAATAACGACGGACAAAGCACATAATTTCAAACAGAAAAATGTCACGCTGAACAGCGCAGATTAGCAGAATACATAAACCAATTATAACCCTGACTGGAATTATTTGTTCCTCAACAATTTAACGACACTCTGCGCTGTCTTCCCAGTTGTTCTCAGTAAACTCTCATCGTTAAAGCGTTAGAGAAATTACCGCAAAAATTAGTCATTTAGATGCCGGAGCTCTTAAAAAAAGGAAATGCATTGGCAAAGTGCACTTGGTGATGAGCACTCTATGTGTGGTAAGGGAATGTTGTGGCACCCTGTGCAAATGTTGGCACCTCATTTTTCAGTTGAGCATCCAATCATGACTTTGATGGCGCCGCCGGCTCCAGTTCGTGAAACCTCGAAGGCCTTCACAGACTCCTCAAGCGTGAAGCGATGTGTTACCAGAGGCTTGAGGTTCACGACACCTGATGCAACCATTGCCAGGGCAGTGGGATATCTAGACACAACCAGAACTTTCAGCACATAATGTAACATATGACAGTACAGCTATATTCAAAAGTACCAAAAAGCCTAATAGGATATGTTTAAATGTCTAGATTCTGTAAAAAAGTCACACTGATAAAGTTATGACAGAAACAGCATTGCTGCTTATATAACTGAAAATTTTCAGAATTTACCAGTGCAATAAAGCCCGTGAGCATTGGTGCCCAGATATTTTTGTAGGATGGGCAAAACTGCCAAAGCACAATATAGTCACTTGGTGAAATTTTGTAGCAAGGACTTGAAAATACAATGCAGGAAATTAAGAACATGGGGTGTTTTTCACAGAGATTTCTATATGCAAATTTCTCAGTTTAACTTTGTGTATCATTAGGATTAGTGCCTTATTGTGAAGAAATTTGTTAACAACCAAAAACAAGCAGCGAACACTTTTAAAAGTCAAATAGATAACCACTTAGAAATGAAGAACAATGAAGAAAGTGATGCCTACGTGTTTGCATATCTGAAGATACCGCGGATGTCAACCTCACGAACAGCCGCGTTGACGATAGGAACGTTGACGTTTGCCGGTCCAAGGCCAACCAATACCATCACACCTCCAGATTTGGTTGCCTAGTAACAGTCAACATTAACCCATGAGTAAATCCTTAGCCAAATATTCTGTATGTAAATAAAAATATTTTTTTACAAGGACCTAATGTAGCTTTTGTAAAAGTACTTAAGTTGATCTTATCTTCCGCAATTCTTCTTCATGGAACTTATTTAATTATTTATTTTATCATGTTTATCATATTGGAATTACTCAGTTAGCTGTGGATGTGACTGCCTTTTAATTTATCAATTTTAGTTAGATTGCATTCAAAATACCGAAACGAAATTGCATCTGAAATGGCACTAGAGGCAATTTATTTAAGTTTTTTTCTGTACTTTGTTCTTGAGATACCTAGAGCTGTTAAGTACATCAAATTTGACAGATCTACCTTATTCAAATAAAGAAGCATGTCAAACCATTAAAAGCAGACAGCTCAAATTTCAGGATAAAACCTGCCAAAATGATCTAAATTAATGTAAAAAGACTCACGTTACCTCATAACAAAATTCCAGAGCTCTAATTAATTTAAGCACGTCTAGTTTCAAGCGCACAGTGCTCTTGAAAAAAATCGATGCAGATTATGTTCTTTAATAGTATCAATGCGCACAGACCAAATACTGCACATACCCATGAGCTCATGTGCATTCCATGCCTCTGTGCCCAAGGAATGGAATCAGTTTCTTCTTTCTTCATAGCTCAAATTCGTTTCATTCCTTAAAAAAGCGACTCAAAACTCACTATATCCCGTTGGCTTTCAAGCACATGAATATCTAACTGCATCTTCTCATAGCGACTCACTATCGGTATCTGCGCCTCAGATTCACATTTCCGTGTGACCTTGTGCGCACTACAAATTTATTTTATAATAAAAAATAACAATAATAAATACCCAAAATGAAGCTTACATAGATTCCGGTCTGTAGGCTTGTCTCTGCTCCACTGCATTCAATCGTAACATCGGGATGACCCCCAAGGGCCTCCACAATTTTGCTGGCCATCGAACGTGTGTCCAGCTTCACATCAATCTTAACCGTGTGGTTGGCCCCCATTTTCTTAGCCACCGAGAGACGCTCTTCCGAAATGTCTGACGGCAAACACAAAATCCATAAGTGTCCAGAAAGATCATCTTATTTCAATGCTGCATACTTGGCTAATAACAACCAAGCACCTTGTCTAAGTCAGGGCATGGTCAATATTAAAAACTGACTTCAATTTTCAATGCGAATCAAGGATGATTGGTAATAGGACAAATGGTAATTTAGGACAATTGGTAATAGGACAATTGGTCATAAGGTCTATCGTTCATATTGCGGCTGTTGCCACAACTAAATTACATGAACCTTATTTTTAAATCAGATAAACCATTGGCACAATAGGCAATCTACTTTAGATAATTGATAGCAATTATCAATTAGGGAAATTCATAATTTTTAGACAAGCCCAAATAGTGCCAATCTAGAAATTAAATAGACTTTATTTAGCGCATTTATATAAATTGCATTTTATATCAAATGATCTAGTAAATGCTAGTTGGTGTTTTTACCGTCTTCAACAAGCATATCTATATTCGACAGCTAAAGAAAGATTAAACAAAGAAACACTTAGCAACATTGGATGCACAAACATGACGAAAGGCAGAGAATAGGAAGGTGTTGTGAAGAACAAAGGGTCACCCACAACAGCACTCAGGCACATGTAGAGCCCCGTAACTCAGCACACAAGTGCTGATGCATGTATCGTTCATATTGCGGCTAGTGTCACAACTAAATTACATTAATCTTATTTTTAAATCAAATAAACCGTTGGCACAATAGGCAATCTTCTGAATACACTGAATATCTAAGGTTGAAACAATTGCCTCAATTGGTCGATCAGAGTGGCACCAACCTGTGACTATAACCTCTGCAGCTCCCATGGCTTTAGCAGTCACTAGGCTGACCAAACCAATTGGTCCAGAGCCACAGACGAGGACCTTCTGACCAATGGTGATGCCAGCTCGACGGCAGGCATGCACTGCCACGGAAAGGGGCTCCAGAAGAGCTCCTTCCTCGTATGACACGTGATCCGGAAGCCTGACAATGGAAATGGAGCAATGCATCAATAATAAACACTTGGTTTTCAAACCATCTGGTTATCTGATCTAAAGACGTAATCTTTGTCATTTTCACAGAACTGTGATAATAAAAAAATTGTATTATACAAAATTGCACTATTTATTAATCGTGTAAGGAAAGTGATGTTGAAACCTAATTCGTCTTAAACAGATTGAATATGCCCAAATGCAATTACCTAAAGTTCCAAACTGAGCATATCACTTGTTCAAAACTCGTTCAAACTAGACTCAAAAGTCAGTTCTGAAGTCCAGATTATGATCATAATTTCAAACACTAAGACTAGCTAATGATCCAGATGGGCTTGTTTCATTCGACGTGCTTATGCCTAAAGCTTTCAGCTCATGAATTTGAAAGTGGTTCCAAAAATAATTGAAATAACTTGTGCAGGTTATAGACTAACCCAAAATATTCAACGCAATTGGTTCAAATAGGTTGAAAACTTATACAACACAAATCCACTTCCAGAAACAATTTATGACTGCAACAAACAACTTATTCATCAACGGTAGTTAGAAAATGGCCAAGTGGTCGGTTTAATGAATTACTTGAAGCAGAAATCAGCGGCGTGAACGTGGTAGCGAGCCAGATTTCCGTGAACCGGAGGAGTGGCCAGAAATTGAATATCAGGGCAGAGGTTGTATCGTCCAGTTTTGCAGAAGTCACAGAGTCGACACGGAACGCCTGGTTCAAGTGCCACACGATCCCCTACAAAGCGCAGAAAGCTCCAATCAGTCGCATAATTGTAATTCTAATTGAACATTTGTAATTATATAATTATAATTATACGCTTACATGTGAATTGGCAGGAAACAATTCTGTTAAACAAGCATCAGAGTTTGTCAAAATGAAAGGACGTGTTCTGCACTGAACTATAAATGACAAATGGATTTAGTAAATTCAAGCAGAAACAGGCTCTACACTTATAAATTGGCTCTGCTACACTGTGAGAAAGCATATATTAAAAGTTTGTTGTATAAATCTGGCTCAACCAACCAGAGGCTTCACACTATACCACGACCATCGCACGGTAAAACTATAAATTTTCAGTCGAGAATTTTATGCCATGGTGGAGGATCAGCTGAGTGCCTGAGTCTGAGTTCTTGAAGAGATGAGACTTTAGTTTCAAGTGGAAAGCCAGATAGGATCTCCCAAATCACACAATAGTATCAACTTTAGGCCAGTTATATGGAAGCGTTTTTGAGTAAACTGCTTGAAGGGGTGCTATGTAAGTCCATAGAACGCATGAATGAGAATGGCTGTGATATTATATGCAGCACAGTTAAATCCACAACTGTAAATAACCTGTGTCTTACCAACTTTGAGGCTGGTCACCCCATCTCCGAGCAGTGTCACAGTTCCACTGGACTCGTGACCGAGGAGCATCGGAGCCTTCACCACAAAATCACCAATTTCCCCGTGAGTCAAGTAGTGGACATCAGAGCCACAAATGCCAACGGAATGAACCGCAATCTGTACCTCTGATACAGCAACATAAAAACAAAAATTAATTCACGTCATCAAGTAGCAGCATAATCAGCTTTAGCATACATTTTTTTAGATACTGGAAAAGCTAGTGGCATACATGTGTGTAAGTAAATAATCTTCTAAAGCAACCAAATAACTTGACTCCATTCATTTTTCAATCAATTTATCACCTAAAGTTCAGTTTTCACAGCATCACCTATTTAAATGGTTGAGCTACACTATTAATTTTTTAGATCCCCATATATGGAGAGTGTACGATTTTCCTAATTCTTGAGACTAAATTCAAGTCAAATTCACAACACTGGATTGTGCAGGCTATCCACTCACTGTGTGAATAGTTACAATGTTGTCAAATTTAAGCAAGTGTCAACAATCTGAACAGACCAAATAAATTAAATTTAATCGAACAATCGTGATTAAATTCAGGAGATTAATCGATTAAGATTATTTTAATCAGTGCCAGCCCTATTTAAAACATATTTAGTGCTCACCTCCATGTCCTGGCTTAGGAACTGGTCTGTCCTCCTGTAAAATATAAGATTCAAAGCAATATTCAGTGAGGGAGGTTACACTGCTAAATATTAGATCAAAGTGTTAGTGTAGACTAATTTTAAAATGATAGTGAACTGGAATAAATTTTCAAGTGTTTATCTTTCGCGAAAGCATTGGGCTATTGATTGCTGTAGGTCAGTGGGCTCGTGGAAACATTGGGCTATCGATCAGACCGCTCTATTCTGCCTCTATCTGTGACGGCCATACTGAACCGTCAGCAGTGCACCTACAAAAAGCCTTTATCCATTTCTCCCATTTCTCCAGCGTCTTTTTCTTAAATCCAGCTTCTATTTCAGCGAAAAAAATACCTTTTTCTGACTTCCATATCTCAGGCGTTATTTTCGTCAATCCAGCTTCTATTCCAGTCTTAAAATACCTTTGTCCAGCTTCATTTTCTTCCGAGACCTTCTGTATCCACTGCTTGTACTCATGTTCATTTTGTTTCTTTGGCAATAAATAAATTTCACCAATCCAGTTTCCATTTCTCTGTCGTGAATAATTACCGACGCTAAAACCCTATTTTACTGAATGAAGTGCAAAGCAACTTACCAATCTTAAATCTCCCTTCGCGTAGAGAACAGCGCTAAGATTTCCAGAGTCAGGCATCACAACGAATGTACGAACGCTTGGGTGAGTTTCGAGTTTATTTATCGAATTTTGACAACTCTGGAATCTTTCAGTCGTAAAAGAACATAAACTGCCAACCAACCACCTCACATCGGCAACGAAATCAAGTAAACATGAAATGCAAGAAGTGAACAGCGGACACCCGATCCAACGTCCATAGTTCAAATCATTGAGTACAAGGGGCGTATCTAATGAGGTCAAGCGTACACCGTTGTTGTTTTTACTCAACTTTAAAACACGCTGTGCTGTGTGTCTCGCTGGAAAATTTATATAAATTGCATCATAACAATTGCGCAGAGTTGAGAGGATGCTCCGCCTAATTATTCAATAGCTAAACGTCAACACCATGGGGCACTAGGGGCCATGACTGCCGCCCCAGGGCCGATAAACCGTAGTAGTAATATAGGCCTACAGTACAGTAGGGCAGTAGGCTAACAGAAGCAATGCGCTCACGGTTTGAAATGGCGCATCCACGCTAAAATCACGGACAAGCTATATATTACCAGAACCTCCACTCCTTGGGATTTTCCCCATATTCTTGGGATTTTAAGGGTCGACTTGGGATTTTCCCACTAGGGTTGATCTGACTCGCAAATTGTGGCAGCGAATCGGATTAAGATCCTTTCAGAGAACCTGTCTGAATTTCTGAAAGCCGCTTCAATTGTCATTAGGCCTAGTGTCGTTATTGTCGCAACTTGTAGGCCTAAACATTATTTGTTAATCAATGGCATGCAATAGAGTGGAAGACTCTAGCTATTGATAGGCCTATAGGTCTACAGGCCAGTGCTCCCAATTAAGGCCGTAGCGGCGTAGTTGCAGGCAGTGGCGGCGCTAGGGAGGGCTAAACCCCCTAAATGGCGCTCAGCCCCCTTCCCCAAAGAAAAATGCTGACATGTCTACAATTATGGGCACATAGCGTAGGCCTATAGCCTAGGCTACCGACCTGAGAAAGAGCAAAATCGGGAAAAATAAAGTCCAAAACCATTTGTTGACGACTAAAAAAAGGTCGTCAGATTTTTGGGGGCGAAAGACGAAACATTTCTGGACCAATTTCAGCCCCCAAAACTGAAATCCTGGCGCCACCACTGGTATACGTAGGCTATGTAAATAGCGCTTATTATAAACGGTAAAAGAGGTCAGTTTCTGTGTTTTATCTGCGGCAACCTTACTGAGAGGGATAAAGACTCAATTAGGAGAATTCCAAAATAAACGAGCTTGCATTTCCAGATTATAATAGCCTAGGGTAAAGTGGGGTAATTTCGGCATGGGGCTAATTTCGGCACCCCGCCTCTGTAGCCGAGAAACTATCTTGCACTAAGAGTCCTCTATGGTTTGACGTCATAGATCTCAACATTACAATATTATAAAAGTTCAAAAACCAATTATAAATCGCATTAAAAGCACTTTTGTTAAGTAATTTTTGTTTTGAAGCATTTTCGCAATTATTTTTCAATTCAGAGAAAACTCTGTTGAAAATTTGGTGTCGGCCACATAATTAAGTGTACTGATTTTTCTACAAGTATGGTCACAAGGGTGCATCATGCTGAACGATAATATAATGTATAGCTACTGATTATTTATTTTACCTACTTACAGAGTGATGCCTACATATGAGGCAAATTTCGGCACTGAAATCTTGTCTAATTCCGGCAGTGCCGAAATTTTCTCAGGGATGGTGCCGAAATTATCATTCTGCCTTATTTCAATAGTTAGCGGGTTAATTATTTTGCTTAGTTGTGTTAGTATAGCCGTTGTGTAATTAAAACGCACAATTAAGGGTTTATTCAGGCAAAATGGATGATGATTTGAGTCAGAGAACTGTGCCAAGCTATAAACGGGGACGATATGTGCTCAGTGGTCGAACGATGAGATTAGGTTTTCAGTAAAGTCGGTACTAGTTGATGGGCGTTCAAAGAGAACAGTTGCTAGGCCTATGCAGTTTCGGATCTTCAACGTAGATGAATCCACTGTCACTATTAAATTTTGTCACAAGCCAGGGGAAGTGATTAGTCAACGTGGAAAACAAAACGTCGGCAGTTTTAAAACAGGCACAGATAAGGGAAGACAGTAATCACCGTTTGTTGCGTCTCAGCCAGTGGCTTCAGTACATAGCACCAATGATATTTCCCAGAGTGAGAATCAGGCCAGAGTTAATCGCCTTAGAGCACCCATAGGAACCATAGCAGCTGGTACAACAAGTATTTTGATTAAAGGCAGCTTGTATAACAGCGTCAAGGAAGAGGAAGGAAGACCTGAAAGATGAATATTGACATGTCAAGAGCAAATTAAAGACCTCGATCAGAAATAGAGAAATTTGGAGAAGTCACGTAGGAGCCTCATCGTCGTCACTCGACTGACGGAAGAGAATAAAGAAGAAAGAAGAAGATAACAGCGTCTGAGTGTAGTCTACAGTATTTGAATATATTAATTATAATATTATTAATATTATGTGATGTTAATTATTACATGTGTAAGATTCACTGAGGTTCTAATAGTTTGCTACAACCCTGTGCCATGAAATAGAGCCTTCAAACTGTGAATCGGCTGTCGCAAATTCGTGTTATGGACATGTGGGGCGCGGTGGTGTAGTGGGTATGTTCGTTGCCTTGTAGCCGGAGGATTGCAGGTTCGAATCCACCACAAGACGCCGCGTAAGGACCTTGGGCAAGTCCTTCACTCGCAATTTGCTCAGCGTTTCGGCGCGAAACTCCGATGCAGTGTCCGCGATGCAGTCGGGAGCGCCTCTGAAGGGGCGTTATAGCAAGTGCAAATACAAGCATAAATGAATGCAAGTAAACACGTATGTAGCCACAATTTCGATCCATCTGTTTCATTTAGCTTGCTTTAAACATATGGTTATCTTATGTTTGGCTAATTTCGTCACCCTTGCCGAAATTACCCACATGCCTTGCCGAAATTACCCTCCCCTGCAGGTAATTTCGGCATCTGAACGCCTTCACTTCACATGTTATAACATGAATTTGCGAGAGCCGATTCACCGTTTAAAAGCGCCATTTCATTGCTTAGGGTTGCAGCAAACTATAGGAACCTCAGTGGATCTTATAAATATAATGACATAACATATATTCGAAAAACTGCTTAAGGTGCCGAAATTACCCCATTTTACCCAGCCTAATGTGCGAAGAGCACCGCCGCGGCGACGAAAAACTGCAGCATGATAAAATCTAGGCCTATTAGAAGCGAAACTGAAATTCGCTTTTATTATTATATTTATATGCACATGTTTTGCGATATTTTTGACAGTTCAACTTAATGGTTGGCTCGCAAAGAAACACACAGTAGGCCTATTGAGTAGAATGCTGCTTGGTTTTTGTCTCTGATAATATATAGCCCAGTTTGATATGTCTTAGACCTATACTATAAGTTACTATAATTAGGCCACAATTATAGTAATTAACAGATTAATTATTCGAGACTAGAAAAAAGCAAGTCCATATAGGCCTACGTAAAGCTAGTTACTCATTCGAATAAACCATGCTAGGCCTACACAGTTGCAAAATAAGTAGCCCTACGTCAAAAAATAATCAATCCGAGTGAACGTGAGTCCATTAATTCGCTCTAACCACTGCTTAATTACAGGTCAACAATCATTGTCTTTATAAACAATTCCGTTATGCGACTTGTCCTTACTCGACAATTGCTATGGGAAAGCGAAATCTCTCATTGGACTTTGTCCACGCGGACCAGCTCGAGCCCGTGCTTCGAATCTTGCAGCATATTCTGAAAAAGACAACAGAAATATGGAATTTGTAATGTGCTATAGTAGCAGTGCTACTCAAATTGTGGTCCACGAGTGATTTCCCGCCAGAGCCGTCTATTGCTGGACAGAATTAAGGCTCTGCATGGTTACCGCCGGTCGCAGAATGATTATTATAACCGGAAGCGTATACGCTACTGTACAGCATGTGCACAATAGGCCTACCATCAAACAGAACAAGGTACACTCGCTACAATACAAGTGAAATATTACAATCATGGGCGGAGTTTGGTTTCCGTTCTTGGAGGGGCTAAAGCCTTCTTGTGGGGGGGGGGGGGGGTGGGCTAAGCCTGGGAAAATATACCATTTACACGGTAAAAAAAATTGGGTCTTCTTGGGGGGGGGGCTTAGCCCCCCCCCCCAAGAAGACCCAAATTCTTAAAGACCCAAATTCTTTTTTTTACCCCCCCAGCCCCTGATAAACTCCGCCCATGATTACAATGTCCTTACAATTAGCCTATAACAGTTCTCAGGTGCAAATCAACAGCTCTTAATATCCAGTTTTCCATCTTTCCGACAACATAATTTATACCGATCTCGAATCTACCAGTAACTGCATGAATGGCATAAAGAAGACTTGCTACAATTAGCGCCTCTGAGTAGTTTCTTGAAGGGCGCTATATAAATTCTAATAATGAATGAATGAATGAATGACATTACTTCGGTTGATTTATGGCTTTTCATTGTAAGCAGTAAACACTTCAGAAATTCAGAATTGTGACAAACTATACATGAAAGAAATAAAAAGTATACAGCACCTTCCGATATCTGCCTTAGCCGCTTAGTTGACTGTTTGGTGCGCAAGGCTTTCTCGAAGTCCACGATCTCCACGATGAGTTTAGAACGGTCCAGCGGTTCATGTTCAATATCACGGTAGGCCAAATACCTTCTGTAATTTGGGTAAATCCGGTCAATCGCATTATTCAGTGCAGTGTAACAAAGGCCCGACAGATCTGCGCCGGTAAAATCTAAGCCATAAACCATACGACACCTGAATGTAGGCTATGCTTACATGTATGGCATCATACATATAATGTAAATCAACAGCATCGTACCCTGTGTCTTTTGTTATACTCAACGTACTAATGATAATTTAAACAATTATTTCTCACAGCTTCTGTCCCAACCTGTAACCAAAGTTTATGGCTTTTAACTTGGAAGCAAACAAATCACCTATGTGAGCGACAAACTCTAAAGCATAAACAAATCTAAACAGCCATTTCGATACCCCCATCAAATAAAAAAAAATTAAGAACACACTTTCATTGCCATTGCTTCGTTATGACTTTAATATGCAACGAATAAATGTTACCAGGAGTTCCGAGTGCAGCTGCATCTATTATAGATGGATGCAGTCCCCAGTTCTTAGTCTGTATACACAAAATGTCTTTTCGAGCCTTAAAATGAAAAATCACAAATCAAATGTAGTTGTATTTCCGTTCTTCACTTGCTTGCAACAACGAGTTTGCTCAAATTTTTTAGAAAACTTATGAATAAATAGACTAAGGAACAGGAACAAAATTTAATGAATGAATAACATTTCCATGAGGCATGTTCAAGAATAAAACAATTAATTCATTAACCGAATTAAATGCAATTCAAAGCATAAAAATGGCAAGGGCTATAATCGCTACATGCTGCTTTTCTCCTGTAATCTGACACCATGCATCGGTTGATTCATTCTGCAGTAAATACTGGCGTAATAGAAGTTCCCAGTAATTAGAATAACATTTCCAGTCAGTTCCTAGTAATTAGAATAACATTTCCAGTCAGTTCCTAGTAATTAGAATAACATCACCAGTCAGTTCCTAGTAATTAGAATAACATTACCAGTTTGTTCCTAGTAATTAGAATAACATTTCCAGTCAGTCCCTAGTAATTAAAGTAACATTTCCAGTCTGTTCCTAGTAATTAGAATAGCATTTCCAGTCTGTTCCCAGTAATTAGAATAACATTTCCAGTCAGTCCCTAGTAATTAAAGTAACATTTCCAGTCTGTTCCTAGTAATTAGAATAGCATTACCAGTTAGTTCCTAGTAATTAGAATAACATTACCAGTTTGTTCCTAGTAATTAGAATAACATCCCCCAGTCTGTTCCTAGTAATTAGAATAACATTTCCAGTCAGTTCCTAGTAATTAGAATAACATCACCAGTCTGTTCCTAGTAATTAGAATAACATTTCCAGTTAGTTCCCAGTAATTAGAATAACATTTCCAGTCGGTTCCCAGTAATTAGAATAACATTTCGAGTCTGTTCCTAGTAATTAAAATAACATTTCCAGTCGGTTCCCAGTAATTAGAATAACATTTCGAGTCTGTTCCTAGTAATTAAAATAACATTTCCAGTCGGTTCCCAGTAATTAGAATAACATTTCCAGTCAGCTCCTAGTAATTAGAATAACATCTCATCATTTACACAATTATCTTCCCTATTATAAAACGAAGTGTATAAGTACATGTAAGCTTACGTTCCAACAACCCAATTAAGACCATAGTTTGGCCTAGCCATGTGTTGTACATTGATGTGAGTAGCCTACAGAAGAGACGTGTACCTCTAAATTGGGGAGTTCGATGGCTATATCCGTGTCAAAACGTCCCGATTTCCTCATCTCTGGGTCTACTGCATCCAGTCGACTAGTCACTGCGACGACAAATACCGATCCACTATCATCTAGGTCGTCCATCAAGCTTGCCAAGGTACGCACATGCTCACTACAGTCACTACCACCGCCAAAATAACCGTCGAACATATCCAGAAATATAATCGACGGACGTAGCTGTTTTGCCTAAGATTAAAGAAGAAGAATCAACACAGCAAATAAGCAGTTACTCAATTATGCAGTGTATACCTGTGCGTCGATCATTCGACAGTGGGCAGGGACAGTCATCATAATTATTTGCTGTCTGGTCTAGATAGTTATGCTGCAAGGATGCTGATGTGGTACCAAGATAGGGCCAACAACACGGGAAATGCGGATGAGCAATCTTATCTCCTTAGCGGATGCTTTTAAGATTTTCATATAATAATTCATTACAGTTGGTCAGTTGGTTGCTAAATGAAAACATCGGGCAAGGCAACTCTACCCTCGTCACTGCCCATCGCCAGTTCCTCAGCCTCCTCCAATGACATACCCTGGCATCCAGTATGACTTGAGATGTCTGGTGATGTCATGGGAGGAGGCTGAAGAACTGGCGATGGACAGGAATGAGTGGAGGTGCGTTGCCCGATGTGCAGATCTGCACGAGAAGGACTAAATAACTAAGTAAGTAAATGAAGAATGAAGAATTACCGTATTGAAAAGCTTAACCAGATTGTTGTTTATGTGGTACGGGGAGTATCGGAACAGGTTACAATCAAAGGTGGCCATCTTTGGATTGTAGTTATTGCAACCCTCTGCTAGAGCTTCAACGAGCATTGTTTTTCCAACGCCTACAGTCCAAGAAAATTAGCTGATCAACTGCATTAGTCACCTCATAATTATGAAATTTCAAATGCGGCTCAAAATGCAAGTGGAAATGGCGACACTCTGGGACGAAGAGCGCACATGTAGATACACGATTGATTCCCAATAGCTTCCAAAAGGTCGACTCAACCTTCCATTCGGCAGATGACATTGATAAAACGAACATTGGTGACACCACAATAGGCCGTGATAGGTCATTTTTACTTGCCTATTTCGGTCGAATAAGACAGTCTTAAGAATAGTGAGATATGAGACAGAGAGACCAACAGGCATTTGACAAAAAACAGTAGGGGGCCTGAATAATATCTTCTTTAATTACATTTAATTTCGTCGACCTGCTGAATAAGTCCCACGAAGCAGACGGCTAGTAGACTCGACCTCATAGAGTCTAGACAGTGCCATGGACTTGAGGTGAGGCCAGCATTATAATTGAAATACAGCCAAAATATAAAAAAACTTTACAATTATCATAGCAGTAAATGTTGGGGAAAAATAGTAAACGACAAACATGAAGGAAATAAATACGATAAAATTTTCATATGCATTGTGACTTCAGATTGTGAATGTAAATTCTGATTTGAATTAAATGTGACTAACCGGTCTCGCCATGCAATATCAAGCCTTTTGTTGGTCTGATATGGCGGCTGGATTCTGGTCGGTCAAGGGGGTATCTGATGATATTCCACACGGTATTCATAATTTCTGCCATACCTCCAATATTATCAATCGCACTCTGCAAAAAATGAAAAACACATTTAAATGGCAACACAAAAACAATGCAGATATAATCTCTCGGACATTATTCACCCGGGTAGGGCATAATCCCATGGCTATGGGATAATCACCAAAAATGATACCCAAACATCTATAAGGATCGATAGGCCTATGCTAAGGTGCATATCTGCATACATGACATTACACGAATATTTTAAGCATATTATCATTATCATTATTATCATCATTGACTATTTATATAGCGCATATTCAAGGTAAACTACTCAAAAGCGCTCCCAGTTCAACAAAGGCTAAATATGGCAGTTTTTAAGTGAGAAAGGAACATAATATTGGTGTGACCTCTAGGCACAAGGCGAAGTGCAACAGGTAGCCCATTCCAGGTTCTAGGACCATCGGCTGAAAAATTAATATTATCATTATTATTTTAAATCCACGTACAGTTCCACTTCCAAAATGTTTGTATTCTCTTCGTTCGGTTGCCGCGTCAGCAATTTTCTTTACGGAGATGTCTGTTGGATGCCAGCTACAGAAATATAAACCAAGATGAAAATTAATATAATGCAGAGCCTTCTTTCCACAAGGCAAAGCAAGACAAGGCAAGAAATTAAACGCTGCTCGACTTGGGAAACAAGAACATTGACAGTCATATAGAAACTGAACATTATTTGTGGTGCTCTTCGTGATTCTGTCAATTGTGATGATCGTTCCACTCAACCTTCCATTCGGCAGAAAGCGTTGATAAACTGAGTGCAGCAAGATATGATGGCGCCTTGCATGGCTGCCGACAGTTAAATTCGACTCTTGTAATGACTTGTGATCATCGGTTCATTACTGATTGTAATCATACTGCGCTGTGTCGGTTTGTAAATATAAAACGAAGATAATTAGGTTATGAAACTAAATAATGTCAGAATTAGAATTCAATGCTCCCCGGACGTCTCTATGACTCAAAATGGCTGATAAATTTACAACAGATTTGATTGTGTGAGATGAGATTTTACCACCATGGAATTGACCACATTAGTCTAGATTAATTCAGGCTTGCATTTAGAGTGTAGAATACAAAATAGTTGTATTGTGATAGCAAGAATTTAAGAGGGTATAACAGCAATTATTTACATTTTGTCAACCGAGGCATAACCAGCATCATCCACCAGTGCCGCCTGCCAGCTGCTGACGTCACTGCTCTGGGCATTGTGAGAAGATGAGGCATGACCTGAACATTCAAAATACAATTGACCATCCATGCTGAGACGCAGATGTACACTGGGTGCAATGAGAGGCAGCATCAGTTGCTAACAACATTGTCATCATCATTTGTCATTATGTGATAAGCAGAAACCATTATCATCACAATCTTCTTTGTCGTTAGTCATAATCATCATTGCCAAAATAACAGCAGCATCAAAGCAGCAGCAGCAGAAATGCCAACTGGTATAATATTATATGCTACATGTACATCCTCAGCGTCAGAAGCAGCAGTATCGTTTTCGTCATCCTCATAATCACAGCGAAAAAACCTAGTCACAAAACAAACTCAAATAAAATTTAATGTCATTAAACCAATGTCAGCTGGTGCAAACAACGAAAACATTGCTATCATCATAACAAGAACCTAATCAAGATCATCAGAAATGTAATTATCATCGTCCTAAGCTTCAATATTTCCACTGGCGAAAGTGATCTTAGGCTTTTCTTAGCTCAAAAAGCGCTAGCATCAGGCTACCAATTCAGTTTTTCTTATCCTACATTAAATGGGTCGGTTTTTAAGGTGTGGAATGGTGGCATTATGACTCTATACTAGTCTATAGTCTATAGCATATCTCAAACTGTCCGGTCATATAGAACAGACATCAGTGAGTGTTGATGACAATTATCTCATCCGGTAGGCAGCGGCTTCTACCCCCCCCCCCCCCCTAAGCAACTCTGTCACGACACCGGCCTTTCCCCCCTACCGACGTGAGTTTTGGCTCTTTTCTGATTCATTCCTGTTTTTCGCTGGGCTCAAGCTGCGCCCGCCATGTATAGGGATAGAAACCCCTGCCGGTAGAGATACCACAGAGATGCAGTGAGATCGAGGTAAGGCATCTATAGAGATCCAGAAATTGAAGTTGTTGCCAAGGGATGCTGATCATACCATGCAGTGGAATGCAACGCGCACCAGTGACTAGAATGTGATTATGACGACAATGAAGACATTGGTGGTTATGGTGCATTGTTGCGCACAGGATGATGAAGACAATGATGCGTATTGCTGACCGTACGTGGTGATGACAATCACCATATAAAATGACAATCCAGAAAGGTTCTGTTCTAATTACAGTTACAAGAAGCAATACATACGTTTTACAGAAGCTGATGTAAGAGATTATAGCATAAAGTAAATTAATGGCGATTATTACACAATAATACGCAATTATGCATGGATGCAAATGTTTTTAATTTTTTTGGTATGTATACCTGCAGATCTGTTGCTCTCGTTGTTGTGATTGTGGTCTGTGATGTCGTCAGAACTTCTCCCACTCATGATGTCTATGTTTTCAAAATGCCTACAATGTTGGATCAGCAACCAGGGTTTGATTTTTAAACAGCTGCTGCATATAACTTCGGCGCTAATAATAATAATAATTACGACGATTTATATGGCGCAGTAACACAGCCATGCCGTTACAAGGGCGCCTTACAGAAAACCAGCTACACCGGATAAGCCCTAGCGAACAAGTGTGATTTTAGCCTGGCTTTAAAAGAGTCCACTGAGCCTGCTGATCGGATAGCGAGAGGAAGACTGTTCCAGCAACGAGGACCAGCGACCGAGAAGGCACGATCGCCGAAGCACGTTCTCATTCTCCGCACACGCAAGTCAGACCTCTCGGATGATCTGAGCCGAAGCCCAGCCGCGGAGGAATGAGTCTCTATGCAGCAATCGCGCAGGTACTCGGGCGCTATGAATCAAGTTCTCTGAGTGACCACAATTATTATTTGGATGAGAAGCATGCCATTGTTTGAGTGACCTCAGCAATTTCGATGACATGCTTGCCATTCTTTGAGTGACCTCATTATTTTATTTGAATCACAGACTTGCCATTCCTTAAGTGCCTTCAGCTATTTGGTTGATGTAGAGACTTAGTGACGAAACAAAAGGTAGTTACAAAACGCAATCTTAGGAGCAAATTTAGAAAGAAACGTGATAATTAATGAACAGCGCAATGTAAGCCAAACATTTTTTAGCACGTTCGGATAGGATTGGAGTATGTATAACTGCAAGTGTCGTCGTAAGATACTGTCCACAGTTATTGTGTGTGCTCTGTGACAGTCTGTGTGTATTTGTGTAAGCATGAGGAATACCGTACAATAGCATCCCTTCAAGGTTACTTATCAGTAGAGTGGCGACGCCTTCAAGCTCTCAATACTCAGAAGCACTCCCGACTAGCGTGGACACTACTTTAACAGTCTACTGTCTACATCGGAGTTTTACACCGAAGCTCACAAGAAATTGCGAGTGAAGGACTTTCTCAAAGGCTTACGTTCGTCGTTCATTCTCTGTCGCTGGTCCTAGCTATAACCTGGAATGGCCTCCTATCCCTGTTACATGGTGCTTAGTGCCCAGGCGTCACTCCGGTCTGTTTCTTAAGAACCTCAAACCCTCTAAACTGTTTTATTCAGCTGGAGTTGGGGCGGGAGCGCTTCTGAGTAGCCCACCTTAAAAATTCCGAATAAATAAATAAATAAAATTAATTAAATAAAATACGTAAATTCTTTAATTTTAAACTTACAACAATTTGAAAAACTTCACGAGACCGTCGGCGAGCAATAGACCTAGAGGTACATTTGCTGTGACGTCATTGTAACTTCTGTATGACGTCAGCGACAGAACGATTTTAAATCAAATATTTGCTTAAGTTACACTTGCTGAGCATCAAAAGACACATTTTATCCAACCTATTCGCTAAGCTTATTGAATCATCAATACTTTTGTTGATCACTATAATTTTTACAATGCCAGCAAACAATTTAGACACTAGGCTACCTGAACGAATGGAATACAAAAGTCATGCAACTCACATGCATGGACGTAACTTTTTTCCACAGAGTAGGGTAGGGCCTATAGCCTACCTCGCAATCGATCGACTTCGATCGTAACTCAGCCAAATCGAGAAATCGTCGACTTGCAAGTCGAGTAGAACGTGGTTGTAGCCAAGTCGACCCAATCGTTAAAACGGAAGGTGGGGGAGGGCAATGCTGCGTAGCCTAGGCCTATAGCATTTTTCTATAGGAATGGATCGTATAGGCTATAGGCAACATCTCTCGAATTGTTCTGGGGAATTCTCGTTCCTGGGGATCTTTCCGTGTCCATCTCCAGAGACGTCTGGATTAAACACAGCCCAAGATGATATTTAAAAAATACGAACTAACAAACTCAACCAACGACAATTAGGCCTACTAGGCCTAATTAAGTAGCCATGCGTACTCTCTATTGTGTAATATACCCCTAGGGCCTATTGCATTTTGTTTGTTGGTTTTGGAATAAATGAATATATATGTAGGACTAGACTAGACCCTAGAGCATGGGCGGAGACCTATAGTCGACCTAGGGAGGTGTGTGGGGGGGGGGGGGGGGACGGCCCATGCAATTGGCCCGCCCAATCGTTGAGCGTCAGGACTAAAAAAGGGTCATCAACCTTTTTTGGCGGTGAAAATGGAAACTTTTTGCGACACTCAGCCATTCGTCCGTCCAAAAATCTCGCGTCTTTCCTTCAGCCACTCGTTCATTCCCCCCTCCCATGTCTCCGCCCAGGTTTCCGCACGTGCCCTAGAGTTTAGAAGTCTGTTGTTGACTAAGGCAGGGAGAAACGGAACTGTTTTGATGTACGTGACCTACAAGTATGAAGAAATTTCAAAAGAAAATTGATCAGGATATGGAAATCACCAGATCATCAGTCTTACGGAATGATCTGAGTATTGAAAAGATTACTACTCGGATTTTGGCTTTGATAATTTTTTATAGTTTGGTGGCTTGCCCATTAAACCTATAAACTACTAATTACAATAAGAATCATATTAATCGAGATTAGAAACAAAGCAAGTCTTTAAGACTACGTAAAGCTAATTTCTCATTCGAATAAACCAAACTACACAGTTGAAAGATAACCAGATAAAAATAACCAATCCGAGTGAAACGTGAGAACATTCGCTGTAACCAATGCCTAGTACAACCATTGTCTTCATAAACAATTCAATGTTCTTGGTAGATCATTCCGACTCTTCCGAGTCAGTGCTTCTTTCAGTAGCGCCTGAAAAATATGACAGATATGGAATTTATAATGCTCTAAATATCAGTGTAGGTCCGCGAGTTATTACCTATTGTAGATACCTGGTCGCAGAATGATAACCGAAATTACAATTTTTAGCACAATAAAATAAAACATGAATTGTAAACAATGCAAATCATATAAAATGAGAAGTTGAGAGTTCATACATATTAAATCGACTTAAATACGCAAAGTAATAAATGTAGCCTACTGCAATGACATCGTGAAATGCAAATTTTTAATACGAAATGCCTCGAGTCTGATGCTACTGAAAGACTGGTCCGTTGTAAGGCTGGGAATATTATACTCAACGGTCCGTTTTCCAATACCGTACATGTCTACATTCTTCAAATCACTGCCCAGTTGAATGGACACAACGCCATTCTTAGATCAACTGCTGAACGTGCTAGGCCTAAACCGAGGCAATGCGAGGCATATGGATGTCAAGAGGGATAAAACACAATGGTTACTGTTAAATTGTTTAACAAGAGCTTGGAAAATGCGAAGTGGGTGTCTTTCATACAGGTTTCTGAATGTAAATTTCTTAGTTACATTAGTGACTTAGTGCGAATTTGTTTGAAACCAAAAATAGAAGTAGTCAAGAATCAATTTTCCAGGGGCAAGTCCCCTCTTGGCCCAATTTGTGGGCGCCCATGAACCAAGATAAAATATCCGAAGAGAGCATAGATCAATATAGGCCTAGTAGCATAATAGTTGAAACAATAGGAGGAATCAGTTCTTGAAATATACATTGTGGCCAAATCTAACGAGAACGGCCAAGAGACGTTCGTCACCGTGTTTAACCATGTCCTCTGCCGCTGGAAAGGTATCTTCTGCAAAGTATTCTTAGAAAGATATCTCAATCCTGATAATCATACGTGTAGCCTAATCCTCTGCGAAGTAGACTCTGAGCAGTATTTAAAAAACAGCTTACTGCCGGAAAAGAGAGCATAGATCAATATAGGCCTAGTAGCATAGGCTAATAGTTGAAACAATAGGAGGAATCAGTTCTTGAAATATACATTGTGGCCAAATCTAACGAGAACGGCCAAGAGACGTTCGTCACCGTGTTTAACCATGTCCTCAGCAGTATTTAAAAAACAGCTTACTGCTGGAAAAATCAAATGCCATCAAACAGAACACGGTATACACTGCGTAAACAATACAAGTGAAATATTACAATGCCCTCACAACAGTTCTCAGGTGCAAGCCAGCTCTTAATTTTCAGTCTTCCATCTGTCTGACGACATAGCGATCCTGAATTTTTTGTCTAGTTTGATTTATGGCTTTTTGTTTGAAGCAGTAGGCCTAAACATGTCAGAAATTCAGAATTGTGAAAAACTATACACGAAAGAAGTGAAGATTATAAAGAAACTCTCACGTTCTGCCAATTCCTGCCTAAATGACTTGGTGGTACGCAAGGCTTCCTTGAAGTCCACCATTCCCACAATGATTGTGGAAAGGTCAATCGGATTTTGCTCACTGTCACGGTAGACCATATACCTCGTGTGTTTTGGGTAAATCCGCTCCATCGCGTTATCCGCTGCAGTGCGACAAAGGCCCATCAGATCTGCGCCAGTAAAATCTAAGGCATAAACCACAATACCACATGACAAATGAATGTATGATTCCATATGTTGTAGCTCACATGTACGTGTAATAATAACAGCATCGTACTGTTCAAGATTAACGCAACACACTCACATTAGGACCTACATGTATATATAGCTTATATACATCGCTCCTGAGTAGTAACCTTGAAGGAGCGCTATATCAAATTCTCTGTAAATAAATAAATAGCAGAAACAGAGAAGCCACCAAGTGTGAAAGATCATTTCTAAACTAATAATAAATAATAATCGTTTCATTTCAAACTTACACAAAGCAGAATGATTACAATTCATAGTATGATGGATGATCACAAGTTAGTGCAGAAGCCGAATTTAATTTGAAAACACACTGGCATTGAGAGCAGCGGACCCGAGTTCGAGCCCCATAGGATATTATACGTGCTTTGAAAGCTACTATTAGCACCGTACGTGTATTTCAGGCCGTCTGCTCTGTTAGTAGTTAATATTTATGTCCTCTGTGATTTGTGTTCTTGTGGCTTGTTTCAACTGCACAACTGTACACTAATCGGTTGCGGTGTGTCAACCGGATTGTTCAACAAAGGAATAATACCAATTAAGCAATGTTTGACAAATCAAAATATATCTGAAATGGCTTTTGTTACACTCAATGTACTAAATGTTTAAACACATCAACAACTTGGTAAAAATAATAAAGCTATTTTCTCAAAGCTTCTGTCTCCACCTGTTCTAAAAGTTTTTAGCTTTAACATGGTGGCAGAGAAATCATCTATGTGAAAGACAAGCTCTAAACTTTCTAAAGCATTTATAAACAACTCTGAACAGCAGCCATTTCGATCAACCCTTTTAAAATAGACAAACAGAACTTTCATTGCCATTGTTTCGCTACTTTAATATGCAATGAATAAACTTTACCAGGAGTTCCCTTGGCAGCTGTATCTATTACAGATGGATGCAGTCCCCAGTTCTTAGTCATTTTACTCAAAATGTCTTTTCGAGCCTTGAATGCAAAATCACATCAGTCCTTCAAGTCAAATGTTTATCAGTTCTTCATAAAGTTGTTTGCTACAACGGGTTTGCTCAATTTTTTTTATAGAAAACTTGTGAATATATGAATGAAGGAACAAAGGAAGAGTTGATAAAACTACACTTTTATAAGGTAAACCAACGGGCTGATTGAAGAAAGTCAAAGTAATTAACCTAAATTAAATGCAGCACACAAGGCAAAAACAAAACAATGGTTACATGTTGCTCTTTTCATTATATTCTATTAAACTTAAAAATTGCTTTTTCACAGATCCTATCCTGATTCTTCCACTTCCCCCTCCTTCCCAGGTCGTTTCAACTCTATACATCATCCACCTTTGCCGTCTGTCTAACTCCTGATCTGATTCTCCCGATCTTGACCGCCTGCAGAACGATTTTGATTTGATTGAGCGCCTGTGAAGAAGCTTGTTCCCATGACATCGCTTTCCTGGGAGCTTTAGAAATTTCGAGTTTAGGATTACGATTACGATTTACTATCGGCATCGGTTCATGCCTTCTGCGGTAGATACTGGCACAATAGAAGTTCATAATTACTGTACAATTACTTTTCCAGTCACTTATAATCAGTAATCTTCCCTATTATAAAACGAAATTTCAAATTTGTGACTACATTTTAACACCCAATTAAAACCCAACTTAATTTGGCCTATTAAAGTGTTGTACGTGGGTGTGAGAAGTCTACAGAAGAGATGTGTAGACCAACCTCTAAATTGGGGAGTTCGATGACTATTTCGGTGTCAAAACGTCCCGGTTTTCTCATCTCTGGGTCCACTATGTCCTGGTACAGAGTAACTGCGACTACAAATACCGATCCACTATCATCTAGGTCGTCCATCAACTTCGCCAAGGTGCGCACATGCGGAGTACCACGGCAAAAATAACCGTCGAACATATCCAGAAATATAATCGACGGACGGAGTTGTTTAGCCTAAGAAGAATAAACAAAACAAAATATTACAGCTGCTCAATCATGCGGGTGCATCGACCTTTCGACAGAGGGCCAGTCATAATTATTATAAAATAATTTTGCTGCCTGATCTAGTCATGTTGCAAGGATGATGTGGTACCAAGATAGGGCCAACAACACGGGAAATGCCGACGAGCAATCTTATCTGGATGTTTTATGCAGTGCTAACATTTTTACAAAATAATTAATTACAGTTGGTCAGCCTTTCCGTTTTCTATTCGTTAAATGAAGAATGCAGATCAGTTAATTACCGTATTAAACAGCTTAACCAGGTTGTTTCTTGTGAGGTCCTCGGAGTCTAGGAACACGTTACCATCGATGGCGGTCATCTTTGGATTGTAGTTATTGCAACCTTCTGCTAGAGCTCGAACGAGCATTGTTTTTCCAACACCTACAATCCAAAATGAAAAAAAATGAAATATCAGGTAACTAATGCAGTTGCTGCATTATTATTTGAAATATTATCAGGTAACTAATGCGTATCTTAGATCAACTGCATTATTTACCTGATAATATTTCAAACTGAGCGACTGAAAATTTATGTGGAAATGTTTAGGGTAATGGCAACACTCCGGTTAGCATCGTGGAAAGGAAAAGTACTGCTCCACAGTACATTCGTGACGCCATTCACTGCTGGTCGTGATAGGTCATTGCTACTTGCCTATTTCGGTCGAATATATATGACAGTCTTATGAATAGTGAGAAACGAGAAAAAGCGGCCAAAAGGCATTTGATACAGAGAGCAGTAGGAAGCCAGAATAGTAATCTTCTTTGCATTTAATTTCTTCAACCTGCTGAATAAGTCGAATGGCCTGTAGGCCTACATGTACGTGACCTTCCAGAAAGCGCCATGCACTTGAGGTGAGATCGAGTACAAAGTAATCCTCCTAGAACAGGCACGTCAGCATAATTGAAATAAAGCCATAACAATAAACTTAACAATAATCATAGCAGTAAATGTTGGAAAAATAGCAAATGACAAGCATAAAGGGAATAAAAGCGATACACTACATTGTTTGAATTAAAACTTTCAGAATGTGCATGTAAATTCTGATTTGACTGAAACGTGACTAACCAGTCTCGCCATGCAATATCAAGCCTTTTGTTGGTTTGATATGGTGGCTCGATTCTGGTCGGTCAAGGGGGTATCTGATGATATTCCACACGTTAGTCATAATTTCTGCCATACCTCCAATATCCTCAATTGCATTCTACAACAAATAAACAAAATATTTAAATAGCAGCATGAATACAATGCACATTGGTATGCAGACACCATCCATCATCCACCCGGGTAGGACATAATCCACAGACTATGAGATAATAACCTAAAATGATACCTAAACATCTATAATTATATCTGCATGTATGACATTACACGAATATTGTAAGAATATGTGGTATAAGGTGTTATTATTATTGTTGTCATTATTATTGCTATTATTATTTTTTAATCCACATACAGTTCCACTTTCGAACAGTGTGTATTCTCTTCGGTCGGCCGCCGCGTCAGCAATTTTCTTTTCGGAGAGGTCTGTTGGGCACCAGCTACAGAAATATAAACCAAGATGCATACATGTATAAATATATACGCCTAGCCCTCTTTCACTAAGGCAAGGCAAGCCAAGGCAACAAATTAAACACTGCTCAGCTTGGGAACCAAAAACATTGACAGTCACATGTGTTAATCTGGCGCTGTTCGTGATTCTTTCAACTGCGAGGATCAGGTCTACTCGGTCTTCCATTCGACAGAAAGCGTTGGCAAACTGAGCATTAAGACGCGATGAAGACTTGCAAGGCTGTCGACAGGTAAATTCAACTCCTGCATGTAATAACTTGTGATCATCCGTTCATTAGTCTGATTGTAAGCATAGGCCTACTGCGTTGCTACAGTTTAGAAATATTGCCTAAAACGAATATAATTAGGTTATGAAATGAAATAAAATAATGTTAGAATTAGAATTCAATATAGGCTACTCGCCGGACATCGTCACATCTGTAAATGACTCAAAATGGCTGAAAAATTAGAAAAGATTTGATTGTATGAGATTCGATTGCACCATAATAGAATTGATCACAATAGTCTAGATTAGTTTTAGATTTAGAAAATATAGGATACAAAGCCGCTGTATTGTGATAGCAAGAATTTAATATGGTATAATAAAAATTATTTACATTTTGTCAACTGAGCCATTTCCAACAGCATCCACCTGTGCCGCCTGCCAGCTGCTGACGTCACTGCTCCGGACATTGTGAGAAGATGAGGCATGACCTGAACATTAGAAGCACAATTGGTGGTTTGACCATCCATGCTGATACGCAGATGTAGGCCTACACTGCATGGGTGCAATGAGAGGCATCAGCTGCTGGAAATGCCATCACTATCAATTTCATTACGTACCAGCTAATCACATAAACCATTATCATCACCATCGTCATCGTCAACAGTCATAATCAATAATCATCACTGCCAAATATATCAGCACCATCTCAGCAGCAGTAAAATGCCAGAATCATAATTATATAATCAGAGATAAACATCAAAAAGACAAAAGTAATGAAGATCAGTAAGGACATGGGCGGAGACTGGGGGGTCCCCCTCAATGAATGTGTTGAGAGACGGCCCATGCATTTGTCTCCCCAATTGTTGAGTGTCAGGACATGGGCACTTCACGAAGACGCACTGCACAGTGCACACTGGCGATTAAAAAAGGTCATAAACTTTTTGGCAGAAAAACTGCTGGACGGGATGATGGATAAGAGATACAGAAAACTTAAGGACATGTGTAATATTGTGTATGGCACAACAGCGTGAAAGGTGGAAACATTGGACGTTTGGACCTGCCGCTTGGCAGAGCTCTAGAGAACCTAAAGAAGAAGATAATCAGAGAATTACAATTAATTATTATATAATCAGAAGCAGCAGTATCGTTTTCGTCATCTCCATAGTCATCGCGATAAACGAAATACAAAAGATCAAATAAAACTGTCAATGTCAGTGCAAACAACGTCGTAATAAGAAACTAATCAAGATAATCAGAAATGTATTCGTCTTCATCCTAAGCTTCAATATTCCCACCAGCGATGTGAGAGTGATCTTAGCTCCCAAAAAACATGCTAGCAACAGGATACCTAATTCAGTGTATCCATAGTACAGTAAAAGTGTCGGTTTTTGGGTGTGGAATGGTGTTTTTTTAATTCTAAGATATCTCAAATTGCCCCCTCAGATGGAAGAGATATCAATGAAGGTTGAGGACCATCATCCCATCCATCCGGTAGAGATACCACAGAGGTGCAGAGACATCGAGGTAACTCGTACAGATCCAGAAATAGAAGTAGCCTAATTGCTAAGGGAATTTGATCATCCCATACAGTGGTACTTTATGCGCACGGGTGAATAGTATTTGATTCTGACGACAATGAAGACATTAATTTTGTGGTTTATGGTGCATTGTGACCCACAGGATGATGAAGATAACAATGATGCGTATTGCTGACATTGGTGATGACAATTTTTATATATAAAATGACAATCCAGAAAGGTTCTGTTCTAATTACAGTTACGAGAAGCAATACATGCGTTTTACAGAAGCTCATGCATGCAAGAGATTATAGCATACAGTAAATGACGATTATTACACAATAAAACACATGTATGCAGACTTTTTTAAACTTTGGATGTACCTGCAAATCTGTTGCTCTCGTTGTTGTGGTCTGTACTGTTGTCAGAACTTCTCCCACTCATGATGTCTATGTTTTCAAAATGCCTACAATGTTATATCAGCAACCATGCAGGGTTTGATTTTTAAACTGCTGTAAATAAGGTAGTTAGAAATGCAATCTTAGGAGCAAATTTAGAAAGAAACGTGATAATTAATGAACAGCGCAATGAAGTCAAATATTTATCGCACTTCAGATGGATTCGAACCTGGAACCATCCAGCTTCAAGGCACCGAAACCACCACTACACCACGTGCTCATGCTACATATGACGCATTTTACCCTCAGTTGTGAATTGGAGAAGAAACTCCAAATATAACGACTGCCATACGACACTGTAACGACAGCGTTGTTCATTCTCTGTCGCTGGTCCTACAACCTGGAATGGCGTCCCTTAAAAGTATACAGTACCCGACTACCGGTATAGAAAGTCCTGTATGTGCTTAGCATTCTTAGGTGATTAGTGCCCAGGCGTCATTTCACTTTGTTCCTTCAGAACCTCAAACCCTCGAAACTATCTTATTTAGCTGTGGTTGGGGCTGGAGCGCTTCTGAGTAGCCCACCTTTAAAATTTCTGAATAAATAAGTAAAATAAATAAATACGTAAATTCTTTAATTTAAACTTACAACAATTTGGAAAAACTTCATATGAGACCGTCGGCGAGCAATTGAACTAGAGGTACTTTTTGTGACGTCATTGTAACTTCTGTATGACGTCAGTGATAGGACGATCTTAAATCAAAGATCCAATGTAGGCCTACGTCTTAGCCTAAATTAGGCCTACAGTAATTGATAGCATCGAATGATCGAAATACGCATTAATTTTATAAACCTACTCGCTAATATAAGCTTATTGAATCATCAATGCTGTTGTTGGTAAACGTGTATTTTAGCGTCGTAAATAATTATTTAGCATTGACTGGTTTCAGCATTGGTCGAATGTGAGTCGGGTTGATGAAAAGAATTCTTGTAAATAGAAGTTGGAATGATGAAAATAAATTTTAATTAAAATTAATAGAAGTGAGATTTATAAAAACATCTGGCTGAAATTGAAGCTGCATTGATAAACTATAATTTTTAATTGAATAGAAGTTGCATTGATGAAAAATAATTTCTAGGCCTATCGAAATGGAAGCGGCAATGATGACACGAATTCTTGCCAAACAGAAGCCAGTGGCGTCTAACCCCCCACTTGGCGTGGGAGAACGAACCCCCCCATTTTGGCCGACTTGTATTTATAAAAGACTTGGCACTTCAGAAGGCACACAACTGTACATTAATAGGCCTATATATTATGAGCAAAGTCCATAATAAAAGTGATTATAAGAAAAAAATTAAATTACTTAATAATAAAAGAAGATCCATTAATTCACAAACATTTTTTTTTACAATTTATCGATTTCAGGGCATAGTTTAATTCTTTATTAAAAAAAACAGACAACAGTGATAAGTTTTGTGACTATATTACCAGCGGTTTGATTCTTATTTTAGTCCAGTGTAACCTAATAATGCAGATTTGTCATTGCCATATTGTAACTGATATATATTTTTTGGCATAGCCTAGGTGCCAACAGAATTTTTTGCATGGGTGGGACAAATCTTTCTGCTCAAAAGTCAGGTGCCTACATCATAAATCATAGATTAACATTGCATATACAATTACAGGCCTACATGTATTTGGAAACAAATGGACAGCAAAAATTGCAACCTAGCAACGAAAAGGCAATCATCCTAAATTTTGACATCTTCAGCTTATAGGCCTAGGCCTACTCACACAATTAATTCAAGTGGCGGTGCTACTATACGTCTCGGTAGGTCATTATGACCTGCCAATTTTGCTCTTGGCCTGTCGAAAATACTTTGGAATTTTTAATGTATTCCTTGCATAATGTGTTATTATTTCTTCAGGTGCTGATTGACTCCCATGAACCTGAGGTGAACTGTTAAAATTGATAGTTGGAGCCGCCACTGATCTTTTTTAAATACTATTAGGCTAAGTAGGTAAGACATTCTTGTTGAGAATCTGCAGAGCAGACTCATCGCATCCTATTCAAAAGCAAATTGTAGGCGTTCGCGTACTTGGACAAATTTTGTCAGCAACATTAACCATGAATTGCATGCATTTGCCGCCTTTCGTTGACGACCACTATTTGGTGCATAAGCTTACAGAATAAGCAGGCCAGCTTGACACGATTTTTAATAAACTACAGCCAATTATCTGCTATTAGGCTTATGGTTAACTTTCTTGACTTCAGTGGCGGCGCCAGGATTTTAACTATGGGGCTGACTCGGACGAAAATTGTGACAACTTTTTTAGTCATCCAATGGTTTTAGAAAGCAATGGAGAAGGCCGGAGCACAACTTTTTTATCAGGACTCTATTTTCAACTGTTGCTCATTAAATATTATTTTCAAAATGGTATTATAGGAGGTTTTTTAAATTTTATAATAAAAATACCAATTTTATTATTTTAAAAAACCCACGTGGACCGATGATAGGTTACCGATAGAACTTTATTTACAAATAATCAGATTTCAAATATTTAAGCTTATTAGGTAGGCCCAGAAAAGGGTAGACCAATCATAAACAATAGGCTATAGCCACCAGTTTTAATTTTTGAAAATAAGTGTCTTTAATTATGCAATGACTTGTCATGTGATGTTTGTAATAGTCTAATTCGAAAAGCAGACTAGTCTAGTCAAAGTCCGAGTCCATTATGAGAAATTGAAACATTATTTAGAAAATGCAAGAAAGCTTTTACAGAAGAGTTTTCAAGATATAAAATTTAAAATGTTCTAATAAGCTGTGCAGTGTGCAAAGTAGACTGGTCTAATCCATTTTAATTCAGAAGTCCTCTCTCGGATATAATTATAGGCTACTCGGAGTCTCTCCTCTGTCAAACAAGATCAAATAAACGTATATCACATGTTTTGAAAAATCATATAATTTTTCTCTTTTGATTTTGTTGTTTTTCCAATAATTGTACACCTTACCCAGGTCAACTGTTTGTCCACCTCCACTCGTCAGATAAAATTTCATCCTCATCAACATGTCCAAGTGATTGCCTTCAAGTCGATTTCGTTGTTTCGAGGCTTTGAATACAGGCCTAGCCTAGAGGCAACTCTTTCCCTCTGGGTTTTACCGTCTTCATCGTCATGAGTTTTTCGTTTAATTAACTGGCTTATACAATGACATTTCTTTCTGCCCGTTTTGGAAACTGCGCCACCAATAAGATATAATGATCCTTTCAGAACAAGAGAGATAGGACGAAGCTTACGCTGGACACCTGCGAGTACCGTACATGGCTCACGGTGCATGACGACGATGATGATGGTGAGGAGGACAGCGAGGGGTGTAGATTCTGCGGCCCGCCAAACCTACAGAGGAGGGACTGGTGAATGAGATTCGGAGTTGGTAATTAATCCCTCGAGCTACTGATAAGGATCATGCAGGAGGGTCATAAATTCTACACATCTTAACACGGCCAGGCAAACCTACAGAGGAGAATGCTATTCTGGAGTTTGACTGGCTGAGCCCACACCATTGCTGGTATCATCAAAGGCTAGTCTCAAAGGACGTTCACCCAGTGACACTTATATATATTAGGGTGGAGTGAAAAAATTTTTTCTCACCAATCGTTTCGTAATAGTGACCAAAAGTTGACCACATGTCAGAGGACTAATAATGCTCAAAGAAATTATAATTTTACATTGCGTCTTCTGCCCTCTACCGGCAGTTTAATATGTCAAAATTTCATAATTTTTCCTAAAATTTACATTTTCTTACATAGAATTTTTATTCCTTCAACTATCTGCATCGATTGCAATTTTTTCTATAAAGCCCATTCATTTCAGCATATAATGAGGTATTATTTGTTAAAAAATTCCAGACGGTAACGAAGTTATAAATTTTTTACGAAATTAGAGTTTGCAACATGTCGCGACATCATAGAAATAGCTAAAAACAGTATAACTTTTGTATCCGTTGACCAATTTTTATGATTTTGGCGTCATTTTATCAGAATTTACATAGGCTAGCTAAAAACATACTGACTCATTTGATACATAACTAGAAAACATTTCAGCAAGCATTGAAATGAGATTTTGTTTACTAAATTGTCTTATTTTAACGTCCACAGAGTTCTCAGTCTGAATTTGCAGTAATCATTTAAAGCGAGTCACTTTGTGCGGTATTCGCTTTTAGTGTTAAACGTTGGCATAATCATTCTGGCAGCGTTTCTTGCTCTGATAAAGCCGTCTCGGGATTTTTGTCCGACAACAGTCTGGGATGCTTCGGTTACGGCTTTCACACATCTTTCCACTGCTTGAGTGTGGCAGGGAAAACGTGGAAAATCGATAACAGGTGCTTCTTCACTGCAAACATATCTTTCCAAATCACTTTGAGACAACGATTTGGTAGCTGGAGGCTCTGTCACAAAAGATGTTTGCCAGTCGATGAGCTCAGTATAGTCTGTAGCCTCAAAATTCAAAGGCGGAATTTGGAAAACTCGTATACGTACATTTCTTTGGTTACATGTTCGAGCTCTTAAGATACGTCTGAGTCCAAGCTCCCTTACATGCTGTCGGTCATCTGTAAGCATGGCAAGAATAAGGTTCTCCGGGTGAGCAAAATAACTATTGTGCTGAATGACTCGGTCAACAATAGCTCTCATTGGCTCGCTCAAGTATCTAGATTTATGAATTGTCAGCCACAAGTGTTTTGCTCCGTCTTTGCATGAAGGCTTTGATTTGATGGTAAACCACATGGGTGCATAAACTTTCATTATGAATTCTGCTACAATTTTAAGAGCATCACATGGTTCTTCAGTGCTGACATAGAGACGCAATACTCGGTTAGCGAGTGTAATCCAACGAGACATAACGAGCCTTCCTGGTTCACGATTTGACAGAGCTTCATCACAGTGGCCACTCTTAACAGCAAGGCAGATATCGTTCAAATATTGTTGATCGGTGCTCAAGTCACGGATGTCAAGAGCAGGAAACTCGCACTCAATTTTTTTAAATTGAGCCACTGGGAGTGTTTCACACTTTGCTAACAACTTTCCGACAGGTCCTGAGAAGCTTCTTGGTCCTGTGGTGCTCCCGTCTAGCTTCTCGAACAGATGTCTTAGTGGCAGCTCGTTTCCGTGCAGGAGGCACACAAACCAATGGAGAGGACGATTGACATGTTCTTCAATGAGACGTATTGCACCACCTTTCTTCCCTGTATTTACTGCTGTGCCGTCACATCCAATGGCGATAAGGTTATCAGTGTTCATGCTATTCTCCTGTAAGAAATTCATAATGCTCTCCTTCATGTTCGCAGAAGAGCCAGTTAAAGTTGTTACGTGGCCTAAGAAACTTGTACCTGGCTCTAAAACCAACGAGACGTGTTCTTCTACTTTCACTCTGCGATGCAATTTTCCGTTCACATTCTCATGAACTAAGGTTCTGTCCTTTCGACCATCAAAGTAAATGCCAAACGGATCAACACTCACAGTCATGTTGGCACTTCCTGCTTGAACACAACTTCGATATTTCTTTCTTTCTCTCCTAATTTTGTTCCTGTCAATGACTTCACGGCACTCATCGGGAGTTATAATTCCATAATCCTGTAGCACACCGGATGTGATTTCTGCAACTGCCCGATCTGATATGGCATATCGATCGGAAGCTTTGGCCACATTCGGCAGGTTCCGTCTCTGTTGCGATGATGTGAGACGATATTTTTTGCATTTATAGCCTGCTTCGTCGCGATCGCTGTCCGATGATGAAGGACTTTCATCGACTGCTATGGATGCAGAGAAAGTAGCTGCATCAGAAGCTTCGGATTCAACTTTGTATTTCTCTTGCAAATCCCGTTCTCTGGCCTTTCGAAATTCTTTATTGACTAGTGCCTTTGTAGCTGGACCATCCACTGGTCCGATCATCATTTTCCGTTTTGTTCTTTGGTCCTGCAGGAATTGTTGTTCTGGAAGAGGAACTTTCATAGCTTTGTCACAAGTGCACGACGAGAATGTAAGACACTTGCACGAAGCTATGTCAAAAAGACAAGCCTTGGCCTCCTCTTTGAAGTCCGTCGTCCTTGCTTCATAACCTGCATTACGTTTGACTAAAGGATACCTAACAAGTTTCAGGTATTTGTCATGATGAAAGCGAATTAGCTGGACAACCCGTGTTGTAGTCACAGTGGGAATGGAAGCTCGAAGCCATATATCTCTGATCTTAGTTGACAGTGTAACGGATATTTCAGGAAAGGTTGGTTCCCTTTTGGATGTTGCATTAGACTTTAACTCGTGTCTAATCCACATGTACTCCATCAAGACATCCTCGACCATCGGCAAAAAGTTACATTTCAATCTTCTTGGAGCACCAAAGATTGGACAAACGGGAGGCAATCTTAATCTTGATGTCATTCTTTTCTGATTGGTTTTACTGTTATCAATAAACTGTCACTAGAAGTAAAGACATTAGAGCATGTTACACTAATATGAAATGAAGTTTGTAGGTACAATTCATTTCACATAGCCTACAGTGCATTAGGTGAGTTGTGGGCTGTAAGCGTCTAGCTTGAAATGGTACCTCTGTCGTTACATCCAAGTTATAAAACTCAATTGTGCTGGAGAATCTCCTAGATTTGTATTGACTAATAGCTGGGTACATCCAATTCAAACAAAATTAATTAACACACACAATGCCTGGAAATATTTCAAAAGCAGGAGACCATTAAATTCTGATTTGGATACGTATTTTATGAACTTACAACCTCTCGAAAATATTTATTTCAAGCAAAATAACTCAGAAGAATTGCCATTTTTTAACAGGAATTATGTATTACAAAGATGTTACCGCCGGTAGAGGGCAGAAGACGCAAAGTAAAATCATAATTTCTTTGAGAATTAGGCCTACTCTCCTTTGACATGCTGGCAGCTTTTGATCACTGTTTTAAAAAGATTCCTGGGGAAGAAATCTAATTTATATGATTGCTGAAATGTTTTCTAGTTATGTATCAAATGAGTCTTTAGCTAGCCTATGTAAATTCTGATCAAATGACACAAAAATCATAAAAATTGGTCAACGGATACAAAAGTTATACTGTTTTTAGCTATTTCTATGATGTCGCGACATGTCGTAAACTCTAATTTTGTAAAAAATTAATAACTTCGTTACCATTTGGAATTTTTTAACAAATAATACCTCATTATATGCTGAATTGAAGAGGCTTTATAGACAAAATTGCAATCGATGCAGATAGTTGAAGGAATAAAAATTCTATGCAAAAAAATGTAAATTTTAGGAAAAATTATGAAATTTTGACATATTAAACTGCCGGTAGAGGGCAGAAGACGCAATGTAAAATTATAATTTCTTTGAGCATTATTAGTTCTCTGACATGTGGTCAGCTTTTGGTCACTATTACGAAAAGATTGGTGAGAAAAATGTTTTTTTTGCTGTTTTCACTCCACCCTAATATATATATATACCATTATAAGTAGTAGTATTAGGGGCCTTCTAGCATATTTTCTATTTGAGCTAATAAACAAATTAAATAGGGTTAAAAGCAGTTAAATTCTTTTAGATAAGCTTTGGTTAAACAGCGAGCAATGAGCGTTTTAGATAGCTCATCACCCAGGATTATAATTATATCGACGCATGCCAGCATCCTCATCAGCCTCGATCAAGACATAGCCTACTGCCTACTGCTGTTCTTGAGTCGGTGATGGTGATGATTATACTAAGTAAGCTATCGACTAAGATGCAGACAACAGCCTTCGTCGGTCAATATTTACCTATGCTGCAAATACGTCGCAGATCGTGGCGGAGAGAATGTATCGACCCGCGTGCGGCAGCAGACAGTCGATAATTACTGTAAACAGAACAGCCTCGTGATATCGACCACTGGATCTGCGTCGCAGTAGTCCCTATGGTGATTTGTAAATAAAGGTCTGCAGTACTGCACGGAGTTGCTAGGGTGTTACAAAAGTGTATGCGTTGGGCTACTTTTTAAAGGCGCAATCGGCTGTAGGCTTAATTTTCAACCTTACCACTTTTGCTCCTTTTGAATTGTCTCGCGATTTTGGGCGCCTTTTTTTACATAATCTCGAGACTCAGAAATCGGACATCCCTGTGTTGCAGTCTTGTTGTCATGACAGTAACTAAACAGTTGTCTGTTGCAAATAATTTTGAGACGTCAGCTGGCTTTCAACGTTCTGTGCTTGTGCGTATAGGTCTACATCAGAAATGGCAGCGTTAATTTGTGATATTTCTAAGTCTTCTGAAGATGCTATCCAGTTGGCTATTCATTTAGTGTTTCAAGACAATGATGATGAAAGACGGAATTTTGAAGAGAAATTACGAGCTATAACTGAATTTCTGGATCAACCACCTGAAAGGAGGAGACCACACCATAGACCTAGACCTAACATCGATTCACACGTAAAGATTTTCAACGATGTGATTCTAAAGCAGATTCGGGAAAAACTTGCACAATATGAACACCATTTGTTGAACAATGTTGAGGATTTGGAATGGCATCTCGACACTAGATTCATAGGTTTTGATTTCTCCGATCTTCCTTTAATAAAATCTGCACATGCAAGGATCGTTCAGGAAGAAAAATCGATGTTAGGTCTACAACAGATCGCCGCCTATCACCGAGGTCTGTTATACGTAACTGCTCGGAATTTTATGCCTGAAGGTGCAAATATTAAAAGATTTTACTTTTTACAATTTCATCTTAATTACAATACAGTTCAGCGTTACATTCTGTTCTACATGCTAATCGCAATATATCCTAGGCTAATATTTTGCGATTTAAGTTTTAATCAATTATCGAAACATCACAATCGAATTCTAAAGCATCTTGGGACAGATCTTCAACTAGCTGAGAGACTTAAATCAAACGCTGTCGTTTCTGCACATCACACAAATTTTCACATCATGTCTACTGCAATTCCATCAATCCCAACAACGGTGAACCTCCATCCAATTAATACTGATGCAGACTGTATTCAACAAGATGCTGTTGGTCCACAGCAGATTTTACTGGATGAAAGAGACATTCCACAGTTTCTCTAAAGTTTTAAAACACATTATATTACATTTCTGGCTATGGAAGGAACGATCAATAAATTTTTCTGGCTATGGAAGGAACGATCAATATGCAGTGCAGAATGCTCCTGTGGACTCCGTGGTCGATACACAGCGATCGATAACGCCAGCCGAGCTGACAACCAGCGTGTTTGTTATTCTCCCTTAACAACCGAGACGCATTGCAGTATACTCATCGATCCTGCATTCCTGAGTCCCGGTCTCCGAACTTAGGAATGTCATACAGAAAGAGATTCTACACCTGAGTATTGATTTCGTGTAGAATGGATTGTCAAATACCGCATTCCAGAGTCCCGGTCTCCGAATTTAGGAATGTCACACTGAAAGAGATTCTACACCTGAGTATTGATTTCGTGTAGAATGGATTGTCAAATACCACATTCCTGAACGAGATTTCTTAATTGAGTTGTTTTTATGTAGGCCTATTAGTTTTTCGTGCTATCACAGTGTTACCAAAGCATTGTTATCAACCCATGAATTGAATGAATCATCATAGCCTAACCATTTAACCAAAGACCGATTACCACTTTTCCTAATAATCTTCTCTATTTTAAATGTATCTTGCGTTGTCAGTTGTAACTCAGCTTCATAAAATGTCCCTTGTATTTGTTCTCCATGATAGTCAGATATTTTATAGGTTATAGGATCCGTGTATTGTATTTGTGTAATAGTAAAAACCTCTTGAGTCCAATTCTGCATGTAGCCTTTCTCGAATGTCTTTTTCTTCTTAGAAATCCTTACTCTATCTCCTACTGAAAATTTAGGTTTAACAGTTTCAGGTACAGCGTCGCCGTATAGATTTAACCAAACAGCTTTTTCGTTTGCTTTGATACTCGCTTTAACAGGAGTCATTTTAATGGAAGAATGTCTTGTGTTGTTGTATAAACTAACCATATTATCTAAAACATCGATATATCTCTGAGTTGAATTCGCTGTAAAATATTTGAACATTTTCTCTTTCACTGTTCTATTAAATCTTTCTACGATACAAGATTTCTCTTCATTCTCAGTTGAGTACAACTGCATACCTAATGATTTTACCTGTTTATTATAGAATTCTGTTCCCTTATCGACCCAAAGTTTTTCACCCCTTCTTTTACTCGTATTAAATATTTTAACGAAAGCATCTGCCACAGATTCTCCTCGCTTATCTTTTAACGGCTGAATAAATGCATACTTGGAAAATATATCAATAACACTTAACAAATATTTCACCCCAGAATTAAATTTAGCATAAGCCTGCATGTCAATCAAGTCTGCTGCCCAAACTTTGTCCACTCCCTGAACATAAACAACTCGCTTCCTGAACTTCCTGACTATAGGTTTATGCAATTCGTCAGCAAGTTGGTCTGTCCATCTCAGAGCTTTTTTTTCAACCCCATTCCAAAATGGGTCTTCGTCGATAATATTGGTTTAACTATAGATCTTTCAATTCGTTCGCGGAACGAAGGATTAGGTATATTATTTAATTCATCTATCATAGCTCTGTCAGCGACGTTTCTCCCTGCTGTATCAGTATGTTTAGCATAAGCTAGGTCGTGACGGTAGGCCGCTTCATCAACCCTATCTACTGGTTTACTCCAGTCTTTTGGCGTCCCGTCACTATTCAAACGCAAATCCAATCGGGTTCCTGGGCCTGTGAAAGAATGTCCTGGAAGATGGATTTCACCAGGATACTTTGCCCATGGAAGCTTAATATTAGAAGTAGCAGAATTGAGAGCTGATACCAAATCACCTCCTTGTACAGTAGTAGACATTTTAGTAAACTGAGTTTTTCTAGCGCCACATTCAACGCATACACTTTTAATCATAGGTCTGCCATTTTTACTGACGACTCGTTGAATATCTTTGGATTCAGTTTTTCGTTTACACTTAACACAATACTCCATTTTAATATAATATAATTAAAATGGAAGTCCAAGACCTATCCTGGAATGAAGATTCATCTAAACGCTTCAACAGTCCTCTCTTACCAAGAAGTATCAGAGGTTTGATCGTAGGTAAGTCTCAATGCGGTAAAACAACTTTACTACTTAATTTATTACTGAGACCTGGTTGGTTAGATTACGATAACTTGCAAATCTTTGGCAAATCGCTTTTTCAACCGGAATATAAGATACTTAAGAAAGCATTCGAAGAGAAATTGCCAAAGGAAGCAATTATAAGACTTTTTGATAACCGAGATGAGATAATGAAATTAAATGTATCTCCATCGTCCGTTGTTGAGGAGATGTCTAAAAACATGGATAAGAAATCTGATATAGACTGTAAATTCTTTGAAACTTCGGAAGATGTTCCAGATCCACGAGACTTAAGTCGAGATAAAAAGAATCTCATGATTTTCGACGACTTACAATTAGAGAAGCAGAATAAATGTGAATCGTATTATATAAGAGGTAGGCATAGTAATGTAGACTGCTTTTACCTAGCACAAAATTATTTCAAACTACCTAGACAAACTATCCGAGAGAATGCCAACTTTATATGTTTGTTCCCTCAAGACCTCAAGAATATTAATCATATATACAGCGATCATATAGGTGTAGATGATATGACTATAGAAGAATTTAGAAAACTATGCAAAACTGCGTGGGATGAAACGCATGGTTTTGTGGTTATAGACCTGACTAGTAAAACAAATAATGGTAAGTACAGATCTGGTTTAGATACTTTTTATATTAAATAAAATCAATAATAAAATGATAACAAAGTTTAAGATTTTATATTCTAGATTTAAAAATAACTATTTAAAATGGAAGGCCTTCTGGAAAAGATTTTTTCTAATACTGAAACGATTGCACATAACACAGAGGCTAAGGAATCATTTTGCATTTTGTTGAACGAAAGGAGCACACGAATTCGAACGAAATTTAATCCACTAATCGAATTGGACAAAACTAAAAAGTATGAAATGGCTTTAGTTAATCTTGAAACTTACTACAGTTTTCCTAATATAGACGAAACAAATAATAAATTCGTATATTCACCAGATAACGGTGTAACATGGGAAGAATTAGACATTCCAACTGGTTGCTATGAAATCGAAGACTTAAATGAATACATACAAAGAATTCTAAAAGAAGAAGGTCATGGACAATGTATAAAGTTGCAACCAAATAACAACACGTTAAAGGCGGTTTTGGAAATTGATGAGAACTATAAAGTTGATTTTACAGTAGAAAATTCAATTAGCACCGTTCTAGGATTTCAGCGTCGTGTATACTCCGAAGGATATAACGAATCAGAGCACATAGTCGATATAAACAGCGTGAATAGTTTACGAATTACCAGTGATATAATAGGATCATCGTATGCCAACGGAACTACAGAGAACATAATTTATTCTTTCTTTCCATCGGTCGGGCCTGGCTATAAGATAATCGAATCTCCTCATAATCTCGTTTATCTTCCAATAACGCTATACTCTATTTCATCGATGGAAACAAAACTAATAGACCAAAATGGAAAACTTATTAATTTAAGAGGTGAGGAATTGTCGATACGATTTCACATAAGAGAGGTTTAATTTAAAGTTTATATTTAATATAAGATGAGCGCTTACGCTAAGGTCAAAGTTAATATTTCTGAAGGGCAAAAAGAGAAGATTAAGCGAGCTGTTCAAGTCGGAACTGGGGTGAGTATAAGACTTTCTCATGAAGATATAACTGGTGAGCATGTATTAGCTCTAAACCAGAGGCAAATTAACAAGTTAACTAAAGCGTATCAGAATGGAACTGGTGTGACAATTAAAATGGGTAAAAAGCAATTAGAAGACAATGCGAGAGTCGAAGGCGGATTTATTGGCGCTATTCTACCGTTCTTAGCAACAGCCGGAAAATTTCTTCTGTCTAGTGTTCTTCCGAGTTTAGCCACAGGAGCCTTAACAGGATTGGGTTCTGCAGCTGGTTCCAAAATTGTCGATAAAATAAGTGGATCTTCGATCTCACAAAGTGGATCTTCGATCTCACATGGATCTGGCGTGCTCTACGTTAAAAAAGGAGGAATATGCTGTAAGATAAGGCCTGCTGGGGAAGGTCTTATTCTATCACCGTGGAAAAAGGGTAGTTCGATAACAGGATCCGGTCTGTTTATGAAAAGAGGAGCAGGATATGTCAGCGGTGAAGGTCTTATACTTGGACCAAATTCCCCATTTAAAAATATTCCTATTCTTGGAATGTTACTTTAAACAATCTCTTATATAAATGTCTGGATACGGTCACCCAATACACAAATTTATCACCAAACGGAAGCCTCGTGTGAGTACGATAATTTGGATGCCTAAAGTGGTCACTCATGCTCCTGCAAGACAACGAGCAGGCGACAGATATGAGATTTTTGCTCAGCAAGCGATAACGATTGAACCAAAGACAAATATTACAGTAGAAGTAGGCCTTGGAGTCCGAATGACCAGAGGAATGTGTCTAGTCTCTCTCAGACAGAAGTTGAAACAACTCAGACTTAGCCTTCAAGATGGTACCGTTGTTGAAGACGCAGAGGATATAATAATTACAATTCAAAACAACTCCGATTCACCAGTTACTATAAACGAAAAAGACTCCATATGTTATGTTAATTACTATGATGCATAACGTGTCGTTTTACGTTATGTTTTACGTTTACGTTTTACGTTACGTTTTAAACATTATACTTATAATAAAAAATGTCACTACTGAAAATTAGCGATCCTGCAAAAAGAGATTTTATTATCGAAGAGTTTTTAAAAACGAAAAAAAATATTAAACAAAACTTTCTCTCTGAGAGAATAGATGATCTTGGACTTCAACGAGAATTAACGAAAATCTACAAACCAATAGTCGACTCTCAATCAGCAATTTCAAAAGAACAAAACGCTTTGCTGTCGACAATAAAAGATAACTCTGCAGCAACATCACTCGCTCTAAAATCACTTCCAGATTCGTTGAAAACTATTCAATTTCCCCAGTATCCGTCTATAGAGGCGTCCGATGACGATGACCCAGTAGAAGACATTAGAAGGTTAGAATTAGGAAATATTGCAGTTGAATACCTTAAAAAATATGCTTCTGATAAAAGACTTGTGGATACAACATTCGGATTAAGATCAAGAGATGGAAAATTCTACATCGGTGACAGCGAAACCTCAATCCAAGGAAATGATATTACAGTTGGAACCACAACTTATCAAGGAACTCCAGGATTATGGGAATTGTTAACGTTAGCTAGTCCAAACAGTTCAATTTATGATAATCGTGATCTCGAAGAATACGCCGAGATTCTAATTAAAACGAATGCCATGAGTCAGCCAAATAAACCAAACAAACCTAAATCGTCTAGAAGTGTAAAATATGCAAAGATAATAAAACCCATATGGGACGATTACATGAAGTTAAGAGGTAAAACAGGAAGCGGAATAATTACCATTCCTTCGGATCCAAATGAATTAGTAAAACAACTCGAGTTACGAATGTATAGCTACAAAGCGGGAAATACAGGTGTAAGAAATGAAATTGTAGGTATGACGGACGAGTTACTAAGACAAGGAGTGATAACCAAAGATGAATATAAAAAGTTAATCATGATCTAATTTAAAAATTGATGATCTAATTAAAAATTAATGATATAGAAATGCTGGTCGTTGCGAAAAGAAGTTATAAAAAAGTACACGTTGTCGGTGGAGCAGGAATATTCGATTCCATTGCAGGATTTCTCAAGAGACTAGTGACATCGAATGCAGCCAAACAAATTGCGAGCACAGCTGTCAAAGAGATTGGGGGTGTTGCTAAGGATAAGGCGATGGACGTTGGAAAACGATTACTCAATAAGATACTCCCACCAACCACAGCTCAGCAGCCTATAACTCAGGAAACTAAAGTCATTCTAGCTAGATTACTCGGATCGACGGGAGGAGCTATTAGAATTCAAGATCTAGTAAAACGCTTAAACGGAGGTGGTTTGAAAATGGCAGTTTAAATTTAATTTGCTTAACTGTATTTTCTTATTTAAAAATATACGTATATAAAATGCAATCCGATATTCTAAGATTCACAGAGCAACCATTGATCGATGAAGGTATCGAGCGATACGAATGGCATGAGTACGAACCTGTAGCGAGAACTAATCTTAACAGTTCTGGGGAAATAAGAATAAATATTGAATTACAAGACTTATACAGTCACCCAGCAGAGTCGTATCTGCAATTCGAAGGAAGACTAATTAAAGCTGATGACACCGCATACGTTAATGCCGATGCAGTCGCTCTTACGAATAATGGGCTTATGTACCTATTCAGTCAAATATCCTATCAGTTATCTAATCAAGAAATTGAAACGCTATTTCATCCGGGTCAAGCTACAACGATGCTCGGTTTACTTACGTATCCAAACGATTTTCAGTTGACTCAAGGCTTAAATCAGCTGTGGTATAAAGACACTGGAGCGACTGCTGTTATTGCTGACAACGTCGGCTTTTCCACTAGACAAATCTTTCTCATTCGTAAGCCAAACACTAAGGGAATGTTCAGTTTTATTGTTCCGTTGAAGCATATTTTCGGATTTTGTGATGATTACGACAAGATTATTTACGGCTTTAAACAGACGCTGACTTTAGTTCGTAAAGCTGATGATGATGCCATATTCCGCGATAACGCTGCAGCTGCTGGAAAAGTTGCTATAAACAAAATTTCATGGTTTATTCCACACGTTATTCCTTCCGATATGGAACGAATGCAGTTGTATAAGACGATTGAATCAAAATTAACGTTGCCAGTTGCGTATAGAGCTCGTCAATGCGACACAATAACAGTTCCTCAGTCGACAAGTTTCAGTTGGAGATTAAGCGTTAAAACGTCACCCGAGAAGCCTAGATATATTATCGTAGGATTTCAGACGGGTCGTAGCGGTGATCAGGAAAGTAATCCATCGCTCTTTGATCACTGCGATATCAAGAACATTTATGTGATGATGAATCAAGAAAGATATCCAGCTGTCGATCATAACCTGTCGTTTCCTAATCAACAATTCTCCAGAGCGTATAGAGACGCGTCCTCCTTTAGTCAAAAATTTTATGGTATGGATCGGTTGATTACGCAAAGCAATATATCACCTATAAATTATAAAGAATTATATCCGTTGTTCGTGTTCGATGTAAGCAAACAATCTGAGCGTTTGAAATCATCTGTCGTTGATATACAGATTAAGGCTCTTTTCAATGCAGCAGTGCCAGCCGACACCGAAGCTTTCGCCGTTGTAATTTCGGATAGGTTGCTGCAGTTCCAATCGGATGGTCAGAAAATGAGTGTTGTGTATGGAAAATTGAATTAAAGAATACTTATATATTATGAAGCTACCAGAGCTAAGATTGTTGGCCAAGCGACACGACATCACAGGTACTTCGCATCTCAACAAACCTCAAATGATAGCTGTACTGATCGAAAAGAATATTCTTCCGACGGACTACAAGTCTGTGTCATATCGACATGACACGCTGGGTAGTATCAGGAAACAACCGAGAAGAGTAGATATTATAGATCGAGAGACTGGCGTTGTTACCTCGTATCCATCGATGTATAAAGCCGCTAAGGCGTATGGTCAGAGTGCTGGCATAATAGCTTATCATAACGGAAATGTCTGGAAAGATAGATACGAAATTAAAGTGTATGAGCGATAGAATGATATGAAATTAAAGTGTATGAGAGATATTAAAGTGTGCGAGAGTATTAATATTTTTGCGTGGTAAGATAAAATGGATTTAAAGAAAAGTAGTTTAAGAAACATGAACCATGTTGAACACTTGCTCGACTCATCGGTACCTGACATTAAGGTTCCTACGCTTACGCCGAGAAAGTACAAACCAGTAGTGCCTACGAGAACATACAAAAATAAGGTTAGATCCAAGATTAATGATTTTGCGGATTGGTTACTTAGTTACGTGCCTGAACGAGCAGTTAATGAAAAACTTGAGTCGTTGAAGTCAACTGTTTCCAGGATATTTGATAAAAATAAAATTCTAGAAACAGCGTCAGCTATTAAAGGATTCACCAAGCAATATACAATGGCTGGAATTAATGGAATGGATGCCTCGTCGTTTCTTGATTTAGCCAGACCGCAGGTAGTTAATCTATTGTCCAGTAATCGCCAGACAAAGACTAATTTAGTTCTTACTTGTACTATGGAACGAGTAGATATGAAATCTGGAGAAGTAAATTCTGAGGATTATCCATTCGTTTCTAAGACAGAAGTTATTTTAGAAGCAACCGACTTGAATGAAATATACAGCAGAAAAAAGGATAAAATCATGGAGTCTATTGCTAGTTTTCAGATGCAAGGAAGTAATTGGAGATTTAAAGCTGTTGTGAAATTAGATATAAATACGGTAAAATATACACCCTTAAGAGGTAGTTCTTACATTCCGCTTCCCAACTTCTTAGCTAATAAAAAGGCTATTATAAATATGAAAAACGACGACGAAGAATGCTTCAAATGGTGTATTACTAGAGCGTTGAACCCTGTAGAAAAAAACCCACAGATAATAACTAAAGCTTTGAAAGAACAATCAAAAAAACTTAATTGGGGTGGTATTGAATTTCCAGTTGCTGCTGATGCTAATGTGGTAGGTAAATTTGAGAGAAATAATAATATTAGTGTTAATGTATTTGGTTACGAAAAATTTGTCTACCCGCTTTATCTGTCTAAGTGTGAAAGCGATATTTGTGTTGATCTACTAGTCATATCTGATGGAGATAGGAAGCACTATTGTTGGATTAAAAACTTTAACAGATTGATGACGTTCCGAACAGAAAAATCCCACCATTCTATGCATTACTGTAAAAGATGTTTGATCGGCTATAGAACTGTAGTTTCGCTTAAGAAACACAGCGAGTACTGCTCACAACATAACGCACAAAAAATAGAAATGCCAGAGCCAGGAACTATGTTAAGTTTTAAAAATTATAACCGATCTATGAGGGTTCCTTTTATAGTCTACGCAGATTTCGAGTCTTTTGTGAAACCGATCGATACATGCCAACCAAATCCAGAGTTGTCGTACACTAATAAATATCAAAAGCATACTCCTAGCTCCTTTTGTTACCACATAAAATGTTTCGACGATAGTGTATATTCTCAAGATCCTGTGACGTTTACGGCTGAAAGTGAAGATGATGATGTTGGTCAAATATTTGTAGATAAACTCGAAGAGAATATAAAACGAATATATAATCAATTCAAATTTCACAAGAAGATGATATTTACCGAAGAGGACAAGAAGTGTTTCGATGGAGCTACTGTATGTCATATCTGCGAAAAAACGCTGGGTGAAGACCGAGTTAGAGATCACTGTCATCTTAGCGGTAAATTTAGAGGGGCTGCTCATAACATTTGTAATTTAGACTATAAAGTCCCCAAGTTTTTCCCTGTCGTGTTTCATAATCTTTCCGGGTACGATTGTCATCTGTTCATTAAGAAACTGAGAGGTGAGAAAATTAACTGCATACCTAATAACGAGGAAAAGTATATATCTTTTAGCAGAGATGTCGTAGTTGATAAGTTTGTAAAAGATGGAAAAGAAATACTAGTACGACGAGAACTGCGTTTTATCGACAGTTTTAAATTTATGGCTTCGAGTCTTGATGCTTTATCGAGGAACCTAAGCAAAGACCAGTGTAAAAATATTGGTAAACGATATACAGGAAAGAAGCTCGATCTTTTGCTACGAAAAGGCATATATCCTTATGACTACGTCGATTCATTTACTACCTTTAATGAAACCGAACTACCACCAAAATCCGCTTTCTATTCTAAGCTAAATGATTCGAATATTAGCGATGAAGACTACGAGCATGCACAAACGGTATGGAAAGAATTTGGATGCAAAACATTCAGAGAATATCACGATTTATACAACGTTTCGGATGTTCTGCTACTTGCCGATGTTTTCGAAAACTTTAGAGATGTGTGTATGAAGAACTATACGCTTGACCCTGCATGGTATTTTACATCTCCTGGCTTAGCCTGGGATGCCGCTTTAAAATTGACAGACGTGAAATTGGAATTATTGAGTGATTACGATATGATTCTGATGATTAAGCAAGGGATGAGAGGAGGAGTGAGCACAATATCAAATCGTTACGGGAAAGCGAATAATAAATATATGAGCGATTTCAATAGCAACGAAAATTCTACATTTATCACTTACCTGGATGCGAATAATCTATATGGATGGGCTATGATCAAACCTTTACCTACTCACGGGTTCAAATGGATGAATGAAGCTGATTTAAATAATTGGAGAAGTATTCCATGCATATTGGAAGTTGATTTGGAATACCCTAAAGAGTTACACGACCTGCATAACGATTATCCGTTAGCTCCTGAAAGCATTGAGATTGACAAAGTCAAAAAGTTAATTCCAAACTTAAACGATAAAAAGAAGTATGTGCTACACTACGAAAATCTGAAGCTGTACGAGAGCTTAGGTCTGAAAATAACAAAAGTGCATAGAGGTATACTATTCGAAGAAAGTGATTGGTTGAAAAAGTATATCGATTTAAATACAGCTCTTAGAACGAAAGCTACTAATGACTTTGAGAAAGACTTTTTCAAATTAATGAATAACAGTGTCTTTGGAAAAACTTGTGAGAACATTGAAAATCGTGTTGATGTAAGGTTAGTGTGTCAAGAGAAGGAGGCTATTAAATTAGCAGCTAAACCTAATTACGAGAGTTGTACCATTTTCGATGAAAATCTAATAGCCGTTCACATGAAAAGAACTAAATTATTCTATAATAAACCTATCTATCTTGGCATGTGTATTTTAGACTTGAGTAAAACTTTAATGTATGATTTCAATTATAACTACATCAAGACCAAATACGGAAATAGAGCTAAATTACTATTTACCGATACAGATTCATTGGCATACGAAATTAAAACTGAAGACTTTTACTCAGATATCGCAGAGGATATTAAAGCTCGATTCGATACGAGTGAATACTCGAAAGATCATCCATCTGGTATTGAGGTTGGAGTAAATAAGAAAGTTATAGGCATGTTCAAGGACGAGGCAGCGGGTAAACAAATCGAAGAATTTATCGGGTTGCGAGCAAAGTTGTATTCTTATAAGATGGCTGCTGGAGATGAGCACAAAAGGTGTAAAGGTATTAAGAAGAATGTTGTCCAGAAAACTATTACTCACGAAGATTATAAAGACTGCTTATTTACCAAAAAAGAACAACAACGAACGATGAATGTTATTAGATCTTATCATCACGATATTTATACGGAAGAAATTAATAAAGTCGCGCTGTCCGCCGACGACGATAAACGAGTAATAATGGAGGATGGCATTCATACTTTAGCATATGGTCATTACTCGTTGAAAACTATTTAATAATGTAATGCAGGAAGTAAAATCGAATTACTTTTTAAAACATTTAGATGAAATATAAAATGAGTTCTGCAACTGTGAAAAACATCGATGTCGAAGGCGTAGTTCTTCCAAATCATCCGTTAACGAATTTTGAATTATTGGATGCCGCGAAGAAGCTGAATATTCCGAATTTTAGAGGCGTTTTCGTGCGAGACGAGCTGCCGAATAAACCTAGACGGATTGAATGTGGGATATTGAATCTAGATGATTCTAAAGGAACCGGTCAGCATTGGTGCGCTTTCTTAAAGAGCGGTAATGAGAAAATATATTTCGATAGTTACGGCCTTCCTCCCCCTCTGGAACTGATAAAGTATTTACGCCGTCCAGTGTTATATAACAGCGAGCGAATACAACCCGATAACGAAGTATTTTGTGGTCATTTGTGTCTGTATGTATTGAAGAAAACGATGAACAATGGAATGAATTTTCAAGAAGTTATAAATGGCTTGCATTAAAAATTATTATATATAAAATGCCTGTTGATAAATTTGGTCACACTGATGTTGGTTCATCACAAAGAGTAATCGCTGGAGGAGTTACTCTTAGTCAAATAAATGAGAGTTTTCTTCGATTGGATGGAACAAACCCCGCGACTGGAAATCTAAAAATGGGTGGACACAAAATTAAAGGACTGCCTACAACGAACACTTCGACAGCAGGAATGGATGAAGCCTTAAGTCGAGGTCAAGCCATTGATTTGATAACGAATCACGACGATTCTCCGTCCAACGATAATCATTTGACGAATAAGAAATACGTTGATGAACAAGTTACATTGAAGGTGTCTAAAACTGGTGATACCATGACTGGTGATCTAATCTTAAACGTTGGCTCCGATCGTCTGCGTTCAATGGGTTGTAAGGACTTGAGAGGAGATAATAAAGAATTCACTATTTTCTTAGGTAGTATACGAAATAAACTACAATGTTCGTTAAACAATCCTATTACATTACAATCGATGGATGGATTTCGTTTTAGAATAAACAATGAAATCATGTTAGAGATGGTTAAGTCGACGCAATACAATATTTCATCTCAAATAAATGTGCATACAACCATCTTTATGCATGATGGTTACATTACAGGTCTACACGATCCCAACAGCGCCAGCGATGCAGCTACGAAGCAGTATGTAGATTCTATCTCAATCGGTCCCGCGCTTAGCATTCATTCTTTAACTCGTCAAGCCATAGACGCTAAAACTCACACAAGAGTTTCTTTCGATAGTGTAAGATTCAAAACCAATGCTGGCATAAGTACGAGACTGACTCGTGTCACTCCCGGAGAAGCCGGATACTATTTGGTTTCGACGTATATAGAATTTTGTGACACTAATACCGCTCATGGTAACGTCTTCCTGTATAAAAATGGGGCGAATTACATGCAAATTGCGGGCGGAGGGGGAACGGGAGCTGCGTATAACAATTCAACCGGTAGTGGCATAGTTTTCGTAACCAACACCGATTTTATCGAGATATTCGTTTATTCGCACATCGCACTAAGTATATTAGCTAGAGACTTTTCGGCAGTATTCTTACGACCTTAGCCCTGCTGATCGCATGCCAGACGCTTAATTATATTACTGGCGAGGTATACGAACGCCGATGCCTGCTGCATGCTTCGGTATAATTATAATCCTAGGTGATGGGCTATCTAAAACGCTCATTGCTCGCTGTTTAACCAAAGCTTATCTAAAAGAATTTAACTGCTTTTAACCCTATTTAATTTGTTTATTAGCTCAAATAGAAAATATGCTAGAAGGCCCCTAATACTACTACTATTATATATTAATATATATACAATTTAGTGTGAAACATATGCAAACAGAGAGCAACTCGGGGGTGTCAACTGTCAGTGGCTGAATTTATACACAAGCTCAACGAAAGCTTAAGAATTATGTCGTAAAGCAATGGAAGAGGAATGCAGAGCATCGCTAGGAGGGCTTAATGAGCCCTATTAGTTATGCTCTGCAGTCCTGCATTATAGCTGCATATTATTTTATTGGAGATCGGATACCAAGAATTCAACCATTACTACCTGCTTAGAACTGGGTTTTTCGATCTTTGTTGCATTAAGACATTAAGACATGTTCCAGAAGTTAGATATCAAGTACAATTCGAAGAGTGAATGAATTAAATAATTATTATCTGGGCTGATGAAAATTGTTTTGCGCCGGACGATCAGAGCAACTGCGCGCACGCGCGCACCTTAGAGGGAACGTTGGGGGGGGGGGGGGTTAATTGTTATAACTCACCGCCGAGAAATTTCATGTTGCTGGCCATAGTAGGCCTACCTGCAAATATAGTCCGAACTCATCCCACGGATTTTCTGTATCTCTGGCTGGATGTCAAGAATTTCGGTTGATGTTTATGTTTAATATTATTATTGCATCTCACTGCGAAAAACAGTGAAATCCCTAAGTCTATAGCAAAAGGATTATCACCGTCAGAAACCAGTTACCCTTAACACTTTCGACTGCATCATTCTCTAACATTGAAAGGCACGTGTTTACATCCTAAATGTGGCTGATCTTAGTCACTGGACCAACAGAGATTTGCTGGCCGGGCATCTAACGCGAAGCAGCTGCAGTGTAATCAATGTCATTAGCTTCACAAGGGGAAGAACCCGACTCTGCCCGAAGACTGTGGGACATAGGCTAAGCACAGCAAGACGTGTCTGTGCTGTTTAATGACCCTTGACCATCTTGATTATGTCGTCTTCATCACCTGCTATGGCTCGGCCTCCGCTTGACTTCCTCAGTAGGTGTTATCTGAAGCGTTAAGAGGTCCACCCCAGTCTATGTGTTTCACCACTGATCATGTTCCTTTGAGTTGGCAGTTACTTCAAGTGAACCTTGGATTCTTTGGTCCGAAATATCACATTAGAAATCGCCAACCCCCCCAGTTTACGTTCAAAAACGTCAAACCCCCCCCACTTTCAGAAACCGTGGGAGAACGTTCTCCCAACCCCCCCATTGGTAGACGCCACTGACAGAAGCTGGACCAATGAGAAGGATTCCTGCCAAACTAGAAGTTGGATTGATAAAAAAATACTGCAACGAGCGAGTAATTTACGATGCTAAAATAGCCTACACGTTTACCCTTTTGTTGATCACTATAAATTATATAATGCCAGCAAACAATTTAGACATTTCCGTAGGCCTAGGTCTACTGTACGTGGCGTCAATGACCAGACCCAAAGGAACATGGACCCAAGGTTTCGCTAACAGAATTATGACTTGCAGTATCTCTAGAGTCTAGCCTAATAGACTACCGCAGGGGTGTCAAACCTTTTTGAGTGGCGGGCCAGTGTGAACATCTTCCGACAAGTGGCGGGCCAGGGTGTCGAAGCTCCTGAGCAAAATTAGGTAGTGATCTGAGAGGGACTTCCGGGCTTGGTCAGCCAATCCCAGAACATTTTCAATAATATAAGTTTTAAGTAACTTTCATAATTTGTTTTAACAGACAACCAACCGGAAACCATAGATACACTGATTTTATGTTGCGGGGCGCGGTGGTGAACGTAGCAGGTATGTTCGTCGCCTTGCAGCCGAAAGGTTGCAGGTTCGAATCCACCTCAAGTCCCTGCGTAGGGACCTTGGGCAAGTCCTTCACTCTCAACTATTGCTCAGTGCTTCGGCGTGAAACTCTGATGCGGTGTTCGCACTGTGGTCGGGAGCGCCTCTGAGTAGTGCGCTTGAAGGGGGGAAATAACAAGTGCACACACAAACAATACACAGTCTACACCAGTGGTTCCCAACCTTTGTTGACTCATGGGGCCACTTTTTCCAAGTTGGAGGACAGGATGGCCACTTTTTCTTAGTTGAAGGACATTATAGGGGGGGGGGACAAGGCTAAAATTTAATATAAAATTGTTGCAATTGGTTTAAAATAGAATGTTTGATGTTATTTATAGATGCAAAAATAACATAATTTTTAATATAAAAATAATTGTGTTCCATCCTGTCCAAATTTTCAATGTTTTCATATAGTTATGTTTGCTAATTATTTGAGAGATGAGGGCCATTTTAGGCCTGGCGGGCCACTTTTGGCCCGCGGGTCACGGTTTGGGAACCGCTGGTCTACACAGAGCTGTGAGTCTGTAAGAATAAGCCTCCATGCATTTGGCGCTGACTGCAAAATATAAAAAGGTGAACTTTTATCCTATAATTTTGTAATCTTTAGGGAAGTCTTCGCGGGCCAGAAATAAATCGTCGGCGGGCCAGAAATGGCCCGCGGGCCAGCTCTTTGACATCCCTGGACTACCGGTATAGTGTGGGTATAGGGAAGTAGGTCTACAGCAGCTTTGTTGCTAGCTAGGGAACGAGCAGAACGCAAAAGGTCTTGTCCACTTTTGTCAACTTAGCCTATATATCGCAACGTGATGGAGAGTCATGGGGCAGGAAACCAAACTTAGACCTAGACCTACAGGCTACTTCAATACACACACTTTACGTTAGGCCTAGGCATAATTCTCTCCAATATGAAATGTTGTAGGGCAGCAAAACGTAGGCTGCATCTCAGAATGCTAAAGTAGCTTAAGGTGTAGGCCGATTAATTACGACCTTCTTGTAATTTATTATTAAATTTGAATTGCATTTGTAACAGAACATTTATATTTAATTATAGCTTAGCCTACAGCAGCTTGTCAGGGCCGTAGATCCTGGAGAGGGACGGGGTGGTGAACCCGTCCTGTGGGATATGGGCTGGAATGGACATTCTGGGGTGAGTAATTACAATAAGTAAGCTTATAATAGTAATCGAGATTAAAAACAATGCAAATCTTTAAGGCCACGTAAAGCTAATTACTCATTCGAAAAAAAACTACACAGTTGAAAGATAATTAAGTACGTCAAAAATAATCAATCCGAGTGAAACGTGAGAACATTCTTTGTAAACACAGCTTCTGTACAAGCATTGTCTTAATAAAAAACGCAATGTTCTTGGAAGATCATGCTGAGTCAGTGCTTCTTCGAGCAGCTTCTGAAAGAGACGAACAAAAATGAAATTTGTAATGCACTTCATACCATGCAGTGATGCTCATAGTGATTTCACTGAAATTGTCGGGTCGAAGAATGACAATCGAAATCACAATTTTGATCACAATAGAATAAAATATGCATCGTATAAAATGTAAATAATAAAAATGAGAACTCGACAGTGTTCATATATAATAAATGTCCTCTGCCGCTAGAAAGGTGTCCTTAAGGAATACTGTCTTGCAGAGTATCCTTAGAAAGATCTCTCGATCAATCCTTGTATAATTATGTAGGCCGGTATAACCCTCTTGCGGAGCAGTATTTAAAAACAGCTTGCTCAAGCTGTCCTAAACTGCCGACAAAACAATAATAACATCAAACAGAACACGGTATACGCTGCGTTACAATACAAGTAAAATATTACAATGCCTCTTACAACAGTTCTCAGGTGCAAACAGCTCTTAATTTTCAGTCTTTCATCTTTCCGAATGCATAGCCATCTCGAACCTTTTAATCTAACTGTATGAATGACACGAAGAAGATCCGCTACAATTATGTTATTTCGGTTGATTAACTTGATTTATGGCTTTTCGTTGCAAGCAGTAACGTAACAACACGGCAGAATTGCAACAAGCTATGTAATGTATAGGCCTACATGAAAAAGTGAAGATGAAATTTTATAAAGCACCTCTCTCGTTCTGCCATCGCTGCTTAGATGACTGGGTGGTGCGCAAGGCTTCCTTCATGTCCACCATTTCCACGATGATCGTAGAAGGGTCAACCGGTTCATGCTCAATATCACGGTAGACCACATACCTCTCGTAATTTGGGTAAATCCGGTCCAAAGCATTAAAGAATGCAGTGCGACAAAGGGCCATCAGATCTGCCCCAGTAAAATCTAAGTCACAAATCACATGACACTTGAATGTATGATTCCACGTGTTGTATGTATGTATATAATTTTCATGTATAGACTTGATAGCAACAATTAAGCAATGTTTGACAATTAAAAAAATATCTGAAATGGATTAGAAAATGATTAGACACATCAATAACTTGAGTATAAACAATAACTATATTCTCACAGTGTCTGTCTCCACCTGTAATCAAAGGTCACAGCAAACAAATCAACAATGTCAGAGATAGGCTCTAAGGCTTTTGACGTCTCTTTGAAGTAAACAACGCAGTTTCATTGACATATCCCTTCGTTATGACTTTAGTAAGCAAAGAATAAATGTTACCAGGGGTTTCATTTGCAGCTGTATCTATTACAGATGGATGCCAGTTCTCAGTCAGTTTACACAAAATGTCTTTTCGAGCCTTCAATGGAAAAATCACAACAGTCACACCTTAGAGACTGCTTCATGTAGTAGTAGTTGTATTTCAGTTTTTCGTTTAATTTGTTCACTATGTATAACGGGTTTGCTCAAATTTTTTAGAAAATTGTGAATAAATTAAAATGACCAAGTGACAAAGGAACAGATGAATAAACTACACTTCCACAAGATATCCCAACATGCTCATTCAAGAAAAAGTAATTAACTTAGTTAATGCAGAACACAAGGCAAAACGCTACAATGGCTACATATGTTGCTTTTCTCCTAAATCGTATTCTATGATTTTCTATTCTTCGGTTCATGCCTTCTGTAGTTAATGGCACAATAGAAGTTCATAATTAAAATTACATTTCCAGTCATTTAAACAGTTATATTCCCAATTATAAAACCAAATATTTGAGAAAATTTCAAAAACCCATTCCAAAGTCTACTCCATGTGTTCTACATAGATCTATGTGAGTAGCCTACAGGAGAGATGTGTAGGCCTACCTCTAAATTGGGGAGTTCGATGACTATTTCAGTGTCAAAACGTCCCGGTTTTCTCATCTCTGGGTCCACTTTGTCCCGGTTAAGAGTAATTGCGACTACAAATACCGATCCACTGTCATCTAGGTCGTCCATCAAGTTTGCCAAAGTACGCACATGCGGACTACCATGGCAGGGGCGTCTATCCCCCCCAACTTAAAAGTGAGTTCATGGCGCCTTCCCCCCCAAGGGGGTGGGTGCGGAAGGGGGACACCCCTCCCGCCTAGATTTTTAAATTTTTTGCTGCGCGAAGTGCGCGTAGGTAACACTTGGAGTGAAAAAAGATGTTTTTACAAATGCAACAATCCAGACCTATCTAATTTTAATTCAATATACCGTCCGGACATCAGTTCGATAGAGTGGACGGTCGACCAAAAGTCTAAAAGTTCATGAATAAATGAGGTGTTTGCTGAGTGGTCTAGACAGTGCTGCAAATCGATTGATGATGTCGTTGATGACGATTTTGTCGAGAATGTCTTTCTCAGTTGAGAGAACCAACAATGCCGAAAAGTAGTCGTCAACCATTGTTGATCGAAGTCTGTTCTTGACGATACGGATACGGCTCATCACCCGTTCCGCACTGCAACTCGATACTGCCAACGTAGATAACACTTTGTACAAAGACGACAGATGAGGATACGACGAAATTTGTTGCACAATACGTAGTGGTTTGATGAAACTTTGTTCCATCCATTTGGCATCAGATCCTGGTTCTTCTGAGTCACATTCACATTCGTCGTCATCATCAGCGACAGCAATCGTCTCAGACTGGTCATGCTTTGCAGTTTGAGTTTGGTGGTCAATTGCGACAACCTGCTCCAAATCGGAATAGGCCTACACATCGAGGAAATCGTTTCGCTCTCTGGCAAGTTGGACAGCCGAAAGTCCATAGAACTCGCACAATTCAGCAATGTCATCCTCTGCGACTCGAGTTCCTTTTGATAAGCTCTTCGGCGTGAATAGTTGTATCTGCTTTAGAAAAAGGAGATTTTCGTCTGAAAACCGATCTTCTAAGGCGACAAGGACGGTATCAAGGGATCGAATGTAAACATTAACCTTCAGTGCCTGATCATCGTCAACGACGCGCTCATCCGAACACTGTTCACCTGGCATCTTCTTTGTCTTGCGTTGCCTCTTCTGATGCAACTTTGGCTCTATACCATGCTTTGCAGCAAATGCTCTAGCATCTGACAGTACCTTCTCCCATGCGTCATCAACAGAACCTCTGCATTTACGAAACTGGTTGATGCAGGCTTCGATCAGTGTGGACGCTATTGCGAGATCTGTGCCTACGCCCTGTAGCATCCTGGCCGGTAAGCTTATAGACGCTTTGCACAGGTTTTGCTCCAGTTGGGGGGGAATAGGATACTATTTTGTTCATTATCAAATAAATATACTACAACAAGTGCAGTGCTAATTTCTTTTTATATGGACAAAAATCTTATGTCCCCCCCAACTGCAACAAATTTATTCCCCCCCAATTTTTGCAATGGCGCATTCCGCGCCATCCCCCCCATAGGATAGACGCCCCTGTACCATGGTAAACTATACCTTCGAACATATCCAGAAATATAATCGACGGACGTAACTGTTTTGCCTAAGGAGAAAAACAAAGGACATAATCATAGGCTATAATTATTATGCAGTTACTCAATCATGCTGTAAGGTGTCGACCTTTCGTCAGTGATTTCGCCAGTCATCATATTTGCTGTCTGATCTAGTCATGCTGTAACGTAATGTAAATCTTCGAGAATTTCTCTGCGCCCACAAAAACCACGTCAAGGAGACCAGCTTATTCGCCGGAGCTATATCAAATCAAGTCCTCAATAGACAGCTTCCTTTTTCGTTCCCGTGCCACGTCAAACTCCGGGAAGATCAAGCTGTGGAGATACATGATTGCAAATACATGTTGCAAGGATGCTGATGTGGTACCAAGATAGGGCCAACAACACGTGGGGCGCGGTGGTGTAGTGGTGGCGTCGTTGCCTTGAAGCCGGAAGGTTTGGGGTTCGAATCCACCTCGCCGCGTAAGGACCTTGGGCAAGTTCTTCACTCACAATTGCTCAGCGCTTCGGCGAGAAACTCCGATGCAGTGTCCGCTCTGCATTCGGGAGCGCCTCTGAGTAAGGAGAACTTGAAGGGGCGCTATAACAAGTGCACATACAAACGGGAAATACCGATGAGCAACCGCATCTATTTAACCGATGGTTTTATGCAGTGCTAGAATTTTCTACTACATTTTATTTAACAATTCATTGCAGTTGGTCAGCCATTCTGTTTACTATTTCGTTAAATGAAGAATGCAGATCAGTACCGTATTGAACAGCTTAACCAGGTTGTTTTCTACGTGGTCCATGGAGTATCGGAACAGGTTACCATCTAAAGCGGTCATCTTTGGACTGTAGTTATTGCAACCCTCTGCTAGAGCTCGAATGAGCATTGTTTTTCCAACGCCTGCAATCCCAAAAATAGCGTATCATGATCATCATCTTTACCTCATGATGCGTCAAATGCGGTTGAAAATATAAGTGGAAATGGTTTAGGGCAATGGTGACACTCTGGGATGAAGAGCGCACATGTAGGACTAGATACACGATTGATTCCCACTAGCCTTCCAAAGGTCGACTCAACCTTCCATTCGGCAGATGACATTGTCACATTGGCAAAATGAGCAGTAAGACGTATGCCCTGCATGACTGTCAACAGTTAAATACCGTAATATCCTGTTATCAGCCATTCATTCTATACTGCGGATAGTCAATTATAAAATAAACGGGGCTATTATATTATAAAGTTCCTCATAAAATAAACGGGGTTATTATATTATAACTATATATAGTCCCATTTATTTTATAATTGACTATCCGCAGTATAGAATAAATGGCTAATAACAGAGCTTAAATTTCCGTTTATTTTTTAATAATGATAACAGTAGATGTTGGGGAAAATAGTAAACGACAAGCATAATAAGAAATAAATGATGTTGTTTTCTATGCTTCAATTAGGCTAAAGCTTTTATTATTTTCATATGCATTGTGACTTCAGATTGTGCATGAAAAATCTGAATCGAATGAAATGTGACTAACCGGTCTCGCCATGCAATATCAAGCCTTTTGTTGGTCTGATATGGCGGCTGGATTCTGGTCGGTCAAGGGGGTATCTGATGATATTCCACACGTTAGTCATAATTTCTTCCAAACCTCCAATATCATCAATTGCACCCTGCAACTAATAAAAAAAACCACATTAATTTTAAATGGAAGCATGAATACAATGCACAGCAGCATGTTGACATTTTCCATCCAGATATCATCTCTGAGACATTATCCAACCGGGTAGAACATAATCCCCAGGAAATGAGATAATCACCTAAGGATGATGTGTAAACAGCACCCTTTTCTGTGGTTGGCCCAGGGGTCTGGTATGGCCTTCCTTTTGAGCTACGCCTACAGCCTAGGACTCTACCAGGATCATTCTTTACTAAACCTAAAACTGTTCTTTTTTGCGCTCTGGAGTCTGGAGCGCCTCTGAGTAGTGGGGAATATGTTCGAGGGTTGTCTGTCTGGGGTGATTATGTCCAGAGGATAATGTCCTACAAGTTACAACCACGCACAGCAGAGCAATGCGATCACGCGAGTATTGCTTAGAAATTCGTAAAAACACTAATGTGGTTGTGCTTCCATGCCTACAAACAACCAGACGTGGAACATATAGGCTGAAGCAATTATACAGTAAAAACGCTCAAGAGCATCAGCCCCTCCTATGATGTAATTTAGATTTTTCTATTGCCAGCAGAGAGGACTCATCCTGAACTTTTCTCTGTATTTTGCCTATTATTCTATGGGCTGCTCTTACTCCTGCGGCATCTGCATTTTCCGCTATAATTTTTTGTTATTTAATAATTATTACTTTAGAATTATTATAATTAGTAATATTGGTACTATTTTTTAAATCTACGTACTGTTCCACTCTCGAAATGTGTGTATTCTCTTCGGATAGACACCCAGTTTGCAATTATCATTTCAGAGACGTCTGCTGGATACCAACTACAGCAACATAAAAGCAAAAATGCTAATTAATCAGGTGTTTCGACATCACATCAATATGTCTCGTGCTCATGCGCAGTGGTTTGACCCAATTCTGCCCTAGACATCTTACATTTTCTGAGTCTAACACAATTGTAAATACACAACACGCGTAGGCTACGTGACGTAAGTTTCATCATCATCATCATCATCAACCAAGGGACCAGTGCCCGTAAGTGCCCGATGCCACTTTCGTTATTCCGCGCCAGGTTTGTCTCTCCAAGGCAGCGTGTGTTAGGTCCTGCAGTGGTGCTCCACACCATTCTATTATGTTGTCCAGCCATTCTTTGTGTGGTCGTCCTTTCCTGTTTGATCCCTCCATTCTTCCAAGTATAACTGTCTTGATTTTTCTACTGTAAGTTTACGACGTTTTAAGCCGTTTATATACATGTATTTCTACTGTTGAAACTTCTTAAACTTAAGCCACGCGTTTTGTGTGTTTACAATTCTGCTAGACTCAGAAAATGTAAGATATCCATGGGCGGAGTTTGGTTTCCGTTCTTGGAGAAGCTAACCCCGAGTCTGGGCCTTCTTAGGGGGGGGGGGGGGGCTAACCACGAAAAAGGATACCATTTTCATGGTAAAAAGTTGAATCTGGGCCTTCTTGGAGGGGCTTAGCCCCCCCCCTAGCCCCTGATAAACTCCGCCCATGAAGATGTCTAGGGCAGAATTGGGTCAACCCATTACGTGACATAATATAATTTTATGATATGACATTTTTCGAAACGGCTTATTATAGCCCTCTTTCTTAAGGTACCCGGTAAGGCCAGACAAGGCAACAAACTAAACGCTGCTCGACTTGAGAAGCAAGAACATTGACATGATTTTATGTGAAAATGGAGCTTGTTGAGTGCTGTTCGTGATTCTGTCAATTGTAATGATCAGGGCCACTCAGCCTTCCATTCGGCAGATAGCTTTGGCAAAGTGAGCAGGACGTGACGGAGCCTTGCATGGCTGCCGACAGTTAAATTCAACTGCTGTAATGACTTGTGATCATCCGTTCATTACTGATTGTATAATCATACTGCGTGGTGTCAGTTTGAAAATATAAAACGAAGATAATTAGGTTATGAAACTAAATAATGTTAGAATTAGAATTCAATGATTGCAGGACATCTGTGAATGACACAAAATGGCTGATAAAATTAGAAAAGATTTGATTGTGTGAGATGAGATTTGACCACCATGGAATTGACCACATTAGTCTAGATTAATTCAGGCTTGCATTTAGAGTGTAGAATACAAAATAGTTGTATTGTGATAGCAAGAATTTAAGAGGGTATAACAGCAATTATTTACATTTTGTCAACTGAGGCATAACCAACAGCATCAACCTGTGCCGCCTGCCAGCTGCTGACGTCACTGCTCCGGGCATTGTGAGAAGATGAGGCATGACCTGAACATTAAAAACACAATAATTGGTGGTTTGACCATCCATGCTGAGATGCATGCAGATGTACACTGGGTGTAATGAGAGGCACATCAGTTGCTAACAACATTATCATCATCATTTTGTCAATATTTAAATTAGCAGAAACCATTATCATCATCGACAATGTCATCAGTCATAATCATATCACTGACAAAAAAACAAAACAGCATCATCTAAGCAGCAGCAGAAAATGCCAGAAATGTCAAAATGGTATCATAAATACATGTCACGTCATCAGCATTAAAAGCAGCGGTATCACTTTCGTCATCCTCAAAGACAGTCTCCGCGATAAACGTAATCACAAACCAAAATCAAACCAATGTCATTAATTCTGCATGTCATTGCGAACAACGAAAGCATTGCTATCAGCGTCACTTGTATTTAGATTTTTAGAACCTAATCAAGATAATTAGACATGAAATAATCATCCTAATTTACAACATTTCCACTGGCGATGTGAAATTGATCTCCATTCAAAAAAGCGATAGCATTATGCTACCAACTTCAGTTTCTCAATAATGCATTAAAAAGGTGAGTCCTACACAGGGCCGTGTTTAAGGTTCTTCGGGTGTCGGTGCAAAGTGTTACAGGAGGGGCATAGTGCCGTTCAGTAGTCTTACAAAATTAGTCATTTTACAAAAATCCGCTAGCTGTTATACGCTAGCCTACGTGCATGGTTTGTCGGCTGTGGCAGGTCAGTTACGTATCAAGCACGCAACGTCGGTGAACTTAGTGCAATTAATATTTTCTTACACTTACTGAATTTACAAAAGGTTTAAGCAACACCGAGACTCGCAAAAGACATTTGGCCAATGGCAACAAAACTCTCGGCTCAGGGGCATTCGGTGCACCGCACCGAATGGACCTATGTTAAACACGGCCCTGGTCCTACATGTGCGGAATGGTGGTATTTTGATTCAAGCATATCTCAAATTGTTACGTCAGATGCATGGGCCAGATCATTATGCGAAGTTGAGGCCAAGCATCTCATCCATACGGTAGATAATTATATCACAGAGATGCAGAGAAAACGAGATACGGCAACAGAGATCCAGAAATTGAAGCAACTGCCAAGGAAGTTTGATCATCCCATGCTTGAAGCGTACAAATGACAAGTATGGTAATGACGATGACAATGAAGGTAGTAGTACTCAGAGCCGTTTTAAGGCCTAGGCACGCTAGGCCCGGGCCTAGGGCCCCGCGCTAAAGGGGGGCCCCGCGGTGACCCAAGAAAATAACACTACGTCAAGCATCAAATACATAAATTTATTTTAAAATTTTAAATTTCACTTTGATGCAAGCTACAAAATATGCTCTATATAATTTTTAAGACACTTAAATTTGAATCTTCTTTTAAACCAAACCATATCAATGACGTCATTTACATAAATCGTGCGTAAGTAGCCCAGCTAAAAGTTATCCGTACATTTCGAAGACTGTTTTCTTTATTTGGATTATAAATTTTATAATAGAAGGTAAACATCGTATCTTTTGTCAATATTATTGTCACCGACTACAATGTACACGTAGGTCTATTAATTTAAGCGAACTATCAGACAACCTAAAGAGATGCGTAGGATTTATATGAGCGGTGCTGCTAAGAGAAAGAAGGAGGCAATTGAAATGGAAAGTGCGGCCAAGCATCCAAAAGTCTCCTCTTTTTTCCAAAGTCAGAAAGCACAGTCTTCATTGGTGTCCGAAATTGAGACGCAAGATTCTCTGACTTCGTCGTACTCGTCTACTAATGACGTTGTCTATAACACAGATGAACAGTTAATATCACTGGAGGATGATGGCATACCACTACTAGTACTACCAGGCGAAAGTTCAGATGTTGTCACAACACCAACATTCGGAACAATATCCCAGGAATCAGATATAGGCCTACATGTAACTCATATAAATTTGGTGAAGTCGGCAGACTATCCAACTGATGCAGCGTTATGGAGTCCAATCACTGAAGAATTACGATCTTACTGGATTCGTAGAGGTCCTGCCAGTTGCCAGCATAAAGAGTCTGACTTCAGTGCGACTCAACGCATTTATGGGACTGGAGATAAGTTGCATAGGCGTTGCTTAACTGAATCCTCTTTCCGTCGTGAATTGCGAAATGGAGAATCAGTTTGTCGCGAGTGGCTGCTCTATTCTCCATCGCAGAAGTCTGTATATTGCTTTGTGTGTCGCTTGTTTTCAACAACCACCGGTACGATTAGTCATCAATCTGCACTCTGCACAACCGGCTTTAACGATTGGAAGAACATAGTGATGTGTCTCGGCGAACATGAAAATAGTGAGATTCATAGAAAGTGCATGCTTATTTACGCCGAGCGTGTAAGGGAAGCTGGTCACATTGATACACAATTACTGAAGCAACTGAAAATGGAACAGAAATATTGGCGTGAAGTCCTGAAACGAGTTGTGGCTGTAGTGAAGTTTTTAGCATCCAGAGGTTTATCCTTTAGAGGCGACAATCAGATTCTAGGTTCAAAGCACAATGGAAATTATTTGGGAAGCTTGGAATTACTTAGCACATTCGATCCATTTCTAAGTGAACATTTGAAGAGATTTGGCAATGCTGGAAAAGGTAACCCTTCCTATCTGTCAGCAACTGTATGCGAAGAGTTCATAGCATTGATGGGCAACAAAGTTGTCAGCTCAATCCTGTCCGAACTAAGACAAGCAAAGTATTTCTCTCTCAGTGTGGATTCTACCCCTGATGTGAGTCACACAGATCAATTGACATTTACCGTAAGATATGTGAAAGATTTGTCACCAGTGGAGCGGTTCTTAAGATTTATACCTATCCGTGGTCATGGAGCAGAGTATCTTTCTGACACAATATTGCACTTCTTGGAGGAAAACAATATTGACATAGCAGATTGCCGTGGACAGTCCTATGATAACGCCTCCAACATGTCCGGTCAGTACTCTGGAGTGCAAGCTAGAATAAAAGGAATAAATGAATTTGCGGTCTATGTTCCTTGTGCGGGTCATTCCCTTAATTTAGTTGGAGTCAAGGCTGTTGAATGTTGCACGCAAGTCATAGCCTTCTTTGACTTTGTGCAGAAATTATATGCCTTTTTTGTGGCATCAACGCATCGGTGGCATGTCCTGGTGACACGATTAGGACATGAACGTAAAGTAGTGAAACGCTTGTCAGATACGCGATGGTCCGCTCATGCCGACGCTGTGAAGGCTCTGTGCCATGGGTACAAAGAAGTTCAATCAGCTCTTGATGAGATTTCACAGGACAAAGACCAGCCTAGAGACGTTTCCCATGAAGCGGCAGCTCTAAGCAAAAAGATGGATAAGTTGGAAATTGCATTGCTCACTCTTCTCTGGAATGATATTCTTGGACGTTTCAATGAAACCAGCAAGACTATACAAAAGGCAGACATGGAACTATCAGTAGCTGTCAATCTGATTCAGTCACTCAAGCTGTATGTAGATAGACTTAGAGATAATAACTGCTTCGAAGAATATGAACGTAAAGCCAAACTACAAACTCACAACGAAGAGTACCACGACAGCCAGAGACGAACGACTAAAAGAAATATGCGAATTACATATCTCGAAGGTCCTGCAAATGACACTATCATGGATGGGAGCACAAAGTTTAGAATTCAGACCTATTTACCAATCATCGACTCATTGATCACTGAACTAAACAGACGTGGAAAAGCTTACGAGGAAATCAGCAGCAGATTTACATACTTGATTAAACTCGGTGAGTTGAATGCTGAACAAATGAAAGAATGCAGCGAAAAGCTTTCAAATTTCTATCCCAAAGATCTTGACAAGGACGAACTAATTTCCGAATGTGAACACCTTAAATACTATATGTCAGTATCACCTGCAAAAACCTTGGTGCCATCTATGTCATTAATATATGCCATGATTAACAATGACAAATTGGAATCAACATTTCCGAACGTTGAAATTGCGATAAGAATGTTTCTATCGATGATGGTAACCAACTGCACCGGAGAACGTTCTTTCTCAAAACTAAAATTAATAAAGAATGAAATTCGCAGCAGCATGTTGCAAGAGCGATTAAACTGTCTGTCTGTAATGAGCATAGAATCAGATGTACTAGAAACATTGAACTTTGATGACATTATACAAGACTTTGCCGAGAGCAAAACACGAAAGCGATGTTTCTAATAATTAGATGGTTCTGACAGTCAGGGAATTTAAGCTGTGAAACAGACATTTACTCATTATTAGTCTTACTTTCAAATTGTATATAACAAATTATCAGCAGTTGTAAGTATTTTAACGTACTGGCATGTTAAACTTAACCTTATTTTGCACTTGTGAAAAAATTGCTGTGTCAGCTGAGTTAGCAGTTTAGAACTATATTAGGCCTAATAACTGTAGCAAAATGCCAGATATGCACCAGGAATGCATTAGAGCAATACTCTATAATTAGCTGAGCCTGAGAGATTGAGTCGGAAATCGGGTCACTTTTATAAATAGCGTTAGGATTTGTGCCTAGGCCCTAGGGCCCCCAAACTTCTTAAAACGGCCCTGGCCTAGGGCCCCCAAACTTCTTAAAACGGCCCTGGGTAGTAGGACTATTGGTGGTGATGGTGCATTGTGACGGACAAGATGATGAAGACGACATTGATGTGTAGTGCTGATCATGGTGATGACTACAAGGTGTGACAATTATGATAATTAAAATGACAATGCAGAAAGGTTCTGTTGTAATTACAGCTACGAGAAGCAATACATAATTATGTTTTGCAGAGGCTGACGCAAGAGATTATAGCATAAAGTAAATGACGATTATTACACATGTATGCAGAACCTTGTTATTTCCCTTGGATGTATACCTGCAGATCTGTTGCTCTCGTTGTTGTGATTGTGGTCTGTGATGTCGTCAGAACTTCTCCCACTCATGATGTCTATGTTTTCAAAATGCCTACAATGTCAGATCAGCAACCAGGGTTTGATTTTAAACTGCATGCTGTAAATAACTTTGATGTGCTATGCATCCAGTTCTTTGAGTGACCACACTTTTTCGGATGAGAAGCTTGCCATTGTTTGAGTGACCTCAATTATTTGGATGATGTATAGACTTGAGTCAAGAAAAAAGGCAGTTAAAAACGCAATCTTAGGATCAAATTTAGACATAAACATAATTAATTAACAGCGAATGAAGACAAAACATTTTTAATACGTTCGGATAGGATTGGAGCAAGCAACTGCTAGTAGGATACTGCATTCATTAATTTATTTGTCGCATTTGCTACTGCTCCTCTTCAAGGTTTTACTACTCAGAAGCACTTCCGACTACTTTATAGCGTGGACACTACATCAGAGTTTCATTTCACGCCGAAGCGCACGAGCATCGTACTCGGCGGCTTGAGATGGATTTGAACCTGGAACCCTCCGGCTCCAAGGCACCGAAACTACCACTGGTGTGGTGGTGTACCGTGCTCATGCCATGATGCTTTTTTACCCTCATACAGTCGTGTGTGAATTAAGAAACACCAAATTTATATAATCTAAAACTCTTTAATTAGTCTGCTAGAAATAGGTTGAACCTTAGAAAAATCCTGACAAGCAAAAATTATATATCGTTAGAACCGGAAGACTATGTAGAATATGACTATGTGAAGGATACAACAATGTCGCGTACGTAGAAAGAGTTATACGGCCAAATGTGAGGGGGGGGTCCTGAAATTCTGAACAGTGGCTAATTGTGGCATTTATTATGATTGCAGAGACTCAGATTTACCTAAAATTAGGTCTACTCATTGTGCCAAATAAAACATTGAAAAAGCTGAGAAAAAATCTTTTTGGGTCAATTATATTCCGAGATACGGGTCAGCAAATTTCGACCCGACGAGCTTGACCTCATACAGGTGTATGAAAGCCTGTATCTCAGCTTATATGAGAGCTAGAATGGTGTTCTTGGTGTCATTGTTCAGCTATTTTCATGATCTATTTGGGCAGAATAATGACATCTGTTTAAAAGTTTGACATTGATATTTGACAATTGAGCACTTCATCCTTGACCTTGACCCCCGTGCAAGTTTCGCGAAATCTGATAAAATCACACTTCTAGACTGAAGTGTCTTGAACATCCTCAGAAGAGGTCTGTAATGGTTTACTGTTACAACCACTTTGCCTATATAATCAAGGCTGTAGCTAAGGACTTGGGTGCTTGAACCCCCCCCCCGCAATGAAATAATGCATTTATTAACACAATCATTAAGACTAAGGAATTTCATTTTGAAGCTCTTATTTTTATGTGACCTTTCAGAATAGATTGAATCATCCTCCAAACCCTTAGTTCGTTGATTCGGTTGCTTGTTGGCTTGATCAAGATTGAGTCAACATCTCTCCCCCCCCCAAAAAAAAATCCTGGCTAAGGCCTTGTATATAATTATGTGCAAACTTCAATATCGGTCTTATGAAATTTAAAAATTTGCCACTATGTTCAACTCAAAGTTTGTCAAACTTTAAACAGCCATCATTAATCAACCCAAATATGTAACCAAACAAGCTGAATGACACTAAGAACACATTCCTATCTCTTGCATAAGCTGAGATACAGGATACAGGCCTCTATAGATCTATATGAGGTTAAGCTAGTCGGGACAAAATTCACCGACTAATATCTCGGAATGAAACTGACCTGCATTTCTTTTATTCAGACACACAGAGCATATATGACATATCTGGACTTCTATGATAAAGTGCTTAGCAATGTATATATAGCTCTGTAATGTATCCAATATCCATTGCCAATATTGCTGTCGGTATGTAACCTTGCCTAGTAGGCCCTCTTCTGTATATAATTCATATTGCAGATTTAGGTCTTCTGCTGACTGCTGGTGCTGTCCTCAACCAGTTTTATGCAGATGACCTCCAGGCCTATCTGAACTGCCCAGTATATATAGTAGCCTAAGAACCTAACACTAGAGAAAATCATGGTGGCATGGTCTCTGAGCCCTAGTTGAAGTGTCACAGGAAGTCCATTCCAGGTGACAGGGCCAGCAACCAAGAAAGCTCGGTGTTGCCTTGTTGAGGTGCATGAGCGAGGGACATTAAACCTAAAGACATCAACAAAGGGATCCTTGGCATTAGACATTCAAGGTAGAACATCAGAGTTCACACTGTAGGTATGTGGGAGCTGAACCCTCGATGCAATGTCATACCCACGCAGAGATCGGGTATGTGCTGAGGGAGGGGAAGGGAACCAATGAAGGACATCCAACATGTACTCAGGAACATGGATGAACTGAGGGATGCAGTCAATGAGATGTGTCACCGTGTGCAGAACCCGATCTGGCAGAGCAGACCTTGGATGTGCTGAGCAAAGGTGAGTTCTTGGTCCTGGGTTACACCCAGGGAACTCCAGGGTAAGGGCTTTCAAGTCAATTTTGGCTAGCTGCGGGTGAGTGTCTGACCAGATCAACTGGGTCTTTGATGGATGAGCCGCAGTCGGTTGGCCTCCAAGGTCACTATATACCGGGCAGTTCAGATAGGCCTGGAGGTCATCGGCATAAAACTGGTACAGGACAGCACCAGCAGAGGACCTAAATCTGCAATATGAATGATATACAGAAGAGGGCCTACAACCGAACCTAAAGTAAGTCAAAAGGAGCCGGAACCCATGGAGACATAGTGGACACATATTACAGAGAAGGAACGGTCATGCATCATGCAGGGACCGAGACCATGATATGCTCCTAGAATCGCTTTCTACCTCTTTTGGCCTCTCTGGCAACTTTCTTGCTTGGCTTACCTCCTATCTCCTGGACCGTTCTTTCTTTATGGCTTGTGGATCTGCTAGGTCGCCCTGGGCTTCTACTCCATTTGGTTTGCCACAAGGTTCTGTTCTGAATCCTTTGCTTTACATCATCTACACTACAGACCTTGGCCCTCTCCTTGCAGCTGGATCTGTTTTAAGTCACTCATATGCAGACGACCTATCTCGGGCTCCCGGCGATTCGGATTGTGTGTCTTGACAGGGTTCTGCGCACAGCTGCACGTCTTATTGGTCGCATTCCTAAATTCGATCAAGTCATGGAATACATGCGGAATGTCCTCCACTGGCTTTCAATTCCACAGCGGATCACTTATAGGGTTTCTGCATTAGTCTGGTGCTGCATGGAGGGTCTTGCTCTCATGTACTTACAGGAGCTCTGGTGTCCAGTGGCGATCTGACCTTCGATCGGCTGATCAAGCTGAACTCTTGATCCCTCGTTCTCGAACTGCTATAATGCAGCGGCGCTCTATCTTGTTCTTTCTCAGTGGCTGGCCCTAGAACCCTGTTGCACTCTGCCTTGTGGCTAGAGGTCACACCACTATGTTTCTTTCTCACTTCAACACTGTTTTATTTAGCCATTGTTGGACTGGGAGCGCTTCTGAGTAGATTACCTTGAAGGTGCGCTATATAAAAGTCAATAATAATAATAATAATTGCCCATTGGCAAATATCTGAAAGGATGTCAAAAAGATAATGTCAGAATATTATAAATAAATATATATTATATAAATACAGTACAATTCAAAAATAATGGGTGCAGGTCATTGCCATCAAAATATAAATACAAAGGAGAGACTAGACAGAATACAATATTCGTGTATTGCAAAAACGCACTATAAAAACGCAATACCTTAGTCCCAAACAACGATCTAATTGTTGGAAATACAGAATTAAAGTGACTAACCTACTTTAATTCTGTATTTCCAACAATTAGTTAAACCAAAGCCAACATCTACATAGTTTCCGTGATTCCGTCAAAACCACTGCTACCAAATCCAACAGCAGATACGGCACGGCAGCCATAGCGGCGCACGGGATAACAACAGAGTAACGATCACACACAAATTGCCCCGAAAACATAGTAAACGTCCGAAATTTTTTGTATCCTTCACTTCTTACAATCTAAATACCTTAATAAACAAATTCTGAAAATTATATGCTTGTCAGAATTTTTCGAAGGTACCAATGCAAAAGATTTTAATTCTAGCGGACTAAATTTTAAACTTACAACAATTTGAAACACTTCAGACAAGACCGTAGGCGAGCAATAGAACTAGAGGTGCATTTTATTACGTCATTATAACTTCTGTATGACGTAAGCGAGAGAACTGTCTTAAAATAATTATAGTTGTTGCGCCTCAACAGACGCTTTTATCCAACCTATTCGGTTTTTTTCTATCAATCAATCAATACTTTTTTAACGTTCTGTTGTACACAAAATGTGCAGTTCTAAATGGATTTGTGCAGTTGTAGAGGCACTTCTGTGCAGTTAAAATTGGCCTAGTTGAAAAGGCCATTTTCTTCCGATTGGAAGAAATTTACCATGGAGGATGGGAAGGAAAAGAGGTTTTTGCAGTTCTAAAAATTCCTTTAAAATAGCCCTGGATCCCTGTATATAGCCTATATGCAAGCAATTAAACAATTTAGACATTCATGTACAGTGTCGTCAATGATCGTTGACAAGACCCAAAAGAACATATGGTTTTTCAAGCCTGAAGTCTTGATTAGCCTAATAACGAAAATTGAATTGTAGGCTATTGCTATTTGCTAACAGGATTTGACTTGATTTGCTCTAGCTGTCTAGCAAGTCTAGCAAGTAGCTTTATAATGTGAATTTAGGGAAATAGGCCTACAGCAGCGTTGTTGCACGCTGGGTGGACGAACAGATCGAAACAGCTATTTCCCCACTTTTCTCAACTTACAATTACAATTCGCAACGTGCTGGAAAGTCAAGGGGCAGGTAACCATCTTATTGCAACACAAACACTTCACATTATGTCTAATTCTCTCCAAGATGAAATGTTGCAGAACAGCAATGCAGAGGCTACATCTCAGAATGCTAAAGTAGCCTATTAAGGTGTATTCATTATGGCCTTCTTGCTATTTGTCAGTAGACCTAATTGGAATTGCATTTGTAACCATGGGCGGAGTTTGGTTTCCGTTCTGGGGGGGGGGGGGGTAGTAAAGAAATTGGGCTTTGGTTGGGGCGGAAACTTAGTCCAGATCGAGCGGCGCCGAAAAAACATTTCTCGGCAAAAAAGTTGATGACCTTTTTAGTCATTCGATTTAAGTTTCCTTCGGGGCCGTTCATAAAGTATGTCACGCTATTTTTGACCATTTTTGACCCCCCCCCCTGTCACAAAGTGTCACACATGGCCTGACCCCCCCCCCCCCAAAGTACGTCACACTTTCGAACAAATGTTTTTACTTAACTGTCACCTCATTCAAACTTAATCTAAAACACACTTTAATAGCTATTCCGGAGATACGCATTTAATACAATCATGCTCAGTATTTCGACATAATAAAAAATTAAACTAATTCAAATGTTTCAAATTTTTTTATTTTTTGGACATTACTTAGTAGAAATATAAATTAAAATAAATTAAAATAAATAAAAATAAATGTGTGACGTCACACATGACCTGACCCCCCCCCTCCCCCTGTCACAAACTGTCACACATGGCCTGACCCCCCCCCCCCTCCAGCGTGACATACTTTATGGACGGCCCCTTCGTGGAAAATTTTTTTTGGGTCTGGGCCTTTTTTTTGGGGGGGGGGGGGGGGTAAACCCGGAAATGCATTCCATTTTCATGGTAATAAAAGCTGAATCTAGACCTTCTTGTGGGGGTTTAGCCCTAGCTCCTGATAACCTTCGCCCATGTTCACTCGCAATCACTCGTGCATGTGCTTCGGCGTAAATAAAATAAAATACAACTGGAATATGGATCTGCTTATAGGCCTACAGCTTGATTTGGGCTGGATGACTTAATTTGTGAATTAGGCCTATACCTAGCTGGCATGACAGAAGTTAGGCCTACTTAATTAGTCTTATATATTTAGAACTAACTTATCAGATTAGTTTAGATTCTACACAATGAAATTCTTTGCAAAAATTTAATTACTCAATCGAATAGGTAATCGATGCAGTTGACAGATAAATACGAGGCAAATAATGACTATGCATGACTAAACGTGAGAACATTGATACCGAAAAGAGACCAATAGGCCTACAACAACAAATATTCTGAGTTAAACCTAAGGACAATCGTTAATAAGGGACAGGTAGCCTACGCTAAAAATGGCCTACAACAAAAATATCGTTCTGAGTTAAACCTAAGAACAGTCGCTAAAACTGTAAAACAAAGACAGGTAGCCTACGCTAAAAATGACCTCTAGACCTAGTCCTATAACAAAAATAATATTCTGCGTTAAACCGAAGAACGGTCTCTAACAATAACCAATCTAATTTAAAGCGAGAACATTAATTTTGCTGTAACAATAGTTCTCTGTAAATATCCTCTTTATAAACAATTCAAAGTTCGTGGAAAATCATGATTCGTCAGAGCTCCTCGTACTTTCTGAAAGAGAAAACAGAAATGGAACTTAATTGTAATGTGCTGTAGCCTGCAAGCCATGGCGTGCTGCTCAAACTCTGGATTGCATAAACTTTTGTTGACAATGTGGCATGTGCTAGTTCGAGATAAGAAAAATCTCTGAAGTATGCCTACACCATAGATCAATAGATTCGGACATCTTACTATCTCATAGACTGTAGACTAGAATACAATAAAACAGAATACTTGAAGTACGGTGCGACAGGGGTTATTTTAACGTGCAGCTGGACACAAAGTGTGTAGTTGGAAAACGAATTTGTGCAGTTGAAAATCAGGTTTTGTGCAGTTACTTTTTTGCACACAAATGTCACAATCCTTAAAATGCTACCATTGCAATGTGAAAATTCAAAAAGTTTCTGATGAGATTCTGAAAAAAGTACAGGTATTTTGTTAAGATGACACCTTAAAATGCTACCATTGCAATGTGGAAATTCAAAAAGTTTCTGATGAGATTCTGAAAAAGTACAGGTAGGCTATTTTGTTAAGATGACACCTTAAAATGCTACCATTGCAATGTGGAAATTCAAAAAGTTTCTGATGAGGCTCTGAAAAAGTTCAGGCAGTGGCGTAGCAAGGTTTTTGGCGGCCCTTGTGCAGGGCTTTCGTGGAGGGCCCCTTTAATGCTTGAACCTCAAGATTTCAAAAATGAGGCTGTGAAAAGTGCATGGCTTTTTGCGATAGACTATTTTTGCATAGGCCTAGCTCACACTCGAAATTAAATTTTAAATTTAACTTATTGTAACTAAAGTTTGTTGTATAATGTGGATTTGATCATTTGAATACATTCAGAATGTTCTTAAAGTAAAAATTGACTGTGACTGCGGGGCCCCTCTACAGCCCTTGTGTACTGCACAGGCTGCACGACCTATTGCTACTCCACTGAGTTCAGGTATTTTGTTCAGATGACACCTTAAAATGCTACCATTGCAATGTGGAAATTCAAAAAGTTTCTGATGAGGCTCTGAAAAGTACCGTACAGGTATTTTGTTACGATGACACCTTAAAATGGTACCATTGCAATGTGGAAATTCAAAAATTTCTGATGAGGCTCTGAAAAAGTAGCGGTATTTTGTTAAGTTAATACCTTAAAATGGTACCATTGCAATGTGGAAATTCAAAAAGTTTCTGATGAGGCTCTGAAAAAGTACAGGTATTATGTTAAGATGACACCTTAAAATGGAACCATTGCAATGTGGAAATTCAATACGTTTCTGATGAGGCTCTGAAAAAGTACAGGTATTTTGTTAAGACGATATCTTAAAATACTACCATTGCAATGTGGAAATTCAAAAAGTTTCTGATGAGGCTCTGAAAAGTACCGTACAGGTATTTTGTTACGATGACACCTTAAAATGGGTGTCACGACAACTCGTCTAACGACAACTCGTCTAACGACAAGTGGTCTCCGGACAATTCGTCTAACGACAACTGGTCTACTGACAACTTATCCAGCGCTTGAGAAATGGAAGCTGGATGATAGTTTTTAGAGGTGAAATGGAGGTTGGATTGATGAAAAAACGCAAGAGAAATGGAATCTGGATGATGGTTCTCTTACAGGTGAAATAGAAGCTGGATTGACGAAAATAACGAATGATAAATAAAAGCTGGATGAAGGTATTTCTAGATCTTAAATGGAAGCAGGATTGATAAGAAAACCGCTTAAGTAATGGAAGCTGGATGAGGATATTTTTATATATGAAATAGAAGCTGGATTGACTAAAATAACAGGCGAGAAATAGAAGCTGGATGAAGGTATTTTTAGATTTGACGTAGAAATGGGTGCATGTTGGAATACATGAATGAAAATCATCAATCCAGCTTCCATTTAAGCAAAAAAACATTTTCGTAAATCCAGCTTCTATTTCATCAATACTATTCGTCAGTAGACCAGTTGTCGTTAGACCAATTGTCCGGAGACGAGTTGTCGTTAGACGAGTTGTCGGTAGACCAGTTGTCGTGGAACCTTAAAATGGTACCATTGCTGCATTGCAATGTGGAAATTCAAAAAATTTCTGATGAGGCTCTGAAAAAGTAGCGGTATTTTGTTAAGTTAATACCTTAAAATGGTACTATTGCAATGTGGAAATTCAAAAAGTTTCTGATGAGGCTCTGAAAAAGTACAGATATTTTTTTTATTAAAATGACACTTTAAAATGGTACCATTGCAATGTGGAAATTCAAAAAGTTTGTGATGAGACTCTGAAAAAGTACAGGTATTATGTTAAGATGACACCTTAAAATGGTACCATTGCAATGTGGAAATTCAATACGTTTCTGATGAGGCTCTGAAAAAGTACAGGTATTTTGTTAAGATGATACCTTAAAATGCTGCCAGTGCAATGTGGAAATTCAATACGTTTCTGATGAGGCTCTGAAAAAGTACAGGTATTTTGTTAAGATGACATCTTAAAATACTACCATTGCAATGTGGAAATTCAAAAAGTTTCTGATGAGACTCTGAAAAAGTAGCGGTATTTTGTTAAGATGATACCTTAAAATGCTACCACTGCAATGTGGAAATTCAAAAGTTTCATAATTATGAGGCTATGAAAAAGTACAGGTAATTTATTAAAATGACACCTTAAAATGGTACCATTGCAATGTGGAAATTCAAAAAATTTCTGATGGGGAGGGGGACATCACCTCCCCATACCTCTCCTCTACCAGTCTCGGCTCACGAGAGTCCTTCGGACACTCGATTGTCTCCCCCCCCCCCCAGAAATCTGATTTCCCCCCCAGCGGATGGGGACTAGATTAGACACTGCTGTTTGGAGAAGTAGGTTTATAAACTTAGTCAGTTACATTATCATGATAATAATAAATTAATAATAATAAGTATAATAATAATAATAATAATAATAATAATAATAATAATAATAATAATAATAATAATAATAATAATAATATAAAAATAATAATATATAAAAATAAAAAAAAAATTAAAAAAAATAATAATAATAATAATAAGAAGAAGAAGAAGAAGAAGAATTAGGCATTAATCTCAATAACGACCAATCTACCCGATGTAGGATGCTATTCTGATAATTATGTGCAGTTGAGAAATTTCCTTAAAATAACCCCTGCGGTGCGATACAAGTAGGCTATACCCGCGTATAGATCTCGACTATAACCCTGCTCCCTCCCCTCCGCTTTCTTCCACTTTCCTTTCTCCTCCACTCCACTCCCGTCCCATCTCTTACCTTTTTCACCTTTTATACAAAGAAGAATCTGTTTCGAAATAGTCTTCTTGGGGGGGGGGGGGGGGGAGACTTTAGGAAGACTTCGCCACGTGGCACCGGTAGCACCCTTATTACATGCATAAGACTTGTGCTTAGCTAAAGTCGCAATATAGATTACATTACAATGCAACAAATTAGGTCGACACGAAGGAAAGTAAAGATTTACATTGCACCTCTTTTGTTTACAGTTGGGGGACTTGGGGCTTAGTTGGTTGGACGATTCGCAAGGCTTCCTTGAAGTCATCCATCTCCACCGTGAAATTGGAGTAGTCAATCCGTTCGTCCTCATTCTCCTCATCAGTGGAATCCTCATAACCCGTGTAATCTGGGTAAGTCCTCTTCATCGCAGTTGTGTATGCAGCGCGCCAGAGTTCGCTCAAATCGGCGCCAGTAAAATCTAAGCCACAGAACACATGACACCTGTAAGTTTGATTATATAGTACTAGCTGTACCCAGCCACGCGTTGCTGTGGCAAAAAAGATTTCCCTTCCCCCTTCCCTCTCCCCCTCCCCCTCCCCCTCCCGTCCCCTCCCCCTCCTCCCCCTCCCCTCCCCCTCCCCTCCCCCGCCCTGCCCCTCCCCCTTCCTCTCCCCTCCCCTCCCCTCCCCCTCCTCTCCCTCCACCTTCGCTCTTTTCCTCCCTCACAGTGTCCCTAACTGACAGCGGTAAGGCCTTTTTCGTAATGAAATTATTTATCGACTCACTTATGACGTCACGGGACGCGACCTCATTGATGTTTTGTCACTGTGTTTCGGTGCAAGCGTGCGGTATGGTTGAAAATGCAAATGGCGGTCGAACGGATTGCAAAGCAAAGTTCACTTTTTGTGGAAACGATTGGGTTTTTTTCGGGGAAAGAAATGTTGTGACCTGGTGCTATTGGAATGGAAGGTTTTGGTAAATTTTCAAAACAATCGGCGCGTTACTTGCGGCGTGATCGTGACCGCAGTATTTAAAGTGATGGAAAGTAATAATGTTTAACTTTTTGGGGAAACGATGTTTTTTTGGGGTGGGGTAAAAATGTTGTGACCTGCCGCTATTGGAATGGAAGGTTTTGGTAAATTTTCAAAAGAATCGGTGCGTTACTTTCGGCGTTATCGTGACCGCACTATTGCAAAGTTTCATTTTTATTTATATAGATTATACTATCTTGGTCCCTTTTTGTCGTACCGCTACTATATGCAGCGAAGAGCATTTTCCGTGGTGGGTCCATATATCTGGAATGGCTTCCCTCCCGCTCTCCGTTCGCTTCCCCGTGACTCTGCTGGCTCTTTCTGTTGTCTCCTCAAGACTTTTCTTTTTGACCAGGCCTGGGTTGGGAGCGCCTCTGAGTAGAGATCATAAAGGGGCGCTATATAAATTTATGTGATTGATTGATACGTATTATATAATATTATGAATATTTAAGAGCATAGGCCTACATGTAGATGCTGTTCAAGATTTGTTGCCTTGTAGCCGGAAGGTCCGAGGTTCGAATCCACCTCACCGCGTAAGGACCTTGGGCAAGTCCTTCACTTACAATTGCTCAGCGCTTCGGCGTGAAACTCCGATGCAGTGTCCGCTCTGCATCGGGAGCGCCTCTGAGTAGAGAGAGCTTGAAGGGGCGCTATAACAAGTGCACATACAAACAAAAGATGAAAGTATCACGTAGTCATAATTATAATGCTGCAGTACCATTATGGATTTAGAGAGGTGACCGAATGCGAAAGATGCTTCTAAACCGCCAACTACTGTTAATTGAAAATAAAGTCGAATGGGTTTGGTTGCACTCGATCGATACTTTAAGCGATTGAACTCAACTGATAACTCTCTAATTGAACCAATATTTCTCCAAGCTACCGTACTGTCGCTAAATTTATGATATTACAGCATTTAACCTGAAAGCTAGAACTCAACAAAATGTTACTTGCTCATTGGGCCTACCAGTGTGACTGGGTCAGAATTGCCGGAGGTGGGGGTTTCACCCCAGTCTTTTATATTGTCCATATCTATAGTAAAGTATGTTTTCATATCCCAATTCCCAGTGGATCATATATAGTCCAACCCCGTTATTTTTCCACAACTCTCACACTGGGGTCTACACTATATGCGAAATAAAATTAGACATTTAAACAAATCTTAGAGCAATTTTTATGTCCCTATCCAGACAACTCAGACGTTTCATTGCCGTTGCTTAGATTTAATGTTTTAAATGTAGAAAATAAATGTTACCGCAGGTTTCATCTGCAATTGCGTCTAAAACAGATCGCTGCACGTCCCAGACATCGCCTCTTTTATACAAAATCTCTTTACGAGCCTTCAAAGAAGAAATCACACTGGATCTTCAAATTCAAAAGTAGACATGTTCCTCAATTCTTCATTTTCTTCGCTACAACCGATTTGTTTGATTCTGTGGGCTGCAGTGTAGCCTAAAGCTGCGTTTCCCGATGTGCAGTTCTGCACGGGAAGGACTAAGCCTCACGAAGGTCTAAGGTATAAGGCTGTGAATAAATGAACGAATGAACAAAGGAGTGAAGGAATGAACCCACACTTCCGTAAAGAGTCTTAACAAGGTTACAGTTATGGTGGGAGCAAACACACGTCAGCCAAGGGCTGCAGGTTTTCTCTCTCCAATATTCTATCGTTTTTCGGTTGATATCTTGTGCCGAAGCTGTGCGTGATACGTACACAGTCACAATGGAAGTTCCTAAGATTATATTTCTAGTCAAGTAAACAGTGAAATTGCGCATGATAAAACGAAACCTGTGTACGTGTTTGTTTCAACACACCAATTAAAATGCTCCTCGACCCCCAAGCGATGTTTTGCGTGTGGCGGTAAGTTGCCTACAGTGCAGACGTACGTAGGCTATAGGCTACTGGCACAATAGAAATTACTTATTGAAATATGTTTAGACAAGTGAACAGTAGGCCTAACTGTTATTCTATACCCACAATAAAACGAAAAATGACAGTAAGCTTTAACGCCCCCCGCCTCCAATAAAAACCTTCCTGTATCCTAGCGATCATTTTATGTAAATGTGAGTCGCCTGAAGAATCGAAGCGTAGCTTATGATATTATAGGCCCTACTACCTGCAAACTGGGGAGACCGATGAAGATTTGAGCGTCAAAACGACCCGTTTTTCCTATCTCGGGGTCAACTTTGTCCAGTCGATTTGTTGCTGCGAGGACGAACACCGATCCACTGTCATCGAGGTCGTCCATCAAGTTTGCCAAGGTACGCACATGCGGACCACGATATGCAGCCACACGATGGAAATCATCGATAAATATAACTGATGGACGCAGTTGTTTCGCCTAGGAAGCATTATAGTTATATAGTCAAGAAGGAAAAACAGTTGCCAACAATTGTTTCAATCACGGGGTCCACTCAATTGTATCTAGATCATTGATTGGGTCAGTTATCATAATTATTATGTGCTGTCGGATCAATTCGGATACTAAGGATTCTGGGGTGGCCGTTGGGTTAAAATGGGTTAAATGCGTGACAATGGTGCTCCTATAATTTTATATATATATATATATATATATATATATATATATATATATAGCTCTCGGGATTCCTTGCTTACATTCTCACTGCTCACCGCGCAATCGAACCCTGGTAACGCATGCGTTTTAACGAAACCATTCGTTGGGGTTCCCTCTGCTTACCCAAAGCACTATAATTCATTCAGTATGAAGATTTGTGTAGCCACTCGTCCACTCCCCTCAAGATTACTACTCAGATGCGCTCCCGCCCCAACCTCGGCTGAAAAGTAATGATCATCTCCCATGCACGGTTTCCATTTTCCTGCACAAAATGTGGTCAGGGCTAACGTTTTGGGACATGAACTTTGGGGTTTGTTGATTTCCAATATGCTATCTCAGACCAAAGAAGTGAAGGAGACAAAAGGTTCGCTTCAAGTGCATGTAACTGCCAATTCAAAGGGACATCAGTCGTGCAACGCATCGACTCGGAATGGCCTTCTCAATTTCTCATCACTTCAGGTCACGTTTATTGACTAAGTCATTGAGTTGGTGAACAAAGAATGCAAAGTGCAGACACTTACCGCATTGAAAAGCTTAACCAGGGTGCTGTCGACTTGGTCGTTGAAGTACAGAGGTATGTGGTCAGCAACGAAGGTGGCCATCTTTGGATTGCAGAGACCACAGCCTTCTGCTATCGCCTCCATGAGCATCGTTTTCCCGACCCCTATACTCAAATTCAAGAAAAAAAGCATGCCCTGATCAATCAGCTTCATTAGTTTACCACACGAGAAATAGAAGAAAATAAAGTGCTCATTTATATAGCGCCTCTTAGAGAAACTCATTAGAGGCTTCTTTCAAACTGACTACATAATAATGCAAAACCGCAATCATAAATTATAGTAGAAATGGTTGTAACTCGTTGGTGAAATAATAGGGTGAAGATCATCATGTTGCCGATTGCATCCATAGAAGACTGTTCCAGACTGAGTGGGTATATAGACTACAGTGACTACACCACGGCAAAGCTTCAATGTTAGCCTACATTGTGGCAGAAATGAGAAATGAAAATGTAAGCAGCTGTTGAACAAATATATATATAGTAGCCTAAAGTAGATGTGTAAAAGAAATTAATACAGTAAAATATAATATTCTTTCCATTAGAATTTCGTGAACAATATACAGTGCGAATTCAGAATGCCCACGTAAATTCTAGATTGACTGTGTTGTGACCACAGAATAAAGAAAGCGTAGCGGATGTGACCAACCGCTAGGCCCATGCAAGATCAAGCCTTTTGTTGGTCTGATAGGGCGGCAGGATTCGGGTCGGTCGAGGGGGTGTCTGATGGTATTCCACACGGTTGCCATAATTTCTCCCAGACCTCCAATATCTTCAATTGCGTAATCCTGCAATGAACAACAAGCACACCCGAGGAGGCTAAACTGTTCTGAAAAAAACAACAAATTAAAGCATCACCTCAATTCATGAGAGCAACTACTGGCTGATAGATGTCGCGTAACAGAGTCTACTCCCTAAAAGTCTTCCCCCGGTTACTCTATTTCATAATAAATTCTCCCTCCAGTGAATCTCTTTCAGAATACCCCCACCCCGGAGACTACAATATATTCCGAAATAGTCTACGGGGTGGGAGGGGGGAAGAGGATATTTCATCTCCCGATGAAATAAAGTCTCCCTGTTCAATGCAAAATAGGCTGCAGTCACATTATTTTCATAGTTAACCAGGTTAACCTTATTTTATAAAGACATAGGCTACATGTACATGTACGTCCCCTGTTATAATCAGAAAACTTTGTTCCAATAAAGGATTACCGAGGGAAGGCGCAGGGCTCAACGACTAATTATTATGAATTATCTTCATAATTATAACGGTTATTTTTGCGCCTCTAAACAGTAGGCTACAGTGTGCTACACCTTATTATAGAGGCGCTTTATAGCTGCCTAAATACAATACAGTTGCGCTACAAAAGTTCTCAATTTTTTTCTCTCAAATTATTGCTACCTTTATTTCGATGTCTCTGCCGCCTTTGACCTGCCTGACCGTGACATCTTACTGCAGCGCCTCCAGACCTCTTACAGTGTCATTGTCAATTTTATTCCTGCTTAATACTTTCACCTATAATTTTAATGCAGAGCAATCGTACGCTCTGTCACTCCTCTGTTCTAGCAGTCTAATTTAATAATCCATGCCTTCGTCCACTCCCTAATTGATTGCTGTTACTCAGTCTTGATCGGCCTTTCCCCTTCCAGTCCTTCTAAATGTAGCTGCCAGACTAATAGCCCAACCACCTCCTACATCTCTTCTTTCATGTTTCATCACCTTCACTGGCTGCCCCTCACTGCTCGTATGCAGATCAAGGTTCTTACTTTAATTTACCGGCCTCACTCTGCCCCAGTGCCGGTTGTAGGACAAAACCCCCCCTGGACAAAACCCCCCCGGACAAAAACCCCCCCGGACAAAAACCCCCGGACAGAAACCCCCCAGGGTAGGACATAACCCCCCCTGGTAGAATATATTGCACATAAGTTGTCGTACTATAAAACGGTGTCCTAAGTACGCAAGTTGGATTGATGAAAAGAATTCTCGCTATATAAATAGAAGCCGGATTGATACAAATAACGTTTACTTAAATAGAAGCTGGATTGATGAAAATGTTCTTGCTTAAATAGAAGCTGGATTGATGAAAATACTTTTTTAAAATGGAAGCTGGATTGATGAAAATACTCCTTCTTAAATGGAAGCTGGATTGATGACAACGATTCATGCTGTCCTAGATTACACCAACAGGTACTAGCTTCATATCGGAGTGACTGAATGACACTAACAAGTTATAAGTTCACGCCTGAATGACAGCGACAGGTGTTTACCCGTACGACACTAATTAGTTGACACAGCACGGGAACTCGATAATTAGCCTAAGTTTAAACAAATTGTAGGCCTACCTGCACTTTGCCAGCAAAGGGGGGGAATTGTCCGGGGGGGTTAATGTCCTAGGCTAAACCAGGGGGGTTTCTGTCCGGGGGGGTTTTTGTCCGGGGGGGTTTTTGTCCGGGGGGGTTTTTGTCCAGGGGGGGTTTTGTCCGGTCACCCCCAGTGCCATGTATCTTCATGATCTCATCTGCCTGTCGTCGACTTCAGTATCTTCTCTTCGTCCAATACACTCACATGACGAACGTGATCGGCTTGTCCCGCGAGCAAGGACTGCTTTGGCCAAAACTTAATTTTCTGCCTTCATTGCTTCTGCGCACTTTGGAATCAGCTCTCTCCATTGACACGTTCTTAGTAGGCCCTATTATTAATTGGTACCCGAAACATCTTTTCGGCATCTTAAAACTACTCTCTTTTCTCTGGACTTTCTGACAGTGTTATTTTCGTGAACGAGAACGAAACGAGAACGAAAAAGAATAGGCAATCGTTCACGATAACGAAAACGAAAACTAGAAAGAAATTGTGAACTGAAACTGAATAAAAACCAAAAAGAATCATTGTGGAACGAAATAAAAACGAGAACGATATTGAAATCCTGAACGAAAACTATAGAAAATACAAGTACTTTGTTGGAATTTTCGAGCGCAAGGTAGTTGAACGATGCGCAGGAATAGGCCATAAATTACTGTAACCCTACCCCTTCTCGTCTTTCTAGGCCACAAAGAAGCGGAAGGTTGGAAGGTTGCTATATGAATCGACGGTCGAAAGCAGTGTTATTTTAGTTCAGAAAATCATTTCTATTTTAGTTTTTATTTAGTTCTTCATCAAATCATTTCAGTTTAGTTTTAGTTTTGCTTCTGGTAATCATTTTAGTTTTAGTTTAGTTTTTATTCATAAAATCATTTTAGTTTTCGTTTCGTTTTCGTTCACGAAATTAACCCTTTGAAGGTGAAGTGAAGCATTGGAACGTTTGTGGTGAGGTGGGGTATGCCATGCCCCAATAGGCTTACATGTTTTTTGTTGCAAGATATCAAAACGACAATATTAATTTGATATCAATAGAAAACATTAATTGTGAAAGCGACTGGAAAGAATGAGGTTAAGTAAACAGAAATTAGAAACTAAACCATAAAATTAACCTATTCAGTTCAGATGGAAAGAATCAACCTCTCTCTCACTTGGTTCTGAGTGAGTGGGGGTAGAGCGATATCAATGTTAAACTAGAACCATTCAAGCGTGCAATTGGATGACCCCTCGCCCAAAAGGGATTAATCCGAGCCTGGAAGTAAAGATTCAAGTATGTAATTAAAGTGTGGTGCTTGAGAGACCAATAAGGCAGATAAGATAGACATTTCAAAGGCTGGGGTTAATTAAAGAGGAACCAGCAAGCCGAGTCATAAAGTGAATTGAGGGTTGAAAGAGCAACCTTCCAACAATCACTTCTTCGTGGCCTAGAAAGACCAGTAGGGGTAGGGAGACAGTAATTTATGGCCTACTCATGCGCGTCGATGAACTGCTTCGCGCTCGAAAATTCCAGCAGATTTGTGTTTGTATTTTCTATAGTTTTCGTTCAGGATTTCAATATCGTTCTCGTTTTTATTTCGTTCCACAATGATTTTTTCTCGTTTTTATTCAGTTTCAGTTCACAATTTCTTTCTAGTTTTCGTTTTCGTTCTCGTGAACGATTGCCTATTCTTTTTCGTTCTCGTTTCGTTCTCGTTCACGAAAATAACACTGGTCGAAAGGACCGTCAATTCATTTTATGACTCGCTTGCTTGCTCCTCTTTAATTAACCTCAGCCTTTGAAAGGTCTATCTTATCTGCCTTATTGATCCCTCATGCACCACACTTTAATTACATACTTGAATCTTTACCTCCAGGCATTGGGGCATGTCCTACCCCACCTCACCACAAACGTTTCAATGCTTCACTTCACCTTCAGTCCTTCAAAGGGTTAATTTCGTGAACGAAAACGAAACGAAAAAGATTAGTCATTAGTTCACGAAAACGAAAACTAAAAGATTTTATGAATAAAAACTAAACTAAAACTAAAATGATTACCAGAAGCAAAACTAAAACTAAAACTAAACTGAAATGATTTGACGAAGAACTAAATAAAAACTAAAATAGAAATGATTTTCTGAACTAAAATAACACTGCTTTCTGATTTGTGTGCACTGTGAGACGTGCTTTATATTATTTATAGATACAATATAAATTATTTAATACATTACAATTATTTCCTTACGTACCATTTCCCTGAAATACCGTTGGCTTGATGACATTGTCCGGTCTTCCACCGCTTTTGCGATTTGCTCCTCAGAGATGTTTGCCGGATACCAGCTGCAAATACATAAGCACAAATGTAAATTAATTGGCCTATAGGCCTAATCCAGTGGTTCCCAACCTTTTTTGACTGAGGGGCCACTTTTTCTAAGTCGGAGGACACGAGGGCCACTGTTTCTTAGTTGAAGGACATTAGGGGGCCACAAGGCTAAAATTTAATTAACTGAAAGCATATAAAATTGTTATAATTGATTCAAAATAGAATGTTTGATGTTATTTATAGACGTCAAAATAAAATAATTTGTAATAGAAAATAATTAGGTGTTCTATCCTGTCCAAATTGTCAAATTTTTCATTATTCGTTAAAAGTTATTGGAGAGATGAGGGCCACTTTTTGAGGCCTGGCGGGCCACTTTTGGCCCGCGGGCCACGGGTTGGGAACCGTTGGCCTAATCCTTCCTCCTAATCCTAGTAAATATGTGATCTCGGTGATAATGCTCATCTGCATATTTGCCTGTTAGAATGCCTTCCCCGGTAGCCTAATGCCCATGGTTTCCTAATTAGGACACCTTAAAAACGAAAAACGAAGATGTCAACTAAAAACAACTGTAACAGGCACATTTGAGAGCGCCTCTGAGTAGGTTTCTTGAAGAGGCGCTATATAAGTGTTCGAAATGAATGAATGAATTGGGTCCACGCTAGACGCAGAGCTAATCTCCTCTACTCACCAAAGACTCACTGCAGGACAACTAGCGTATATGTAGGCCCTACTGCATGTGCCCAATGAATCAAACTGTATAGTCGTAATCGTAAACATAATTGTAATCTAATTTCTAAGGCGCCTCTAGAAAGCCAAGCGCGGGGCACCTGCTTATTCACGAGCGCTGCGTTGAGTCAAAAGTGTTGTCCGTAAGAGTATTCCATGGTGGTCCGGGTCGAGTTTCCGTAGGATCAGAGGAGTGGAAACAGCTACTAAGATATAGGAAGGTATAGGAATGTAAAAAGCTAAGAAGTAGGCGGAATGAGGAAAATTATGAAGGGAGGTGAAAGTTATAGTATGTCCGCGTTATGGATAATTCGTAAAATTAAGAGAAGGAGCAACTAGAAAGTGGAGAAAGATAACACTGAAGAAGGAAGAGGAAAGACTGAGCAAGTAGATGGAGATTGAAGAAGAAGAAGAAGAAGAAGAAGAAGAAGAAGAAGAAGAAGAAGAAGGAGATCAAGAGGAATAGGAAGAGGAAGAGGAGCAGGATGAGGAGGAAGAGGAAGAGGAGGAGGAGGAAGAGAGAGGAAGAGGAGGAGGAGGAAGAAGAGGAAGAGAGAGAGAGAGGGAGGGAGAGAGGGAGGGAAGGAAGGAGGGAGAGAAGGAGAGTGATGAAAAATTCAACTCACGATTTGTTAGGCAGAGTGAATCTCATTTGCATTTCATATGCCATCATGTATCTAAACAAACAATTCATATGCCATCATGTATCTAAACAAACAATTCATATGCCCTCATGTATCTAAACAAACAATTCATATGCCATCATGTATCTAAACAAACAATAGCCTCAGCACAACAAAACTTCAGAACAAGATTGCATGGCTTACGGTTGAACAAGTAGAGACATGCATGGTGCACGGGACTCATGCAGCCAGTTCGGACTAAACTAGACTTCCGTTATAACTAGCATTATCACGACTCACGAACATTGACAAACTCAGAAAATCTTAAGACGACCAGTTTAACAACTACCACAGTTTCGGACATTATTATTGTCCTCGTTTCATTGTAGGGCAAATTAACATCTCTTTTCTCGTCCTGACTTCCGCCTTGGCGCATGCAGCCTGGAAATCTCCATGCACACAGATTTTACTTAGCAGTGATCCAGTGACCAATGACTTATGCCATAAAATCCAACAAATGTGGTATAGTAGGCCTACACATATATGGCCTATATTCCTTAAGGTGATTCCCCCCGGTGACCGGACAAAACCCCCCTGGACAAAAACCCCCCCGGACAAACCCCCCCCGGACCAAAACCCCCCCGGACAATTCCCCCCTGATTTAGCCTAGGACATTAACCCCCCCGGACAATCCCCCCCCTTTGCTGGCAAAGTGCAGGTAGGCCTACAATTTGTTTAAACTTAGGCTAATTATCGAGTTCCCGTGCTGACGGTGCTGTGTCAACTAATTAGTGTCGTACGGGTAAACACCTGTCGCTGTCATCATTCAGTCACTCCGATATGAAGCTAGTACCTGTTGGTGTAATCTAGGACAGCATGAATCGTTGTCATCAATCCAGCTTCCATTTAAGAAGGAGTATTTTCATCAATCCAGCTTCCATTTAAAAAAGAGTATTTTCATCAATCCAGCTTCCATTTAAGAAGGAGTATTTTCATCAATCCAGCTTCCATTTAAAAAAGAGTATTTTCATCAATCCAGCTTCCATTTGAGAAAGAGTATTTTCATCAATCCAGCTTCTATTTAAGTAAACTTTATTTGTATCAATCCGGCTTCTATTTATATAGCGAGAATTCTTTTCATCAATCCAACTTGCGTACTTAGGACATCGTTTTATAGTACGACAACTTATGTGCAATATATTCTACCAGGGGGGGTTATGTCCTACCCTGGGGGGGTTTCTGTCCGGGGGGGTTTTGTCCGAGGGGTTTTTGTCCGGGGGGGTTTTTGTCCAGGGGGAATTTTGTCCTACAACCGATTCCCCCTTCCCCCCTGTCACAAACTGTCACACTTTCTTACACCCCCTCCCCTCTGGAGCGTGACGTACTTTATGGACGGCCCCTAGACATTAACAGCAGTAATTATTTATCTGCTACAAAGCGACGAGATCAATTAGGTCTAAAGCCGTTATAAGCCTACAAATCTGTGATCTTTAATAATTTTAGATTGTAAATAATATTATTAGGCCTAACTATAATAGTATGCCTATCGGTGACCGTCGCGTCGGTTAGGGTCAGGTTAGGTGTCTTGAGGGTCGGCTAGGCTCTCTAGGGCACTGGTCAGAGTCGTGAGGGTCGGTTAGGATTTGTAATGTATGTATTATTGAGGCGTAATGTACTGCTACGTTTATTACCAAACTAAGATAAGCTAGCTATGGTAGGCCTACTGGAAACGCGTAGGCTATAAGACTAACATTGCAACGTTGGCCTATTCTCAGAGCGCCTGAACACCGAATGCGCCTCGGCCTATAGTGTTCGCGTCCACTGTCCAGTTTGCATTAATTCGGACGGGTGGCTGTGGGCCGCGTGGCCTATTGATATAGGCCTACGACATCCAATAGCGGTCCAGCTAGATAGACCCGTCACATCCATTTTTCATTATTCAAAGTTAATAAAATCCTAGAGTTACAGATGGACCCACCACAGGGTTAGGATTAGGTTTAGTCTCGTCATTCAGTCCCCCTTACTATAATTTTGCAATAGCCTAGGCTACATGTGCCAACATGTATCTAAACAAACAATTCATATGCCATGGTGTATCTAAACCAGGGGTGTCAAAGAGCTGGCCCGCGGGCCATTTCTGGCCCGCCGACGATTTTTTTCTGGCCCGCGGAGCCTTTCCTAAAGATTACAAAATTATTTAAAATGCTGTCAAAATTTAATAAAAAGCGAAAAGTGGACATTGAATCAAGATCTTTTCACAATATTTGTACTTTTCTGGGAATTGGCTGACCAAGCCCGGAGCTCCCTCTCAGATCACTACCCAATTTTGCTCAGGATCTTCGGCACCATGGCCCGCCACTTGCTAGAAAATGTTCACACTGGCCCGCCACTTGTTAGAAGATGTTCAAACTGGCCCGCCACTAAAAAAGGTTTGACACCCCTGATCTAAACAAACACTATCAATTATGATAATTATATTCATACCATGAGTTGTGTGTGAACTATAGCGAAGAAACACCAAATAAAACTGCCTAATAAAATAATGATTTACACTAATTTGCAGAAAAATTTGCGACCGTCGGCGTAGCCTATTATAACAAGCGAACCGTTGGTGCGAACTCTAACAAAGTAACACATCGCTAGAGGTATATTTTTGACGTCATTGTAGTTGTCAAATGACGTCAGCGATAGACCAATTTAAATATCACAGGCGCATAAAAGTTGCCATTGCACGTGTGTAGGCTACTTCTTCGACCGTTCCACCAACACGAATCAATCAATCAATCAATCAATCAATCAATCAATCAATCAATCAATCAATCAATCAATCAATCAATCAATCAATCAATCAATCAATCAATCAATCAATCAATCAATCAATCAATCAATCAATCAATCAATCAATCAACCAACCAACCAACCAATCAGTCAATCAATCAATCAATCAATCAATCAATCAATCAATTTTCGTTTAATCAAAACTTCAGGCTGGCAGAACGCAGCATGTTACATATAACTAATTTTACAAAGGTTTTATATATAGGCTAAGTTCAGTTTATAGGCCTATAATTATGCAACATAAATAAATATTTTGCTTGAATTATTAATTGATCTATGTTTGTTAGGTTTAAAAAAGAAAGAAATTGATTTAGGTTTAGCCTACTAGCTTAAAATTCGGATCACCATCCTCATCAAAATTTGCAAATAACTCCATCATCAGACTCCATGACCATCGCTGTCCCACCTCTTCGAAACCAGTTTTGAGTTAGGGCCTATAAATAAAGAAATTATCCAGACTGTCAATCCATCCTACGAACACGACAAAATCTGACTTCTTGCAATTTTTTTCATCACAAAGTAATCATGTCCTCAACCATCTTGCTTTCCCTTACATTCTCGCCGATCCAATTCTAAGCATCATTCACCGGAAGTCTCGCTGCATGCCTACTTGACCTTTTGGACATTTAGAGCCTATAGGCCTACCTGAAACCTAGTCTAACCTCTCTTTTCTAACCTATGACTAAGCGTGTAAGCTAAATTGTTCCCGCGGCACCGTCTTTTGGAGCGCTGTGCTACGGCTGTAGATATCTCCAGACTATTTATACCTGACGAGAGTGTAGCATCAGAGCATGGGCGGAGTTTATCAGGGGCGGGGGGGGCTAAGCCCCTCCAAGAAGGCCCAGATTCAACTTTTTACCATGAAAATGGTGTCCTTTTCTGGGGTTAGCCCCCCCCCCAATAAGGCCCAGACTCGGGGTTAGCCCCCCACCCCTAAGAACGGAAACCAAACTCCGCCCATGCATCAGAGTAGAAGGGATTGAGGTCTGGCGAAGAGGAATGCTGCTGACTGAGGCACCCAACGTACGTCCGTCACTTTTTTACTATAAGGCTACCTTACCTAATTAGCAGGGGCGGATCCAGGGGGGCCAATCCGGCCATCCCCCCCATTTAGAAATGCCCATGTATCGTGCCCCCCCCCCCCATTCGGTTTCAACAAGCTTATAATTTGGCATATTTTCAAGGATTTGGACTTAATGACTAAAAAAGTCATCAACTTTTTGGCAGATACGAATTGTTTTCCCAAGATCCAAGAATATTTTGCCCCCCCCCTTCCAAAGTTTCTGTATCCACCCTTGCTAATTAGCCTATAAGAAGTAGATGATATTTCAAGTGACCACCGACTGAAGACCAGATCAGTCTATATAATTATATATATATATATATATATATATATATATATATATATATATATACCGACTACTCTGAATATGGATCTGATTACCGCTCGATTTGGGTATGCCAAAGGTATGATTACTAAGTCTTGTGCATTAGTCACTGGCATGACAGAAGTTACTGATTACAATTCATATCATTCATTTCGAGAATTTATATAGCACCTCTTCAAGAAACCTACTCAGAGGCAATCCCAGCCCAGCCACATCTAAAAAATAGGATTTTAGCGACTCATAAAAAGCAAGTGAATTCAGCCTAGACATAAGTCGCAAGGTTAGTGGAAGGTCATCGCAGATAGCGGGACCCACAGTAGAAAAGGCCCGGCACTGTCTGGTAGAAGTGCAAGCTCGAAGAACTAAAAATTATCTATCAGATTAGCTAAGATCAGAAACAATGTAATTCTTTACAAAAATTTAATCACTCATTCGAATAGGTAAAGCGATGCAGTTGACAGATAAATACGATGGGGGCAATCATTATGAGTAAACGTGAGAATATTGATGTCAAAAAAGACCAATAGGCTTACGCCAAAAAGAATCACTCCAAACTTAAGAAAATTTGCCAAAAGGAGACAAATATACGCTGAAAAATTATCATTCCGAGTTAAACGTGAGAGCATTTGCTATGCCAAATAGTCTCTGTGTAAACATCGTCTTTATATACAATTCAATTTGCGGACGTTCATGATTTGTCAGCGTTTCCCGCAATTCCTGAAAGAAACAACAGAATTAAAACTTGTAATGTGTTGTAGCCTGCAACCCAGTAATACTAGAACTCTGGTCCACGGACCAGCGCTAGGCGTGTCTAGAAACATGCCTATAGAGTATGTTACCCATGTTTAGCCATATGTGGGCCTATAACTTTCATTAGTATCCATATTGTGCAATTTTCAAATGCTTTTACACCTACAGCTCGAATCGCTTTATTGCTCTCGGATATGATTTCAATCAATCAATCAATCAATCAATCAAGCAATCAATGAGTCAATGAATGAATGAATGAACAAACCAATCAATTAATCAGTCAGTCAGTCAATCAATCAATTAGTCAGTCAATCAATCAATCTTTTATTGTAGCCAACTGTAGGTACAAGAACAAGTTATGACAACAAAATTAATTTGGTTACAAAAGGAAGGGCCCAGAGAGGATAGAAGATCCCACCAGTTAGGGACACCCAAATATCAAATTAAATAAAACAATGTGCTATGGCAGTCAGGCAACAGAAGAAAAAAACTTAACTAACGATAATATTATTAACACACTTAGCAAATAAAGAAGAGCGAGGGCAAGAAACTCCATACAATGTTCCAGGACAATGACGTCATAATACCATTCGTGGAGGCCGCAAGACAGCGCCAAGCCTTTTCTATTGTGGGTCCCACTATCTGGAATGGCCTCCCATTAGCCTTGCGACTTACACCTAGGCTAAATTCCTCTGCTTTTTATAAGTTGCTCAAATCCTACTTTTCTTAGCTGTGGATGGTCTGGGAGCGCCTCTGAGTAGCTTTCTTGAAGAGGCGCTATATAAATTCTCGAAATGAATGAATGAATGAACGCAACAAATTAGAAAGACATTTCAAGGCTGCTTTTAGTTGCAAGCAGTAATTAACAACACGTCAGAATTACAAGAAACTACATGAAAGTAGTGAAGATTGATACAGCACCTATTAAATGTTCGGCTGTGGCTGCTTCGTTGACTTCATTGTACGTAATGCTTCGTTGAAATCCTCTGCTTCCAACCTGAGATTAGAAATAGAAAACTCAATTCGCACATACTCAACATCACAGTATTCCAAATTAGTTTTGCCTTCGCTAATGAAAACGAAAATTTAACGCTTTCGTTACCGAAAACTGAAACTAGAACTAAAATAGGCAGACACAATCAAAACTAAAACTAAATTTGAACAATAAAAATCAAGACGAAATTAAAATTGATCAAACAGACAATAAAATGACATTTAGCCAAACGAAAACTAAATGACTCATAATATAATATAGAAAAATAAAATAGTCCAGTAAATTTCCAAATTTCAAATGAACTCTCAACTACACAATGCATTTTCTAAAACTGAAATTAACATTCAAAACTATAACTAAAACCAAAATTGATATACACAATTGACACAACACTATTCCATAGTAGACCTACCTCCTGAAATTTGCCCTTTTCTGCGCAATACTGAACGCTGACAACCAGAGATTCAAAAGATCCGAACCATTAAAGCCTAAGCCAAAAACAACAATATTTGTGTAGGCTATGATTCTATCTTTAGGCTTCATTAGTAGGTGAGAGTGTTGTGTCCTGTTCAAAATGAAAGCATCACAGAAGCAGCATATCATGCAGATGAACCATTTAACCATAATTAGAACCAGAAAAATTATTTGTCAAACACGTTGCATGTACAATTGTACATATTAATTATAATTATCAAAGATTATATAGCTTTGAATCTGTAGTAACAAATCAACTATGTTAGACTAGCTGGTTTCACGTAAAGTAAAAATTAGACAGAAACAAATAAGAAAAGCCTATCAAATAAATTACATGTACAGACATTCATTTCCATTGCTTTTAATATACCGTAACTGTAATATGTAACGAATAAATGTTACCAGACGTTTCGTTTGCTAGTGCATCGATCTCAGATACGTGAAAGTGCCAGTTCGAGCACAATTTGTACAGAATGTCTTTCCGGGCCTTCAACAGAAAAACCACATCAGTCCGTCAATTCAAATGCAGTTGTCTATCAGTTTCTGTTCGTTACAAACGCGTTTTGTATAAATTCGAGTGCTGTGAATGAACAGATGATAACGAAGGAACACACTTCAACACAGCCTGAACTACATTATCATAAGGTACCCCAATGAGCTTTCTCAGGATTGTCAAAGTAACTGACGTAATTAAACTCAGTACACAGGCAAACATCAGAGTGCGATCAGACGTTACTTACCGTAACAGCGTAAACCTATATAGGTCTACCATATATGTGCATTATCGAGAAAAAGAATGCACGCGTACACCGTACGTAAAACATGTAATAATATTGCAGCTGCACTGTTGCAGAATGAGCAAAATACATTTTATGCAAAAATACACTAATTAGACAATGGCACAATAGAAGTTCCTAATAAAAATTATATTTCTATTAATGTAAACAGTTATCTTGCCCATTATAATATAAAACGAAGAATTGAGTAAGTTTCATCGCCCCAAATTAAAACAGTTCGGTGCTGTACGTGAATGCGAGGTGCCTCAAGCACTGAAGCGTAACGTACCTCAAGATCGGGAAATCCAATGGGGATTTCACTCTTCAATCGTCCTTCCTTTCGGATCTCCGGATCCACTTTATCCAAGCACTTTGTCGCTGCTACGACAAATACGGATCCACCATCGTCCAACTCGTCCAACAGGACTCGCAGTGTACGTACGTACGGGCCACGGTACGCAGCCAAACGATGAAGATTATCTAGGAATATCACAGACGGACGCTGCTGTTTTGCCTAGGAAGAATCAACAAAGCACACATCTTAATAGATCAGTCATGCGGGTCAGTGATGAGTTGATCATTCAGCGAGTCAGTGAAAAATAGTGACTATTTATTAAATATATTATATAAATTATATATTATAATTTTATATAAATTACACACACATATATATATATATATATATATATATAATTAAATATGATATTATATTATTATATAGTTAAAGTCAGATGCATAGTCAGATGCCAAGGATTCTCACTACTAGTGGAACCAAAAATAGATAAACATTAAACACCATGGGTGTGCTCATTTGATGAAATCCCAGCCGGAAAAACTTGTCTTCCCAACACACTTTCCGCATTGTGCCAAAATCTTAATTATGGCATTAGATCACAGTTCATTGTAATCGTACATTTATATAGCGCCACTAAACTTGATCAGCTCTTCTGCTTACTATTGATTCGTTGAATGAAGAATAATTATGCAGAGTGAGTTACCCTATTGAACAGCTGAACCAGGTCGTTTTCCACTTGGTTGCTGATTGCAAAGGAAAGGTTACCAACGAAGGTGGTTATCTTTGGATTGTAGTCACTGCATCGCTCTGCTAATGCCTCCATGAGCATCGTCTTTCCAACTCCTGCATTCAAATGTAAAAACAATATATCCTTGTGAACTTCATCAGTTACTTTGTGATAAATGAAATAAATAAATTTAGCTGTGATTGTTCCCTCCAAGGTCTTATTTCAGGTGTTAAAATGTGTTAACTTGTGAGCACTAATAATTATTATAGATACTCATTTGTACATGTATAGTAACAATTCAAGAAACCTCATAAGAGGTTCTGCAAAGCTGACTATACAAGACTACGATCAAGTTGATGTATGGGTCCTCAATTGCTTTAAAAGCAACGGTGGTCCAAAAGAAGATGAATCTGATGTAGCATGCTGCACAGAAGTGCATTCCAAAACGAGTGTGGCCCCTAATTATAATTTTTTATTAATAGACATATATTTATATATATAATACCGGGTACTATATGTTTATACCATATACCATATACATAATTCGAATATATATATTACTAGCTGAACCCGGCCACGCGTTGCTGTGGCTGAAAAGAGGCTCCCCCTCCCCCTCCCCCTCCCCTTCCCCCTCCCCTTCTCCCTCCCCCTCCGACTCCCCTCCCCCTTCCCCTCCCCCTCCGTCCCCTCCCCTTCCCCTCCCCTTGACCTCCACCTCCCCTCCCCCTCCGCTCCCTCCCCACCGTCTTTGTCTCGCTCCCTCCGCTCCTTTCCTCCGTCGCAGCGTCCATTCCAAGCCCAAAGGCCGCTCTGGGAAAGGCCTAAAAGCGGCCTCTTTGGTAAATTAATCGCGACTCGCTTATGACGTCACAGAACGCCACCTCATTGATGTTTCGTCTGCTGTGTTTGGAGACAGCGTTTAGCCGTGTGGGACGTGTTGAATTTGTAAATGGCGGACGAACGGATTGCAAAGTTCACTTTTTGTGGAAACGATTGCGTTTTTGGGGGTGAAAAAATCTTAAGACACGGTGCTATTTGAATGGAAGGTTTTGGTAAATTTTCACAACAATCGGTGCGTAGCTTTCGGCGTGGTAATGCGACGAACTATTGGAAAGTTTCATTTTTATTTATATAGATATATATATAAGTTAGTATACTGTTTAACGACATGCAAAGCAGAAATTTATATAAGTTAAAGTGATTTATTGCTTCAAATAACTCTTGCATACATCATGAATGTACCAATTTCTCAAGTAAATTGTACCGTGACTAACCCTTAGGGCCGTGTAATATCAATCCTTTTGTTGGTCTAATCGTGCAGGATTCTGGTCGCTCCAGAGGGAATGTGATTTTGTTCCACACTGATGTCATTATGCCATTCAAACCTCCGATATGCTCCGTTGCATAATGCTGGAAGGAACGAAATGAACTTGATTGGGGGCATGACACAGTTCACATTAGATCTACATTATGGGGACATGACACAGTTCACATTAGATCTACATTGTATGAGGGCATGACACAGTTCACATTAGATCTACATTGTATGGAGGCATGGCACAGTTCAAATTAGATCTACATTGTATGGGGGCATGACACAGTTCACATTAGATCTACATTGTATGAGGGCATGACACAGTTCACATTAGATCTACATTGTATGGGGGCATGACACAGTTCACATTAGATCTACATTGTATGAGGGCATGACACAGTTCACATTAGATCTACATTGTATGGGGGCATGACACAGTTCACATTAGATCTACATTGTATGGGGGCATGACACAGTTCACATTAGATCTACATTGTATGGGGGCATGACACAGTTCACATTAGATCTACATTGTATGGAGGCATGGCACAGTTCAAATTAGATCTACATTGTATGGGGGCATGACACAGTTCACATTAGATCTACATTGTATGAGGGCATGACACAGTTCACATTAGATCTACATTGTATGGGGGCATGACACAGTTCACATTAGATCTACATTGTATGGGGGCATGACACAGTTCACATTAGATCTACATTGTATGGGGGCATGACACAGTTCACATTAGATCTACATTGTATGGAGGCATGGCACAGTTCAAATTAGATCTACATTGTATGGGGGCATGACACAGTTCACATTAGATCTACATTGTATGAGGGCATGACACAGTTCACATTAGATCTACATTGTATGGGGGCATGACACAGTTCACATTAGATCTACATTGTATGGGGGCATGACACAGTTCACATTAGATCTACATTGTATGAGGGCATGACACAGTTCACATTAGATCTACATTGTATGGGGGCATGACACAGTTCACATTAGATCTACATTGTATGGGGGCATGACACAGTTCACATTAGATCTACATTGTATGAGGGCATGACACAGTTCACATTAGATCTACATTGTATGGGGGCATGACACAGTTCACATTAGATCTACATTGTATGGGGGCATGACACAGTTCACATTAGATCTACATTGTATGGGGCATGACACAGTTCACATTAGATCTACATTGTATGGAGGCATGGCACAGTTCAAATTAGATCTACATTGTATGGGGGCATGACACAGTTCACATTAGATCTACATTGTATGGGGGCATGACACAGTTCACATTAGATCTACATTGTATGGGGGCATGACACAGTTCACATTAGATCTACATTGTATGGGGGCATGACACAGTTCACATTAGATCTACATTGTATGGGGGCATGACACAGTTCACATTAGATCTACATTGTATGGAGGCATGGCACAGTTCAAATTAGATCTACATTGTATGGGGGCATGACACAGTTCACATTAGATCTACATTGTATGAGGGCATGACACAGTTCACATTAGATCTACATTGTATGGGGGCATGACACAGTTCACATTAGATCTACATTGTATGGGGGCATGACACAGTTCACATTAGATCTACATTGTATGGAGGCATGGCACAGTTCAAATTAGATCTACATTGTATGGGGGCATGACACAGTTCACATTAGATCTACATTGTATGAGGGCATGACACAGTTTACATTAGATCTACATTGTATGGGGGCATGACACAGTTCACATTAGATCTACATTGTATGGGGCATGACACAGTTCACATTAGATCTACATTGTATGGGGGCATGGCACAGTTCAAATTAGATCTACTTTGTATGGGGGCATGACAAAGTTCAAATTAGATCTACTTTGCATAGGGGCATGACACAGTTCAAATTAGATCTACTTTGTATGGGGGCATGACAAAGTTCAAATTAGATCTACTTTGCATAGGGGCATGACACAGTTCCCATTAGATCTACATTGTATGGGGGCATGACACAGTTCACATTAGATCTACTTTGTATAGGGGCATGACACAGTTCAAATTAGATCTACATTGTATGGGGGCATGACACAGTTCACATTAGATCTACATTGTATGGGGGCATGACACAGTTCACATTAGATCTACATTGCATGGGGGCATGACACAGTTCACATTAGATCTACATTGTATGAGGGCATGACACAGTTTACATTAGATCTACATTGTATGGGGGCATGACACAGTTCACATTAGATCTACTTTGTATGGGGCATGACAAAGTTCAAATTAGATCTACTTTGCATAGGGGCATGACACAGTTCCCATTAGATCTACATTGTATGGGGGCATGACACAGTTCACATTAGATCTACTTTGTATAGGGGCATGACACAGTTCAAATTAGATCTACATTGTATGGGGGCATGACACAGTTCACATTAGATCTACATTGTATGGGGGCATGACACAGTTCACATTAGATCTACATTGCATGGGGGCATGACACAGTTCACATTAGATCTACATTGTATGTCGGAATGACATAGTTCACATTAGATCTACATTGTATGGGAGGCATGACACAGTTCACATTAGATCTACATTGTATGGGGGCATGACACAGTTCACTTTAGATCTACATTGTATGGGGGCATGACACAGTTCACATTAGATCTACATTGCATGGGGACATGACACAGTTCACATTAGATCTACATTGTATGGGGGCATGACACAGTTCACATTAGATCTACAATGTATGCAAAGATCATAGAAACACTAATAATTATGTTGCCATGCTTAAAACAACCAAATGGCTGGCCATTGAAATTATGCCGAAACTAAAGATTTCAGGGACAACTGCCTTTAATTTAAACGTGTAAAATGCTATTTAAAAATTCATACTTTTGACAGAGAAACTTGCAGAAAAAACTCAGGAGGTACTTTTTTTGGCCAACGCTGTAATCAATGCAGGTCTAGTCATATCAATAACATACATTAAAGCAGCGACATGCTGGCGCTGTGAAGTCACCCGCTTTGTCAGAGTTAAAATTCAGAACATAGTATTTTTCTCCAATATTATTGTGGACTATTACTGTGTTCATCACCAGTTTCTCGTCTGTGAGAATTTGACGTGCGGGTGAAAAATGTCTTTATGTATGTATGTGCACTTGCTATAACGCCCCTTCAAGGTTACTACTCAGAAGCGCTCCCGACTACAGCACCAACACTGGATCAAAGTTTCACGCCGTAGCACTGACCAATTGCGAGTGAAGGACTTGCCCAAGGTCCATACACAGCAGCTTGAGGTGGATTTGAACCTATAACCGTCCGGCTGCAAGGCAACGAACACACTCACTACACCACTGCGCCCCGTGCTGCATTAATCTAGCCAAATGTACCTAAACGCAAAAGTCTAAAATCACGGAATTCATGTTTTCGTGACTTCATGGATTTGCATAACCGGCTACTTTTGATAGTCAGCATTCTGTGTAGCATCGGTCAATGATCTGTGCATTGCACCCCGGCGCTAGAGGAGTTGTCAACTACGATTACATTTACTCATACTGTATTACTGGTATTGACTAAACAGGAACTGATGTCTTGAGAATTATTACAGTTACGCTACACATTTAACCAGGTCACAATTTTGTTATTATTACTTCAAATATTTACTACTATTTCTTCAATTAACGTAACCCAACATAACCTACCCGACTCCTAATAGACTGTTTGTATTTTCTGCGTTTGTGCACTACATTCGCGATTTCTTCTTCAGTGCGGTTAGATGGGTACCATCTACAAAACAATAATGACTATGAAAATCAATATATTTTCTAATCCAGGCTAAATTGTGATCTTAGATATAATATAATTCGTAAGGCAAGGCAAAAGGCAGGAAAGGCAACAATTTAGATGTTATCCGATTTTAGAAACAAGAACATGGACAGTTAGGCCTATACGTGAAACTGGACAAAAGATGGCTATGGCTTCATTTGTGCTTCTTTCAATGGTGATGACAAGGCTACGAGCTAAATAATGTTATCTAGAGCTAGAATTAAATGCTCGAAAAACATCTGTAAATGACTCAAAATGGTCGATATTTCTTTTGTCAGTCCTTCTCTTTGCCTCTTTGAATGTCTGTTCCCTAGTGACTTTGGCATTCCGTAGTGGGACACTTTTTGCATCTAATAAAATGGCCAAATGTGATTTTGAAAATCAAAATTATCTTTAATATAATTCTATTTGACCTAATAAAATAAGCTATAGCATGGAATGTTATAAGCTAGTCAAGGTAGTATGGACCAGTTTAATGGTTAAGTCCCGTACCCGATATCTTTTTCTGCTGTACACTATGCTCTCTACTCTTGCCTTAAAATTAGTAGTGCTCACTGCTTATATAGTTTTTAGAGATATGATGGACGATGTAATACATGACCCTCTAGGATTCACTCTGCCTAACAAGCTTTTGATCATAATTGTTGAGAATTGAATTACAGAGCACGCCAATACTATATAGAACTGTTGCACCATGGTAGCAACCACATAGCCTATTTAACAGAGTATAATGTCTAATTACTTACCGGACATAATCTGAGTCGTCCATTGGTTCATCACCAACATCATCTACCGGTGCCGCCAGCCGGTTGCTGACGCCACTGCTCGACGCATAGCGATATAACAATGAAAGACCTGTATGTTCAAAACACAAAATTTTGGGGGTTTGACCATTGATGCTGATGTATACGTAGATCCACACTGGATTCAATAGGATGAAGCATCATATGCTGGTGACATCATTACCACCATTTGTCATTACATAGTAGCGTAAACTATCATCTTCACTATCATCATTGTCATCAACCACTGTCACCATTGCCAAAAATAACAGCATGAACTCAAGCAGCAGCAGCAGCAGCAACAGCAGCAGCAGCAAATATAGCAGTACCATAAATGCAATAAATCCAAGCAGCTTGAATGCAATAATCATCGTCGTCATCATCTTCCTCATGCATTATCAATATAGTCTGCTCAATGGAGACATTGATGACGATGGCAACCTTAAAGGATGATGCTGACAATGATGATGTGGAACGCCGATGATGGTGATGACTATGATGATGACAATTATGATAATCACAACACTGACAAAGCAGAAGAGTTGATAGAATGCTATCTAAATGCTCTGTTTCAGTTACAGCTCTACGATATGCAATTATATAAATGTTAAAGAAGCTGACATAGCAGAACTTATTAAAGTGTAAAATAAAATGACGATTGTTGGTGTGTTTAGAAATTTGTGATTTCCCTAGAACTTACCCGATGGGTTGCCATCGTTGCTGTTGTTGTTGTTGTCAGAACTCCCGCTCATGATTTCTTCGTTTTCAGCAATGGTCAGCGTTTGATTTTTAAACTGTTTTAATAAATAACTTCTGTGATAGGGTTGCCTTTGTTTGGGCAACCTCAATTACTTAGATGAAAGGCAAGTATTAAATTCTTTGAGGGGCTGCAATTATTATGATGGCAGGTGTGGCAATGTTTGAGTGACCTCAGTTGGCTTGCCATTCTTAGAGTTAACCCATTTATTTGGATAACAGGCTTGCTTGCTGCTTCTGAGTGACCTCATTTGGATGACATACTTGCAAAATTTCATCAAAATTAATTCGAACAATTAGCTAGCACAAAAATTCCCATATATCAATTAATACAAAATATTTTCAAACAATAAATTGCAAAAGTATAACTCATTCTGTTTGATTTGAACCGCACACGTATATTATTATAACAGTAATCATTCTGTTGTGGTTGGCTTTGGTTCCACACATTCTGGACGACTTTGGAATAGTCTGCCAGATGGCTATAGTTGAGGTCATCTGTTTAAGATGTTACACGTAGGCTACACAATGCAAGGCTAATCCATGTTCCTTCCTAGTATGCTGATGGCACTCGTGAAACTCAACTAGGTGAAAGTTGTGAAATCTGCTAAAACATTACAAGCTCTTCAATGTACTTTTAAAGCTGTGAAATCCCGTTTCCGCTAAATCCCAGAAAGAAACTCAATTATCATCCAACTATTGCCACAACTATTGCAGATTTTATTTTGTGTTGACCACTGACCTAATGCCTGTGGACTTAAATATAAAGTTCTCGTCTTTCTGTAGCTTTTCCAATGGATCGCTGCTTTGAATCGAATTCACTTGAATTAGATACCATCTTAAAAATATGGCATAGCATACGCAAGTGAGGCGCTTCATAAATTTATAATTCTGTATCCATGGTTTCCACGGAGACATACACATCGGCGTCAAATTTAAGCATCGTAAAACGAGATCAGCTAAAGCGGTTTTAGACCTATATATCTTTAATTCTTGTTAATTCATGATAAATTAATTCTTACTCTGTGGTTTGGGTGAATAAGCGAAGTAAAAACAGACAAAAAACGTCTTAAAATTATTTATTTACGACTAGCTAATTACTCAGACCGTCGGCCGACAATCGAACTGTGCGTTTAACTTTAGGGTAGAGATATCGTTTTCTTACGTCATTACATTTGCCGTATGACGTCAACGAGAGCACAAGTTTAAACTTGCATGAATAGGAGGAGCATTTGCTTGGCTTTCAAGAAACGCTTTAGAATAGGCCTATTGGTATAATATTCGTTTAATGATTCAATCTGACAGACCTGTAATCATTCAGATTGAATCCTTAAAGAATTATTATTATAATGATTACAGGTACACCTTGTTACCTTGTGCTGTCAGTTCGTTGAACTCTAGCGATCGTCATGGTCAGCCTTCTCCATTGCTTTCTTTCTGATGTCGCTTCTATCTCTAAGTTGTTCCAGATTCATTCCTATTGTTTCTTGAACCTCGTCCAACCACCTTTTCCTTGGTCGCCCGTGTTTACTCCTTCCCTCTCCGCATGCCCCAGCATCATTGAGTGCTTCTGAATCGTTGCTACGGTTGTTTTAATCGATTGCTTACGAACCTATATGGCACTTAAATCTCTACATATTATTATTAGGCCTATATCTTTCTCCATACCATTTGAACGCATAACATGACCAAAGAAAACCAACTTTCTTCTTAGCACTGTTTGTTGTAGCGACTCATCCATATCGAATATCGATATTAGGCCTACAAGTACAGGTTATACGAAATACGGCCCACTAAAGCACGACACGCAGGTCGGCTTTACAGTAGTGGGTTCGGTAGCTTAACAATAAGGGCCTAAGTGCTGGATCACTCATGGTTCGGCCAAGCCAGAAGTTGGAGGGGCTATCTTATTTTCAGCAGAACCCGAGTCAAGTAACACAACAGCAAAGCGCCAATGGCAGCTAACAGAAACGTTTTTATAATGTCGGTGGCATCTGTTTCGATGATTCATTGCAGAAATGATTGTCTTCAATTAATTTGATGCATCAATCAACGATTAGACGGAGATTGGTCAATCAGTCAATCAATCTATCAACTGAATAGGTTGCGGCGTTGGAGCACCGTCTGCACCGTCTGCTTGTTCTTCCAAAGACCTCGCCTTTATACATGTAGGCTATAGCTATAATAGATAATAGACTCCAAATACATAATGTGGCCTACATGCAGACACGCATGCAGAATATAATACGAAAGCGTTGTCTGTTTATGTAGACCAGTCTCTTTATCATTTGTCTGTTTCCTTATGGCTGTCTGCCTGCACTATTATAGTCATGTTTGTCCTTTTCCTTTGGTCTATCAGTAAGTATGCTTCAATTGCTGCCCGCTCGTCTGTCTCCGGCACTATGCTCGCCTCATCTTACCCAGTCCTACCCCCGCCCCCATTTCTCTCCCAGACTCCATCACACTCAAGTCCTATTCCATGTCCCCAGACAGCCAGAAATCGCAGTTCCCGTACCATGCCAACCTACTTAGCCCACAGCGGCAAACTCGGGGCTCACGGCATCTTCGCCCATCTGGAAACGCCCATCGTACCTCATTCGGCCCAATAGAGTAGCCCAATAGGGGGCGGATGATCTTTCCCAAACAGGCCCAACGTATATTCTTCGCCTCATTGAGCACCGCGCGGTGCATAGGTTGCGCCTATGAATTTATCTGCCGGCCCAGCGGTGTATAAGTGCGGGCTTCTATTCATTGTTATGGCGTCGGCGTCTAGGGGCCCACTGGTGTAAATTCATCGCTATCTGTCGGCGCGGCATTGGTGTTTGTAAGGGGCCACCTATTGCTCCCCAGGCTACCATCACACTTCTCTAATGGCCTTTATAGGGCCGCTATTGGAAAATGATCGGCCGCTGTCGGCGCTATGAGGTTGGCTGTACTTGGGACTATGGGTTGCCATCCATTCTGCCTACAGTCAGCCCTCACAATGCCTCTAATGGCAATATGAAGACCAGGTGTAGACCTATAAATGTGGTTGTAACCGATTCTCAGGTGAATTTCTGCAATTTCCAATCACAAAATTAATCCCACAAGAACCCTGAAATCTGAGATTCGATTTAGGAGCCCAAATATACTTCTTACATGCAATAGAAAAACGCAAGTTTCCATGAAAATAATTTTTAACAAAGTTCACACCATTCATTGTATTAAAAATAAAAACAATATTTATGACAGTAACACATGCAATACATTTTCAAAATCATTAATTCCATTCAATTGGCAAGAGGAATATTATCCAGCTAAATTTATAATGCAAGATTAATTATTTAAACATAAGACTTCTGAAATGTCAAAATCATTCATTTATCTAGAGACTTGAATCAACATTTCACTCAGAGAAAATTGAGATTGTCGGAAACAAAAGCTTATCCAACAGACTGAGTTCAGCTAAATTAGGGCAATATAAATCATATTAAAAAGAGAAAATGCAACCAAAAAACAGTCATACAACCAATATTCAATTGTTAAAATGCATGATACAACAGTCTTTATAATTATCACACATTAGATAAAAATGATTTGTGTAAAAATTGAATTTATTTACTTGAAAAACTTAATTAATAAATCTATTTAAAAATGAGAATGTTAAATATTAAATTTTAAATGTTTTAGAGAAATGACTACATACACACAAACAGAACAAATGCATTCCACAAAAAGTTTACTAGCCTTCTGTTTATAACCACACAAATTAGATAATGAAGGTAAAAAAAGTATCCTCAGAGCTAATTAAATTAGGGCGATATTTAAAAAACTTTATTACAGTTTTGAGTGCTAATTATAAGCGAAAACAATGTTTTAGCGAACCACTCATAAATACACATTTGTTCATAACAAGATATCAAATTGATTATTATTTCTAGTTACAACAACACCCTGATTTAAACACACTAGCATATTAAGAATAATAATAAAAATCAAAGCAACATCATTCTGATTGCATGAAAAATACAATTTTCCTCTTAAATACATTTTCAACAATTCTTCAGCACACCGCCCCCTTGACAATCATTGCATACATTAACAATCATGTTTACTGAAACGCAAACCATGTGTCAATAGAACCGCAGGTCGCACAATTCAAAAATAGATCATTGGAAATAGCTCAAATAATCATATAGTTGCTGTTTTTACACTAAAACAATATCATCTCTGCACATATAAAACAAAACATGCATTGGCAGCAAAAAAATAAACAAAAAGTTGACAAATTTGGAGTTAGTGCTTTTGCGCTCAAAGAAGATGGCATTCATTCATTCATTCAATTTATATAGCGCCTCTTCAAGATATCTACTCATAGGCACTCTCGGCGCTAACTAGCCCAAATGATATTAATTAATAGTCATAGCGAGCGAAAAATAACACGTTGCAAAACAAAACAGTTAGCTGAGAGTCACCTGTGGCGAGCCCTCACAAACACGTAGAGTTGACCATCGGATCCCCGTAGACAGCTGGTAGATGGCAGGGCATATATATATATATATACATATATATGGCATATATAGTCTTATATAACAACACAAACATCAGCAATAACACTTAACAGAATAAATACATGTCCCCCATCTAAAATGAAATGAGTAATCACAGAAACATAAAAGTAAATGGATAAAATAGAGAAATATCAACCATAACAATAATAATCCTGTGAAAACGTATTCATAATTTTATGTAACCGCAGCGTAAATATTTCCACGTTCAGAAACTTTCACACCAATCTCATAAACACTGAAAAACCTGGCTCTTAATTAAATATTAAACCTCTAAATAACACTTTAAGAGGGGTTTTAGAGTATATAACGGCAACACTGTGGTATATAAAGGGTGGGTTAAAAAAAGAACACCCCTAAGGTTTTTTGCCAATATCTTGGCCAGAAGTAAGAATTTCAAAATGAAATTTTACAGGCTTAAAGACATTTCATATTTACACACGATGGCCAGATTTCATCACAATATTTCAAACAGAACAAAACACTTTTAGTGACGCCACCCACCATTTTTTTGAAGATTTAAAAGCGTATCACAAAAAAGTAGCAAAAACGCAGTTTTATTAAGTCTCGTCTCAAATAATTGTTATCAAATAGCTTTGATTTTGCCAGGTGATCATTATAATTACTTTTTTTTAAACAGGGTACAAGTGTAGCTGCACATCACTGAGAAGTCACTTAGCAAGATTACAATCAAGTTGGTAAATAAGGAATCTGTCAGATTATTAATTTTGCTATTAATGCTGCACATCACTGAGAAGTCACTTAGCAAGATTACAATCAAGTTGGTAAATAAGGAATCTGTCAGATTATTAATTTTGCTATTAAAGCAGTAAAATTCAAATTTCTTTTAAAAAATGGCTAACGTGTCAATGACAGACAAAATATGTATTCAGACAACTCTTGAACAAGATCCTGGAGATGTAAGGCTATGAGCAACGTTTACTCTGATAAACAGTGAGAGTCTAAACATTAAGAGTTAAGCTGAGATTTGCCGTGAATGAAAGGAGATCGGCTCAATGTCGATTGGTCTGGTTTCATTGAGAAAGCCAACGGCCCCAAATCTCCGGATTTGAACCCGATGGATTGATAATTAATTGCGAAGAAATATCACAATCTGCAACCAAAACCAAGAGCGGTAAGAGAATTGATGAGCGCATTGGAGTTGATATGAGAAGATTTGCCTAAAGTTGTAATGCATCAACAGGTCCATCAAGAACTTTGCAGAGACTCAAAATAAGTTTTGGCATTGGTAGTGCTTCACAAGTTGTGAAGCACTATCAAGTTCATTTCACAATAGTTATTTGAGATGACACTTAATAAAATCGTGTTTTTATTACCTTTTCTTGTGTTACGTTTTTGAATCATCAAAAAAGGTGGGTGGCTTCACAAAAAGCGATATAGCTTTGGTTTTTTTAAAATAGTTTGATGAAATCTGGCCATCATGTGTAAATATGATTTGTCTTTAAGCCTGTAAAATTTCAATTTCGAAATTCTTACTTCTGGCCAAGATATTCGCAAAAAAACTAGGGGGGTGTTTTGTTTTGGCCCACCGTGCAGACAGTGTAAAGTGCACGAACACAGCATAAGTTCCCACAACCCACCCAAGGGTCGGCTTAGCCAGACATTGGGCACAGATGCACTGGTAAAATGACCAGGACGTTATCGACCCTTGCATGACTGCCAGTTAAATTTGACTCTCCTAAATTGTGATCAATAGTTCAATTGACACTATGAAGTTCAATCTGACTGTGGCATAAGTTTTAAATAATAAAATATATAATATCTTTGTGTAATTTCAAGCTGCATTGCGATTACAATTTATAGTATGAACAAATGACAAGTTATACTTCAAGAGTCAAATTTAACCGACAGCCATGCAAAGCTTTCATAATGCTTCACTGCCTTTTAATTACGCCATCTGCCAAATGGAAGGTTGAGCAGACTTTTGGGAGGGTAGAGGGAAGCAATCCCGCAACCATGCACTTTCGTCCCAGAGTGCTGCCATTATCCTAAACCTTAGCCATAGTATTAAACAAATAAATATGTATATAAATACACAATTACACACACAATCACACATACATAAATGACCGTGGTGCTGCACGGTGGTGTAGCGGTGGCGTCGTTGCCTTGGAGCTGGAAGGTTCGAATCCACCTCACCGTGTAAGGACCTTGGGCAAGTCCTTCACTCACAATTGCTCATTGCATCAGCGTGAAACTCCGATGCAGTGTCCGCTCTGCATTCGTGGATCGCCGCCTCTGAGTGAAGAGAGCTTGAAGGGGCGCTATAACAAGTGCACATACAAACAAACAAACTAGATCTATACACAATTAAAATATTTGAAAACTAAAATAAACAAGATTATATGAGGTCATAATATACAATAATACAATACATTATTGGAATGTAGCTAGATATAATTATTACTTTAGTAAACAGGGAGTAGCGTTCCATGCTGTAGCATACCCACATTTAATATAGCAAGGCAAAAGAGCATTATAGCATTAACTGCCTTGCGCAACAGTCGTTTATGCTGTCAATGGCTTGGGAATGGAAGTTAAAGTGGGTGGATTTGGTCCGAGGTTGGAAGATAATGCCACTCCATGTGGATGATAGGAATTCGACGCTCCTCTCCTGCATCTCGTTGCTCCTCGGGAGTAGAGATCCTCGCTGCTCAATGGGATTTGTTGTTCCTCTTCAAGATCACTGCCATGCTTATCGGAAGTGTGAACCATCACCAACCAATGACCGCCGTAAAACACCGACAGTTCATAGCGTCTTTTTCTTCCAACAGCTCTATGTATTGTCCTTCGAAACCATACTTTGATCTTTTCTTCAGCTGTCATGTAATCTGCAGAGGCAGTGGGTTCATTCATGTGAACAGCATCTACAGCGGTAATGACAAAAGCAATTAATTTTAAACAATTAGTCTTTCTTTGGGTGAAAATGAGCAATGCAATTGTTATTCCACAAAAAGTGTTCAGGACTATACCTCCTATACTGGCCTAACCATCACAACACTTTCGTGAGGTACTCAAAGGTGTCATAGGAGGCTGTTAGATGCATACATACACAATCAGGGTGGCCAAACATTTAATAATATTTTTCTTTATTGGATTCATACTGGAAAACGCAGTATGTTTACATGAAACAATCCTAATTAATGTCAATCTTAAATAAAGAACAGACAGCCTGCAATGACAGGAATAGCAGCCTACAAAGCACATCTATCCTATGGGGAGGCTTCGATATTCGAACTCAGCACCGCTGATCTTCACACCAATGTGCTACCCAATCTGCCACCCAAATATACACTGATACTAAATAAATATACAGTGTGGCCACAGAAATATGACATAAGAATTCCCTAAGTTTTCTAGAGGCAACTTCTAACATTTCAAGAGAGTGTTTTAATCACTGTCTTATTAATATTAAGATTTAAAATCAATTTTTTGGGCGGCCGACTTCGCCCCTTATAGCACACCTTTCCCTGCCGTAATTTTTATTTACCATCACTGCATCTTTTTCTGTGTAATACCGCACATCAAATAACTAAATATTTATTTCAGAAATTTTAAATAACATCTCCTCAAGGTAGGTTACTCACTCACAGGTGCTACAGCGCAACCATGGCACACAAAAACAAAATACTATAGAAGAGCAGATCTCGACAACCCGGAAAGGCAGCCATGGAATCTTAGTATTAACCTCAATGTGCACAAGACTGGATGATCATTTCTTACCAACTCTTGCTCCTAGTTCTGCCCATAATTTATATTTTTAAGGAGTGTCATGGTACTTACAGTCATGACCAAAAGGTTACGACCGGCATATTTTGATGAATATATATTGAATGAAAGACAAGTAACTTTTGATAAACAGATTATTTATACCGTCTGAAATACCTATTTGATATTTTATGTCATTACACACAACTGGGGGAAAAATTTAACTTACAATTGAATCTTTTATCAGCAATAATAGTTCAATTGTGTGAAAGTGTTGATTTTGGTGAGTTTCATTCATAACTCCAATCAAACACCAATTGACATCGACACACAGTGTCCAAAATCAATCATTATTTCCATTGGAAGCATGACCTGGTGGCAGTCCAGACTTGAACACTATCGAGAATGTGTGGACAGTGCCAATGAAGAAGCAGAAGCTCTCTCTCTCTCGTCATGATCGAACTTCTGAGGCTGACTTGTTCAACTGGATTAAGGCTGTGTGTGCGAGAATATCTTGGAAGGGAATAGGGACAAATGAGTGGGTACGCACAGAAATTTATATCGAAACGATGAATAGTTACAACAAATAGTGCCAAGAAGAAAGTTCGGTTTCTTTTATCATGTTATGCGCTCAAATGGACTGGAAAAAGATGTGATGCTGGCATGCGGAGAGGGAAGTAAACAAGGGTTGCCAAGGAAAAGGTGGTTGGACAAGGTTAAAAAACAACAGGCTTGAATCTGGAAGAACTAAGGGAAGCGACATCAGAAAGAAAGAAATGGAAAAGGTTGGTCATGATGGTCGCTAGAGTTCAAGAAACTGACAGCACAAGGTGACAAGGTGTGTGTGTGTGTGTGTGAGATAACACCTGAGTTCTGCTGAAAATAGGAATCGATGCCGAAGTGCATTCAAACGGTTATTAAAAACACAGAATATCACAGTAAATACTGATCCTCAAGTGATATGTCTTATTGTGGTGACATTAAATGACACACACAGTCAAAACAATGGAAATGATTTATTTTGGGCACTGTCTGTGTGTCAATGTCAATAAGTGATTTAATCAACATTGGAAACTGGCCAAAATTCACATTTTCACACAAATAAACTATAAATACAGATCAAAGATTCATTTGCAAGTCTTGATTTTCACTCACAGTGGAGTTTATTTGTATGTACACCTGTTATAGCGCCCCTTCAAGCTCTCTACTCAGAGGCGCTTCCGATTGCAGCGCGAACACTGCATCGGATTTTCATGTCGAAGCACTGAGCAATTGGAAGTGCAGGACTACGCGGCGACTTGAGGTGGATTTGAACAGGTCTGAAACCCTCCGACTGCAAGGCCATAAACATACCCACTACACCACCATGCCCACAACTGAGTGTGATGACATTATACATCAAGTAGGCAGTTTAGACAGTGACTAAACAAACACTAAGCAAAAATTGCCCAAATTTTAAAGAGAATGCATGAGAACCAAGCCTATAAATCAAATTCTGAATATCACCAGTGCCACAAGTTGAAATAATCCACAAGAAATGAACTATAAAAAACATCCATCATGGCCATGCACCAAGACTTTCTATTTGATCTTAAGTTAACGGCCCATTTTTATCTTTAAGGTTACTGATACTGATTTGAACAAGTAAACAATTTACCAGATTTTTTCTTTAGGTCAGCTTCACATGAACGAGTCGGTCAGTCATGTGGCGAACAACTCTCGTACTGTCCAGTGGTAGGTCAAGGCCTTCTGGCACGGTTGGAACGTGTATTCAGGCCACCTGTCAAGCAGAAACACGGCAAAGTACACCTTTCATTGACAGTTATCCACTGTAAGCGGCCTAGTGATGACCGTCTTAACAATGATCAAAATGCAAAACAAAAAGCAAACACTCAGTCATCGAAATAACATTCACCATTATCAACCCAACAGTTTTCGAGCTGAGAATAATAATATCTTTTCTTTATTGAAACGCCTGCAAGACGCACCACGCTTTCCACTTACAAGTTATGCAGTAATCTTAATTAAACTTAACTACCAACTGAGCAGACAGCTTTGAAATTACATTGGCACTAATAGCAGCCTACAAATCAAAACCGCCCAATGGGGGCTCGAACCTGCTACCTGTCGCACTCTTGGCCAGTGTGTTAACCATTACTCTACTAGCCTCAGTTTGGGCAAGAACTCATTTATCTTGAAATTCCCGCTTCCAATTTACGCAGCAATTTTTTCAACAATTCAACCTTTTCATTTCATTACAAAATTGGTAATGTTCTCCTTTAGCGTCCGAAATTATTTCAATGGTTTCAATGGTAGCATCCAATAATAAATACTCTGGGTTTAAATGATCGTTTCACCTCAGCGTCCAAAAAAATTGATGTCATTCGCCTCATTCAATAGTTGCTATCCAACTTCTATTTATATAACAATTATTTTTCTTCATTCCAGCTCCAGTTAGGCAAGAACATTTTCATCAATCCAGCTTCAATTTCAGGCTTTTCAGCAGAATGCCTGCACTAACCCTAAAACTAACCCTAATTAACCGACCCTCACGACGCCTAACCCGAGCCCTAACCAACACTCATGCGCTAAATCCCGCTTCTATTTCGTCGGGAAATATTTTTCATCTAATTTATAAATTTTAACCGGCGAGACGCGTAAAACACGCAGCTGAAAACATGTAGTATATATAATAGGATGCTACATTGAAATAATTTCGGATGCTAAAGGAAAACATTACCTGTGCAAAATTATTGTTCACCCATCCAGCTTCGATTTCAGCTAGATTGTTTTAATAATTTATGCCATTTGTATTTGAATAAAATTATTTTCACCATTCCAACTTCTACTTAGCAAGATTTCTTACATATTCTTGGCTTCAATCGGACCAGCGCTGACCCACACAATGACGAATGGTTTATGACGCCAACATAAATGCCTAACCCTCGGAATGAAAATATTCTTGCTTACATTAGTTAGATTGCAGAAAATTTATTGCTTAAATGGAATTGGATTGAGTAAACGTGTATTTTAGCACATGTGGTAAATTATTCGCCATTGCATGGGTTTCAGCATTAGTCGCCTGGCGGTCCGCTAGTCACTTCGTTCTTGAAAACGTTCATACGTAACTTCTGATCAATTGACATCATGAGTCAGTCTAATCTGCAAGGTTTGGCATTTTGGGGTCAACCTGAATCTCGAAACCAGACCCCCAAAACGTTAAAAATACACAAGCATCTGATTTCCGGAAACTAGCTTTTAGTAGAATCTGGGACTAATAATAATTATGATATTAGTCCAAGGTAAAATACACGGAGCCACGTGCTTCAATGCGTGTCAAAAGTGATATCTTTATGCAACAAAGCAAAGACAAACAAAATATTAACTCACCGTTTTAACGTCAGGACTATAAATTGCCAAGGCACACAAAACGCATGGAAATCTAGACAAAATGTCACATTGATCGTTTCTTTGTTAAACTTGATCGCCATTTTCTTCGCTCAATTGCGCCATTTTTCCGGAAGTGCACCATAGACATAGTACATGATATGTAAGATGCGCAACCGCTTAATTTAATTAAGTAAGTAAGGGTGCTCCATTAAAAGCAAGCGAACTCTAAGCACTTAACATGTCCATTTTTTACTAATGGCGGTAAAGAACTGTAATTACGAGAATATTATACACTGCCATTTACCCTAAGTCATGCCCCAATTATGATTCGACTCTTGCTGAAAATGCAGATAAATTTTTTTGTAAATAAGAAGTTGTGCGCTAGACCTAAAATTTAAAACCTTAGGCCCTACTAATTTAACTCTCGACCGTTTAGGACAGTGTCAGATCATCTTTTCGCATGATACTGCATACATTTTATGCAGCTCTAACAATGCTAGAAGATGGAAAATATAATTATACGACAAGGACAAAAGCATGCCAAATGTGATTTCCATTTCGAAGGGTTCGATAGGCCAAGGCCTATATCCGAAACATGTTTCCGAAATCGCAATTCTTCAGTTATTTCATTTCAATGGCATTTCATTAAAGACTTGTCTTTTCAAACCTGTTCCTACTGACAGCGCGGTAATTGATAGAATTCATGCCACCTATGTGCATGCACGCATGCATGCATGCATGCATGGATGCATACATGATTGCATCATGCATGCATGGAATCATGGATGCATGCATGTATGTACGTACGTACGTGCGTACGTACGTAGGTGTGTATGTATGTATGTATGTATGTATGTATGTATGTATGTATGTATGTATGTATGTATGTATGTATGTATGTATGTATGTATGTATGTATGTATGTATGTATGTATGTATGTATGTATGTATGTATGTATGTATGTATGTATGTATGTATGTATGTATGTATGTATGTATGTAGGCCTATGTACGTATGTATGTGTGTATGTATGCATGTGTGTATGCATGTATGTGTGTATGTATGTATGTTTGTGTGTATGCATACATGTTTGTATGTATGCATGTATGTATGTATGTATTTATGTAGTGTGTATGTAGTATGTATGTATGTATGTATGTATGTATGTATGTATGTATGTATGTATGTATGTATGTATGTATGTATGTATGTATGTATGTATGTATGTATGTATGTATGTATGTATGTATGTATGTATGTATGTATGTATGTATGTATGTATGTATGTATGTATGTATGTATGTATGTATGTATGTATGTATGTATGTGTGTATGTATGTATGTTTGTATGTATGTATGTGTGTATGTGTGTATGTGTGTATGTGTGTATGTATGTATGTATGTATGTATGTATGTATGTATGTATGTATGTATGTATGTATGTATGTATGTATGTATGTATGTATGTATGTATGTATGTATGTATGTATGTATGTATGTATGTATGTATGTATGTATGTATGTATGTATGTATGTACATGTATGTATGTATGTATGTATGTATGTATGTATGTATGTATGTATGTATGTATGTATGTATGTATGTATGTATGTATGTATGTATGTATGTATATATGTATGCATGTATGCCTGTGTATATGTATGATCACTTGCTATTGCGCCTGTATGAATTACTACTCAAAGGCGCGCCCTACTATACAGCGCGGACAATGAATCGAGTTTCATGCCGAAGGGCATGAGTAATTGCGAGTGAAGGACTTGCTCACGGTCCGTGTACACGCGGCAGCGTGAGATGGATTCGAAACCTCGACCTTCTGGCTCAAAGCCACAAAACATCACCGAATCCCAAAAAGTAGGTCTATATAGGCCTACCACTTGTATAAGCTTAGGTTTAATCTACTCTTAAAATATTACAGGAGTATATAAGTCCTACGAAGAAGTGGTCTTATTTGCATCCGTCAAGTGTGTATGTATGCATCATATACTTGATCACTATCCTAAATGGCCTACAAAGCACCAGTCATAATATTATAATTTATAGGAGGTCGTTGGCGCCAAGATAAACCTTGCAGCGCACGTGTAAGGAAAGCCGTTGCTAAATATCCTATTGAGGTTCCTTTGTTTGAAGCCAATGAATAATTTGAAACCTGGGCTGCGCTGCTACCTCCTCTCCCCACGCTTCTCCTCTTGTTTCCCTATTGAATTCACGGCAGCGTCCCACCCTTCCACACCTCCCACGCAAACTTTGTGGGCTGCGCTGCTACCTCCTTTCTCCACGCCTCCCCTCTTGTTTCCCTATTGAATTCACGGCAACGTCCCACCCTTCCACCCCTCCCACGCAAACTTTGGCTGACAGGCCAATTTCGTTAAGTCTGCGATGGCAGACTGTTGGGCCTTGGTTGTGCCCCCATCTCGCCATTCAAAATGGGTGGATCGCTATGTGTAAGATTAAGGGCCACTCAAATTACTCAATTGTTCGGCAGTCGCTGAGATCGTGGCGAATCTTGGTGGCGAAGTGGTGGAAACCCGCAATTGGCCGACGCCAGCATTTATACCACCAATTGCTCCAATGGGCCCCCATCAGGACGATGAGGCAGGCTGTCTGGGTCCTTGGTGCTCCAAATTCGTTTCCATCTCCCTCTGTCTTTCTCGCATCATTTCCATACATTATACCCACACACACCCAAACACACCCAAACACACACACACACACACACACACACCCTACCCCTCCCCCCATCCCTCCCCTAAATCCCTCTGGTCGTGACATAATGGTGCGGCTCACATCGACCAATCCACCGAACGATCGACCGACCTTAGCGGGTTTCGCCACGCATCGCTGAGCACGACGCCATCTTTGACCAAATGGATGACCAACGAAGTGTGATAGGGGAATCATCAGGAAGCTGCTGCGATGGTCAGCGGGGTGGGGGTCAGTGGGGTGAGGTGGGTGGTCACCGTCTTCCGCAACCGTCTTAAGACCAATAAAGTTTCCATCCGATTAATCAGCTGGAAGATGCACCGAAAAGACTCGGATGTAAAAGGGAAGCAGACGACGATGCAGCTATACATGTAGCTTGGATGAAAGTTAACGACGAAACTAAAGAATCGGATTTCTAGACAGATGAAACGAGAGTGCTTGTGTATACATAATGCATACGTATGCAGAGATAGATAAATGTGCTCGGATTTTATATACGTATAGCGGCAGGGGCGGATCCAGAGGGGGCCAATCCGGCCATGGCCCCCGTTTAAAACTGCCATGGGACGTGGCCCCCCCATTTGGTCTGAAATTAGTAATACGCATATGGGTGTAATGGCATATTGGCCCCCCACCCATATTCGGAAAATCGCATGGGACGTTGCCCCCCATTCGGTTTTCAAGTGGAGGACTAAAAAAATAAAAAGGTCATCAACTTTTTTTGGCGGATGAAAAGTACCAACAACGAAATTTCGATTTTTTAAAACTTTTACCTGTCTCATCCCAAGATCTAAGATTTTTTCCCCCTACCTTGGAAGAGTTCTGGACCCGCCACTGTATAGCGGCTGTCTATGACTCTATGGCCTCGACCCCACTGCTCATTTTTCAATGAATTTGATCGGTGAGAGCCTTTACCACCGCTCGCCCGTTTGAATGGACGCCACGCCAGTTAGGTCACCGTGCGCGGTCGTGCTAGCCCGAGATTTTGAATCTAGCACGGTCCGAGATTTTGAATATCTGAAATAGCCAACTTAGGGAAGCGAACCGTCGCCCGCACGCTCTCTTTCACAGAGTCGCGTAGGCCTACAGACCAACGTTCCCTCTAAGCTGCGCGCGTGCGCGCGCGCGCAGCTGCTTTGATCGTGCTGCTCACTCAAATTTTCATCAGCGCAGATAGCCTAATTTTATTCGTTCATTGTTGGAACTGTACTTGATATCTATTTGCTGGAACACACAGATGTCGTAATGCTACGAAGACTCAGCTCTAACCAGGAAGTCATGGTTGAATGCTTGATGATATCCAGGAATGCAGAGCATGACCAATATGGCTAATTAAGCCATCCTAGTCATGCCCTGCATTCCTTTTCCATTGCTTAACGACCTAATTATTAAGCATTCCGTGAGCTTGTGTATAAATCCAGCCGTTGACAGTTGACACCCCGAGTGGCAAGTAGCTCTCTGTTTGCATCTGTTTGAGATTAAATTGATATATATATATATATATATGTTTAGGTGTCACTGGGTCAATGTCCCGTCAGACTCAACCTATGACCATTCCACCATTGGTGTAAGAATCTTGGGCCCAGTCAGTCAAAGTCCAAAATCACATCCTCCAACACCTCCCCTGTAGGTTTGCCTGGCCGTGCTAAGATGCGTATTTATCTATATGACCCTCGCTGATCCTCATCAGTAGCTTGAGGGATTAATTACCACCTCCGAATCCCATTCACCAATCCGGCCCGCAGAATCTACGCCCCTCGCTGTCCTCCTCACCGTCATCATTATCATGCATGCACCATATGTCGTGTGCTCGTAGCTGTCAAGTGTTAGCTTTGTCTTCTCTCTCCATTCGTACTTGTTCTGCGTCAGCCTATCAGCCCTATCTTATACTGAAAGGATTATTATTTCTCATTGCTGGTACAGTTTCCAAACAGTAAGAAAGAAATGACATTGTCTAAGCCAGGTAAGCAAAACACATGACGATGAACTGATGAAGACGATAAAACGCCGAGGAAAAGAGCTGCCTAAAAAACTGTATTCAAAGCTTCGTGGCTGAAAGAGCTGATCGAACAGAAACTTTGTTTATTTGATCTTTTTTTGACAGAGGAGATACTCCGACAGAGGACTTGAACTAAAAGAGGGATTAGTTACTTAGCACAACTAATTAGAACATTTAGAATTTATTACTTGAAAACTCGTCTGTAAAAACATTCTTGAATTTTCTAAACAATTTTTCAATTTCTCAATTGTGTAATTTTCGAATTATTACAGACTTCGTAATTTTATCACAAGTCATTGTATAATTATAGATACGGTGCTTGTATCAGAAATTTTAAACTGGTGGCTATAGCCTATTGCATATGATTAGACCTACCCTTTTTCTGAAACCTATAGGGCTATAGGCCTATATACCTAAAAGTATATGAAATTTAATAGTTTGTAAATAGTCTAAAGTTTTATCGGCAGCCTATCATCAGTCTACGTGTTTTTTATTCGATAATAAAATACCTCATATTATGCCATAATGAAATTTTTTTAAATGAATAACAGTTGAAAATAAAGTTATGATCAACAATTATTTTTTGCGCTGGTAATTTTTGAGCTTGCTCAGTACAATCTGCTCAGCGCGCAGCAGCCTTTCAGCCTTAGATGGAACGTTGCTACAGACGCGCGACCTGCTAATGTCAGATTAGATTAGATTAGAATGCAGATTAGATCACAGTAGGTTCGATACACCCATGGATAATTAATGTAGGCCTAGCATACGTCTAGCTGTAGCATCGGCCAATTGACTACCACCGAGTGGGCCCCCAACGCCCAACGAGGACCCTCTACTGCAGTAACCTTCGACCAATGTCGACCACATTCAGACGAGCAGAGGTGGTGGAGGGTCTCACACGATCAATTCACTGAGAATGATCTGAATCGAGTACATTAAACGGGCGCTATATAAAAACTTGTTCATTTACATTTGACATTAACTGCGCATGCGCATGCGACTAAATTGAATTTCCTGCCATCTTTGTCGTTGCAATTGTCGACCAATTAGAATTCCATCCTGCAGTGTCCGCGTCGTCGTTGGGATCTTTCCTATACCAACCCCAGTCTCCCCTTCCACTCCTCAATCATCCTCCCAATCACTCAGGGCTTTCCTCTCATCTATAGCTCCCACTCATTTGCAGCATAAACGAGCATCATCATCATCATCATCGTCGTCGTCGTCGTCGTCGTCATCATCATCCTCATTCTCATTCACATCCTCATCATCATGCATCCTAATAGTCGTCGTCATCGTCATCGTCGTCATCATCATCATCATCATCATCATCATCATCATCATCATCATCATCATCATCATCATCATCATCATCATCATCATCATCCATGATTGTTCACTTGATTATAGATTCAATTGTATGAATAGTTGGCGCGACCTTTTTATACACGACCACCATAATTATACACAGAATATTAAGCATGTCAATGGATGGATGAAGATGATGACGATGACGAAGATGACGATGGTGATCTGAACAGCGGGAGACTATAATAATCTCTCAACCCTACTGTACACGTGTATGCATGTACCTTGTCCCGTCGGTTGCTATGGAGATCATACAGCGTGTCCATCCCTCCAAAGAGACGACGAGTCTATTCTTATCTGAGGCTTCTTCCAATGCATCAGCTGCAGCGTCTATTATTATACGTCGCTTTAGTATAATACGGCTTCTCTGCATGTAATGTTAAAATAAATAATGTGGATGCAAACATTTTCTATAGCGCTCGTATAATATGCATGGAGTTGACCCTGCCATTATGCATTCTTTAAGAAATTGATCATGTGGGATCATTCACCACCACTTCCTGTTTGAATGGATACGACGCCATTTAGGATTCATAGGCGTACGTTTGCCCCCCCCCCCGGACTCCCGCCTCGCACGCCTATAATAGACTGCCATATAGGTATGTGAACCGGCAAACCGCAAGCAATGAGGCGCATGGGACGTGCGCTTTAACCAATGCAGCTGACGGGACTACAGTGTCAGCCTATAAAGTCCTCATAGGTTTCAAATGGTGAAACAGGCCAGCTGTGGTTCCGGGTCTCGAGGTCCTTACAGTCACAGAACAAGGTGCCCGCTCGTGAATAAGCTGGTGCCCTGCGCTTGGCTTTAATTCAAGTGGCGCTATAGAAATTCGGAGACAACGGTTCGCTGTATACAACAGATCTATACATCTCTCTCGTCTAACTGAATGGAATAGTCATTGGCGTCGCCAACCATACAATTTTCAATAGGTCGCGTCAGGGTCATAGGTGTAATTCAGCAGGTCGAAAGAATTAAAAAAGTTAAAAACGATATTAACTCATTCCAGGCGGAATTTTTTTGATACCTATGCTGTTGATGGGGTCACGGGTGACCCCATCCGGCGGGAAAGAGTTAAGAATCTTCAAGAATATAGGCAGGTCGTGACTCATGACCTGCCTCATGACTCATGAGGCAGGTGAAGAATGAACTTGGCCAGTGGCGTAGCCAGGAATTTATGATAGAGGGGTTTCTGGTCTGGCCGGATGCCCTTCCTGACACCAACCCAACAGTATTACAGTAAATAAAAATGGAATAAAGTAACAAAGAGAATAAATTAAGAAAAAACAACAATTGTTACTATACAAACAATTACTGTTTTGTTTTTTCTTATTTAAGTGGATAAATAACCTTCCCCAATTTTTTCCCCTAAACCAATGAGGAATTTTAACCCCTAACTCCCACCCATTGTCTACGCCGCAGAACTATAATAGGCAGCATGGCCAATGACCTGGCGCGACCTACTATTACTGGGATTAGTCCACCTGTCGAGGTTCATGACCCTGAGTAGTGAGTAGGCTACAGTCGCTGAGAAGCCGAGAGCAGTCGATAATACTCATCAGTCATTTTATGTCGTCATATTAGTGGGTACTCCAAATGATTTCTAAGCAACCAACCATCGATCGGTGGCGATTGGCAAATGGTGCAAGTGAAGAACTCTTGGCTGAAGGTGGTAGCCTACTCTATAATAATGCAGTAGTGGTAGACAAAAAAACCGAAAATGCAAGTTATTCGTTCATCCATTCGAACAATCATCCATTCATCCATCTATTCATCTATTCATCCATTCATCCATCTAAACATTTTTCCCTTGATAAATTCATAAAATCGTATACATTCATTCACCCATGTAGTAGTCCATTCAATTCATTCAAACATTCATCCTCCACTCATCTATTTACCAATTCATCCATTCATACATCCATTCACTCATCCGCTCATTCGATCATCATCATCATCATCATTATCATCATTATAATCATCATCATCATCATCATCATCATCATCATCGTCGTCGCCATCATCATTATCATCACGATTCTAAGGACTTATTTAGCGCCCACTCAAGAAATCCACTCAGGTGCGCTCCCAGCACAGCCCCTTCATTAGCCGAGCATATCAACCAATCGACCACCGTATTCTAGTAGAACATGAACTCTGTATCTTTCCGTTAGTTAGTCTTCTTCTTCTCCTCCTCCTCCTTCTCCTCCTTCTCCTCCTCCTCCTCGTCCACCTCCTCCTTCTCCTCCTCCTCCTTTTCTTCTTCTTCTTCTTCTTCTTCTCCTCCTTCTCCTCCTTCTCCTCGTCCACCTCCTCCTCCTCCTCCTCTTGTTCCTCTTCTTCTCCTCCTCCTCCTCCTCCTCCTTCTCCTCCTCCTCCTTCTCCTCCACCTCCTCCTCCTCCTTCTCCTCCTCCATCTCCTTCTCCTCCTCCTAAGCCTCCTCCTCTTCTTCCTCCTCCTCCTCATCCTCCTATTTGTTCTTCTTCTTCTCCTCCTCCATCTCCTCCTCCATCTCCTTCTCCTCCTCCTAAGCCTCCTCCTCTTCTTCCTCCTCCTCCTCATCCTCCTCTTTGTTCTTCTTCTTCTTGTTGTTGTTCTTCTTCTTCTTCCTCCTCCTCCTATCCCTTCCACACTTCCTACTTCTGTTTCTGTGTTTGACTGAGCGCCTCTGGTTAAGCTGGATCAATCGGGTTATATGGCTAACATTTAGTGCCTATTATAATAATTATATATTGTTATATTTTATTATATATTAGTACTACATATGAGAAACTATATATATCATGTATAATATATACAAATTATACATATACATAATATAAATATAATTTATATATATATATGGATTAGGCCTACTATTAGTCTGTTCTTCTATTCTGGACGAGGAATGTCTGATGTCAAAGTCGGTTGTTTCAGCTGCTGCAGCAGCAGAAGCAGCGGTCTGTCTTTTACGGAGGCGACTAGTGCTGTGTCATAGCCGCAGGGATGCATCATCTCCAGCCAGCCAGAGGTCTATTCGCGATGATGGGGATGCGGAGGTGCAGTTGCAGCAACAGATGAGGGTGATAACTGCAACCGACGACGCACCACATGCACTCACTCTCATCATCATCATCATCATCGTCGTCATCATCATCATCGTCGTCGTCATCATCATCGTCGTCGTCATCATCATCGTCGTCGTCGTTGTCGTCATCATCGTCGTCGTCGTTGTCGTCGTTGTCATCATCATCGTCACCATCGTCGTCGTCATCATCATCATCTTCGTCGTCATCATTGATGTCATCATCGTCGTCGTCGTCATCGTCACCATCGTCGTCGTCATCATCATCGTCACCATCGTCGTCGTCATCATCATCATCTTCGTCGTCGTCATCATCATCGTCGTCGTCGTCATCATCATCGTCGTCATCATCACGATGGCTGCGTAATCAGCTGCCACTCAAGAAGACGAGGAGCATAAACGACATCGTCTTTTCGTCTAATTGAACTAATGAACAAAGAGCTTCATTGATCATCACCATCATCACCATTAGCAACGCACGCAGCAGCAGCAGCAGCAGCAGCAGCGTGTGTCCTATGTTATCTCTGTCAGCCGATCAGTTTCGCTGCATGCCATCGAGTGGGAAGAGCAAAACACAGACGCCGACAAGATCAAAGTAAAGACGCCGATAAGATCAAAGTAAAAACGTCGTCAGTCAGAATCAAAGAAAATATACCCACAGGATCAAAGGAAAGACGTCATCTGGATCAAAGGAAAGCGTCGACAAGATCAAAGTGAAGACTTCGACAGGATCAAAGGAAATATAACCACAGGATTAAAGGAAATATGCCGACAGGATCAAAGTAAAGACGCCGACGTGATCAAAGGAAAGACATCGACAGTATCAAAGGAAAGACTTCGACAGTATCAAAGGAAAGACGACGACAGGATCAAAGGAAATACGTCAGCCGGATCAATGTCAAGACGCCGACTAACTAAGAGTTAATGTCTGCTGTTTATGTGGATTTTTTTTATCGGGCTTCTCTCGTGACTCACTTTGTCGTCTCTTTCTCAAACAGATGCGACCAGGTCTTACGTTGGATTTACTGTGATGAGGTCAGTGTAAATCACGAAAAATTCACTCACTAATTAATCCAGGACTTGTAGAGCATTAACCCTCATCCGAACAAGCGAAAATCCAACTTAATTCGAACAAGGGGGGGGGTCTGGCCAGACCCCCCATTTAAATGTAGGTTTTTCATGGGTAATAGTACTTTTTATATACCAGTTTTGTAGGATGATGTCAGAATGACTAAAAACAACAATGTATTAGTCTCTCTATGCAAGATAAATAATTTTTATGATGAATTTTAGACTTGACCCCTCTACATGTTTAGTAACATTAATTGCGACGGTTTGTCAGACCTTTTTCATGGACTCAATAACTGTCTATCTATAAAATTTGGAAAATCAAAAAAAGATATCATAATTCTAGTATTATTAGTATTAAATGTTGTTAAATTCAAAGACTGTTTTATAAAAAATATCTATAAAAAATTAATGGAATATGCCTTGGCCTAAATTGTAAGCTTGTATCATAGTCCGGGTTTGTATGTCGAATGATGATGTCTCTCATCTCATTGGTTAGGAAACTGTCAAAACTATCTTGAAAATTCTCATATAATGTGTCCGTATTCTTTTATTCCACATTTTTTACTTACTACATGGTGCAACAGAGCACATCCTTTTTTGCAATGCATTTGTCTGCCAAACATATCTGGATCTTTACTTGTATTCAGGTCTCGGCTTCATCAGTATCAACAGTTTCGTCATCATCATCTTCACTATTAAGTCCAGTCTCATCATCATGTTCATCATCATCTTCAATTTCAACACTGTTTTTATCATAAGAAACCTGAATGAAGGTCGTTATACAGGCATTGGTATCTTTTCACGTCCACATTCTTTGTTATTGCTCTTATTGTCGAAACTGTCAACATTATACAGTATCTGTCAGTATTATCTTCAGTATCTCCTTATCACTCAACCGATTTGGTCGCTTAGATGTGCTAATTGTAGCTCATCCATATAGGAACAAAGTCATAAAAGCAATTTGAGAAACTATCACTTTAAAAAAAGTTATGCACCAAATATATGGAGGGGGGTCTGGCCAGACCCCCCCTTGTTCGGATTAGGGTTAAAAATAGAAATAGAGCAATATTTTGTTTTAGGCCTATACTGTTTAGAATATCGCCTGAGATAAACTTACGATCGGACGATATTTATAATTATCTTACGTGCAAGTCGCAAATTAATCGTTTAGCATTTTTAACAAATAATCAATTAGCATTTTTAAAAAAAAGAATCGATTAACATTTTAATGAATAATCGATTGAGTAATCGTTAAAATCCGCAGCCCTATATTAAAAATGGATGTTTTATGTCGTGAACACTGCGCATTGATGTTTCTTTTATGTTTAGAATATAATATAGATTATTATGTTTATTAAATTGCAAACTGCACCTATACTTTTCAGCCAATTGAGCAGCGCTTGTTTAAGGTATTGAAGAGAAACATGTATACTGTAGGCTATTAGCCCCTTTATAATAATATTGAAGACGTCGTCAGCCGAAGGTCCGTTAGATTGAAATGACAAACCAGATTGATAATCTATTGGAGCGACGACAGGGTCTGATATGGATCAGCGAAGGCAAAACCATGGAGGATACTCATGATATAGAGGGAGATGGATTGGCCACTTCTGTCGCATTCTGCCACTTTACCGACCTCCCTGTCTACGTCCAAACATCATCACCGTTACTGATTGGTCGCGTAGGCCTATATCTTTTGTCGTGTATATAGGCTATGCTTAGTCTTGTGTTGCCTTAGCCTCTTCTAGGCCACGTGAGTGCCAATTGATGAAATTTAGATCTATTTCACAAACTGTCAAAATTCTAACTTTGAATTTACATTTTAAATTTAACTTTAAAAATTTATTTCTACAAACTTATTTATTTATTTAACATATTTATTTATTTATGTGCAATAAGGACCTATGCGCAATCTATCTTTGCGATCGACTTTTCTATCGATGCGTTTCGTGGTTACACAAACTCTACTTCCTTGACTGGTAGTAGGCCTATTATAAAAAAAATGTGGAGTGGGAAATGAGGTATATAGGCCTACCCATGCGAAGCTCGTTTGTGCGCACTCCATTGTGTTTGACGCTGCATGGAGCACACTTTGGAAGCTGCAGAAAGCACTGTTGCGTCATCGTTGTTAAGCTTATTGCTGCTTTTATTTCCTCTGTAATGACAAGCATCCATCAAAGGCGCTTAAAAGCCGTGCAATAAGGACCTGCGCCGCTATTCATAGATGAAGCCAATTCGCCGCTTTCTTATACTTATCATAATAATTATTCGCTGACCATCTTTTTTCGCTCATTTTCAGAGTTTTATGCGCTTAGCTTTCTCTGTTCTTACACACGATCTCTCTGGTTGAATAGGCTACTCGCTTGCATACAATGTACATGCAGAGTTGATTTATCAGAGGTGGGTTCATCTTGTTATCCGTCGCCGTATCCGTAAGCATCTGCTTAGGAACTGTACGTGCCTGCGAGCAAACAGTATAAACGTATACTATATAATGTAACGTAATTAATGATTTCTATAGCGCAGATCACAGCCATGGCCATTCTGAATGCGAGAGAGAGAGAGAGAGAGAGAGAGAGAGAGAGAGAGAGAGAGAGAGGACGGAGGGAGAGTGTGTGTGTGTGAGAGAGAGAATGTGTGTGTGAGAGACAGATTAAGAGAGAGGGAGAGAGAGAGAGTTGTAGAGAGTTGTATAGCAATCCAGAAAGAAGGGAATTCCACAAGGAGGGCCCAATGATGGCTTGTCCTCGGTCTTCCCTGTGCTTTTTTCTGCGGTAGGCCTACTGTGCCCTGTATAATCTATTTTTCCCAGACAGCTCCCTTCTTTCCTCATCATATGACCGAAGTAAGACATACAAATACATGTAGGTGCAGCATAAGCAGTTAAACACAGAGACTAAGTAGCCTATAGCGTATGCCTTTAATATCAATTTGCTAACAGCTTTTAGGTGTGCAATACATACATCCAATAAACACGTGTGTGTGTGTGTGTGTGTGTGTGTGTGTGTGTGTGTGTGTGTGTGTACTGTGAATTCAGTACATAAAACATTTTACTCTTCATCACTTTCTCGCTCATTCTTTCATTCTTATCCTTCCCGAAGGCTGTTATTTCCCACTCCCTCCCCAAGGCTTCCCATATTTTCCCCATCTGCATTCTGCTCAACATTAGACGCCATTGTCAGACTGTCAATGCTTGATACATCGCCTTGGGCTGCAGCGACGCACCACAGCACAATAGACTCGGCTGATTGGTGTCTTGCCGGTAAGTAAGTAAAGTCGGCGAACATCGAACACTCGATTGTGGCTGGAGGCCGCGCAATTCAAAGGATGGTTGGGGGTGTAGGGGTGGTAGGGGGGGCGAGGAGACACGGGAAGATGAAAGGAAAGGAAGCCGATCGAGGAAACATGCTCACCAGGAGAAGCGGAAATATTTATCGTGTTCGTCGTCAGTTTTCCATCCTCCCTCCCTCCTCCTCCTCCTTCTCATCCTCCTTCTCCTCATCCTCCACTTTCTTTTCCGCCTCCTTCTCCTCCTGTGCTCCTCTCCTCCTCCTCCTCCTCCTCACCTCCTCCTCCTCCTCCTCTTCCTCTTCCTTTTACTCCTCTTCCTCCACGTCATCATTCTCATCTTTCTTCTTCTCCTCCTTCTCCTCCTCCTCCTCGTCCTCCTCCTTCTACAGGGTGCGCCAAAAAAATAACCCCCCTAAGATTTTTGCCAATATCTTGACCAAAAGTGAGAATTTGGAAATGAAATTTTACAGTCTTAAAGACAATTCATATTTACACATGATGGCCAGATTTCATAAAAATATTTTAATCAGAACAAAAGTTATGCCACTTTTAGTGAGGCCACCCACCGTTTTTCGACGATTCAAAAACGCGACGCAACAAAAAGAAATAAAATCCAATCTAATTATTCTGGCCAATATCTTGGCCAAAAGTAAGAATATCGAAATGAAATTTTACAGGCTTGAAGACAATTTATATCTGCATATGATGGTCAAATTTCATCAAAATATTTTTAAAACAACAAAAGTTATACCCCGTTTAGTGAGGCCACCCCCAATTTTTGACAATTTAAAGATGTAACGCAGCAAAAACACGATTTTATTAAGTCTCATCTCAAATAATTATTATCAAATAGCCTTGATATTGACCGATGATAATTATTATTACTATTTAAAAAAGAAACAGGTACCAGCGTAGCTGCACGTCACTGAGAAGTCGCTTAGCAAGATGACAATCAAATTGGCAAATAAGGAATAATAAAGAATCTGTCGGATTAATCAACAGGTCCATCAAGAACTTTGCCAAGAGACTCAAAAGATGTGTTGGCACTGGTGGTGGGCACATCGAACACAAGTTGTGAAGCATTACCAAGTTCATTTGACAAAGTAATTTGAGGTGAGACTTAATAAAATTGTGTTTTTGTTACTTTTTGTTGCGTTTCGCCTTTGAATCGTCAAAAAACGGTGGGTGGTCTCACTAAAAGTAGCATAACTTTTGTTCTGCTTGAGATATTGTGATAAAATCTGGCCACCATGTGTAGATATGAATTGTCTATAAGACTGAGAAATTTAATTTCGATATTCTTATTTTTGGCCAAAAAATTGGCAAAAAACCTTCAAAAATTTGCGTTTTGTTTTTGAAGCGTCAAAAAACGGGGGGTGACCTCCCTAAAAGTGGCATAACTTTTGTTCCGTTTGAAATATTTTGATGAAATCTGGCCAACGTATGTAAATATGAATTGTTTACAAGCCTGTAAAATTTCATTTGAAAATGTTTACTTTTGGCCAAGATATTGGGGAAAAACCTAAGGGGGTTATTTTTTTTTGGCGCACCCTGTACAATTACTTGTCCATTCTTTGTCCTATTGATCTTGCTTCTTGTTTTCCATCTTGACTTGTCTTTTCCTCATTCTCCTCTATTCTTTATTCATGCTCCTCCTCCTTAATACCTTCCAGCTCCGTCTCCTTGCACTATTCTCTCCTCTCCTCCCGGTCCTCGGACCTCTCCTCCTCCGCCACGTCCTCGTCCTTTTTCTGATCTTCCTCTTCCATTGCCATCTCTTTCTTCTCCTGACCTGTGGCCTTTCTTCTCTTCTTCGTCCTATTCCTTCTCTTCCTTTTTCTCTTCTTTCTCCTCTTCCTTCTCTACCTCCTCTTCCTCCTCTTCTTATTCTTCCTCTTCTTCCTCTTCCTCTTGCTCCTCTTGCTCCTCTTCTTTCTCTTCTTCTTCCTCTACCTCCTCTTCCTCCTCTTCCTCCTCTTCCTCCTCTTCCTTCTTTTCCTCTTCTTCCTCCTCTTCCTCCTCTACCTCCTCTACCTCCTCTTCCTCCTCTTCCTCCTCTTCTTCCTCTTCCTCTTCTTCTTCTTCTTCTCCTTCTTTCAGGCGATCCTTGATAAATCAGTGAACTGCTGATAAAGACGAATGTCATTCTTTAAAGCAATGACTGACCAAGAAGCTTAAGGACATAATAATTTATTATATTAGTATCTGGTAATTATAAACCTCAATTAGTTAGCCTTGTGCCATCTTACCACATGATTACAGACCGATAAACTTAATCTAATCTAATCTAACCCAATCTAATCTAATCTAACACAATCTAATCTAATCTAATCTAACACAATCTAATCTAGTCTAATCCAAACACTTCTGCTTATTCGCTGTATATAATACAAAGGTATCAATCTATGCTTCCTTCAAGCGAAAGTCTAATAAAACTGTAATCCGATCGGATTATACGATGCCCTAAATTGCGACGTCGCTTGAAGCGCCACCGTTCAAATGGAAATAGAAACCAGCATGTTTTTAACCGGGCAAAATACTTGGAGACTGAACATGGAGTTGTCTAATAGTAAACCACAGTGCCATGGCTACATGTTAGCATATTATTCTCTGTAATGAACGTTCTTGCAACGTCAAACGTGGCTCATCTCTCTATAAGAGTCTATAGCCTGGTAGATCTATAATGAATAGAATTAGCCTATTAGCCTACATGTATGCTGACTGCGAATGTGCCACCGTAGAGGTTGCATGGATTCTACATGCAAGGAACTTGCTTATACCAACCATGCTGTTGTTCAGGAAAAAGCAAAATCCTGCCATAATAATAATATTATTATAAACAACTAGCTGAACCCGGCCACGCGTTGCTGTGGCTGAAAAGAACATCCAACCACCCGTCCCTACCTCCATTCGACCTCCCCTTCCCCTCACCATCCCCCTTCCCCGCCCACTCCCCCTCTCCATCCCTTCCCCTCCTCCCCTTCCTCCCCCTCCAGTCCCTCCCCACTTTCCCCTTCTCTTCCGCTCCCCTCCCCTCTCCCTTCTCCTCCTCTTCCCACCCCTCCTCGTCCAATCCCCTCAACTCCCCTCTATATACCTCCTCCCGTCCCTTTCCCCTTCCTTTCCCTTCCACCTCCCCTGCACCCTACCCTCCTCCCCTTCCCAGTCCCAATCCCTCCGTCCCTTTCTCTGCTTCCCTGCATCCCTCCCTCGTCCATCCCTCCCCTCCGCTCCCTCGCCTCCCTCTTTGTCCCGCTCCCTCCCCCTCCTTACCTCCCTCACGCTGTGTCTCCCCGACATCGACGCGAAAAGGCGAACGCAACAGGGCCGCTATTGAATGTGTTGAATATCTATATGGGCCTAAATAAAAATGTAACTGCGTACGCACGAATCTTTCGGACCAAGGATCTCGGAAATTTAAAAATTGCCGTTCGAATAGGCGCGGGTTTGCATAATGCTTTTTTGCTAAAATCTTGAGAAAAAACAATTTCACTTCGATTCGACCGATTCCGAGTTCAAATTCAACCCGTCAATAATTATGCATGCCTTGACCCAATTCGGGCGCGTTTGAAAACGGTGGTTCCGCAAGACTTGTATAGCGCATTTTGAACTCGGAATCGGTCGAATCGAAGTGAAAGTTGTTTTTTTGTTGTAAAAGATTTTAGGAAAAACCATTCAAAGAACACTCACGTATTCGAATGGAAGGTTTGGCGGCAATTTTGAAAAGAATCGGTCCAGCACTTTCCAAGATCCTTTATAAGGAAGATTCGTGCGAACGCCGTTACATTTTTATTTATATAGGTGTTAGAGGGCGACTTCCTACATTTCTTAGGCTATACTATTTCCCAATATTCGCTCTCCGATTGCGACCACCACAAGCAGGGGTCGAAGTGGTTCTGTGAGAACTTACTGAGGTATAGGAATCGTTCACACAAAATAATGAATGGACGCTTTCCAGAAGGTGCACGCTCACGTCTGAAGTGTCAGCGCGCTCTTCCACTCTGTCCAACATGTCCATCGCATTTAAAGGGTTAATAAATTGGACGACGTTTGCGCTCGTGACCCACCCCTCCACCCCCTTTGACGTGAACCCAAAGATTCAGACTGAGATTATTCCGGGGGCAACGACGCGTAAGATTCGCATTTCTCCCACGTCTGCACACTCGAGCTCTCAGCTGCTGCTGCTGCTGGTGCTGGTGATGCTGCTGATGCTGCTGATGCTGGTGATGCTGGTGATGCTGTACCAAAGAGGCCGGATACGCTCCTAAGATTTCAGACACATGGCTGGACAACGAGCGTACATCAGTCTCGAGTTTCCGGTCCGTCGACTGCCTGTAGGTCCGTAAAACAGCTAGCCTATCCTTTTAGGAGAGAGAAAGAGAGACAGAAAGAGAGAGAGAGACAGACAAAGAGTCAGAGACAGAGAGAGAGAGAGACAGACAGAGACAAAGAGACAGAGACAGACAGAGACAAAGAGAGACAGATAAACAAATGGACAGAGAGACAGACAGACAGACAGAGGAGACAGAGACAGAGAGACAGAGATACAGATAGAGCAAGACAGACAGACAGACAGAGCAGTTCAAATGGCGACACTAAGGCGACGTATGCCGCTGTCATGCACGTATAAGTAGACATACGCATTCCTTTTTATGGCGTCTATACATTGTATACTTGCATCTATAATAGGCCTACGCGTGCTTGATGTGCAAGGCTGATAGCGTCAAGATTTACGAAAAGTCATATTTACGATTGTGTATGGGTAATAATACTTCTTTATAGGCAATAATATTCTATTATTTCCATCAGTGTAAATCAATCTAACTGAAAAGCGGTGTATCGTGCATACGGAAATGGTCTGCACACAGCTTTCTCGGTTCCATAATAGGGCGGTCCATCTCGAATGATATCTCCCTTCAAAGTTGTCTTTTTAACATCTGGCCACTCAGACTTTACTTCATAAATCTTTCAATTTTTCTTCTTCTGCCGTAGCTGGGTTGGGAGCGCTCCTGTGTTGGTTTCCTGAAGAAGCGCCATATAATACATAAAATGAATTAATTAATTTATGAATGAATGCATCTCACGCGCCGCGAGTGTAAAAAGAACGTACCTGGACGCCCCTTATATACCTTTCAAGGCTGTGCTGGAATCAACATGCCATCGCTCAGCTGTTCTTATTTTGATTATTCTTTTCTCGATTTGCGGGACCGATAAAGGCAACCCTGGAGAAGAAACTAAACTAAAGGCTGACCTAATGAAAGGTCGTTTCAAAGTCAAACACCAAAAAATAGTTTACAGGAGAAGAATCACCCAAATAGGCTATAGAATAAAATAACTTTTGACCAAGCTATGGCAATTTTCTCCTACCAGTCACATAACAAACTACAGTACAAACTACAGTACATAAATTATGTATTCAATATTTGTACACTCGAGCAATTAGTTAATTCTATAATTAACTAAGTCCACCTAGGTTATAATAGGCCTACTTGACCGCAAAGGCAATGAATAGCAGCAGCTATAATTATGTTTTGGTTTAATGTGATTGAAATGAATAAAGTACAGCTCTATGTCTGACAGATGTCACAGTGTAACCCTAACCCTAATCCTAAGGTGCACTTTTTATAGGTTGACGACTTGTTGTTGAACTGCAAATGGTGTTCTGCTCAATTCTTCCCCACCACCGAAACCTATTATCCAAGAGAACCGTATAGTTATAATACAGAATCTGGCGATGGACGATTCGCCCCTTCACCTCCTCTGTTGACTGGGTCCATTTCTCACTGCTTGGCTGTTTAGGTGTCATCGTAAAACAGTTTACAGCCTCTTGACATTCAGTCGTGGGGATATGCGGCTGACTGATTTAACGGAAATATCTTGTAGGGCTGTAGGCATACCCCCGCCGTCTGATGAGACTCCCTCTACTCCAGATTTGACGTCTGGGTTATGTCCCATAATTCAGCTCTTCTCTGCGACTCCGGTGCAACCTACTCAGGGATGCCACTCATAGCTTTTACCACCTAGATCTAGGTATTTTGGTCTTGTTTCTAGGTTTTTTGGTCAAGATCTAGCCTTTTTACTCACGGCGGTTTTTTCGACTTTTTGTTACATAAAATAGACTTTTTATGTGAAAATGCGCAAAAGACGTGAAAAAGTAGAACATTTTGTGATTTTGAACCAAATTTTGTAGATTTGGAGCGAAAAAGGTAATCAGAAATTTTTAGAAAGAAAAAGGAGCAAATTTTGTTCGGCGGATTAAAAAAGGTCGTCGGAAATTTCAAACCCGAAAAATCTATGTGTTTTTCAGAGATATTCTCAATCTAGCCTTTTCTAGTCTTTTTCAACCGGATCTGACTTTTTAAAAATTCAGAGTGGCACCCCTGAACCTACTCACCAGTGCAATCATATACTTACTTAATGGCGGTCTGCATTCGCCATATTATACCATACAACGTTCGTGTCATATTGAATCAATCTATGGTGTTTCACAGGATGATTGTGCCACTCGTGATAACCATCCTCTTTCCATGGTTCCATGATGTGAATGCTGCTTTTCGTCGTCCGTTCAATACTTAGTCGTCGGATAAATTCCGCTAATCTCTACGCTGCTGCTGCTGCCCTCTTTACTTGAAGCTGTCCCGCCATTCATTAACAATATATCTCGGCCAATGCCACAGAATATATATATATATATAAATATATTATATATATATATATGTGGTCAAGCACCGCACGGGAATCGGGATAGTCTATATCACTAAGTTGTTGATTTATGTCCCATGTACCCGAGGTCGTGAAAATGAAGTCGCTAATCCTCCGTACTCACGGCTGACTGTGTGGACTGTTCATCCTCCTCCTCCTCTTCCCTCCTCTTCTTTTTCTTCTTTTTCCTCTTCTTCTTCCTCTTCTTCTTCTTATTCTTCGTTTTCTCTCTTCCTCCTCTTCCTCCTCTTCTTGTTCTTCTTTCTTGTTCCTCTTTCTTGTTCTTCTTGTTCTTCTTGTTCTTCTTCTTCTTTTTATCTCCTCCTCCTCCTCCTCCTCCTCCTCTTCCTTCACCTCATTCTTCTCCTCCTCCTGCTCCTCTTCCTTCTCCTCCTCCTCTTTCTCCTCCTCTTCTCTCCTCCTCCTCCTCCTCCTCCTCCTCCTCCTCCACGTCATTCTCCTTTTCACCTGTGCAAAATTCTACATTGAACTTCATACACAACGTAACGGATATGCAGCGTAGTTGGAGCCAAGCAAGAGATATTATGCCTATCATAGTTCAATAACAGCAGCTATTGGAGATAGGAGACGGAAATGACGTATATATGATCTGTATAGTTAGGCCTACATCTTATTTTCATAGGCCTATGCTTAGGCGCTGATCCAAGCAAGGCTTCGCTAAATAAGTATTACATACAGTTATACACACATTATATACACACATATAGGCTATATATCCAAGCCCGTATCATCGGCCGTATGTATTATGTACATGTATAATTTTTATGTCGATTGCGTTTTGGTAAAAATCTGAAAGAAGTGCTTATATATTTATATACATATATATATATATATATGCATATAACCCAGTATACACATGTGTTTGTATGCATACTTCTTTTCCATTCATATTAGACCTACAGTAGGCTACTATACCAAGAGGCAGTCTCGCTATATATACATAATTATGGTCTTTGTCATTAGACGCTTCTCATGACGCATCATTATATCAGCAGCAGCAGCATCATCGCCTTCTCTCTCTCTTTGTATAGATGCATCGTAATTAGTTTCTGGCTCTATAGAAATGCAAAACTGAAGACGATTATGGTGCTGCTATAAGCTTACTTCTGCTGAAGATCATAATGATGATGCTATTTACGTGGCAATCGCTGCAGTCTGCGATGCTTTATGCTCTATAATTATTATTATGTGGTATGTATGCGTGCGTGTGTGTCTTGCGTGTGTGCGTGTAGGTGCGTGGGCGCGCTTGTGTGTGTGTACGTGTGCGCGCTTGTGTGTGTGTGGGGGGGGGAGGGTTGTGAGTGTGCGCGTGGAGGGGTGTGGGTGGATGGTGAAGTTCATATTGTCGGCCTCATTATCCCATTAAATCCCCTTCATGTGCGTTATAGAACGTAATACAGCGTCCATATTAATGCGATGTCATGTTTGTGCAGCTGTTTTGTGAAAATACAAGACTTATATATGTTTATTTTATATAATTTATGTATTGTATTATATAAACTGTTTTGTGTAAGTGCGTATATATGTGTATATGCAATATTATACATATAGTCTATTCTGTGAGCTATATGTGGTTGTTTGCGTGCGTTTGTATGTGTGTGTGTTTGCGTGTAACAATTCGATGTACTTTTTTTACACAAACCAAGACTATCTCTATGATACGTAAACGCATGACGCACGCACACACACACGCACACACACACACATACACACGCACATACACACATCTTCTGATTCCACTCTTTGAAACTAATAACTGACTTGACACAGCGTTCGTGAATAATTGGCCAAATGGTTTAATGAGACACGAATTGTTGTCTTCGTTACTGTAACTGTCAACCTTTTTATTCGCTTTAATCCTATGACACACTGCTAAAAAGCGGCAGCTATAGTTTTACGTCAAGTCCTCCACCTCTGAGTGTTCACCTCTGTCCTCTTTCCTCTGTCTTTTATCCTTTGTCCTCCGTCCTCCGTCCTCTGTCCTCTGTCCTCCGACCTCTGTCCTCTCTGTCCTGTGTCCTCTCTGTCTTCTGTCCTCTCTGTCCTCTCTGTCCTAACTGTTTTCTTTGTTTCTCCGTCCTCCGTCCTCCGTCCTTCGTGCTCCGTCCTCCGTCCTCCGTCCTCCGTCCTCCGACCTCTGTCCTCTCTGTCCTCTGTCCTCTCTGTCCTCTCTGTCCTCTGTCCTCTCTGTCCTCCGTCCTCCGTCCTCTTCTGCACATCGATGTTGTCGTTGTCGCGCTAACATGCGGCTTCTCTTCTCTCCCTTATAATATCGACAGCATATTATTATTATACGGTCAGCGATATTATTGCTTGAGTCGCTTTCATAATCTTCCTCCTCTTCCTACATTCCATTCTTCATGCCTATATTTCACTCATCATAATCACTATGCTCCCTCTTCATTTTATTTATCCTATTCGATCTCGCCTATATGCTTCTATTTTCTCCTACTACTCCTTCTCCTTCTCCTCCTCCTCGTCATCCTCTTCCTCTTGTCCTATCCACCCCACGCCTTTATTCTCGCATTCTTCGTTTATTTTCTCTTCCTACAGACTCAGTCCTCATAATGATATGCTCCTCTCTCTTATACGTTTCTTCCTCTTTTCTTCTTCCACCTACATTGTTTATACATTCTTCATAATTTTCAGGCGTTCTCCCTTCTCCTATAGGCTTCCTTTCCAGCTACCCCTCTCCTTCATTTGCGCTCTTTTAGCTGTGCGTATACTATACATTATACAAGACAAGTCTCACATTACCTATCATTTGCATAGCGTCGCACTATTCATAATTTGAAGACATTTCGGACATTTGAAGTACTTAGACACAATTGCAATAGGCAGCATGGCTACAATATTAATGTGCTTTGTCAGTAGACATTTGTGCCAAGAGCGATCTTACATTTTAGAATATGCTCCATTTAGCCCATTTGAAAAGTTTTCTAATCTTCCAACCTGTCAGCTCCTAATTCTTCATTCCGAGCGGTCCATCTGATGTATTATTTTGATTCTGCTTCTAGTCGTGAGGGTCATCTCTTCTGGCTGTCAGCAGATCTCTCTCTCTCTTTCTCTGTCTCTGTCTGTCTGCCTCTGTCTGTCTCTGTCTCTCTCTATCTCTTCTGGCTGTCAGCAGCAGCTCTCTCTCTCTTCCATTGTCGCTTCTTCGTTGATTGTTCTTCTTTCATCTTCGCAATTCTCTTTTTTTCCATCCGTCTTTTCTTCCTGATGTTGCTTCCTTCCTTCCTCTCCAATCTCTTTCCACGTTGAAACATCAGCTTATATTATTATGCCGGATATATATATATATATATATATATATATATATATATATGCATGCAGCGTTTCTTCTGTCACGAAGACAATTTAAACAAACATTCATATCATGTGTCACCTTTGGATGATTAATTGCGAGCTACGAATATACAGGATATATAGCCTGTATACATGTAGGCCTACTACTGCAAAGTCTGAATATGTATAGACTATTATATGAACATACATGTATATGTAATTTAATATAATTATATGCAGGTTTAAAGTGTGGCTGGACGGTCATGGACGCGGCGCGGCGTCTCTTAAAATATGAACGCCATCCTGCCACTTATTGGCCAGCACAGCCTGAACAGCTGAGAGCGTCCATGGCAGGCACTTCTTTTGGAAAGGTATACGGAGAATATATGTTCCGGCTAGAATCTTCGTTCTGTTAATGTCTCTATTTGAATATCTATTCCTCTGGCGTATCTATCCATGGAATGCATTTGTGATTATAATAGGCACTAATATGAAAAGGTCAGAAATATCTTCATGGCTTATTTTCGCCTGTTTTACACAATTCTACAGATGATGGAAGTCCGGCGAAGACATAATCAGTCGCTATAATAATTACGATGCCGTTGCTGCTCCATGTAAGATTTGACGATGTCCGTTATAACGTTCTTTCTGCTGCTTGAAGAAGGTACATTATGGAAGGCCAGCCGAGACATCTTCGATTCGCCATAGTAATGGTTTTAATGCTGGTGGTTCTGCTCGTCTCGGCAAAAACAGGTACACAGTAATTTCTACAAAGTCTAGACTCTTATATTATGTGTGTGTTAAAGGTAGCACATATATATATATATATATATGTATGTATGTATGTATGTATGTATGTATGTATGTATGTATGTATGTATGTATGTATGTATGTATGACTTTTGTATGTATATGTGTGTGTATGTGTGCATGTGTGTGTGGTATTATATGTGTGTGTGTCTTTTTGTGTATATTTGTCTGTGAAGGTCTGAGGTGCATGTGCGTGTATATACATGTATAGCGTCAGTTTCTGATGCACTGGGTTTCAATAATTTGAGCAATTATTGCTGAGAAAGGAGAGCTACAATGCTACATGTAGCTCCACGACTTATAAAATCACACTTTGAAGCAATACAATATTATACACAAATTTAATTTTAACAAGTGAATATTTTAGTTTTAGGATTATGAAAATAACCCAAGTGTGCTTACTATTGTCATAAAAACTTTCTACGTGTAACTATGGTAGGTCTACGTTTCATAATAATAAACATCTAAAATATAATTAGCCTATTATTTGTGTTTCCAGCCAAACAAACTCCGCGGATTCGGGGCAAGAATCGAAACAACGCTGGACCGGTTCGTAAAGACAACACAGAACTAATAACTGGTCAGAAAACAGGTATTTCGGAAGCTCACAAATTATGTAAACATTTCCTTGCTTATCGTGATGTTATGAATTGAGTCAATTCTGATGGAACACTTCTAAATTTAAACATTCACGTATTAGGGTTATGGGTCTACGTCTATGTGATTTTAATTGCGTTAATGCTGCATGCATTCTGCATATTATAAAGTTAGCCAGCTGCTTCTGGTTGTTTGGTTTCATTTGAAGTTCAAGTTGCTGGTAAAGACGAGTTAGTGCCAAGTTCCTGGGCTTGTTCTTTTAGTTTGCAGGTAGCCTATTAGGTAAATTCATTGAGAAGGTTCAAGAATCACACTCTCACTGTCTGTCTGTTTGTCCGAACGTCTGTCTGTTTGTTTGTCTGTCTGTATGTTTGTCTGTCTGTCTGTCTGTTTGTCTGTATTTAAATAAATCTTAAACTTGAAAATGGTGGGCGAAACTGTCAGAGACAGAACACTATGAAGAGACTTCATAAGGGCCTCGTCGTCAGGAAACTGATGGAAGAGCAGAAAGAAGAAGAAGAAATATATATTGTATTTTGCCCTGCATGGCAAAGATTTTAACCCAACCCTCTATACTAACAGCTGTCCAGCACAATAACTACATGTAGCTACATGTATTAGTACTAGCCAGGCCGCCTATAGCCGTATATACACTGTGTCCGGAAAAAAAGGGACCCATTTTGTAAATATAAAAATAAATAGTAAATATTCATCGATTTTCACAATTCAAGGACCATTTTAATCCTGACATATTTGTCTAACATTGGTGAAAATATAAAAGTTCCAGTCCAAATGTTGACGTCATAATCACGTCATTTGCACAAAAAGTCAAATTTAAGAGATAAACGCGCAAAATCATCCAAAATTTCAATATTTTTTGATTTAATTTATCAATATTAAATGCATCTTTAATCTTATTTTTGTATCTGAATTATGTCAGACTGCAATTTGTGGTCAAAGTGCACGCCTTTGGCCTCAACGTAAGCTTCAAAACGGTCGTGCTAATAGCCAACAGCAGCATCGATAACCAGCTTGTCAAAATTCTCCCTGGCATTAACAATTCGCTCACGGAGTTCTTCAATGTCTCTTATCCTTGTGTTGTATACCTTCTCCTCCATCAGTCTCCGTATCTTATTATAAGAGGAATTTAAGCGGGCGACCGTTTAGCGCCCAAAGATTAAGAGGAATGAAATCCGAGTCTCATTAGTCAACGGTTCAACATATTGACGAACTCAGTGAGCTGAAGCACCATTTTGTTGAAATGTGTAGGCTATTGTTCCGAACATTCCCGGAATTCAGACATCAATTTTATATGGAGCAGACAATCCCTGTAATAAGCTGCATTTATTTTCACTCTTGGTTCAATTAAATGGATTTCCGTTTTAACAAGAGCCAATATACCAACCGAAACCATGCATGAATAGCCGGCTAAATGCATTTTCATGCAAATGACGTCATCATGACGTCACTATTTCGACTTGAACTTTTATATTTTCACAATTGTTAGAGAAATATGTTAGGATAAGAACGGTCTTTGAATTGTAAAAATCGATGAATATTTACTATTTATTTTCATATTTAAAAAATGGGTCCCTTTTTTTCCGGACACAGTGTAATATAGGCTACGTGAAACTTCGTATACATTTGTGACACTGGCTTTCAAAAGCCGTCGCATGAAGTGATCTAGATACAGAGATAAAAGACAAAACACGCGAGATGGATGAAAAATATGGAAAATTGTTTTATGGTGTAATATTGTTTAAAAATATGTCTACTTTCCATATCTGCAATTAAAAATGTTGAATTCAAATTATTAGTGAGGGAAAAATGACTTTTGGCGCATGTGGTGTAAGAATTTGCTTTGAATCTCGGTCCCAAATAGCCTATTTTCAAAGTTAAAATTCGCCATGAACGATCGAGTTTTCATAAGCTTACCTCACTATTTCTTGTGGCCACGTGTACCGCGTGATAGATTATACCCTAAATATGATATTACATGGTTCTGGTAAATTTTGCCACCTACTTAAATATGACAAAGTTTGTCTAGGGTTGATCTGTTTTACGCCAGCTGTATAGTACAAAGACTTTTAGCGGCGCCCTTCTCCCTTCTTCCAGGCTTGGGACTGGCACTGGCAGGCACTATGCAGCTGGTGTGCAAAGCCTGGACTCCCAGTGGCGGAGGTACTGTCGCCCTTGCGTTCTTTTTCCTCGCCTAACGGCGTACGCATCGGACTTTACGTCGTCGAGTGAACCTCTTGTGTCGGTGCTCGAACGACGCTTCGAGGGTCGTTGCCCTTGCGCACTTGGTCACCGACTCCGGTCTCCGTAGATGTTGAAGTCGGCTGCAGCTCCCCCGCCACGACAAGGCGTACGCATCGGACATCTACACCGTCGGGTGGCATCTATGGTTCGATGGCCCGAACGGCGCTCCGGGGGAGTCAAGTTTGTCTATAAAGTTAAGCATCAATTAATGGCTACCTGACAACTGCTCAAACCACGCCTCCGACCCAGTTTTCTGAGAGTCTTATTGGTTTACGAGACTGACCTTCAATACTACGCATGCGCGCCTACCCGTAAATGTTTTGTTGCTCCTTTTCTTACTCAGTCCTACAGCTAGCGTAAGCTTTGGAAAGAATTCGTATAGATATTATTTTACATCGTTAAAATTATAGGAAATAGCGAAGGCCTTATAATCTGCTCAAATTGTGATAAGGGCAACCTGGTTGATTGTTCGTTAGGGGTTAGGCTAGTTCACGCTGGCTTGGAGAATGAGAGGTAGGCTACCGAGATTGAGATCAACAGTGCGGTCAATTACTTTGGTAAACATGACTAAACTGGCAAACCACCCACCCTCGGTGGCCACCCATCATAAATATAGATCTATAGGAAGTTTGATTAATATTGACTCTTGGTAACTAGATGCAAATTAAATCGGCTCTGATCTATCCTACCTACAGTGTTTGCGCGTTCGAGCGATGTGTGTACGAGATAATAAATAGGAACAATATTATTGTCTATGTGTGCAAATAGGCCTAATTAAAATCCCTTATAAGAACTGAAAAGACTTGCATGAGTTATCAGACTACGTTCAAATTGTTATCGGACGCGTTATTGTCTTGTTTTATTCATGTTTCTCTGTAGACTAAGCTGTTAGGTAAATATTTCTTTGTGGGAGCCGATAGGGTAATAGGCCTATTCGTAAGACGCTGCATCGGATTCGGATGCAAATGTTTACATTTCCTAATTATATTATAAATGGACAAAGGTCCACATCCTGTAGTGCCTGGCTGATTGTGTGTTTGAAATATTACACTCATAGGGTCCGATATATGCCGCTCGGTCCTGGCCGTTTACTCTTGGACGCGTTTAATTGTTCCTGGGCTATTTGAATTCATTGACTCGTTCATTCGTCTTTTAC
>OX243823.1:8879842-8934842 GCA_945859605.1 Lumbricus rubellus | reverse complement strand
GATCCAGGGCTTTACCCAGATAATCCCCACGTCCTACATGTAGGACAGTTAGTTTTTTGTCTATGCAATAATATATAATAACATCTCTGTGTTATATTATACTCTTTTTTTACAAGGAAGATGTATTTCCTGTACGTTGTAATGTTTGTTGTTGACTTTGCTTGCGTTGTCATATCAGAGAAATAAAATTTCAATTCGAAGAAAATCGGAATCTGAGAAATCGTCGATATGCCTAGAAAGAGGTGGGTGTACACTATTACATGTGAAAACTAAAAAGATTATAACTATTTCTAAATTACCTACAGGTATGAAGGTATGCATGAAAATTATTAGTCCTTTGTTAGTCAATATTACCAGGCTTTGGCATGGATCGTTAGTACACCGTCCTACATGTAGGACACTGGGACTATGTACAACATATTATTTGGAAATTGTTTGTCACTTCATCCAATTGTTTTAGGGTCAGGGCTAGTTCCATGGGTTGGTTTTAGGGGTTGGTATTAGGGTCATAATGGTCATTTTGAACAGGTGGGTCTGCCTAATATGCCAAAATATAAATTTTTGTGTTCTTAGGCCTACTGTTGTTATATTTCTGGTAGCCTATATAGTATTGGCTTACAAACACAGTGTATTAGACATGTTTTTCTTGTATATTTTACAGAACGACAAACTTCATGAAGTGATGGCCATGCTGGAGGATGATCCAGATTCTGTGCCAGCTGCTGGACTAGACATTGTTATACTGCCACCCGATAACGCATGTGCAGAAGTAACTGATGAGGATTCGGGAGATGAGGAGACGATAACCATAAACAACCTGCCTCCAAGTCAGTTGCGTGCCGTTGCTGAGACGCAACGTCCACCAGATGACGACAGCAGTACTGACAGCGATAATGATGCGCCTCACCTAGCTGCATCCAGTCTTCCTCCAGCAAAAAAGAAGATGAAGGTCCAATGGTTTATACATGGAGAAAAGGTGATTTAGCGCTTTCTCCGATTACATCAAGGACTTGGAACCCTAAAGATGTCATTGAACTTAGGGAATCACCAGTTGACCTCTTTCTCACCTTCTTTGATGCTGAGGTCTTCGGCATGATCGTGACTCAAAGCCTGTACCGTATTTCAGTAAGAGGAAGGAAGTGGTACTTCCCTCTGATATGTCACTGTATCGATTTGGCTGAGCAAAATGCCTGGTAACTCCACAAAGCTCGCAAAGGATCACTGGATCATCTCCAGTTCCGCCGTCGCGTAGTAACCGCTCTACTGGAGACCAATGCCAACTCATCAAAGGGTGCAGACTGAACATGTCGACTCCAGATATGATCGATTAGACCATCTCGTGGAGCCGCAGGAGAAACAAACAAGATGTCGACACTGTCATCAAAAGTGCACCACAGCAAGTGCAACATTGGATTGCATGTGAAGTGTTTCATTGACCATCACAAGAAATGAACCAAGTCTAGATTAACTCTAGGCAGAAGTCAAAATAGTCATAATAATGTCATTTTATCATTTGTGAGGAAAATAGATGTACATTATTGCTGTAAACAAAAATCTATGATAATATTCATATTTGGAAACTTCATGTGTTGTATGTTCCCAGCGTCCTACATGTAGGACGGTAGATTTCCAAGTAACCATGTACAGCAAACATGAAAATACATTTTTTCCCTCTATTTTGTATTTATTTCTATCAGATTATTCACAGTAATGCCTAAAACTATGAAAAAATATACCGTGGGAACATCTGGGTTAAACGTGCAGTTGTACACAAAATGTGCAGTACTGTTGTAGACGCACTTCTGTACAGTTAAAACTAGCAAAAAAGGTCGTTGTCCTCCGATTGGAAGTAATTTACCACGGAGGATGTGAAAGGAAAGAAGGAGTTGTGCAGTTCTAAAAATTCCTTTAAAATAGCCCTGTAAGGATCTTCTAGAATCACGGGAGACGACGCCGGATAAATAACATGTCTCTTTTCTCCATCTCTCGTCTTGTCTACATTCGAGATCGGTACCGATGAAGCTGCTGCTGCTGCTGCTGCTGATTCTGATTATCCATCTCTCTCCTCTTACCTCACTCTCATGCAGAACTCGTGACAAAGCATCCTGATGTATCGGCTGCTGCAGCAGGCGAGGCTCGTCTTTCGTAGAGAGATGCTAATACAATGATCTCCGTTCCATTTGTCCTGCAGCAGCCCACTCTGCTTGTGCTGCTGCTGCTGCTGCCATGCAAGACGTGCATCGAATCGTAAACTTGGCCGCCGACAATTCCTGCCAGTGACAGGCAGATAAAAGCTGCTCGACCATGGAACGCATCGTGAATAAGATCGCTGACCCGTGTAGCCTCCTTCTTCCGCAAACATATAGTCTTCCAGCAATACCTCAATTTTCCGGTGTCACAAAATATAGTGTCCCTCTACTAATCGTATCCTGAGATGAAGAGACGTTGAAAAAGCGATTTCTGCATGCGTGTGTTGGCTTTTTGAAAATTAACTTCTATCTGCTTTGTTTTGAACAATGACACTCATAGGTATGTTTATTTAAAATTAACTTCCATTTGTTTTGTTTTGAGCAATGACACTCATAGATATGTTTATTCCTACTAGATAATTTTGTTTGCTTTGATTTTAGAGCACTGAGAACATGTAGAACACTTAAGAACACTAAAAGTCACTAACTTAGGCCTAATTCGGGCTGCCTTGCTTTGAACATTGTTTAGAACACTCAAAACAATTAGAGTCCTTTCAAATTTTCATTGCAGTATTCAATTTATCAATCATACGCATTTCTCAATGATTGGGGTAGAATGGTTTATCCTCCCGAATACCCAATATATTCCATACCCCGGATAGCTTTAAGGGGTATAGAAATATCCCTCGACACCGGCAGGCGGCAGCACTCCGTCGAAATATATAATCTTCGTTCGCTGTTGTGGATGAGACTCCCTATTCATTTATTCCACGATAATATTGTCCGTGGCTAGAATCCGACGTCTATAATAAATCAGAGTCGGTTACATAAAGCGACGTCAAGTCCTTGTTCTCTGTCATCTAGAGAAATAAACGCACAGCTATCATAACAATCGTGCACAGTGCACTGCATTGGCACACGATGCACTTATCAATATCGTCTAATCATTGTCGCCGACCCCCCCCCCCGGTACTGTTCTCATTCGCCCGACCGACCCACAAACCGAATAACGGTCGCCATCTTGGATTATAGGAGAGCAGGAAAAGCGGGCGTTAGAGTGATTGATTGATTGAGGGAGAGAGGAAATTGTTTCGCCAGCGGAACTGAGGACATCAAGACGCGGACCAATGAATCATGAATGGCAGCAGCAGCAGCACCAGCAGCAGCAGCAGCAGCAGCAGCAGGGGTGGGAAATATTGCGAGCTAAACTATACCGCAATTGTTGTTGTTTGTCTTAAGACTTACGTCTTACGGGATCAAATCGACAGAGTGATCGAGCGATTTGCCGTACAAGACTATTGGCTTCGTGTGTAGCATGCATGGGCGGAGAATTGGGCGGAAACTTTGGGGTGAAAGGGGGGGGACGAACGAGTGGCGCCGAAGGAAGGACGCGAGATTTTAGGCTGACGAATGGCTGAGTCGCCGACGAAATTTTCTACTTTTGTAAGGCGCTATATAAATTTAAACTGAGGTTTATCATAATTTGACGACCTTCATTTCAGGCCTTTGTGCCCAGCGCGGACGTGCATCTGATGAATTATACAAATAATTATTTGTATTTAGGGCCTACATCATTTTCTCAATGCGGTTAATAATTATGTGTATTCGATCTGACTGTAGGACGAAGTGAATCAAGTCCTAACTACAATCGTTTGGTTTGAACAGGTATAGAACTCCATATTATTGTCTTGCTGGAAATTTAGCTTCCATTTTTCTTTATTCTTATACGATAACAGAATCTACATCCGCATAGTAGGCTACGACTGTCTTCCGCGATCGCCATCATCAACATCATCAGCATCATCACTAGCATCTTCACTAGCATCTTCACATGACGATACATGTAAATCATAATAATCATGACCATGGTGCTCATTCCAGGTAAGTAAGTAAGTAAGTAAGTAAGTAAGTAAGTAAGTAAGTAAGTAAGTAAGTAAGTAAGTAAGTAAGTAAGTAAGTAAGCAAGCAAGTAAGTAAGTAAGTAAGTAAGTAAATAAGTAAGTAAGTAAGTAAGTAGCCTTTATTTGCATTTGACAAACGCACATGCATTACGCTGCATTCTTTTCTTCCTCCTCTTCCTCCTCCTCATCATCATCGTCGTCGTCGTCGTCGTTGTCACCACCATCATCATCATCATCATCGTCGTCGTCGTCGTTACAAGTATGAAAAGATTACATCGTCGTCGTTGTCTTCATCACAGCGTAGAACCAACCCATCGCTATCCGCTCCTCCGATTAACTCCCATAATGAAACGCACGCATAGGCTAACAGTATTTTTCAGGGACGCAACCATGAAAACATTCAGGGTTTTCCCCAAAAGGGTGTGTTCGGAAAAAGTGCACAGAATTAGTCTCAAAAGATTCAAAACTTATTTCGATGTTTGAACCCATAAAATTCTCCCAAATCCGCCCATAATTAATGCTTTAGGCAAATAGAAATAGACATAAATATCGCTGAATGGTTTAACGAGAATGACGGTGCTGCCTGGGCAATGTCTTCAAGACGATGACGTGTCCCTGTGGGTTCGTAGTGGTGTGTCAGCTCTTGAGACGTAATGCTGCATACATGTATACATGTACAAATGTATACGCTTTGTGTAGGAGTGGCAAGACGAGCGCCTCAAGTGGAATCCATCCGACTACAATGGTCTGAGCACAATGAGGATTCCATGCCAAAGAATCTGGCTGCCAGACATCGTACTTTACAACAGGCAAGACAATTAAACGATTCGTTCAGTCACGTGATGAACTCTTGCGGGTTTTGTGCTACAGAAAACGGCGACGACGACTGAAATTTATGAGGCGCTATATAAACTTACTGCATGAATGACGCAATAAACGAACTGACAGACGAAGAGAGATACAGAGACAGAGGTAGAGACAGAGACAGACAGACAGACGGAGGGAGACAGACGGAAAGAGACAGACAGAGACAGAGGTAGATACAGAGACAGACAGAAGGAGAGAGACAGACGGAGAGAGACAGAGACATGTAAAAACAGAAGTAGAGACAGAGAGAGACAGAGAGAGAGACAGAGACAGAGACAAAGAGCGCGTCGTCTGCTTGCCAATCAAATCAACTGCATGGAATTGCCTCATTTTGGGGTAATTCTAATGCCACCAACACAGCCAGCCCCCATTAACCAACCAATCGACCTACCAGTGCACCTGATCCAGGACCGTACATAGCCAGGATTTCAGGATTTCATTGGGGGGGGGTGTGTTTATTCGATCTTGAGCAAGGCGACAAGCAACCGAATCAACGGACTAAGTGGTTTGGAGGATGATTTAATTATTCTAATCTATTTTAAAATGCCACATAGAAATAAGAGTTTCAAAATGAAAGCCCCATCGTCCTTGCACCACGATTGCGTTAGTTAGTACATTATTTTATTATGGCATTATTTAATGTGTGGGGGTGTTCAAACATCCATATCACCCTCTAGCTACTGCCTTGACCTGATCTCACGACCTTCATCCTGATTTCCATGACCAGTAACCCACAGTGACTTGATAGCTTATACACCAGGTTGGAGCCGGAAGGTTCGAGGTTCGAATCCACCTCGCCGCGTAAGGACCTTGGGCAAGTCCTTCACTCACAATTGCTCAGCGCTTCGGCGTGAAACTCCGATGCAGTGTCCGCTCTGCATTCGGGAGCACCTCTGAGTCTGAGTAGAGAGAACTTGAAGGGGCGCTATAACAAGTGCACATACAAACAAACCCTACAGATCCCATATCAAAGATGCGTGCATGTAAGCAGAGATGGTAAGTTAGTTCAGTCCTTGCTTTTGATCGTATATAAACAGTGCCGACGACTTCACAGAAGGTCTGATGCAGAGCCGTGCGATGGTATCAAACACAGGCAACGTCTTCTGGCCACCACCGGCCAAACTTCGCAGCTCGTGCAAGATCGACATCACCTATTTCCCCTTCGACGATCAGAAGTGTCGGATGAAGTTCGGTTCGTGGACGTACGACGGGTTCCAGGTCGACATAACGAACCGATCTGGTGGGGTAGACCTGGCCAACTACGTCTTCAGCGGCGAATGGCAGCTGCTCGACATCTCAGTTCAAAGGAACGAGGTCTACTACGCGTGCTGCATTGAACCCTATCCGGATGTGACGTTTACTATCGTCATACGGAGAAGGACGCTCTACTATCTGTTCAATATCATCTTCCCATGTCTGTGGTTGACCGTGCTTAGTCTGCTCGGGTTCTGGCTGCCGCCGGATTCGGGGGAGAAGATCACGCTCGGCATCACCGTTCTTCTCGCCTTCTCCGTCTTCATGCTGATGATCGCTGAGAGTATGCCGGCAACATCGGAGTTCGTTCCACTCATGGGTTAGTTAGTTCGTTCGTTAGTTAGTTAGTTAGTTCGTTAGTTCGTTAGTTAGTCAGTCAGTCAGTCAGTCAGTCAGTCCGTCAGTCAGTCAGTCAGTCAGTCAGTCAGTCAGTCAGTCAGTCAGTCAGTTAGTTAGTACGGGGCTTCGTGTTTATATGTATGTGGATGTATGCGTGTCCGTCTGCTTGTCCATTCATCAACCCATCTATCCATCCATTCATCCATTCATACATCCATTCATGCATCCACCCATCCATCAATTCATCCATCCATCCACGAATCCATCCATGCATCCACCCATCCATCAATTCATCCATCCATCCATCCACGAATCCATACATCTATCTATTTAATCAATCTATCGATAGATGTAAATATCTGCCTACCTACATGCTATTCTATTCTTTCTGTCTGTCTGTCTGTCTGTCTGTATACACTATATATGTCTTTGTGTATATTTATTTGTCTAGTTACCTATTTATCTACCTGTCTGTCTGCGTGTATGCACTATGCCTGCCTGTAAGTATTTGTGCATGTGTGCATTTATGTATGCATGCGTACATTCATCAAGAATTCATGTCTTGCATACACGAATGTATGTTCATCTTTGACAGGAATCTATCTGACGGTGACAATGGGTATGACGTCACTGTCCATTGTTCTGACCGTCTTCGTTCTGCAGTTGTACCACGTGGCACCTCGCCAGGAACCCGTTCCAAATTGGTTGCGACGGCTGATGATTCACTACGCGGCGCGTCTGCTGTGCATGCGCAGTCACCTGGCCAACTACTACGCATGCGCGGCCGACGAGGAGGGTGACGTCGTCAGGAATGACGTCAAGTGCCTCGTGCAGACGATCGACTACGCAAGAAGCCCGCCAAACGACGTTGCTAGCGGCGACGCCAGTGCCATGGCAACGAAGAGGGTGGGGGTCTATCCGTCGAGGAAGTGCCAGGGAGGCATGGCGAGTGGGGGGAGGGTTAAGATCGTCGTTACCAAGGACGACCAGGAAAGTACGAGACATGAAAACATCGTCAACGAGTGGAGACTGGTCGCCTTGGTGATGGACCGATTCTTGTTTGTGCTCTTTCTTGCGGTGTCTGTGCTGTCCTCTCTCGGCATTCTAGTATTTAAACCGCTTACGAAGCCCAACATCGTCGACTGACTGATTGATTAATTAGTTTTATTTGGTTAATCAAGTTAATGATTGTTTAAATGTTTAATAATAATAATAATGATAATGATGATAATAATAATAATAATAATAATAATAATAGCTAATCGAATTCTCTCGTTGTAAATAGTCATTATTAAGCGATGAGTTTGTTATTTTTATAATCAATCAATCAGGCTACTTTCAAAAAATTAATTATGATGACAAGACAAGATATAATGATGGTTCTTTACACATGGAATCATTTATCGATTAATTATCTATTACTAGAAGTTTCGTGAATTAGCAAGGCATGCAGTTTTTTGCTTTTAATTTCAAACTTCACAGCTATAATTATAATATAATATAATTATAATGCAATTATGATATAATTGTACTGCTTCCATAAATATACGATCCCTCTGAATCCAAATTTATTTTCAACAAGATACTCTGCAACTTCTTGGTACGTTTTGCAAATTCGAAGTATAGACTGTCTGCATGACTACAAAATACATCACACACTTTAATAGCGTCAGTCAATACCAAAACATTATTTGGTTATTCGCTAATTAGAATGGCATACTGATTGCATTATCTGCGTGGGTATAGCATTCAATGGAGCATTCGAACGTTTAACTGTGTCTAGATTCGTGGCTATAGATTGGCAAGTTTCAAATTACAATGACAGCATATATAGCAAGGCAGGACGAGTGCTCTGCATAGCAAACAAGCTTTTACAGCATTTACAAGGCAGCCAGAATTTTTGTCCTGCCAAGAATTTATTCGAATCATAACTGTCCCTATTAGCTCTGGTTACTTGCATATCTGCCCTGGCTATATGCCCTTGTTTTGAAATATGCCTGGCGCATATACATGTATGCGTGTTTAACGACATTGATATACACCAGGATAAGGCATCGATCGCAGAGAAAGACAGAGACACAGACAGACAGACACCGGAGAGAGAGACAGAGAGACAGACAGACACACAGACAGACAGAAGAAAGAGAAAACATGAGAGAGTCAGACGCACACATACAGACACACAGACAGACGGACAGAGACACAGACAGACACACAGACAGACAGAAGGAAAGAGAGAGAAAAATGAGAGACATGCAGACAGACAAACAGAGAGGAGCATGGTCATGAATTCGGCTAATCTCTATGACTGTGTATTGTGTAAGGCTCTAAATTCACCCGTCGATCGGAATCCGATTATATTTTCCCTACACAAGAAACGACCCGTTGTCCATTGCGCTCCGCCCAACCCCCACCCCCCCCCACCACCCCCCACCACCACCCCAGATTGTCTGCTGGTAGATCAATACCAACACCAATTGATGTGTCCTTGTGCTCATATACCGCGCTCAGAAAGATCGGAAAGATTTCCGAGGCTTAAAAACCTCGATCCCTTTTGCTTGCACATAACCTACACTGCCCATCGTTATTACGGTAGCACTGTCCACAGTGTCCAGTCTATGTCATAACCAATGCTTCGTATACTAAGCCACTTTCTCAGCGTGTAATCTAGCTCCTTCCTCTGGGGTGAATCAAAGTTTATGTGGGATCAAATTGTGCGTCCAAAGGACGATTTCCGAAGCGCGTTTTTAGCGTCGAGCAGGGGAGGGTGTGTGGAGGGATGTAGCAATGTAATATCCTCACCAATTTTTTAAAATTTCCATGTGCACATTGCAATGGCAGCACTTAGAGCTGTCATGTTAAGAAAATTGCTCTACGATCTCAGTGCTGATAAAAGTGGTCTAGGACGCCAATAAATATGAATTATTTGCAATAATGACTATTATTTCTTTTGAGTTTTAACATAGCAATGGAATTATTTTCAGGGTTCCACGACAACTGGTCTACAGACAAGGCCGTAGTTAGGGGACGTTTTGGGTGTTTGAACACCCTCCGAAATGAAATTATGCAAAAATGAAATAATGCATTTACTGGCACATGATGTAAGAACTACAGCTATAGTGTGTAATATAAAATCGCGGAAATATTGTTTTGGACAGCCGTGAACGTATTATGAGCCGCAAAACGTAAGAAAAGCAGGCGATGACTTTAAAAGGGTCGTTAGAAAATTTCGCCCAAAAGAAGAAGTCGGGGAAACACCCCCCCCCCCCCCAAATAATATCCTGGCTACGTCTTGTCTACAGACAACTCGTCTAACGACAGCTGGTCTACAGACAACTGGTCAACAGACAACTCGTAATGATGAAATAGAAGCTGAATTTATGAAAAAACGTTCAATGGTTTTTTTTAGCTTAAATGGAAGCTGGTTTGAAGATTTTCATTCATGTATTTCAACATGCATCCAGCTTCCATTTCAGGTCTAAAAATACATTCATCGAGCTTCTATTTCTCGTTCGTTATTTTCGTCAATCCAGCTTCTGTATCAGATATAAAAATACCATTTCTTAGGCGTTATTTCATCAATCCAGCGTCTATCTTAGATCAAACAATACCTTCATCCAGCTTCCATTTCTCTTGCGTTTTTTCATCAATACAGCCTCCATTTCACCATCCAGCTTCCATTTCTCATGCGCTGGACCAATTATTGTCTGTAGACCAGTTGTTGTTAGTCGAGTTGTCTGTAGACCAGTTGTCGTGACTCGTGACAACTCCTATAAGACACGCGTCAGGCTACAAGACAGCAACGCTTTGCACCAAGGGATTGAGCCCAAATTTATTTACGACCTGATGAGCTAACTTTTAGTAACACCACGTATACCTCCGAACAGCTCGCATTCCCTGATGTGAGGACGGTAAGGGCGGAGGCGATACATACTTACTGATCGGTTGGCCGAATGGTCGTACATGATGTCTGGCTGGTTCTCTGGCTGTCTATCTGCTTAAGTATTGACTCTATAGGTCTATATGTTTTCTGACTCTCTTACTTATTTTTTCCCTCTATAGCTGCAGTGTTTGCATGGGAACTGCTTTCAACAGTAAATAAAAATAATCATGTCTGCATGGCGAAATTTCTTACGATGTTTAGACCCTAGCCTATAATCAGAACTGTGGAAGCCATCATTTGTTTTCTTTTTCGAGTGTTTCGTAAATTCACAGTTATGATTATGTTGGGTTTTTCTTGATCGCCATAATATCCTAAGTGGAACTTGAAAGCTTTCCTCCTGAGGCGTCGAATTCCATCCTTTATATTAGAAGTTCACAGTGTATACGATTCCCATCCACTGCGGCCTCCAGTCTTCATCTTTATCTCAAGTGACAGACCGTGGATTTCTGTCAGTCGACAGATGGAAGCACTTTACAGTTTGATATCACATTCCAGATGTGCTCTTGCAATGCAATATCTACTGGTAGGCTTATTATACTAATTATAATTATTATGATAACGTGCGATCGCCTTATAAAGAGTCCAAAGGTGCAGTGAAGCGGAGATGCTTGAAAATCATAGGCATACTATCTACCAATTACAAGATAGTATGCCTAATTGCTAAGGCTGGAGCCTTAGCAAACTGGGGCTCCCTAAGGCTTCTTAAAGAGCCTCTGCTTGTGAATCCTATAAAATATCTTTAAATTTAGTGGCAATTACCTTTCGTAAGCTCAGCGGCACGTCTAATCGGAGCCATACCCAGACTTTGGTATAGGTCTATGCAGTATGAGCAGGGTGTGAAAATAGCTGGGAGAAGGTAAGGCGTTGATATTATGTGGACTTGGGGTGTGCAATGAGTACTTTACTCATTCATTCATTCATTTCGAGTGTTTATATAGCGCCTCTTCAAGAAATGTACTCAGAGGCACTCCCAGCCCAGTCACAGCTAATTTAGACTAGTAACGAAGCCGCAGCTAGAGCTGGAGTTCACACGCCAGGGGCGCCACTCATGTTCATTTACAATAGCGTCTTAAGAAAAACTACAGGGGTTGAACCCCCTCCCACAAGCCCCCCAAATTCTCATCCTGGGCTTTGTATAACTCCAGATAGGCTGCATCTGAGTTGTGCGGAAGGAATTTCTCTGAGTTTAGGATCAGAGCACTATTAATATATATATATATATATATATATATACAGGGTGGGCCAAAAGTATTTGTTCAACTTTGAAGGCCTATACCTTAGGCAGTTTAGCAAGTAAGTGTATGCTTAATGCATCAAATTAAAGGTCGTTATATCAGCTATAAGTCCGACAAATTTCATTACGGTAGCTTGCACTACGCGCCCTATAATTATTGTGTACCGCACCTACCTTGTTTTCTGACGTAAACAATAATTTCATCGTTGCGCCGTTAACAGAAGATGACAGCTTTGAAAGCCTATAACTTAGGCAGTTTAGCAAGCAAGTGTATGCTTAATGCATCAAATTAAAGGTCGTTATATCAGCTACAACTGGTCAAAAATTTACATTTTTTGCTTTAATAATAATTGCGTAAAACTACTGTACTGAATATGTATCAGTTTACAATGATTTTAATTCGTCTATCTTGCAAAACACAATACTTGGAAAATTAGTCTTTGCAAGTTTGCATTATTGATAGCCATTAAGAAATCCAAGAATTATTTAGTCAAATAAATATTCAATGTGTCTTCCACGAGCTCGAATGACTGCATGAATGCGACGTGCCCATTGATCTATGGCTCCATTGATGAGTTCCTGGCTGATCTCAGTCCAGCAACGAGTGATGACGCGCTTCAGATGCTCGACGTGTACTATCCGTTCACAATAAACCCGTTGCTGCAAAGCAACCCAGATTGAGTAATCAACGGGGTTTAAGTCATGGCTATTAGGCGGCCAGTTATGTGGTTCGATGAACTCAAGAACGTTCGCGTTCAAAAACTCCACGGTATGACGAGCGATGTTGTCAGCGGTACGTGCCGAACGAGGACGGCCAGTAACAGGTTTACGTTTAGAACTTGCACTCGCGTCAATTTGTCTAATTAATCGGTTGAGATTGTTTTCACTCCAGTTTCTAGCAGGAAATTCATTCATCATTTGGTATGCATTTAAATGTTTTTTCAATTTTAAAATTCGAATCAAAGTCCTGTCATTTTCTGTTAACGGCGCAATGATGAAATTATTGTTTACGTCAGAAAACAAGGTAGGTGCGGTACACAATAATTATATGGCGCGTAGTGAAAGCTACCGTAATGAAATTTGTCGGACTTATAGCTGATATAACGACCTTTAATTTGATGCATTAAGCATACACTTGCTTGCTAAACTGCCTAAGTTATAGGCTTTCAAAGCTGTCATCTTCTGTTAACGGCGCAATGATGAAATTATTGTTTACGTCAGAAAACAAGGTAGGTGCGGTACACAATAATTATATGGCGCGTAGTGCAAGCTACCGTAATGAAATTTGTCGGACTTATAGCTGATATAACTGTAACGGCCTGCCCCCTCCTCGAAAGAAAACCACGTGACCGGGGGTCCCACCCCTGGTGTTGCTCTTCAGCCTCCCAAGTGGTAGGGGCCCGCCCTAGGATTTCAATCGAGGCGCCGCACTGTTGAAGGGGTTCTCTGCTGTCAGGTAAGACTACAGGTTCAACTAAGTAGGTAAGATCTACGGGATCCATTGGTTTCCCTCTGGTAAAGTCGTAGTTTAGGGTTGGGTCTTCCACCTCAGGACGGGGATGTCTCTCATCGGTACCAGGATTGACTTCGGTCGAGTGGCGACATATGTCTGCGGTTCCCGGTCTGGGAACGACGGCTTCCTCGAATTGAAGACCGTCTGGGTTCAAATCCCCTTCAACAGGTTGTGTAAATCCCCAATCCTTAGATGTGGTCAACCCTTCCCTTCCCTTTTCCCTCATTACCTCACCTTCTTCTCGGGAAAGACTACCCCGGTGGTGTTGCTCTTGTAAGTGGCTTATCTCTTGACTAAGGCTCTTGAATTGGGACTCCTGTCGTTCCATGAACATCCCCAGGGTTTCCGAAACGGTTAGTAAGAGTTCCCCAACTTGTTTACCCTTTATTTCTAATTGGTCAAGACGGTCTGGGGTTCCTCCCTTCTCCCCTTCAGTTATGCATTCCTCTAATTCCTCATCAGAGTGATCCTCAGACCTGTTAGGAGTTTCCATTATTCAATGATTTATTAACGTCAGATTTAATTTATTTTAATTAAGCAATTCAACTGAGTATAATGTACAAGCGTTGCTGACAATTAACATCTGTGATCGGGCCTAGATATTGTTCTTCAATAGCTATGCAATATGTCTTTAAAGTCAGCAGAATCTCCGTAAATAATCAACAGGCGTGCACAACCTTAATTCTAGTAATCGTGTTTTATAATTAACAGTCAGGTATAATGAATCACAATTCAGACGGTAGCTTTCAACCGTTATTGAATATCGACTTAGGTTTCAATTCTTATTATCAGTGACATTTATTTCTAATTAATTAACTGCACTTGGTTTCGGATTCTGTTATGGAGCAATTAGATTAGTTAATACTTTCCTGGAAATTTCCGTGCAATTTGGCCAACACTCGCATTCAAATATGAAAAGAAGATCGGAAGATTTCTTGTCCGAATATTGGAATATATGACAATAAAGATTCACACAGAATCAGCTGCAAACTGTCCCAAAACCAGTCGCTTAGTCAACGGTATATTCATATTCATGAAATCAGGCAATCAGCCACACATTCAGCATTTTTAGACCCAGAATATACGGAATTTCTGATCTTCCCGAGCCGAGCTCTCACTCCGATGAAAACTTCCAGTCGACTGCGCATTTCGGCGTTGGAAGCGGTCACGTGGTCCGGATCGACCAATCAAAGGCTGACACGCAAAAGCGACAGTCGGACGCAAACCTCGGCCTCTGATAGGACGGACAATCTACTGCGATTGGTTACCACAAGAAGATTCAGAAGCCTCGACAGAAGCCTCGAACAGAAGTACCCTCCCGTCGTCATGACGACCCTCGCAAAAATATACCATCTATGTGATGATCTATAAATAGCACCATGATATCTAATAAAATAATTTGGTAAGTAAGTAAAAGCGGCCTAAAAGGACGTTAAATTGTAGCGGCCTTATAGAACGCTACACACCCCCCCACTTAATCCAATTTTCCACCTTAATGGAAAATTTCCAGAATAGGATCCGAAACCAAACAATATAATTAAGCAACCTTAACTAATTTACTACGGTACTACGTAAGAACAAGATCCTCAATTGATACACATTGTACCGACAACCCCGGTACGCTTAGGTGAAAAAGGGTTCATGCCCAAAATAAATCAAGTCTACACTTATGCACATCACGACACTGGTATCAGCAATTAAAGCGTATCACAAAGAATCTCTGTGCTGAATCAAATTTACAGTTAACACAAATTATAATCATCATTCCTAATCCATCACTTGCACGGAGCCACTTACTAGGATTAATAAATGTCTTCCAAACACAATATTCCCCGCTCCGGCACCAAACCTTACTATACTATTATACTAACAAATCAGCATGTTACAATTCGATTTAACAGGTTACCAATACTATGAATCAAATGCACATTACACAATAAAAGAAGACTGTATTGCTTTTAATTCTATCCTCACCGGTGATTAAAGAGATTTCTGGGAAAACTCTGTTCCTTAACTCAGCATACAACCGCGATCAGCGATGGACAGTCAATACTTCATTATCCACGTTACACGTTACTCTAGGGCTGAACTATTAAGCAAAGGCTTTACTGCTTAGTGAAGCATACCCAAGCCACACTAGGACGGATTTCTCCTATAGACCTGTGTATAGTCTGTCGACGTCTACCTTACAAGACGGAGCATAACAGAGCAGACCTTCCGGAACTAGCAAACAAAGGATTTACTATTCAGGGAAACATACCCAAGAAGCTAGTACGGATTTCTCCCTGGCTTATGCAAAAGACTTTCTACGTCCACCTTACAGGACGGAATATAATAGAATAGACCCATAACGCTGTCTGGACAATTACAACCCACTATTCTACATCCGAACCCTGCCTTCACTAACCGTATAGAATTCAAAATAGCCAATAATCTCATCATAGATTATACAATTAATCATGGTTATGCAATCACATCTTCTATACTACAAACAAGCACAGCATTCTTGCCCTTCTTCGTGGCAACAAAGAGAACAATGCAAGTAAACGACAACTAAACAATCTTAATCTACCCCCATGATCTAACCTAGATCAAGTTTAGAAACAAAAATTCATATGCATTTCATCCAAAGGAACTAAAACCAGGCTTCTCGCCAAAGCCTAAACCTATCGCCATTACGCGATATTATCTTACACTACATACACGTAACGCTACCTATATCGTACGGGGCGAACAATGTTCCTGCGAGGTCTCGCATCGGACATTAATTCTTCAACTTCAGGATTATCCAATCCATTCAGGGTCTCCAAGTCTAAAGGACCTGCCGGATCTAGGTCTTCTATCTCATTCCACTCTCCTGGAGAGTCCCCCACAAACAATTTAAGTTTGTCAATGTAAACCAATTTGGCTTGCGAGCGTGCGAATTTCTGAATCTTAAAAAGGACCGGACTCAGCTGTTCGATTACCTTATAGGGTCCAGTGTAAAGTTTATTCCACTTATCCTTAATCCCAGGGCGTCTCCGTGGATAGAAGTACCAAACCCATGACCCTATGGGAAACCTAGCGGCTTTCACTCTTATATCATACCGGAAATTTCTGTTAGTGACATGGCGCTGCATAAATCTTCGAGCAATTTCAAAATTATTACGCACATTCTCAATTTGATTCACAACAAAATCATCGGTACTAGACAAAGCATTTGCAACTGGAACATCTCCTAAAACGAAATCAATCGGCCTGCACAGCTCTCTTGACAGGAACAGCCGGTTAGGAGTGAAACCGGTGCTTTCACTCTCATCTGCTCGATTGGCGGCGAGGACGTAGGGAAGATGCACATCTTCCGAAGAGAAGTCGGCAAGAACAGACGGAAGATGTACACCAACGGAGGGAGGGTTTGCGAAGCCGGGAGAAGGATGCACATCCTCGTTAGAGGGATTCCGGGCTACCACCTGTAGAGGGAGTAGATTCGAAGCGAAGTTCGACGAATCAGAGATTTCCTTCCGGCGTGGAGTTCCGGTTCCTGCGCGCTCCGGCTGGCTGGTCCATGACTCCTCAGAAGTTTTCGAAGTCGATTGCACGGCATGGATTTCTGCATTTCTTTCATGGTCACGGGAGGCTACTACTCTGCGACACAGTCTCACACGTGGCTTGCAGTGAACGTCAACTCTGTGACTTCCCGCCAGAATCCAGTTGCGACCGACATGCCAAAGTACATTTTCGTCTTTCATCCAGGAAAGTCCAAGGATCAGTTCAGATACCTGTTCTGTGACCAAACAGGGAATCTGGAATTCATGACCGTCGATTTGCAGTTTCAGTATCGTCTCTCCCACAACACGAATAGCAGACCCGTTAGCAGCTAACAAGGACTGTTCAGAATTCTGCACATCTTTAGGGTCTACCAGCGAGGCAGGGCATAATGTCATTTCGCAGCCAGAGTCAAGCAAGGCTAGGAGGGATCTTCCATTCAGTTTCACCGACAGGTAGGCATCATTCCTACCTTGGACGTGTCTGACGTTACCTTCTCGATTCCCGGTGGTTTCTTCGAATTCTTCATCGGCTGGCGACCTCTGTGGACGTGCTGGACAACCGCGAGCCAAATGTCCCGGTTGATTGCATTCGTAGCAGCGACGATTGTCCCGTTTCACCCGTGGAAAGTTATGGTCTCTATTTCGGTTCCACTGTTGATTGTTGGTTCCTGTTCCCCAGGGTGGTGACGAAAGTTGCGGCTGCCATTGCCGAAACTGACCCTCAGTTGAAGTAGCACTCAACTGGTTCTGGAACATTTCTTTCATCTGTCGGGTCAGCGTCTCTTGCATCTGGTTGAATTTTTCGTCGAGGTCGACGTCCACTTCTCTCACTGTCTTGATGCGACCCGGTCGACGGTCGTGGAACCCGGTGGTACCTTCATCAGCGCGGCGGTAACCTTCCAAGCGAAGAGCGATTTTGTAGGCGCTATCCAGCGTGGCTGGTTCCCGCTCTCTTACTTTCAGAGCTAGGTCCTTGTCTGACAGAGCGTCAAGAAAAGCTCGAATAGCGATTGTCTCACTGTGCGCGGACGACGGTCCTGGGAAAGCTAAAATCATAAGCTTCCGGATGTCTTGTACCAGCTGGCCGAGATCCTCACCCAATTTCTGACGACGAGTATTCAGTTTGGTTTGGTACAAGGCTGCCTGGTCTGAGCTTCCGTATCGTAGTCGTAGACGGTCGACGAGATCGGTGCAGGTGGTGATGGCTTCCGAGTCGAATTCATGCAGAAGTTGGTCTACCGGTTCAATTAGCGCGCACGTCAGTTGGGCCAGTTTCTCCTCTTCAGTCCAACGGTTACTTTTCGAGCATACTTCGAACTTCTTAAGGAACACTTCTACCGAGGTCTTACCGTTGTATCGGTCCAGCTTCATTTGCGATGGCATTCTTCTATCTGGAAAGTTTGAATGTTCAGTTAGTAGTTTTCCAGCAGGTTCTTTCCTTTCACGAGCAATAGGTTCAGATCGAGACGGTTCGACAGTGTCCTTTTTCGGTGACAACTCTCGAGCATAAGAGCTGACGATTGTGGGCGGTTTTTCAGGAGCAACACCGCTCCCGAGTATGAACGGGTTGGGCAGGTCATCTTGGAGACCACCCGCGACAATCGGTTTCATTGTTGGCCACTGCATTAATTGTTTCGCCAGGGCAACCTGTTCATTGTACGAGACTGGACCGTAGTAGGGCACGAAGATGGGCTGTACTTTCTCAGGAGGTAAGTATTCGTAGCTCTGGGTAACCTGAGTTTTTAGCGACGAAGACATCGTTGACATTATCGGCCGACTCGAAGATGTCGTCAGGATGGGCATACGAGGAATCGAAGCAGAAGCGAACGCGATCTTTTCTGATTCAGGTTTCATTTCACGTACCTGGACGTCGTGCATACCCACATTCTTCGAAGAGATGATTCGTGGAGGAAATTCATTCGATCGTCGAAGGTCTCCAGTTTCAGTGTTCATGAATTGGTACGACGAGTATGGGAAGGTGGCAGCCCGTGGAGTTGCAGATGACATGAGACGAGGATGTGCATCTCGTGGACCCCAGTCGTACTCTCGTGTGGACGACAAATCCCCATTTGATTTATCTACAACTAACATTCCAGAGTTAGTACATGTTTTCAAACAGTCTTGCCCTATAGCTATCGCATTTGGGTCGAGCACAAATCGATGTAAAGGCCGCATATCAGTTATTTCTGAGTCTTCACTATTGCATTTCAATTGTTCGGTTATATCATTATTTAACCGGTTTTGTTTCTTGCGCATATACGACTCATAGTCAAAGCTTTCATAAATCGTATTTGAATCTCTATGATAGACAGTTTCATTCCTAACCATTTCGGGTTCTTTTCTGGCCCTTGTATCTTGACTAAGTTGGACCCGAGCGTTAGCTGTATTTGAACCTAGTTCCAAAACCCCACTTAGTCTAGGGCCAAGTGTACCTGAGCTTACTTTTACCCCACTTCTGGTACCAAGTGTAACGGCCTGCCCCCTCCTCGAAAGAAAACCACGTGACCGGGGGTCCCACCCCTGGTGTTGCTCTTCAGCCTCCCAAGTGGTAGGGGCCCGCCCTAGGATTTCAATCGAGGCGCCGCACTGTTGAAGGGGTTCTCTGCTGTCAGGTAAGACTACAGGTTCAACTAAGTAGGTAAGATCTACGGGATCCATTGGTTTCCCTCTGGTAAAGTCGTAGTTTAGGGTTGGGTCTTCCACCTCAGGACGGGGATGTCTCTCATCGGTACCAGGATTGACTTCGGTCGAGTGGCGACATATGTCTGCGGTTCCCGGTCTGGGAACGACGGCTTCCTCGAATTGAAGACCGTCTGGGTTCAAATCCCCTTCAACAGGTTGTGTAAATCCCCAATCCTTAGATGTGGTCAACCCTTCCCTTCCCTTTTCCCTCATTACCTCACCTTCTTCTCGGGAAAGACTACCCCGGTGGTGTTGCTCTTGTAAGTGGCTTATCTCTTGACTAAGGCTCTTGAATTGGGACTCCTGTCGTTCCATGAACATCCCCAGGGTTTCCGAAACGGTTAGTAAGAGTTCCCCAACTTGTTTACCCTTTATTTCTAATTGGTCAAGACGGTCTGGGGTTCCTCCCTTCTCCCCTTCAGTTATGCATTCCTCTAATTCCTCATCAGAGTGATCCTCAGACCTGTTAGGAGTTTCCATTATTCAATGATTTATTAACGTCAGATTTAATTTATTTTAATTAAGCAATTCAACTGAGTATAATGTACAAGCGTTGCTGACAATTAACATCTGTGATCGGGCCTAGATATTGTTCTTCAATAGCTATGCAATATGTCTTTAAAGTCAGCAGAATCTCCGTAAATAATCAACAGGCGTGCACAACCTTAATTCTAGTAATCGTGTTTTATAATTAACAGTCAGGTATAATGAATCACAATTCAGACGGTAGCTTTCAACCGTTATTGAATATCGACTTAGGTTTCAATTCTTATTATCAGTGACATTTATTTCTAATTAATTAACTGCACTTGGTTTCGGATTCTGTTATGGAGCAATTAGATTAGTTAATACTTTCCTGGAAATTTCCGTGCAATTTGGCCAACACTCGCATTCAAATATGAAAAGAAGATCGGAAGATTTCTTGTCCGAATATTGGAATATATGACAATAAAGATTCACACAGAATCAGCTGCAAACTGTCCCAAAACCAGTCGCTTAGTCAACGGTATATTCATATTCATGAAATCAGGCAATCAGCCACACATTCAGCATTTTTAGACCCAGAATATACGGAATTTCTGATCTTCCCGAGCCGAGCTCTCACTCCGATGAAAACTTCCAGTCGACTGCGCATTTCGGCGTTGGAAGCGGTCACGTGGTCCGGATCGACCAATCAAAGGCTGACACGCAAAAGCGACAGTCGGACGCAAACCTCGGCCTCTGATAGGACGGACAATCTACTGCGATTGGTTACCACAAGAAGATTCAGAAGCCTCGACAGAAGCCTCGAACAGAAGTACCCTCCCGTCGTCATGACGACCCTCGCAAAAATATACCATCTATGTGATGATCTATAAATAGCACCATGATATCTAATAAAATAATTTGGTAAGTAAGTAAAAGCGGCCTAAAAGGACGTTAAATTGTAGCGGCCTTATAGAACGCTACATAACGACCTTTAATTTGATGCATTAAGCATACACTTACTTGCTAAACTGCCTAAGTTATAGGCCTTCAAAGTTGAACAAATACTTTTGGCCCACCCTGTATATATATATATATATATATATCATCATCATCATCATCATCACTATTAATACGTGATTGCCTTGAGGACTCTACTCATATAGGCCTACTTATCTTAAGGATAGGGATTGTGTGTCCGCATGCATCTCATCCCTAATTCACGGCCATAGATATCTTCCTCTGCTGCCTGGAGTAATCCGGTTGCTCGTTTCCCCCTCCCACTTAAACCAAAGCTTACACAACAACATAGCACATATACTTTGCTATGGTCAGTCCAATTTTTCGAAATATATGTTGCCTATTAATAGTACTCAACGACATGATCACATTCGTTTATCTTTGTTTCCACTCCTCGTGCACTTGACAAACACCTTGATCAATGCTGGGCTTTATTTATGCTTTTCTTTGCCGCTAGGTCTGCAGCGCCTCTGGCGAGTATTTCTGAAGAGGCGCTAGATAAAGCCGTTGAATCTGAGGCGCCCCTGGCGAGTTTATCTGAAAAACTGTATTTTCTTTATTGCACTAACTGCAACTTGCGCCGTTGTAACTTGAGTAGGCCTTACGTGACGAGGAGGCACAGTAATGTGCTGTATAAAAATTATTAAAAAGAGTCAGTTGACACAGAGATAGAGACAGATGGACAGAGGCAAATTGAAAGATAGACAAAAAACAAGATGGATCGATGCAGACAGACAGACAGACAGACAGACAGACAGACAGACAGACAGACAGACAGACAGACAGACAGACAGACAGACAGACAGACAGACAGACAGACAGACAGACAGACAGACAGACAGACAGACAGACAGACAGACAGACAGACAGACAGACAGACAGACAGACAGACATACGCAACCAGAAAGCTAAGATATAGACTCCTTAGATCCGCTTTCCTTCGTCCACTGCGTTCCAGATAATCTGCGTTACCACGCTGTCTAGTCTAAAAAATTCCACATGCAATGAAAGGTGTTTTTTGTGTCGTATAAAGTAAACAATTGGATTTTGAAAACATTTCCTCTACATTTAACTATACTCGATTCCTATTATACCTATTTTAAAGTTTAATTTAAATTGATTTATAAAGCGTTTATATTTATTATCTGGTTCATTTCAACGTTTCACAATAAAATAACCAATGCAAAACTGGCAAGCATTTTCGTTAAAATGCAAAACACTCGCCAATTAAATTTAACATAACACTTAGCATTTGGCTTGAACTTCTTCTCTGAGTTTTATTTGCATTAACCCTTTAATGCCGAGATGGTGGTAAATGGTATGGGAAAATCCTATACCCTCCGACATTAAGGGGTTAACGCGATGAACTGCAGAGACTTCTAGTGCAGCTGTACCCACGCAAACATTTCTATAGCGCCTTTTAAACGACGATCCTACGCAAACATTTCTATAGCGCCTTTTAAACGACGACGCAGACCTTGTGACCCGTCGTGAGTGTTCAGCACCATTCTGGACACTCTGTTTTCTCGCTTTATGTTCAGTCGGCTTTAAAGAAATTAGATAAATGCGAATAAATGCGAATAAATGGGAATAAAACGAAAATCAATAGCACTAAGCAACGTATGCGAGACCCAAACGCGATCCGTGCACCCTGTGGCTTATACGTGCGCCATGTGGCTTCTAATACTGTAACCACAGATGGTTCCCTTCAGGTCGGAACCGGATTGAACCGGTCTGGACAGGTTCCATCCGGTCACGACGAAAGCCGTTCGTGATGCAACATGCGAACCGGTCGGCGGTGTGTCGAGAAGGGGTAAACATAACCGGGTTGAGAAAGATTCAGTCTCTCAATGACACGACCATCACGAAGACTCGCAAAAATCTAAAAACCGGAGTATACCAATCGAAGACACAATAAATTATTATAACAAAAAATACAGCAGACTTCTTGTCTTGATTTTTTGTTCATTTTAGAGTTGCCGATTTTAACGTTTAATTAATTTAATTGATAAATGGTTATTATATTGCAATAGATTTATTTTCGAGTCATTATAATTATTGCTGCTCATCTTTCGTGATGCCAATGCGGATTATTTTCTTCGTAAAATATCATGGCCAATGATGATGCGAGAATTTTGAGTTGAGAATTAAACGAAAAATTTTCAGTTAAAAAATCAGGGTTTTTTAACGTGCAGTTCTACACAAAATCTTTTTCTTTTCCTTCTGGCTAGGTTTAATCCCTCACTGAGGAGGGTTAGCCACACCTCAAAGGACTCGTTGTTGTTCTACACAAAACGTGCAATTGTAAATGAATTTGTGCAGTTGTAGAAGCAGTTTTGAGCAGTGAAAATCATTAGTTAGAGGTAGTTGTAGTTCAACCCCGAGAAAAAAGGCTTCAGACTATGCAACATGCATGCAGGACAAATCGTACTGCATTCAATGAGGTTGTCTCGTTCCCTAAACACCGCCCGACTCGCCGATGACGCGCTGGCAAGCGAAGGCGTCGTAATAAAGAACAGGAACGTGACTTCCGGTTTGATTAAATGGCTGTCGACGCAACAGTCTTCGACCGATCGCTCGCTGGGCGGCGTCTCAGTTTCGGTTCAGAGGGCGGTCTATGGAGGGTTAAAATGTCCGAGGAAATCAACGTTTCCGGTCAATTTGTTCCATCACGAACGACCTTGTCACGACCTTGTCACGACCTTCTCATGACCTTCTCATGACCGTCCGACACCTCAGAGGACTGCGTGCAAATCTATCAGTTGAATGACTACTCTGTGTCTGTCTCTCTGTCTATGTCTGCGTCTGTCTCTCTGTCTTTGTGTCTGTGTCTGTCTCTGTCTCTGTCTTTGTGTCTTTGTCTGTTTCTGTTTCTGGCTGTCTCTGTCTCTGTCTCAGTCAGTCTCTGTCTCTATCTCTGTGTCTGTCTGACTCTGTCTCTGTCTCTCTCTGTGTGTCTCTCTCTCCCTGTCTCTGTCTCTGTCTGTCTGTCTGTTTGTCTCTCTCTCTCTCTCTCCCTCTTGCCAAACACAGACTTCTAGTTATTGGGCAGAAGCAGCATGATGGCCATCACTTTTGCATTTCACCGACATTGTAGAAGTTTCCATTAAATAAAAAGACTGAATAAAAATGATGATGACGACGACGACGTCGACGAAGACGACGATAATGACGACAATGGCGACGATGTCAATGACTATGATGATCATGATCATGATGATCATGATCGTGATGATATGATGATCACCATGTATGCGCTTACTTAAGTTAAAAGATCTTCTATTTAGCAGAAAGGTGGAGTGTTTTTCAGTGCATGGCTTACAGTGAAGTAAATGGTAAACGGACATTATCCCCCCTGGACACTATCCCCCCCGGACACTATCCCCCCCGGACATTATCCCCCCCGGACATTATCCCCCCCGGTTTTTCGTAGGACATTATCCCCCCCGGACATTATCCCCCCCTTCATGTACAAATCAGGGTAAGCGTCGTGAGGGTCGGTTAGGGTCAGTGTAAGCGTCGTAAGGGTCGGTTAGGGTCAGTGTGAGGGTCGGTTAGGGTCAGTGTGAGGGTCGGTTAGGGTCAGTGTAAGTGTCGTGAGGGTCGGTTAGGGCTAGTGTTAGGGTTAGTGTCGTCATTAGATGAATGAACGAATTGGAATCGTATACAGTCAGTAGGCCCACAAAGGTTTGTTAACGTGATTTGAACTTCGTAGACTTATTAGCGTCAATCATTTTTGGGTAATAGACTGGGGGGGATAATGTCCTACTTCGGGGGGGATAATGTCCGGGGGGATAATGTCCGGGGGGATAGTGTCCGGGGGGGATAGTGTCCAGGGGGGATAATGTCCTACAACCGAAGTAAATGCACTTGCATGGTATACTATTTGATGATTCACATAATACGTTAAAGCCATGTATAAGTATGCATATTCATCACATTGTTAGCATTCGTAAATCATTATTTATGCAACAATATGTGTAACTTTTGTAATCTGTGTAATCTTAAATCCTTATTTTATATGCTCAATGCATTACATAAGAATATTAATTAAAACGTCACACACACACACACACACACACAAATCAGTGCACAAGTGTATACATAATAATAATATTCTATAATGCACATTCGTTACAAACTTAAAACATCGTTATAATTCAAAGTAAACTATGCATGAATAATTCATATGCACTACAATGTTGCATTGCATATAATTCCGTATATTTTCTATATTATATATATACATGTAATACAAGTATGAAAATTAATATTGACTATAAATTGCTATTATGATGCATTACATCAATACAGTATGTATCAGTTTAGATGAGACTTAATTAAATCGTTTTTCGTTACTTTTGTTGCGCTATGTTTCCGAATCGTAAAAAAAGTGGGCGCACTCACTAAAAGTGATGTAACTTTTGTTCTGTTTGAAATATATTGATGAAATTTGGCCGCTGTACGTGCGTATGAATTGCCTTTAAGCGTGTAAAATTTAATTTATAAATTCTAACTTCTAGCCAAGATTTTGCAAAAACATTTTAGTGTTTCTTTTGTGGTCCACTCTGTTTGTGCTTATCGTGACCTCCTTCTTTCTCTAGACTTGGAACTGGTATTACCAAAGTGCGAGCTGTGAGGGAGTTTGCCAGCGGTGCGGTATACTTGCGCAGAGCACATTACATACACTAGATATCGTGTAATACATGCGTGCTTACATAATGCCCTAGACTGGTCTAGATTCTACGAGGATGACCTTATAAAAATTGTCGTCATCGTCCAGTGACCTTCACGGCTCAATGATTGCCCTCCATCTGCAGTTTCGCATTTTGCTGATCATTATCCGCGACGGAAAGTTCTTCCGGCAATTCAAGGCTTCAACATAGTCATCGTCGTCATCACCACTGACGCTATCATCATCATCAGCATCATCATTGTAGTCATCATCCTCCGGAGGATAATAGCTCCTCAGCAACCGCTCATCAGTGACCATCTGTTCACGCCCGACTGACTCGCTGGAGCAGGGACCGGAAGTAGCGGCAGGACCACCACCGTTCCAGCTGAGCGACCTCTGACGTCGTCGACCGTCGAGCGTCAAGAGGCAGAGGTCGCTGGCGTTCAGTTCAAGTCTTTCTTCGAGGTCGAGTTCAAGTCTTTCTTCGAGTTCCTTCTCGTACAACCCGCAATATCCGGTGTCCTGACTTGACGATGACGTGTCGCAGAGACAGACGCAGGCGGTCGATTGGAGATCCACATCATCTGTTCTCACAGACAAAGAAATCGATTCATCATCAACTCCATCACGCACCACAACATCTCCGCTTAAGCTGTCCACGTCCAACTTATCAGAGCTCGATGTAACCATCCCCGCCGTTGTCGAACCATCCGCCACCTCGATCACATCTCGCGATGCTTCTGTAATCTCGCGAGATCTCGGACACGTCTCGCGAGAGTTGGGATGACAGCGGAAGTGAATGTTGTCAGATCGCCGCCTCTGACTTTTCTGCAGTAATCCGCACAGATTCGGAATTATGCGCAACTCATCGTCTGCCAACGCAACTCTCGTCTGAGTTCTCGCGAAACGAGATCCGTCGGTCGACGCGCGAGATCTCGTTCGCGGTGCATCGCGAGATTTGGTTTCCATATCGTCATCGTCGTCGTAATCGTTTATGTTTCCATGGCGATGCAACCGGTCGACAGCAGCGCGGTTTCCATAGTAACGGTCTACCCTGCTGGTCACGTGGTCGATCTGGTCGGCCATTTTGCGCATGTCAACGACGACCGACTTCAACTCGTCGAGCACGTGCTCAAGATCGGTGACAATTCTCTTCACGTGAACTTTGAATTCATGATCTTTGGGCCGATGATGATTATTATTGTTGTTCTTCTGTGACATCAGTGACACCGGAAGTAGAAGCTCAACATTTGTGAGACAATCGGACGTTGCCATGGTACTCACCATGGTAAACGCTGCAGCAGCGAGATGTGATTATGAAAAAGAAGCGGATGTGTATGCCGAGATCGTGAAAATGATGGCGTTCACTACGAACGCAGTCGACCGACAAGAATTATCGCTAATTCGTTGGGTGTTTTAGTGAGAATAATGGATCGAACAGATCGGAAGAATGGATGGATGGAGTCGATCAGAGGAGCAAGAAGAGACATTGTTGTTGTTGTTGTTGTTTTCTATCCTCACGCATACACTATACAGTATGTATATTGTATACAGTTGTATACACGACTTGATCGATCGGTTGATAGGTTTTTCAATCCACTCTCTGCAACAACAATGGCGACATTCCTTTATAAGAGAGGGTCCTGCGAGCACTCATACTCACACACACACACACACACGCGCGCGCGCGCACACACAGCCGTCGCTCACATCCACACACATACACGGACACACACACACGCACACACACACACTAACACACGGACACGCACACACACGGACACGCATGCACATACAACCAAAACATAAGCGCGCACACTCGTACACATTGCCTTCACACCCGCGCATATTATAATATCCTACACGCATAATCAACCTGCGCGTGCGTGTGTGTGTGTGTGTGTGTGTGTGTGTTCGCATCCATGTGTTCTTGTGTCGCTATGTTCGTCTGCGTGTACGTGTATGTCCGTCTGTGTGAGTTTGATCGTGTGTTGGTATTGATTTTTCACGCTTGAGAGGACGCGGTCTTCGCGCATCATTGACAATCAAAATAGTCATTGAACGAAATCAAAAGAGCGTATCAGTCGAAATGGTCGCAGCAACTACGAACAACTACGCAATCAATCGTGCAACGACGTCATTATCATCATCATCGTTACAACGACTATTAATGAGTGAGAAGAACAAATACAGATTATGATGATTGTTAGACATCAAGCAAACGATCTACATGTTTACCGTAATTTGTTCGAATTAACTTCTGCAAATTTACATTCGTTTCCAATCAGTCATTTTTTTCTTTCTACGGTTCTCGTCACATAGATGAACATGAATAATTGACTAATTACATTGCATTTAATTTAATTATAGCCTAGTTATTATTATTATTATTCTGACACGTTCTTTGGATGCAGATGATTGACCGGGTCTCGGGTGGATATAATACTGCCAAGAGCACACAACCAAAATAATGATGAAAACATCTATAGCAAGGCCAGGCCTAGTATGTTGTTTACATAGCCTGTAGGCCCACAGTCCTAATTGGTTTGTTTAATTTTTTAGTTTTTAAGTCTTATGTTAATTTTATATTGTTATACTTTGTTCACCAGAGTGCTGTTTGGCAGCAGGTTATACTAAAGCATGTACTTTCTTGACATTATATGTAATTTTTAAATATAAAAGTCTATAACATGTACCATGTATACAGTGTACAAAATGTAACTTCCTTGAATATTTTATATTCCAACCGCCAGCCTGGTCGATTTTGCTTTGCCGCTACGTATGACGTAAGCACGGTGTGGTGTCATTTATATCTACTCCTCATAAAACCTCTATCAGACATAACTTCCGGTTTTCATAAAAGAAACGCATCACAGTAACGGCCTGTCATGGGATCTCTTGCCCTGGTATACAGCGTGGTGATCAGACGGACATTTCGCGAAGATAACATTTCCGTTATTGCCAGCGCAAATGCCATCTTTATGTTGATGTACATCGACAGCTGCTGCTTCAGCCACTGTGTGCATAAAGGCAGCAGTGGTGGACCTGATGTAGACCACAGCTGCAGCAAAGGACACACGAATTGTAGTATGCAGCCAGACACGGTCTGCTATGAAAGCATCGGCAATATTGTTTTACAGAAATTACGTGATCTTGCTTGGCTCCATTTTTCCGCGACCGTAGACTTATAAGGTTTATGGAACAATATTGCATTTGCAACAATCTTTTACGTGCAGATTAGAATAATAATTAAATGATAATAATAGTAGCCTAATAATGATAGGTCTAATAATAATTAATAATAGGTGACATAGGTCTAATAACAGTAACAATGATGATGATGATGATGATGATGATGATGATGATGATGATGATGATGATGATGATGATGATGATGATGATGATGATGATGATGATGATGATGATGATGATGATGATGATGATGATGATGATGATGATGATGATGATGATGATGATGATGATGATGATGATGATGATGATGATGATGATGATGATGATGATGATGATGATGATGATGATGATGATGATGATGATGATGATGATGATGATGATGATGATGATGATGATGATGATGATGATGATGATGATGATGATGATGATGATGATGATGATGATGATGATGATGATGATGATGATGATGATGATGATGATGATGATGATGATGATGATGATGATGATGATGATGATGATGATGATGATGATGATGATGATGATGATGATGATGATGATGATGATGATGATGATGATGATGATGATGATGATGATGATGATGATGATGATGATGATGATGATGATGATGATGATGATGATGATGATGATGATGATGATGATGATGATGATGATGATGATGATGATGATGATGATGATGATGATGATGATGATGATGATGATGATGATGATGATGATGATGATGATGATGATGATGATGATGATGATGATGATGATGATGATGATGATGATGATGATGATGATGATGATGATGATGATGATGATGATGATGATGATGATGATGATGATGATGATGATGATGATGATGATGATGATGATGATGATGATGATGATGATGATGATGATGATGATGATGATGATGATGATGATGATGATGATGATGATGATGATGATGATGATGATGATGATGATGATGATGATGATGATGATGATGATGATGATGATGATGATGATGATGATGATGATGATGATGATGATGATGATGATGATGATGATGATGATGATGATGATGATAAACAACTTTTTTATTCCAACTTCTATCACTTACAATACAACGGTTTAACGCAGTAGCGTTTAGGGGCACTTTCGGTAGCCAAGAAATCGACGATTAGGGCCATCTGGACTGGTTTACACGTAGTCAGTAATAAAGTCCGTGAGGGATCCTAAATACCTCGGGGCAAAAATAATAATAATAATAATAATCGCTTGAACGAGCTTTGAAGGATCTGGAATGTCTCCAAGCACAGGCAGCACTGATGCTGCTACGATCGTGCTTTGGAGCGGCGAAGATGATATATCTCTTGAGAGTAGCGCCGTGCTGGAACCACCCGTTATTGACGAAGATGGACCAACAAATGCGGGTTGGACTGGAAAAGATCATCAACATCGGGCTCAGCGATATGCAATGGATTCAGGCCACTCTTCCGATCAGAGACGGCGGACTCGGGATCAGACGCGTTTCGATGCTGGCTTCATCAGCCTATTTGGCCTCAGCTGCATCAACCAAGTCGCTCGTGGACGCCGTACTCAACAAGGAACTGTGGAGCGACGCATACGTGGAGGAAATCATGGAGACCCGAAAAACATCGCACCCGGAAGGAGAGGAGCCATCCCTTACCAGCCAGAAGACCTGGGACAGGCCTTTGATTAACGCTGACAAGGCTGCAGTGTTGTCTGCCAACACTGATCCACTCAATCGGGCAAGGTTGGGCGCGGTGACATCGCCCCACGCTGGAGACTGGCTCTCGACTGTACCCGTGGTCGCTTGTGGATTGGGTCTCAGCAATGAGGCCGTGCGAGTCGCAGTCGGCCTCCGACTGGGACTCGAACTCTGTACACCGCATCAATGTCAGTGCGGTGAGATCGCCGATCCGGGAGGCCACCACGGGCTTGTATGCCGACGATCTGCAGGGAGAGCTGCACGCCACTTCGCTCTGAATGACACTATCTGGAGAGCTCTTGTAAAAGCAGACATTCCAAGCTCTAAAGAACCACCGGGCCTGATCCGCACAGACGGCAAGAGACCGGACGGAGCAACATTGGTCCCCTGGGCGAGGGGCAGGTATGTCGCATGGGATGCAACATCCATCCATACCTGTGCTACCTCCTACCTCAGCATTACGTCATCAATGCCTGGAGGAGCAGCCGAACATGCCGCGAACCGGAAGTGCGCTAAATATTCAACCCTTCCGACCACCCATGATTTCGTCCCCATCGCCATCGAATCGCTGGGCCCCCTCAATCGGACAGGACGTGAATTCTTGATGGAGTTGGGGCGCCGCATGACTGCCGTCTCTGGGGACCCTCGGGAAACTTTGCACTTATTTCAACGTTTGTCAATTTGCACCCAGAGATTTAATGCCATAGCATTCAGAGGCACATTCGCACAACTCACCGGGGTCGAGGACGACTGATCTGTCTAATTTACACCAGTTTTAGTTGAACGAAACAATTAGCACATTATGCCTGTGTTTGTCAGGCGTTCTCTGTTCATCGCGCACAGTTAATTGATGTTGCACTGTTTGAAACGGAAATAAAATTAATGATTCTTATAATAGTAAAAAAAAAAATAATAATAATGATAATAATAATAATAATAATAATAATAATAATAATAATAATAATAATAATAATAATAATAATAATAATAATAATAATAATAAAGGCACCTTTGAGCACGTTGGAGACGAGAACCTATAACCTGATTTTATTTTTTTTTACACTTTTAGCCTGAGGGATCTTTACTACCTCGAGCGCAAAAAATAAATAATAATAATAATAGTAATAGTAATAATAATAATAATAATAATAATAATAATAATAATAATAATAATAATAATAATAATAATAATAATAAATTCGCTGATGAGTCTAGGCTTAATCTTCGGAATTGCCTTTACAATTCTCGAGTGTTATTCCTACCTGTGCAAAAAATATATGCTTCTAAGTTTTTAAAAAGGCGACCCTTAATTTCGCACTGCTCTGGATAAAAGATAATTGCTGCCGCAGTACCCGAGAGCGTCAATCTATAGCCTACCGCTGTCATTCGATACTCAACTCAAACTCCGATCGATATATAGCCAAGCGACAATTGCTATAATAGCCACCCATTGAAAATTGTGTAGCCTACGTCACAAAATAATCATGACTCAACACACGATCGATAATCTTTGGCGTCACGCGGTCAGCCAGTGCGAGTTTCACGGCGATATATAATCCGCTGCTGCAGTCTAGCGCCCGACACCTACCGACCATTCGATGCGTCGTTCATGGCAGATGTCCTTCCTGGTCACCAGAGGGCAAGTGTCGTCTGTCCACCAGGGGGCGACACACGCCAGCATTTGCTGCTGCTGCATGGGAGGGGGCAGCACTGAATTCCCATCTAAGATCATATCATGTTCCAATAAAACGCTCGGGTCTGTTCGGATATGCTCGAGCGAGTCGATACGTTAACGTCGCTTTCGTTTATGAATAATAATCTGGCCGCTGCGTGTAAACATCGTTAATCTTTACGCTGCATTTCGTGGTGTCTAGTCCACTGCCGCTTCGGCAGTTCTAACTGCTATTGAAAATTTATGCAGTGTCGTGTAGGCATATAGCCTACCCAATGATGTCTGATAGTACAGTGACAACTTCGTGTCTAATTTTCATTATTCGTTAATTTCTAGTTCACTTTTTCTTTCTACCTCTTTCTTTCTTTCTCTTTCTCTCTTTCTCTTTCTTTCTTTCTTTCTTTCTTTCTTTCTTTCTGCCTTACTTTCTTTTTCTACAAGTTTCTTTCATCCTCCTTTTCATGGTTCTTTTTCTGTCTTTCTGCTGGCATGTCAATCTTCCTTCTTTCCTTTTCGCTTTCTTCCGTTTTTCATCTCTCTTTCCCCGTCTTTCCGTCCTTTGTGGAGCGCGGTGGCGTGGTGGTGGCGTCGTTGCGTTGTATCCGGAGGGTTGCAGGTTTGAATCCACTCCAAGACGCCGCGTAGGGACCTTGAGCAAGTCCTTCACTCGCAGTTGGTCGTGCGCTTTCGCCACTTCGGCGTGAAACTCCGATGCAGTGTCCGCTCTGTAGTCGGGAGCGCCTCTGAGTATGGAGCTGAAAGGGCCGCTATAATAAATGCAAAACAATGATAAATGCCATTGTTTCCTTTGCTCCTTACTTTCTGCCTTCCTTCATTCATATGATTTGATTTCCTTCTGCTTTCCCTAAGTCTTCATGGGTTTACAGTTCGTTGGTGTCAGATTTCTTCTTCTTCTTCTTCTTTTTCTTTTCTTCTTCTTCTTTTTCTTCTTCTCATTCTCCTTCGCATTCTTATTCCTAGCATTTACTTTCACATTCTCCTTCGCATTTCTCCTCCTACTCCTCTTTCTTCTTCTTCTTCTTCTTCTTCTTCTTCTTCTTCTTCTTCTTCTTCTTCTTCTTCTTCTTCGCATTTTCCGCTTTCTTCTTTTTCTTCTTCTTTTTCTCATTCTTCTTTTTTTTCTTCTTCTTCTTCTTTGCATTCCTTTTCACATGTTCTTCTTCTTCTTCTTCTTCTTCTTCCCATGTTCCTTTTCACATTCCAAATTTTTCTTCTTCTGCGAGTTCTTCACTTTCACCTTCGCTTTCTTCTTCGTCGCGGTCCCCTCATTCTACATGTAGTCACGACCACAGACTCTCGTATTATACCACATGTAGCCTACTCTGACTCCTTTTGCAGCACTGCAGCGTGGCCTTCTGCCAGACATTTTAACACGAGACCACTAATGTAGACAAAATCACCGAGCACAGCGGTCTATTGTTTACGGAAAGAGTCCTACTCAATACGTTTTCTGGCGACTCAATATTTCTTCCGACCTGTACAGGTCGCAGGTGCGTCCGATCGCACGCGTGCTTCCTTCCACGTGAGCTGCCAAGTCAACCGGTTTAATCATGAAAGGCGATCCATGGAATTGCCTAACACGCACAGCTGCTATAATAGCCACGCACGCACACATGCATGGCAAAAACTCAAAAGGTCGGATTGTCTTTCATTCGATTATAATAAAAAATTAGATCTATTATAGTCATTGAATCAATGGAAAACGAACACAGACGATCACACACCTACTCACTTACTCACTTATTCATTCATCATTCATTCATTTATTTATTCACTCGTTCATTCATTCATTCATACATTCATTTATTCATTCATTCATTCATTCATTCATTCATACGTTCGTTCATTCATTCATTCATTCATTCATTCATTCATTCATCCACTCAATTCACACGTTCGTTTATTCATTCATACGTTCGTTCATTCATTCATTCATTCATTCATTCATTCATACATACATACATACGTTCGTTCGTTCGTTCCTTCATTCATTCATTCATTCACTCAATTCACACGCTCGCTTATTCATTCATTCAGTTGCTCACTCATTTATTCATCCACTCGCTCGCTCACTGATTTATTCCCTCATTCAATCATTCATTCTCTCATTCGCTCACTCATTCGCTCACTCATTCACTCACTCATTCTTTCAGTCACTCATTCACTCCCTCACTCATTAATGCACGTAGGCTATAGCAAATTGATTTAATCAAGCGATCGCTTAAATCATTCAGTCATTCAGTCAATTATTCGACTTGGACAGAAAACCAATGAAGCACTTTTTAATCGATTATATCCACAATTCGTCAATTATGCAATGAAGTCAGTAAACAGATTGCCAATGAGTCATTGGTCGATGCGTGGGCCAATTAGGCAACCATGGCAACCAGGTAAATATCCGACAATCAGGCAGACAATTAAAAATTATTAGTCATTACGGAAACCAGGCGGTCAGTCAATGAGTCGAATAGCCAGACAGGCAAACTGGTCGACATGGTCACACATGCGGCCAGTCAATCAGTCAGTCAACTATTGTAGTTGAATAGTGGGTTGCTTGGACCAGTGGCGGATACAGAAACTTTGGACGGGGGACGGGGGGCAAAAATTGTTGGCTTTGGGTATGGAATTTTTTGTATCCGCCAAAAAGTTTAGTCATCCAGTCCAAATGTCCTCATTATACAATATACATTGTGTTCGAAAGCTTGTTCAAACCAAATGGGGGAGGCACGGTACATGGGCAGTTCTAAATGGGGGCAGTTCTAAATGGGGGGGGCCATAGCCGGATTCCCCCCCATAAATCTGCCCTTGACTTGAACCTGCCCTCGGAATGCATTAACTGTGACAAGTCAAGCGTATTGGCCAGTAAGTCAGCCAATTAGTGTATAGCTAAAAGGTAGTGTGCTGCGGATGTTATATATCTGTGACTAGTCAAGCTGATCAGCCAGTCAATCAGCCAGTCAACCAGTGTAGTTGAATAGTGGGTTGCTTGGGATACATTAACTGTGACCAGTCAAGTGGATTAGCCAGTCAGCCAGTCAATTAGTGTAGCTAAAAGGGTAGGGTGCTGCGGATGCACTATCTGGGACCAGTCAAGCGGTTCAGCCAGTCAATCAGTCAGTCAACTGGCGTAGTATTTAATGGGGTTAGGTTCTTCGCATGCATTAATTGCAACCAGTTAAGCGGATCAGCCAGTCAATCAGTCAGTCAACTCTAGTTAAATGGGTGCGGATGTACTATCGGCGGCCAGTCAAGCGGGTCAGTCAGAGAAGACGCCTTCGGAATCAGACATCAAAATGGACGACGTATATCAGCAAGTAAATCAGACATTGAAGAAAGTCGATTTCCCCGGCGACAGCCTCGAGTTGGATTGGAGTTGCCGCAGTTCGGCAATCCCTTCAGACCTCCGCCTCTTGCCGCTTCCTTCAGAATCCGTTGCTCAAGAAGGATTGGTACTTGGAAGAAATAAAGCTATATCACCCACCAGAACGAAGGATTACGAAGGGCGATAAACTGATGGAAAGGAAAAACTGAATGAATCAGAGAAGTGGTGAAAGGAGAAGAAGCATGAGGAGGAGGAGGAAGAAGAGGATGAGGAGGAGGAAGAGGAGGAGGAGGAGAAGAAAGAGGAGGAGGAGGAGGAAGAGGAGGAGAAGGAGAAGAAGGAGAAAGAGGAGGAGGAGGAGAAGGAGGAGGAAGGAGGTCAAGGAGAAGGAGGAACAGAGTAGGAAGAGGAACAGGGAGCATGAGATCAAGTGGATTGGGAATATCACGATGAGAATGAAAAAAGATGAGGCATACTCTTTTCGGGGGAAAGTAGATAAAGTTCTGGGATCAGCTGTATCCGAGAATGCACGATCGCCGAAACGTGACACCATCGTCTGTATAATTATATGCCTTATTTATTTACTTACTTCCTTTCTTATTCTATCCCATGCAGGTCTGCCATCGGGCAATGCATCTCCTCCACTCATCCCTGTCAATCGCCAGTTCTTCAGCCTCCTCCCATGACATCTCCAGACATCTCTAGTCATATATCCATATTCTATATTAACATTAATTTCTCATAATTTGTTATAAACTACAATAGAATGTGTAAGTGAACGAAGAAATGAATGAACGAACGAATTAGTTGCCGAAATGAAAAGAAAGATTCGAAGAAAGAAAGAAAGTTAGAACGAAGAAACGAAAGAAACGATAGAACGAAGAAACGAAAGAAACGATAGAACGAAGAAACGAATGAATGAACTAATTGCTGAAATGAAAACAAAATAAAGAGACGAAGAAATAAAGATAGAACGGAGAAACGAGAGAAAGATAGAGCGAAGAAACGAAAGAACGATGGAAGGAAGAAACGAATGAACAAGCGAACGAACGAATAGAATAAATAAACGAATGAACGAAGAAACGCGGAACATATGAACGAAGTGAACGCGTGAACCAAATTTATTTTCTAAGACTATTATTCTGAAAGGCCAACGTTGATGGAGATGAATTATTTGCGTTTTGTCTACAGTAACTGTCTGATCAATTACGCAAATGATCAATTAATACACTAAGTCTTGTTTACATGTATAGATCTATTACGAGCAACATCAACAAACATCAGATCCTATAAGCTTCGTGGTGGATCCGTAAAAATAATAATACATGTAGATCTTCGACATTTCCAGACAAATGCATCATCATGTGTGCTGCTTGTCTGCATGTAAGTATGAACGGCAGACAAACCAAAAATTCAACTCAATCAATGCTGCAGGCAATTGAGATTCATATTTTTATACATATTGCTCGTAGAGTTTCGTTCGTTCGTTCATTCGTTCGTTCGTTCGTTTGTTCATTTGTTCATTCGTTCGTTTGCGTTCGTTCGTCTGTTCATTTGTTCATTCGTTTGTTCGTTGGTTCGTTTGTTCATTTGTTCATTCATTTGTTCGTTGGTTCGTTTGTTCATTTGTTCATTCGTTTGTTCGTTTGTTCGTTCGTTCGTTTGTTCGTTCGTTCTTTTGTTCATTTGTTCATTCGTTTTTTCTTTCGTTCGTTTTTTCGTTCGTTCGTTTGTTCATTCGTTCATTCGTTTGTTCGTTCGTTCGTTCGTTCGTTCGTTCGTTTCTTCATTCGTTCATTCGTTTGTTCGTTCCTTCGTTTGTTCGTTCGTTCGTTTGTTCATTCGTTCATTCGTTTGTTCGTTCGTTCGTTTGTTCGTTCGTTCGTTTGTTCATTTGTTCATTCGTTTGTTCGTTCGTTTGTTTGTTCGTTCGTTCGTTTGTTCATTCGTTCATTCGTTTGTTCGTTCGTTCGTTTGTTCGTTCGTTCGTTTGTTTTTTTGTTCATTCATTGATTCGTTCATTCATTTCGTTCAATCGTTCGTTTGTTCGTTCGTTCGTTTGTTCATTCGTTCATTCGTTTGTTCGTTCGTTCGTTTGTTTTTTCGTTCATTCATTGATTCGTTCATTCATTTCGTTCAATCGTTCGTTCGTTCATAATGTAATAGCATGCTGCTATATCATGCTGCTATATCATGCTGCTGTATCATGCTGCTATATTATGCTATATTAAGCATTGTTATATTTATTAATGGTATAAGCGATATAAAGCTATATTGCATGATAATTATATCATGTTAGGTTAGCGTAGGGGATGCTAGGATGCGTAAATCACGCACCAAATCGAAATGTATTTTGAAGGCGGTATACGCCTATATAGGCAAGAGACACGGGTTTGTCTAGCAGCAGCTGTCAGATGACCACAGTTGACCAGTGGTGACCACGACAAGCTGGACAGCGATGAATGATTCGGGTAAAGCTATAATCGATAGACTATCATCAGCTGATGACCAGTCAAGGAGTCATGGTTGGATGTAGGAGGATGGACGTAGAATCAGCAAAGCATTGCTTCAAACATCGAATGAAAGACGGGTATGATCAACGATGCAGATACTGTCTGTCTGACAGTATGTCTGTCTGATTGTCTGTCTGTCCGCCTGTCTGTCTACCCATTTGTCCGTTCGTCTGTCTGTTCGTCTGTCCGTCTGTCTGTCCGTCCGTCTGTTCGTTCGTCTGTGTGTCTGTCCGTCTGTGTGTCCGTCTGTCCGTCCGTCTGTTCGTTCGTCTGTCTGTGTGTCTGTCCGTCTGTCCGTTCGTTCGTCTGTCTGTCTGTCTGTTTGTCTGTCCGTCTGTGTGTCTGTCCGTCTGTTCGTCTGTCTGTTCGTCTATCCGTCTATCCGTCTGTCTGTCTGCCTGTCCATCCGTCTGTCTGTTCATACATCCATCAAACGGACAATCTATCTAACTATCTCTGTGCCTATCTACATGTATCCGTTCATCCATATGCATCATACGTCAGCTTTACATCCCACACACACACATCCTATTTTGTGCGGCTTTTCCTTTGGCTGTATATATGCGTTGCCGCTGTAAAAAGTATGGGCGTCTAGTATGCGCCAATAAAAAGTTGCTCACTTACTTATGCACAGTTATTCCATCTACTCTGTATTTGCCAACCTTCTATATACAGTGCGCGGTGGTGTAGTGGGCATGTCCGTTGCCATGCAGCCGGAGGGTTGCAGGTTCGATTTAACCTCAAGCCGACTCTATAATTATGATCTTGGACAATTGCTCGGCGCTTCGACGTGAAACTCCGATCCAGTGTCCGCACTGTAGTCGGGAGCGCTTCTGAGTAGTACCCTGAAGGGACGCTATAGAAGTGCACATATAAACATACAAACGAATACTCACCCAAACTCATCTCCATTTTATTGCAAATAACCACATCTGGATGTCAGGTCATATAGTCTACCCGTTCGTCCGTAGCCTACTTCCATCGTTTCCTCTTCCACATCGTACCAGCGTATATTCCGATGACCGAAATGGACACGAGAACCAGTCGAATTCGGGTCACGTGCAGAGACAGAATACCCGGATGACAGATGCCGGAATAAGAACTCGATTTAGGTCGAGTCGGAAGAAGCGGTCTCTTCTCTCTCAATTCTCCTCCTCTTCTTTCTTCTTCTTATTATCTCTCTCTCTCTCTTTTTCCTCAACCTGTTCCTCCTCCTCCTCCTCCGCCTCCTTTTCCTTGCTGCTCCCTCCTCCTATCGTTTTCTTCGCATATTCTTCCCCCTCCTTTTCTTCCTACTCTCTTTCCATTTTCTCCCTGTCCTCGTCCTCGACTTCCTCCTCTTCTATTCTTCATCCGCTATTCTTTCTTTTCCTTTTCTCCTCCTCTTTCACGAATCTTCACTTTTCTCCTCCTATTCTTATTCTTCCTCCTCCTCCTCCACTCCTCCTCCTCCACTCCTCCTCCTACTTTTTTTCTCCTCCTCTCTATTCTAATCTTCCTCCCTCCTCGCCACCTCTTTCTCTTCCTTACTCCTCATATCCCTCTTCCCCTCCTTTACTTCCTCTTTCTACTCCTCCCTTCCTCTTCCTTCTCCTCCTGCTCTTCTTCTTTCTCTTCAGCACCAGCAGCAGCAGCAGCGGCAGCAGCAGAAGTAAGAGCAGGATGCGACGAACTGTGATCCAGAGCATGCAGCCAATAAGACGTCTAACGCAATGATGATGGCATTGAAAGCAGCAATTTTGCGTTCTAGAACGGTCGGACTATAATATATAATTATAGGCCTACAGTTGGTCCTGAACCATGCAGTTAGAGGGCAAGAGAGAAAGAGAGACAGACAGACAGAGACAGAGGCAGACACAGAGACAGAGACAGAGAGAGACAGACAGAGACAGACAGAGATATACATGAGAACGATCTATCTGTAGACTGAGAGAGATGTAGAAATAGATAAGAACGTTGAGAGACAGATCCACAGATCGAAAAGAGCAACAAGAAGAGATGAATGAAATAAAAATTGATGTAAAATAAAATACAGAACAAAGGCATCAGACTGTTATCCTAGATATTTACAGATAGACAGAAAAAACGTCTTTATGGTTAAAAGACCATAATGCCAGCAACACAGAACGGGATTATGAAGTTTATGCCCTCGTGTGAATTGTCCATCTGTTGATTTTATTCATCATGTGAGTTGTACATGATTGATGCTATTTGATGTTATTTCTCCAAGGTCATTGTACTGTCTCTCACTTGCTAACACATTACTGCTTGGTTATTCACTTGCTTGATTTCTTATAAATTACTAACCATTCAAATGACCATTTTGTCTACTGCCTAAGACAGTGTTCAGTTTGTTTTTAAGGCTAATTATGACATAATTTATTATAAACCGGATTTGTTTCGAATTATAGAAATCATTAAACAGATTTTCAATTATCTCTCTCTCCGCGATGCTAATTCAGACAAAGAAACGTTCGTGCATATGCCATTGTGGGGCGCGGTGGTCTAGTGGTGGCGTCGTTGCCTTGGAGCCGGAAGGTCCGAGGTTCGAATCCACCTCCCCGCGTAAGGACCTTGGGCAAGTCCTTCACTCACGATTGCTCAGCGCTTCGGCGTGAAACTCCGATGCAGTGTCCGCTCTGCATCGGGAGCGCCTCTGAGTAGAGAGCTTGAAGGGGCGCTATAACAAGTACGCATACAAACAAACAATAAACAAACATGAGCTGACATAATACGAAGGCTAATAGACAGAGATTATGCAGGAGCACAATAATTTCCAACCAGACCAGGTTAATATCCAAGCAGCGTGAAGAGCGTTTCGTGTGTTCACCTACGGCGCCATGCATTCTGGACCGCTACATCTAAGCCGCACTGTTTCAGCTCGATAAGCACGGTGGCCATCGATGTAGCTAATGGGATTATGATGGAAACTATGGACAAACGTTTCCGCGAAGACAACTAAACGACTTTTCTATAGTCGATCTGCTTCTCTTGTTTACCGTTTCTCATCTTCACTTTCCAATTTTTAAGTTTGAAGGGAATTTCTTATTGCAAAGGTTATATACAGTGCCGACAGGAGTGGTTCAAGACTCTCATTGGTAGTCCAATAGGCTACTTATAATAAACTAATATAAAAACTAGAAAATACGCCCAACTTCCAAGAGGGCCCTATAAGGTAAACAAATTTCTTTGACGACGTAACACTCGAATAGCAAGTGGACGACGTCCAAAAAGTTTGAAGCTGACGCTAAGTGCGCAACCATTTGATTGTAAAGCTAGAAATATTCCAAGATATAAATTATGTTTACTATACTATACACTATACAGTTTATATGTGCACTTGCTATAGCGCCCCTTCAAGCTCTCTCTACTTAGAGGCGCTCCCGAATGCAGAGCGGACACTGCATCTGAGTTTAATACAGTAGGCCTATACAGCGTTTATCTTATCTGTCGATGGGGTATAATAAACTATACTACGCAGCCTAAGTAATTTTCTATTCTCCATTAAAAAGCACTGACGCAGGTCTGAGGTCCAATCGACGATAATATAATTATTTATTACACAATGGAGTATTATTTACTTTGTTGCACTTGATTCTGTTTATCCTCATTGCGTAAAAAGGTCCTGAGTTGCTGACTGCAGTTGCACACAATTGGCATAAATTGTTGCATATGGTAGACATTTGAATGGCAAACCACGCAAGAAGGATTCAACTATCGATTTGGGAAGCCATGCGGTATTTTGCGGTAATGATGCTGTTTTACTAAAATTATTGTTCATGGAACAAAATCATTTTTAAATTTGATATTTTGAAATTCGAAAGAAAACACTGGAGAGGAGCCATTTGCATGTAATTAGTAAGAACAGAGGGAGCAATAAGAGCAGGAGGAACAGGAGGAGCAGGAGGACCAGAAGAAGCAGGAGTAACAGGAGGAGCAGGGGAGCAGGAGGAGCAGAAGAGGCAGGAAGAGCAATAGGAGAAGGAGGAGCAGGTGCTTGCTGGCGATCCAGATGTCAATAGCGGCTTTAGAATCGTTCCTCGTCCCTTGACGTTGCATCGTTGGCCACGTGGCCAAAGCCTTCTATAATCTATTTAATACGGTTGGATTAAAAATCTACGATGCAGACTCTTCGACCATATGCGCACCATGATGATAGATGCCGGAACAAGAGATCTAGATTTAGGTTAATGCCATTCTACTTTCCGTATAGGAACCCGAATCTCAAGAGTTTTACAGCACCTGCAGCTTATTCACAGGCGCGCAGTCTAAACAAAATCGATAGGCAGGTATAGTGTAAAAATAGGTTTCACTGTTTCAGGTCAAGATCTTTTTGAGATCAGGCAGGCAGGCACACAGTCACACGGCTACGCGGATAGTGTTTAGGCTTGAGTCGGCGGAGGAGTAAGTAAGGAGAAGAGCAGAATGGGAAAAGAACCGTGCACGGTTGGGTAGGTATGAAATAGCATCGCTATATAAGAGCATTACTACCATGAATTAGTGCTAGATTGCCTGTCTTTCGTATGCATGACGCCTTCATACAAGTCTCCTTCCTTCTTCTTCTTGGCTCCGTTTTTTTTCTCTCATTACTCCTTATTAGCCTACTTCATGGAATCATGTTTTGCTTTCGCATCTCATCTTCCTTTTTGCTTCATTGTTCCCTTTTCCTAATTCTCTGATGATTACCTAGATTTGGACATTTTTTTAGCTGTCAGTTTCGATCGCAGAACCAAATATAAACAATTATTTTCGCTTTATGAATGCGGTACATGGCATGTGCCGCATCATAAAATACATGTAACTTCACTTAATTGCCGCCATATATACCCGGTACTCGCAATTTGTCTGTCGTGGTCACTAAAAGCTTTCCTGATGCCGTCAAATTTATTTCCACAGATGTCGCTAATTACGAATAGTTTCAGTTTCGACCAAACATTCGAAAAAACCGAACAGGGTTTTTGTCGAGCCGCGTAATTAGTCTTTGAGGCAAGAATGGCAACTGCGTTGATCGACGATGCGCTTGCCCTTTGTCGGCTGAAAGATTCCTCTGCAACCAAATAATGCTTCTATATATATATATATATATATATATATATATATATATATATATATATATATATATATGTATATATATATATATATATGTATGTATGTATGTATATAACTATATATGTATATATATATGTATATATATGTATACGCTGAGCATGACCGATTGGCGAGGACAATAATTATTTGACCAGTGATGCATATCAAGAGCAAATGGCATCATATTATTAGTTGCTGTCAGCAAATGGATGAAAAATCTGTCCATTATGGTCGAACACCGATGAAGAAACTGCGTGGTCGTTTCTATTGCAATGCGAAAAAGCTTTTAGCAGCCTTGCTCTACATGTATGTCTGATGTACACACGTTTCCTGCACGATATATATATTATATTCTCCGGACGATATATATATATATATATATATGTGTGTGTGTGTGTGTGTGTGTTGCAATGCCGTGTGATTTTGTTTTCTACGGGATTTTTCTGTCAGTGACATCTGTCGTTGGCTTTTTCTGCTGAAAAGCGTCGAAACTCGAAGTAAACAAAGATGGAAAGTAGACCATCTGAACACAAGGGATGTTTGGGTATAATTTTATGTGTCCCTATACATGCGGCGCAACATATCATGTGTGTGTGTGTGTGTTGCGTCTGTGTGTGTGTGTGTGTCTGTGTGTGTGTGTCTGTGTCTTTTGTGTGTGTGTCTGTGTGTTTGTCTGTGCGTGTCTTTTGTGTGTGTCTGTGTGTTTGTCTGTGTGTGTCTTTTGTGTGTGTGTCTGTGTGTATCTGTGCGTGTGTGTGTCTGTGTGTATCTGTTCGTGTATCAGTTTGTCTGTGTGTATCTGTGCGTGTATATATCTATGTGTGTGTCTGTGTGTTGTCTGTCTGTTCGTGTGTCTGTGTCTGTGTGTGTCGTCTGTTTGTATCTGTTTTTACGTGTGTGTCTGTGTGTGTCCGTGTGTTTGTCTGTGTTTGTCTGTGTCTTTTGTGTGTCGATGTGTATCTGTGCGTGTACCAGTGTATGTCTTTGTGTGCCTGTCTGTATAAATGTATCTATGTGTGTGTGTGTGTGTCTGGGTGTTGTCTGTGTGTTCGTGTGTCTATGTCTGTGTGTCTGTGTGTGTGTCTGTCTGTCCGTGTGTATGTGTGTTTGTTTATGTCTGGGTGTGTAATGTGTATGTGTGTATCTTTGTATGTGTCTGCGAGTGTGTCTGTGTGTCTCTCTATATGCGTGTGTGTCTGTGTTTGTGTGCCATGGGTGTACTCCGTATCTTTTGTAGACATTCGATCAATCATTATAGGTTCTGTAGGATATCAGTCTGCAGACCAAAAAACGTTTTGAGTCGCAAAAAAGACACGACTCCCATACATGCAGCACATCTGTTCCATCGAAGCCTGTGGAAAGAAATTTTGCCATGGGATAACTAACAGACAGACGGACAGACAGACAGACAGACGGACAGGCAGACAGACAGACGGACAGACAGACAGACAGATGGACACGCAGACTGACAAACAGACGGACAGACAGACAGACAGACGGACAGGCAGACAGACAGACAGACGGACAGACAGACAGACAGACAGACGGACGGACCCGAACATATTCTTATTGTCCATTTGTCCAATCGTACACGCGGACAATACACGACAGTTGTAGAGTTGTTTTGTGTCGCGAACACTTAGATGAGCACGCGAGACACTTCGCGTATAGTCGTCGGTCAAAATAATATTTCCGTGTTGTTATGAAATATGAATGCTCTTCTCGGCCGTAATCGGCAAAACAACATTGACAAAACAACGTTGACAGCGAGTGAAGGAATAATGATGTGCACACTGCATGCATGGAGAGCAGAGTAATCAAACGACTTAAAAACTGCGCATGCATTAGGTCGCTTGGACAACTAAAGCCGTTGCAAGCACACACACAAAAAACAAGCTATAATCGTAATCGTAAACTCCAACCATATAAAGCGCTGCTAAAAAGCCAATCGCAGGGCACCAGCTTATTCACGAGCGTCGCGCCGTGTTGGAGAGGTTGTTCACGGTTATTGTGCTTATCAAGTGGAGAGCCAAGTTCATTTGCAAGAGAGATAATAGTATTATTAAAGAGAGGATTTGCTAAAGCAGGTTTCGCTTAGATTGAGACAAATATATATCGTATGGAATTCTGGGAGAGATGGAAGAAGAACTAGTCCCAAGTAGAAAGCCTGAGGGGTGATGGATAGAGGGCCACACAAAAGCTGCACATGGGAGACCAATTTATCATCGGCGCTATATCAAATCAAGTCCGCAATATACTGAGCAGGTTGTTTTGTCCGTTCCTGGTCATAATTCGGTGAGGCCAGCAGCCAGGTCGAGGGAACGATCGAGGGGAACGGACAATAATATGGACCAGGATCAGACAAATGAGGAAGACTCAGATGAGATTATAATATACGATGGTGTTTCGCTTTCACGTGAATAATAATAATAATAACAACAACAACACAGCTTATGATATATACACCGAGGATAATATAGGCATAATTATAATACTATATCCTGCGCCGAATTACAAACCTCGATTTAAGCTTATACGAATGAAATGTTTGTATGTGTTTATATGTGCACTTGTTATAGCGCCCCTTCAAGCTCTCTCTACTCAGAGGCGCTCCCGAATGCAGAGCGGACACTGCATCGGAGTTTCACGCCGAAGCGCTGAGCAATTGTGAGTGAAGGACTTGCCCAAGGTTCTTACGCGGCGAGGTGGATTTGAACCTCGAACCTTCCGGCTCCAAGGCAACGACACCACCACTACACCACCGAGCCCCATAAATGACACGACAAGTGAGGTATGCTCATTGAGTGAACAAATAGCATGGAAACAACTCCCATATTTAATTTTTGCCAAGTATAAAAACGGAAGTAGCCATAAAACGCCGGATCTGAAGAAGAGGCAACATGGTTTCTGTAAAGCAAAGTATTTCCGTCGCTGTAGGCTATACACTGTACAGACTACAAAACTGTCATTTCTTGTCACTGAATGTCCACATAACCAACTCTGCGAGGAAAGATCTTGGAGCAAATTGCATTTCCGCAAGTTTTCCTACTATTGCATCTTAAAATTCATTTTTCATGTATTATACATGTAGAAATAGGCCTAGCCTACATGTACATGGCCAGTGTGTAGAGGCTCACAAAATGCGCTATAAAATATTGTCTCTCATGGAAACGATTGAGACCGTGTTTACGTGCAAGAATCAAAGTGGAAAAGTCCTTTTCATCGTTCCCTATAATAAATAATAAATATGCCGCTCTTCTTTGGAACCTTTGACGATAATATAATCCGATCAACGATCCATCAGATTTATTCAACAATAGATCTATCTAATTTAATCAGATTTATTCAACAATAGATCTATCTAATTTAATCAGATTTATTCAACAATAGATCTAGGCCCTATCTAATTTAATCAGATTTATTCAACAATAGATCTATCTAATTTAATCAGATTTATTCAACAATAGATCTATCTAATTTAATCAGATTCCTTCATCCTCAAAATCTAATTTCTCTGAGTAATGACAAGACTCGAGGACAAAGTGCGTGAATGTTTATATTATGCTATCAAGACTCTATTAGGATATAGGCCTATATGGTATACATATACTCGCTCTGCTCCTGCGTTGTTCCTACCCGCTTTAAGACTATAATATAAGATTATAGGCATACTGTACGACTGGATGAGCAGAAGTTGATAATTTTAAGTGGCGCCATATAATTATAAAATTACTACTGCTACTGCTACTGCTACTGCTACTGTAATAATAATAATAATTATAATAATAATTATAACAATAACAACAACAAGAACAACAACAATAATAATAGCAATAACACTAGTAATAACAATAATAGCAGTAATAACAGAAGCAACAATAACAAAAACTCACAAGCCTCGAAAATGATATATTATAATACTCACTGAAGTCTTGGTCTCAACAGATGTCGAAAGAGAAATATCAGATTTCTCGGATTGACAGCGCCAGCGAAAGGCAACGAAAACCGATAACAAATAGAACAGTGTGGTCGTCGTCATTCATAACCAAGAAATCGTTTCTCTCGCTACAAACTCAGGCGACATTTCCGTTGCTCAGCTATAAAACACAAACTGTATGACATTGTCAGCAGCTTCTCTTCTCTTATTAAACGTCCGCCAAAGTCCATACCTCGAAGCAATCATTAATAGCCTACTATATAATAACCAGTTCTATGAACTTTCCTGTTGACAGCCGAAGTCCAATGATGGGCGGCAAGCTAAGATATTTTCCTGGAAGCAATCAGAACCCAACAAATAAAGTAGAGTCCGAAGAAGTCGTAAAGAATTTCTGCGGTCGGGAAATATACGTGTCCGTCCGTCGGTCCGTCTGTCTGTCTGTTTGTATGTCAGCACGTCCGTCCGTCTGTCTGTGTGTGTATCTGTCTGTCTATCTGTCTTTTCGCCTGTCTGTGTGTTTGTCTGTCTGTGTGTCTGTCTGTCTGTGTGTCTGTCTGTTTGTCTGTCTCTCAGTCAGTCACTCAGTCAGTCAGTCAGTCAGTAAGTCAGTCAGTAAGTCAGTCTGCCTATTTGTCTGTCTGCCTGTGTGTCTGACTGACTGTCTATCTGTCTATATACATGTATTTGTCTGTCCGTCCGTCTGTTTGTCTGCCTGCCTGCCTGCCTGCCTGCCTGTCTGGCTGACTGTCAGTTAGGCAGTCGCCAGTCAGCCAGCCAGTCTGCCTATGTGTCTGTCAGTGTGTCTATATGTCCGTATGTCTGTCCGTCCGTCCGTCTGTCTGTTCGTCCTTCCGTCTGTCCGTCTGCCTGCCTATCTGTGGGTCCTGCTGTCGCTAGAGCTGAATCTGATGGTTATTCAATCGTGAAGGGGTTTCGATTTGCGACACATGCGACACATGCGACACATGAGTTGGTGTCGATCGACGAAGAAGACTCCTTCCAACCTCCTCATTGATTTCGATTACGTGTGCTGAAAGCAGGCAATCAAACGCACTTCCACCGAACCAACGACAGACCCACGGACGAGACTGACTGCCGGTTCTTTAGCCACTGCTCGATGCGTCGTCGTCGTCGACTGCCGGTGGAATAGCAACTGCAGCAGTCATCGCAGCAGCCGCAGCACTGAAGAAATAGTTCAGCTCTTCAGAGCAGACAACGCGATCCATTACGACGATAGAATAGCGCAAATTAATGAGAATTTGAATGGAAGAGAGTCTGCAAAGATATAATTATGTGTGTGTGTATATATATATATATATATATATGCAATTATGCATATATCCTTACATATATATATATATGTATATGTATATAATTATGTGAGTGAAATTGTGATGATGGTGATGACGGATTGACGATGACGACAACGACGAAGATGGCCATGTTTAAATTGATGATTTATGTGATGATTATAGTGGTGGTGGTGGTGGTGGTGGTGGTGGTGGTGGTGGTGGTGGTGGTGGTGGTGGTGGTGGTGGTGGTGGTGGTGGTGGTGGTGGTGATGATGATGATGATGATGATGATGATGATAATGATGATGATGATGTTGTTGATGATGATGATGATGATGATGATGATGATGATGATGATGATGATGATGATGATGATGATGATGATGATGATGATGATGATGATGATGATGATGATGATGATGATGATGGTGATGATGACGATGATGATGATGATGATGACGATGATGACGATGATGACGATGATGATGATGACTACCCATGCGAATGCTACAAATAGTTCGCATCCATTCGACAGATGGCCACAATGATCTTTCGTCTGACTACGCAGCTGCATGGCTGTCGTTTTATTCGCTACAGCGAGGCATTGTGGGTAATGTGTTGACAAAAACATTGCAACGGTGCGTGGAAATTTTCACACATTTTGTGGCCAATAATCACCACAATGCTTACTGTTATGCTGTGGTTTATCCTTTCATATATGCTTTCTGCACTTTTTAATCCTAAACGGGAACGAGAAGCGGGAATTGCAGATGGATGGTATAAAAAATATAATATAGGCTATAGTTGCGTCCCTGTCTGCCGCTAATCCAAATGACACGTGTAGAAAGTAATTTCATCGTCGTTTTATATTCGTTTTTGCATGTAAAACGAGATTATATTCGTTTTATGCGTACAATACGCTCGACCAATTTATTTCTGTATTAGGCCCTGCGTACGTAAAACTCTACTTCGAAAAACAGAAATTTGACGAGACCGGAAAAAAACCCAGTCTCATTGGTCATCGTGTATTGCCATTATGTTTAGCCTATATCCTACTCTTCATTCTACGTTAAGTGTTTGGTAGAATTTACTTGTGTAATTTGTGGCACTCAGGGAAAAACTCCGCTGTGCCTGGTTAAGTGATTGAGTTGGTGAGTTAGCAAGGGAGTGATTGAAAAGTCAGTTAGTCAGTCAGTCGGTCGGTCAGTCAGTCGTTCAGTAAGTCAGTTAGTCATTAATTCATTCATTCAATATGTCATTCAGTCAGTCAACCCACCAACCAGTTAGACAAACAGTCCGGTCTTTAGTAGAATTCAACGACTAAAGCAGAAATTCAGTAAGTGATTGAAAAGACGGGAGCGATTGAAATTGCGATGGGAACCATCGCAATTTCAATCGTATCGTGAGATGCGTGTACGATTAAAATGTCGTCTTTTAAAGTAGATAGAAAGATAGAATGATAGATAGATAGAAAAATAGAAGGATAGAAAGATAGAAAGAAGGAAAGAAAGAGAGGCGGGGAGGGACAGACACAGACACAGACACAGACACAGACACAGAGACAGCCAAGGACAAAGACATAGACATACAGAGAAAGAGAGATAGACCTGTCTGTCTATCTCTCAGGCAGACGTAGAAGCATACAGGAGGAACTGCAAGGACAGAGACGGGCACAGACACACACACACATAGACAGAGACAGACATAGACAGAGACAGAAAAACAGTCAGACGGACGGACATCCAGAGACAGCGACAGAGACAGAGACAAGAGACAGACAGACAGACAGAGAAAGAGAAATAAACATATACATAGGCAGGCAGATACAGACGCATACACGACAGTCATCAGGCAGAAGCCATCATCAGCGAGAGGGAACGAATGAAGAGCGAAGATGAAAGAAGACTTTCACCGGAACTGTCGTCAAGATTCTTTCGCATCAATTCTCGGAATTTCAATCTTCTGCTCCTATACGTTCGGTTGAAATAACAAAAGAAAAAAAACTCAGACGAAAGAAGAGAAAGTGATTTGTGCTTTGAAAATAAAATCTGCTTTTTCAGACATCAATTGCTTTCAACGGAAAGCCTCCATCACCATAGACACTGACCACCGACCCGTTTCCGTCGAAACCAGCATCAGGTTTAGGTCTACTCGGAAACACGTCTGAGTAGATATCGCGACGGTTGGTAGTCCAGAGAATGCGCTCATGCCTATCTCCCGTTTCTCATATGCACTTGGTTTATTTTTCTCATTTTATTTTATTCAGTCAGATATTTTTTAAATGCAGGTATAATATTATATATTATATGAATCACTGGTGATACCGGTCCTCATGTACGGAGCAGAGTCTTGGTGCGTAAAAAAGGAGGATGAGAGAAGACTGCTGGTGGCGGAGATGGGATGGCTACGAGGTCTACTGAACAGATCACGTAGAGAAAAAATACGGAATGAGGTGACACGAGAAGAACTAGACCAGAAGGAAACAGTAGTGGAAAGAATAAAGAAAAGAAGACTAACATGGTTTGGACATGTGATCAGGATGGAGAGCGGAAGAATGCCGGCAAAAGCGCTGCACGGAGAAGTGGAGGGAACGAGGAGCAGAGGACGACCGAAGAAGAAATGGATAGACAACGTACTGGAGGACATAGAAGACAGAGGAATGGAGCTGGGAAAGGCAATAGAACTCGCAAGAGACCGGCCGAAATGGAGAAGTTTTGTTAGAGCCTCATCGTCGGCGAATACCTGACGGAGGAGAAAGAAAGAAGAATATTATATCTCTGGCTTATAATTTATTTAGTTTGTTATCGGTAATTGTTTTACTTATTTTGTTGTAACTTTGTTAGTAACTCGTTTTCCACATCAGTCTCTTCTTCTATTAAAGGTATTTCTTTTCCCAGAAGTTTTCATTGCTGATAGTCTTTCTGATGAAGGAGCTATATAAATCCATAGATGCGATAATATTCCATTGTTATCTCCATGGCGAATACATACATCATCGTGGTGAGCATTGATATGTACTAAATAGTAAACCTAATACATATCAATGGTGGTGAGATTCGTTTGTCTCATGACTGCCTACCTGCCTGCCAACAGGGAATCAGCTTATTCAACTTATATGCATGCTTAGACATGTTGCGCTATAAAAACTGCCTACGCGAACATTCCAAGAATCAGCTTCGCCACTGTCTTCACCATGGCAACGCCAGTCTCAAGCGTGGATGAATGAGGAGGGCAACCTTGCAACGTCAACGATCCACAGGTCCAGACAGTCACAAGAAAACGTCCCTAAACGCCGAATCCACAAAACTGAATTACGACCAATAAATTACCCTTCAACTTATAAACAAAATCTGATTTAAAACTTCATCACAAAAACAGGCTATCAGTATGATCGGTGTCCTCCTGAGCTTTTTTAACGTGCAGTTCTACACAAAATGTTCAGTTGTAAATGAATTTGTGCAGTTGTAAAAGCAATAATTAATAATTAGGAAAAGGTAATTGCAGCCGGTTTACCACGGAAGAGCGAAATGGAACGAAGGATTTGTGGAGTGGAAAATATGCAGGAAAGTCAAATTTCAATGGATGACTAAAAAAGTCATATCTCCGGCGACTAGCGACTTATTTTGAAAAACATTGTGACACACGACAAAAAAATGTTAGAAAATTTTCCACCAAATCCACATTATAGTTTAAAATTGATGGTTATGCAGTTCTCAAATTTTCTTTAAAAGTCCTTGTCCTCCAAAGATTAAACACCGCAGGCCAAAATGCATCTGTTGTAAAAAAAGCCATCAAGTTGCTGAGAATGTAGGCGTAAACCACAGATATTTCTAGAGCGCCAATCGGAAGCCAAGCGCAGGGCAGTGAGGGCACCAGCTTATTTACGAGCGTATAACCTACTCACCCGTAGTCAGCTCCGTCTGGCCTCGTGCATAGCCATCCATTCTTCTAACGACGTTGCAGAAGCTCGTCTCTCTGCCTCCCTCTCAGACGTCGCTTTTGTGCTGCGCTGTGATATTTAGGATATTATTTTCACGCGTCTCTCTGCCTCTGTCTCAGTCTCTAGCTCTGTTTGTCTGTCTGTCTGCTTGTCCGTCAGTCTGTCTGCCTGCCTCTGTCTCTGTCTGCGTCTGTCTCTCTCTCTGTCTGTCTCTCTTTCTCTCTCTCTCTCTATGGCTCTCTGTCTCTCTGTCTCTGTTTCTGTCTGTCTCTGTCTGCCTGTTTGTATGGCTGAATGTCTGTTCCTCCATCCCCCTCTTCCTTCCCTCCCTTCTTCCCTCCTTCCCTGCCTCGCTCCCTCCCTCCCACCCTCCCTCCCACCCTCCCTCTCTTCCTCCCTCACCTCTTTCTCTCTCTCTCTTTCTCTCTTTGTCGCTGTATTTGTATCTATCTCCGTCTCTGTCTGAATGGCTGTCTGTCTGTCTGTCTCTCTCTCTTTCTCTCGTTGACTGACCCGATTCCCTGACAGTGAATATGACGCAACGGTTATGCACTCATTGACCTACAGCTGCGTGTACATTGTATATATTACTCTAGTTCTCGTCTCATTTGGATTTTTGGATTTCAAATGGACAATCCGAAGTCACGCATTGCGTCTCGTGAAAACACACACACGTGTAGCCTACATGTGCATTGTACATGTACACTGGAGATGGAAGAGTTTGTATTAACTGTCTTTTATGTACCGCAAATACACGAGTGTGATTTGTGTTGGTAATGTAGAAAATACGCTAGATAAGTTGCAGGGGGGGGGGATAAGACACTTCGTTTATTTTGTCTCTTCAATCTTTATTCAACACACACACGTGATGCAAGACCCCTTCCTCTTTCTGGATTTCATAGGACTGCGTGACAAAGAAAAGTGTCAAAAATACTTAAATTTCAATCAAATTGCGAATCAAAAATATTACATCACGCATGCAGTCCAAACTGGAAATAAATCCAAAATTAACTCAATTACAAGTTTTTTTACAACAATGCCATTGTAACTGACGACAAATTTGAACATTTAACATTTGGTTTGGCGTTGTCTCCTTGGCTGTGCTCCGACTTATCTGTGTGAACTCTGCTGTCCATTATCTGTTGTCCTTTCTCGCAGAGCCCTTCGCTCTGCCTCTAGTGGTAAGCTTTTGGTCCCGCGTGTTGAAACATCAACCTGTCAGCGTCGTGCTTTCTCAGTTGTAGGTCCTTCTGTCTGGAATAGTCTCCCGTTGCAGATGCGCTTGCTGCCTAGGGTCGACTCGTCAGTGTTCTACAAGCTCCTTGAAACTTTTTGGTTTCACCGTGGTTGGACTGGGAGCGCTTCTGAGTGAATTTCTTGAAGAGGCGCTATATAAATTCTTGAAATGAATGAATGAATGAATTTAAATGTCACATTTATATTTAGCACAATGAAAATCCTAACAAAATTGCTCTTATAAGTCTTGGATCCTGTCTGACGAAGATACACCTTTCGTAACAGCATGCCATTTCTTAATGAAACGTACTGCTTACCCTACAGGACTGGTGTCCGTCGTAATTTAAAAGGCTCAACAATTGCCAGAGACTGGAGAACACCCACATCAGCAAAAATCCTTATGGTATTGGAGGTCGAAAACATAGTACATTGCGCCCCAACCCGGCCCCAACCCATTCCTGTATTAAACCGCACGCCGCTCCATTAACCCCAACCCGGCCCACGCTCCAACCCAGCCCCACTACTCCCCACATAGGCTACCCAGCAATCAGTCGCATATATAAGAAGCTCTTGTGTAACATACATAATTATAGTTACATACATACATAGCTAGTCAGTTGCATTTTCTTCTTTTTATATATTATAGGTATAATAATATTATTATGCTGGTATAAATTAACACAGAAATACAGATCCTTGTTAATTTATAGAACGCCTTAGGTTTGCTACCAGAATACCAGGTGTCTCCAGCGTTCTGAGGATTTACAGTGCTACAATAGTCCACGGCACGGAGTCATGAAGACAGAGACACAGACAGAGACACAGACAGAGACACAGACAGAGACACAGACACTGTCAGACAGAGATAGATAGACGGATGCAAAGACGGAAGGAAACATCTGACCAGACAAAATTCCGCAGAATTTCATGCATAAGCCATTTTTCAATACTTGTAGGCAGTGCTGCGTGATTATTAGTCTAGCGCCGCGGGAGATAGACTTCATTAAATAAGATATATTAATTTTCGTGTATTAATTATAAATAGAAAGCAAACTGAGCCGATTTTTAATGCGGAAATCTTCGACCTACTTTTAGTCAACATGTGCCTGCATTTTGACACTGAATGCATTGATCGACTGCGCAGTGTTTAATTTATAGTCCACCATCCTGGGGGAAGAGGTGGGAGAATTCGGGCTTCAAGGGGGGAGAGTCCGTTTTCGACGAACGTTTATTCTGATGGCAACCGGCCGCTGAGCCGCCAGCGACACCATACATGACATTGTGATCGGCCAATTATCCTGTTTTTCTGACGACCATTTTTATTAGTCATGCATGCGGTCAAAATCTCAGAAAATAGACCATTTTCGCTGCTAAAAACCTATGAACTTTTTTCTGGTGTTTTGGTACAAATCTCTGTAAAACACACCATTTTCCCCACTAAAATAACCTAAGACCTTTTTT